>CM069446.1:20205890-20597914 GCA_035610835.1 Ophiura sarsii
TAAAGCTTGTACCAAAGAATTCCATACCTTTTTGGCACATGTTCTTGGAATTCCAGACTTTTCACGATTTAGACCCCCCCCCCCCCCCCCCCCCCCCCCCCCCCCCCCCCCCCCCCCCCCCCCCCCCCCCCCATAGAGGACATCGGAATTCCAGACTTTTCCCCCACCAATTCCATACTTGTTTGAAGTTTGATCTGGAATTCCATATACTTTCATAGAGGCAGCCATGGAATTCCGGACTTAAAAATCTTTTTGTCCTCTATAGGGGAGGGGTCATTATTATTTGGAATAGTCCCATTGATCTATACCGAGGTAATACAATTATTTTGGTATAAATTTTATTGATATTGTCCAAACTGTTTTCATATATATCTTGCTCCAGCTTTCTTAGGAATTTTAAGATTTTGAAAATCGGACATTTTTGATGGAAAATACAGATTTTTTGGTGACGATAATAGATTTCAAGTTTTTGTCGAAATGATCCAATTATTGCACCCTCTTCTTATATGAAATAGCTTTTTGATAACAATCGAGTGTTGAGTGCATAGAAACAAAACTTTGATTGAATAGGGCAGGATTTGTTAAGCGTGAGTGGTTTTAACCTTCCTTCCTATATCAGGTGTGGGTTCATTGTTTGAAATGCTGGTAGTGCTAGGGAGAATAGCTGTAAAGATGAATTATCTGAGCCAAAATATGAAAATACGTTTTTCATTAATTTTCGATTATGTATTGCCACAGCGGAACAAAAAGAGATATCTCAATGAAATTAACAGAATAAGTAGGAAACATTTCCACCATCATATCGCAAGTGTTTACATTTTAACACTATTTGTTTTATATTTTTATATATTTTTGAAACCCGGTATGGATCATTTCGATACACCCTATATTATTCACATTGGCTAAATGTTATACTAGCAATTCAAGATTTAGTTAAAATTGTAAAACACTTTAGAGTATTTTACTTTTAAAATGTTATTAAATATTATCTATAGTATCAATCATATAAAAGCTGACATCGTCACTTTTAGTTGATGTAAAACGAGCTTTTTTGAATTTGAGTCAAAAAATGCTAAATAGTGATGTTTTCACCCATGTTGTGTTATTATCGATTTATATTCACTTATACTGGTAACATATAATAGCTGATACCATCACCTTTCATTTGACACCAGTTATGATGTAATTGGATCATTAATGATGGATATGTCCTTAAAAACAGTATTTTGATGAAAAACGTGTAAACATAACTGTTTAGGGAAAAAATGGCCATAGCGATGAATTGGGATAAACAAGCAACTCTGTTACTTCTTTGAATTATTTATGTATACTAGGAGCAGTTTTGTAATAAATATGGGAAACTTGTGGTTTTATTTTTAATCTCAAAATAGCATTTAACCAATTATTTTTTTTGAAATTTAGGCCAAAAATGCTAAACATTTATGTTTTTTCACTTTTTGATTTATTATTCTTGATTTATATTCGCTTATACTGATATCATATAAAAGCTGATATTGTCACCTTTCATTTGACACCAGTCATGACGAAATCGGACCTTTAATAATGGAAATATTTTTAAAAGCAATAATTTGGTCGAAAACGTGTAAAAATCACGGTTTGTGGGCACAATTACACACTTAACTTCAATCTGGAATTTGCCAACATCCCATACCATGTGAAGTACATCCTGGTGATCTTATTACACATGGTTGGAATTGCTCTAACAAAAAATGCCGTTGAGATTTTTTCTGAGCATATTTGTTATTGCTGGCAGGCTGTCTGTGGTGAATTATAGATTTATTTCAAGAGAATCATGAAAACTTACCCGATGTCGAGCTTTATCATGTTTAATATGTAGATATTGTTTTGGACTCATTGGATTTCACAATAGTTTCATTTCACCTTTGTCAAAAGTTTCGTATGCGTCTTCATCATGTTCATAGGCGGTGTTGTCATGAACATTAGACCCAAATCTTCCTTTTCCCCTTTTCTTTATCTTTTAAAGTTTATTATTCAATATTTCTTATCAATTACACATTTTTCATGATTACATAATCGTCAACCTCTTTTTTTTCTCTCAACAAAATCACATATCAATATGCAGCAATGGAAATACCCACATGACTTTCCACCCGGGGCAGAGCGACCCGGGGTAAACCAACCCTAAGTCGACCAACCCTGGGTGGACTAGGGTTAGGGTTACTGGGTTAGAGTTTAGGGTTAGGGTTAGGGTTAGGGTTAGGTTTAGGGTTAGAAACAGTCCCTGGGTGGACAGTCCCGGGGCTGGACAGTCCCGGGGTTGTTATTTCCATCGCTACATATCAATATACCCCCGCCCCCCCAAAAAAAACCCTATTATTATCATTTTCTTGCATATACACACATAAACTTTGTTGAGTCACTTGACCCATTTGGGTGCGTTTTTCATGAGTCAGGTGTAATGGGACTCACTTGTGAAAGTAGTGAGTCAGAATAATGAGTCAAATTACTCAAATCATTTCAAATAATGAGTCAAATTAGTCAAATAGGTTCCGACTCATTCTCAACAGATGTGAATTGACTCACAAGATGTCAAAAATGAGTCAAGTTCGACTTTTGACCCATTCATCGAAAAAATGAGTCATGTGGTAATAGCACTGACTCATCCTCAATAGTTTCTAATTGACTCACTTCACATCGAAATGAGTCAAGATCGACTTTTTACAACAGAAAGTCGATCTTGACTCACTCGCAACAGTTTTAATTGACTCACATGACATCGAAATGAGTCAAGATCGACTTTTTACAGACAAAATGAGTCCAGTTCGAATTTGAAAGCGAATCAGTATTCTTCAAATTCAGTGCAGACAATCACCGAGTACCGTGTGATGTAGCACAGTATTGTGAGATTACGTAGAACAAAGTTTTAATAACAGCCACTGTGCAACCTTCTCGGTTCGGTAGTCGGCAGTCGGCAGCAGTGACTATTGTGGTACAGTTTTAAGCTTTACATGACAATTTTTCTGTAGCGTTAGGGAATTGATAGGCCTATTTTAGAACATTGTTTACAAATTTGTAAAGCTTTAAGCTTACTCCAATTGTAGTATATAATTGACTCTTGTGGATGTTGTGTTTTGCTTGAACTACCCGCACATGTACATGTGTAGTAATAATAATATTTTAACCGCTGCTGCTGCCCAGATTTGGTCTTCGACTAATTAATAGGCACGGGTGAACGGGTAAACCGTAGCATATTTCAGGTAAATTTGTGTGAGATTAATTAGGGGAGAGAGCACATCCTGACATACTTACTACATGTACATGTATTTTAGTTCAAGCAAAACAGAACATCCACAAAAGTCAATTATGAGACAAATTTGTAAACAATGTTCTAAAATAGGTCTATCATTTCCCTAACGCTACAGAAACATTGTAATGTACAGCTTAAACTGTACCACAATATAGTCACTGCTGCCGACTGCCGACTACCGAACCGAAAAAGGTTGCACCCCCGGGTTGCACAAATGTTTAAATGAGTCAATTGACTCACTACAAATGAGTCAATTGTCTCGACTCATTAAATATAAAATGAGTCAATTGACTCAGTAAAACTTAACGAAACGTGTCAATACACGGACAAACTAAAAACTCACCTGGATGCATCACAGTGACTCATCAAAGTTTATGTGTGTACGTAACTTCAAAATATGATTATTTGAAAGTCACACACCTCATGTTACACACAATCAATGTACATTTTAATGTAGGACTACTTAAGATCTCAATTCTGATTTTAAAAGAAATATAAGATTAGGATGATTCCCATATCTACATTTGCTTATTGATAATTGATTGATAATTGATATAGGCCTACTAATAATGCTAATATTACATTTCAATCCATAGTCCTAAGGTTCAGATTGTGGTCCAAGAACGTTGGCCTAGGGAACCTTGATGGTAGAAATGGATCGTTATCAACAGCAAGTGTCTTGGTTTCTTGATCCATGTATAGGCCTATGGTCTTGTCATGTATACGAGGGTCGTTCAAGAAGTTCTACCTCCTCCCTCATAACATCGCTAATTTGAATGGCAGCCTCATGACATCTGTTACGATTATAACTAGCTATGAATCATAGCACAATTAAAGTAAATGATAATTGATATCTGATCCACTGTTGTTCGGATGCAGTGAAAGCCAGAGAGATTTTGGACAACGGAAACGGACAATTAATTACCCGCAAAATAATCCTTGTTTTTCGTGTTTTTCTCCGTATTGTATGGTTGGATTTAAGAGCACGGTTTTTAATTCTGAAAATCGACAGCAATGGATGATATAAATATAATATGGTATTGTTATTTATAGATGAGAGTGTAAGCAAACTCTTGTAGGCTTGCAAGTATAATATCAACTCGATAGTCATACCACAGTGACGCCTCGTATGTATTTATGGATTATGGACATAATACTCTCTAAATGTAAATGTAGAGTGGATTTTTGAGTGGAAAAACACTCTAAAAGGAGTGAAAGGGGATTTTATATGACAATGTCCCACTCTATTGAGATTGAAAAATTAACTTTCACACTCAGTTTAGAGTGGAAATGTTCCACTCTAAAACGGGTTGTCCTGCGTTTCACTCCTTTCACTACTTCTCGAGTGAATTTCCACTCTTTCCACTCGTTTTACATTTAGAGAGTAACATGATAGTCATTTATTATGAGTTTTCTTTATGTGCAACCTTCAGAATAATTAATCAGATAGTCAATAGTAGAAACAAATGTCTTGGAGAAACTTGGAATCTCTCCATTTATCAAATTCTGTATATTATTAAGGATCTCTCAGTTCATATAAATAGCGATATGACTTTTACAGTGTTCCCAAGGGTAGGGTTAGACTTAAGGGTTGTCCTGATCTGGTTCTGGCTAATCAGCGGGCATATTTTTCCTACCAAATCAGTATGGTTTATAGGCTGTTGAAAAGATATCTGAAATTTAGAACTGTTACTTGACCAATATAGGTATGTCTGTCTCTTAGAATTGGCCATATGTTCAGTAATCCGTACTCAGAAGATATTTTGCTTTTTTTCATCCGTTCCCGTCAAGCGAAATGTACATTCGGCTTTCACTTCATGTCCAGAGAAGACAACCTGTAATCAAAGCTACTCAGACCAATTTGTTATGAATTCGTAGCTGAGATTTAAAGCTACAATTGTGGAATATTTCATAAAACTGGCTTTATAAATGTTATCAAAGTTATAAGGTAGGAGGTATAACTTATTGAACGACCCTCGTATTATTACATTGTGGATTTGTAGTGTTATATTAAGAACCTATGTTTTGATACTTTAACGTAATCGTCATGGTATTTATGATTTAGAATGGTACTCTAATTTACTGACTCAAATCAACATGTTCAACTGTCGTCATATTAATGAATATCATATATCCGTCATATCTGATGGTTGTATGTCATTCATTCATCTTGAGTCGTAAAATATTTCAAGTTTCACCTTTAGGCCTACTATCAAACCCATTACCATAGCTAGAATATTACCATTTTCATAATTAATGAATATCTTGTAACCAATCTGGTTGTATTAATTGATGGATGACTATCATTATTTTGTAGGAATCAGGAATATGAAATGATGCTATGGCCATTGCTTCTACCTTAAAAAGGGAACAGGCGTAGGGGAATTTGAAGGAGTAGTTCAATTTGATTTAGATGATTTTCGCACAGATAAAAGAAATCTTTTTCTTACACCATTTATTTATTTATTATATATAGAACAACTTAGTGGAATCTGCAGGCAATTGTAAACTGGTTAAATTTCGGAGTTCATAAGTGTTTTTTGCTTGTGTTATTTTCGGAGTTCACAATGTTTTTTGCGTGTGTGTATAATAGGGTTTTTTTCTATTTGAAAACCAGTGGTAGGTGTTTTCTGGTGTTTTGTAGGCCTATATGCTTAATATCTAATAGATAAAAATATTTAAAAAAAATAAAAAATAAAAATCCAGATATGACTATCAATTATCAACAACGCTGATTCATTCTTGAGTTGACTAAGAGTGATTTCCTGAATATAGTTAATAACATTTAAACAAATACTGTTTACCTTTTAGATCGTTAAGAATGCCACAAAGAGTGACTTAGTCATGTTTGTATTTTACAACGCGCTGCAACTTGCAAGAATGACACGAATGACACGGATGAGACTCCGTACTCCAGCGTTTCTAGTAATACTTCAGCAAATTTCACTACATCTTTACTGTTATAATCTTTAAATATACAAATTCTAATACTTAAATAGAAAGCAGCAAACAGTATCCATTAAATTCCCAATTATACGAGTTGACAAATAGACATTTTCACCATATATGATATCAGAACAATTTTACCGCCAAAATTCAAACGTGGCATAAAAATGCCTGTGTACATGAGTACGGCAATTCATTTCACTGCAGGTCTACACGAACAATGCAAAACAGCGCTCATTGATACGATAGGTATTCAGTGCATGTAGGGCCCCAGGCATTAACGCACTCTATGGCGATTGTCAATATGTGAAAAAAGGAGGTGTTAGTTTTTGTGGCCTAAATATAGTTCTATAAGAAATATTCACCAAAAAAACACAATTATATTGATTATTAAGAATAACTAAAAAAATATTCCGATTTATTTAATAGGTTGTAATTACACGGAACGGAAGATGGTGCAAGTAAAATAAAACAACAAAACTGGGTTAATTTAGGCAAAAATAAACATGATGATATTAACTTTTTATCCAAATATTGGTATTATTTGATAGCATGATATGTTGTCTAAAGCTTGCATTTTACCAGAAGTGGATATGTCGTGTCAGTTTGAATCTATGGCGTGTAAATGAAAAATTCATTTTGTATAATAATATGCAAATTCTATGCAAATTAGGCTGTACCTTTAAAACTATCGCCCCAAATCCTTGCAACTTTCAGGACTTGAAGGCCCAAACATCTGTCTTTCAATTTATCGAAACAATTCCAATGTGTATCCGAATTGCCGGTGTTTCCTTAACGGAGCATATTTTCTCTGTAATCTGCTGTCCTAGTAGTATAGTGGTTCCCAACCTCTGGGTCGCGACCCCATTTGGGGTTGCGACGCACTTTTTGTGGGTTCGCGGAGTAGCCTAATTTAACAAAAATAAAATGCTATGTTATGAATTATAATGTTGTATCATGTGACTTTGTTCTGTGAGGGGTCGCGGTCTGATGCTGGTTTCTGGAATGGGGTCACTACCAGAAAAAGGTTGGGAACCACTGCAGTAGTACGAATGGAGAGAACATATTATACACATACATATTCGATATTATGTTCTTAAGAAATTCGAGATTGTCATCATTTCGACTTATACAACATATCTTGTATGTAATCAGTGAAATTATTTGCTATCTTTGGTTTAGTTATAAGAAACTTGAATCCCGATAGACGATAGCGGGCAAGATATGATTAAGGAGAAACTCGATCTGGAGTTGAAGCAGACTGACAGACTGTGCTTGAAATTTAGGTTTTCTGAGTGCATTGGTGTATCGCAAGCAAATAGGCCTACTTTATTGTTTATGAAATACTCAATTTGAACACTGTGCTGGGTTATGTGAACGTGATGATCAGATAGTAAGAGTGGCCTATGTAATTATCTTTCATCCCAATATAAGAGTTAATTGAAACGCATTGATTACATTTTACAGGACAAATACTAAGGTGGCCTATACAGCCCAGAGGGCTTGGATTTTTAACTCATCTTTCAGGGAAAATATTCTATTCGGCGAATCATTTGACGAACAGAGGTAGGTTATCTTGTCGATATTTTTCGATCTTTAACAGATCAGAGGCGAACGACCATTAATCACAAGAGATCCGCTATATATCAAAACGTTAGAGGCTCTCTTCATAATGAGTTATTACGTTTCAGAAGTTGAAAACGCATACAACATCTCATGTACATATTTCTCGTTGCCCAGATATCGAATGGTCATTGAGGCGTGTGCTTTGGAGGTAGACATAGACCTTCTACCAGCCGGAGATCTTACGGAAATTGGAGAAAAGGGCATCAACCTTAGTGGCGGTCAAAAACAGAGAGTGAGCGTTGCTAGAGCTATGTACTCAAACAAGGATATCATTCTCATGGTAAGATAACAATAATTATATTACAGACAAAGCTAGGTGAGTAAAGCACGTGTTGGATATCGGAGTTGGATGGTTGGATCATTGATGTATACATCATAATTTAGGTCTATAAATTGAGCAGCACAATCAACATGGTTGAACTCTAGTCTAGAGGGCGATGTTGCTCTTTAATTAAACGTCATGTCTTGTATTCAACACCTATAAATGACAGAAATATACTTTAGAGGACAATATGTTACCACCAAAATGAATACGAGTTGCGATAAGTCCGTGGAGGAAAGAGAATAATCTCAGACCAATCACAATATTCGACACTTTCAAAATAGTTATCATTTTAAAATTGTAAACAAGGTTAAATTAAAAAAGACTAAATTTGAACGTGATATTCGTAAAAACACAAATTAATTTACAGGAATTTGAGGATAAACTCAATTGGTAGCCTACTATAATTTTATCTTATAGGACGATCCCTTATCTGCATTAGATGTTCATGTTGGAGATCATCTATTCAGAGAAGGCATCAAAGGAATGCTTGTGAAGAATAAGAGGACTGTTATCTTGGTAACACATCAGCTTCAGCATTTAAAACAGGCAGATCTGGTAAGGCCATAGATATCCTCATTGTTCTTGTAGATAACATTATTGTGGCTTTACCGATCAAAAAGTAATTAAACGGATTTAGCGCCGTTTATGGCATGGAGGGCGTTTATACTCACTTAAATGTCCGACACAAATCGTGAAGAGTGTGTGGTGTGTCGAAGTTGAATACTTATAGTGTAAACAGAAGAACGATGCACACTGGCTCTTTATTTAATACATATCATGTCAGCTCTAAGTGAAGGAAAAAACAATTTTCACGACACATTCAACTCAGATACGATCTTTAGGATTCTTGGAGTGTTTTCAGGTAATTAAACAATTCCTTTCAATCTTAAATAGTCGTTCTTTATGTTAAGCATTCTGTTGTATCTCCATCCTCAGATCATTGCCATGCAAGATGGGGCCATAGTACATCAGGGTACATTTGATGAAATCAACACCAGGAATCCAAATATGTTTGCTGAATTGAACTTCTCAGGGGAATCGACGGCAGAGGCAGAGCAGAAACAGCCACAGGAACAAAAATGCCAGACGAGTATATTAAATGACAAATGCCATGAAAACAAAGGTTCGAACTCCACTCATAATGAATAGAAATATAATAAGTAATAAGTTAAAACATTATATAACTAATAAATAAACAAGTGAAATAAACGTTTCATTTTAATGAAATTCAATCGAAATTACTGTTCACAACCTGTTTTTGTATATATTTACCTTCCCCCTTTACCTAAAGATTATCATGGCTCATCATCACTATGGTATAAAAATCCCCAAAGCAATGACGAGATCTAAGTATTGATTACCACAACAACTTTAAAGTCTAAACATCGTTTTTATGCAGATGAACACATCAACATACATCAAGCCAAAGCCACTGGCGATCTGATGCAAGTTGAAGAATTAGAACGGGGCGCCGTTTCTTACAAGGTGTATTTCTATTTACTTAAATCCATCGGATATCCCATGGTTATTGCGAATATTGTCGTCAGGGTTATGCAGGAGTGTTTTAATATCTACCGAGTGTTTTGGCTTGCTTCGTGGGCCGAAGCCGGAGTAGCACCTCAAAATGTAGTAAGTAAAGATCATAGATCAAGATTGATATTATTATATTGTTTATCTGATCATATTTAAAATCTTCAGTGGACAAGCACCTTATTTGAACACACTCATTAACACACGAGATTTGTTCGTACTTTTTATTTCACTAAGCAATAGGCCTAGCTATGCTATTATCTGCATGTTGTATATTGAACATTGTACTTCGTTGCAAATGCAAAAAGCATTTTACGGTTTCATTCCATGTATCTAATGTAACCCGCTCGTCTCCTATAATGAGCCCTTTTCGTAACATGGTTTACTTAAATTTAAAAAAGATATAGAGGTGTTCTTGTTTGGTATCAGTGTGTAGCTAACATACAGTCATCACAATAAGTAACTGACCAGGTAATAAATGTGCTGATAACTCTAAAAGTATAACTCCTATATAAACATATTAAATTATAAACATGTTGAGAAATTTCTCTTCTTGAATTTGAGATATTACACGCTAAGAATGGCTGATTATTAAGGAAGTTACAATCCTAAATGTACTGTCAAGTCTGATTTTCATTTTCACATTTTCATTTTCAACACGGGGACTCAGACCGGCAAATTATTGATTACTGGTAGTGGTAGTGCCAATTCACCCGTCGATGGCCTGGTTGTTGGATAGTCGGCCGGTGGGATTGTTACGGTTAATCAACATGATCAATACGGCACACACGCTTTACCTTTCGTACTCTCCCCGTGTTGAAAAGAAAATGTGAAAATGAAAATCAGACTTGCCCTAACGTTTGGGATCGTAACTTCCTTATTAATCAACCATTCTTAGCGTGTAATATCTCAAATTCAAGAAGAGAAATTTTTCAACAACTTTATAATTAAATATGTTTATGTAGGAGTTATACTTTTAGAGTTACCACCCGACACCATAAGTAGGTTGACAAGGGAAGCCAAGGTGTAGCGTAGTTTCTGTGCGACTCGAAAGGTTGCATTTTATTTTACATACTTTTCATTTCAAGTGCAACATAAATTATTGAATTTCATGTTTTGGGGACGGAAAGTTCCCATCGACCCCATTCATCCGAAAAAGTGAGATACCCCGGAGAATGTACAATTCACAAATCATATATAATTACTTAATGTAATTAAAATTGATATACCTACAAAAGGCCATCCATCAAAAGGATTTCATTATACCTGCGATCCACCAAAGGGATTTCATTTAACTAGAATTTGACAAGGATCATCAGCGCAGAAATTTTCTACCTAGACATCTTACGGACATTATTACCTGTGAGAATTTCCCAAGTAGAGATCACAAGCATCTCATTATTGTAATTTCTTAACAATTACACAACATATATTTGACGGTCTATTTTTGTAATTTTGTATTTAAATTTATCAACTACTATAGTAAGTGCTATAGTTATCACGATTGGTAATTATACAACTAGTATTTTTTAAATCATCTTAGCAATGTATTTATACTAAATAATAATTAACTTTTCATTGCAAAGATAAAGACACACGCCAAACAAATGTTTGACTTTGTTCATTGTTTATGACAAAACGGGAAAACTTGACAAAAGCCGGGGGGGGGGGTCTCCAACATGTATACGACTTAAGAGATACAAAGCTCAGGAGGGAAGCCCTTGGCTTCTGGATTTTCGTTAAAGTAGCACAGAGCATCTGCCCAGTTGTCTAACAGATATTGTTTGGCCTTATTGGAGAGATGCACCCCATCATATATGAAAAAGGAATGCTCAAAGCTCTTGAAGTAATGTGTGTGCCTAATGAAGCATGTGTTCGGCATGGCGCGGCATACCTGGTGAGCATACTTATTAATGTTGTATGCACCTCTCTTGCCAGCGTTTTTGGTTTGCTCACCCTGGTAATAAGACCGGTACAAAATGTCGGACCATATAATTCTGGTGTCTAGGTATAACATCCTCAAGGCATGCAGACCCTCCGCTACCTGCGAGCGAGTGGCACCGAGCGTAGACCCCTTATTAAGGATATCGTTGGAACCAAAGTGTACCAAAATAGTGGTAGGGGCTCTGCGCCTGGAAAGAGTATTACATACCAGACTCCTCCTCATATCGCTTATCTTTTTCCCGCCGTTTCCATGCCAAGACACATGGCCGCCGCCTCTCAGCTGGACGTTTCTCGCTGCCACCCTGCCAACCATGCTATCACCAATGACCAGCGTACGATAATGATCTGTAAAATGAAGTGAATATAGAGAAAATAGAGAAATTCTATCTCGCCAAACACAAGAGTGCCTCTCCACTTGCCTCTCCACTTGCCTCTCCACTTGCCTCTCCACTTGCCTCTCCACTCGCGGACGTTCCACCAAGGTCGACTCTCGTCCTTCAACCTCATTTCCACAACTCTCCATAACCTCTGACTCTCTAACCGTGGCTACCTCATTTCTTCCAACTACCTCACAAGCCTTTTCCTCCCGCAACTCTTCGGTCCTCGTTTTCATCTCATTCCTGGTAACACGCATAACTTCCGTCACCTGACCAAATAACTCCATGGCCTTCTCCTCCCGCGTCGAAGCCAAAGTCAATCTCGTACCCACTTCATCACACAACTTCTCGTACTTTTGCTTCTGCTCACTCTCTACGTCCCCTAACAGTCGAGCTCTATCATCGAGATCTGCCTGTTTCCTCTCATATTTACGTTTATTCGACATTACTTCCTCATACACCTCTTCATTCCTCTTCTCCCCTTCTATATACCACTACTTTCTCCCGATCAGACAACTCCTTTTGTTTACTCTGCTGCTTTTTATCCTCTAATCTTCTCACCACCTGTGCTTCTTCATACACCTCTTCATTCCTCTTCTCCCTTTCTGCCACTACTTTCTCCCGATCAGACAACTCCTTTTGTTTACTCTGCTGCTTTTTATCCTCTAATCTTCTCACCACCTGTGCTTCTTCATACACCTCTTCATTCCTCTTCTCCCTTTCTCCCGATCAGACAACTCCTTTTGTTTACTCTGCTGCTTCTTATACTCTAATCTTCTCACCACCTGTGCTCCATTTTCCCGACCATCCAACAACTGTGCCCGTCGCTCTAACTCGAGCTCACGCTCTTTCACCCTCGACTCTCTTCGACCCAACTCTTCACACCACTCCTGATCCTCGGCCGCCATTCGACCCTGAAGCATTTTGACTGCTTCCTCCTCAGCTACAAGTTTCTCTTTCCTCCGTTGCAGCTCCGACACTGATCGCAACCTTTCAGCCTCCAATATTCTTTGGAGCAATTCATCAACCATTGTCCTGCAAAACAGTTCCGTCTCCAACCGTACCAAATCACTTTCCCGCCTGTCATATTCCTTCAAATCTAGTTGCCTCCTCCTTTCCAATTCACTCAGCTGTTCCTCTGCTAAACCTTCCCTCCGCATCAAATCTATCCCTCTCCGTCTCCAGTCTTCCAACTCAGTCAGAACTGTCCCTCTCCACTCCTCATAATCACCCACAGCATCCAACTCCGACTCTGCGACACGCGCTCCAACCCCAGAGTCCTCGCTACAGTGACTTCCCTCGCTATCAGCATAGCCAACTCTACCTGAACCGCCAGTTGACCCAACGTTCGTTTCTGGGCCCCACAGCAACCCGTCACCAACCTCACTACTATTCTCCACAGTTTTCCAATACTCGGTTTCACCGCTTGAATATCTACCAGCACTACCAGCCTCCTCAAAGCTACCCCTATCACCACTACCACTACCATTAGCGATCACCACATCATCACTATAATCACCTCGGTGTCGACCTCCACCAACATCACCTTCATGTCCACCTCCACCAACATCATCTCCGCCATTACAGATTTCACCACCACCACCACCACCATCACTGTATCCACTACCACTACTACCCCGTGTCCCTGCCTCCTCCATCACCGGCTTACCCTCCCCATGTACTTCCCCCGTCTGCCCTACCGACCTCGGTGGCGAACCACTACCACCCATCAACCCCGTCTGATCAACCAGCATCAACGGTGCACCACTACCACCCTTCCACCCCGTCTGCTCCACAGGTATCAGCGGTGCACTACCGTCATCCTCCCACTCCGTCTGCCCAATCTGCATAGGCTGTCTATCACCATTCATCAACCCCGCATGCCCTACAGACAACAACAGCCTATCATCATCAACAACCGGTCTAATATGCTCCCCCGGCCTACAACCACCTATTATCTGACGCCCTTGCTCACCCGTCCTACCACCACAAACCACTCGACTCCCTTGTTCACCCGTCACAGCCGGCCTACTATCACCAATCACTCGGCTTCCTTGCTCACCCGGCATACCCGGCCTACCACCAGTCACATGTCCCATTGACTCACCCGTCATAACCGGCCTACCATCACCAACCATTCGACTCCCTTGTTCACCCGTCATACCCGGTCTGCCAACAGTCACTTGCCCCGTCGACTCACCCGTCATAACCGGCCTACCACCACCAACCACTCGACTCCCTTGTTCACCTGTCATACCCGGTCTGCCAACAGTCACTTGCCCCATCGACTCACCCGTCATAACAAGCCTACCACAACCCATCACCTGTCCCATATGCTTCACCGTCATTGACGGCACACCATCACCAATCACCTCACCCGGCCTCAGTGCAGTACCACTACCAACCACTCGCCGCCTCTGCTCACCCGTCATCAACGGCACACCATCACCAACTACTTGTTTCGTCACATCATCCATCCCCATTGCCATACCACCACCGGGCACTTGATGCCTCTGCTCTCCCGTCAAATCATCCATGCTCCTCGCCATACCACCACCGGGCACTTAGTGCCTCTGCTCTCCCGTCAAATCATCCATCCTCCTCGCCATACCACCACCGGGCACCAGGTGCCTCTGCTCTACCGTATCATCATCCATCCTCCTCGGCTTACCACCACCGGGCACTAGGTGCCTCTGCTCTACCGTATCATCATCCATCCTCATCGGCATACCACCACCGGGCACTAGGTGCCTCTGCTCTACCGTACCATCATCCATCCTCCTCGGCATACCACCACCGGGCACTAGGTGCCTCTGCTCTACCGTACCATCATCCATCCTCCTCGGCATACCACCACCGGGCACTAGGTGCCTCTGCTCTACCGTATCATCATCCATCCTCCTCGCCATATAGCCACCGGGCACTTGTCCCATCACATCACTCATCCTCATCGGCACATCACTACCAGCAACTCGTCCCGTCACATCACCCGTCCTCACCGGAGCGCTACCACCAACTCGTTCCGTCTCATTACCCGTCCTCATCGGCACATCACTACCAGCTACTCGGTGCCTCTTCTCGCCCGTCATCCTCGGCGTACTACCACCGGCTACATGATACCTCATCTTCGGCATGATACTGCCGGAGACTCGATGCCTCTTCTTTGACCGAGTCATTATCATCGTGAAGCCGAGTCCGTCACCGTCAACAGTCTACCGTCAACGTCCGTCAAAATTTAATTACTCACAGCCAAAAATTCGTCGTTAAAGAAAATGAAAATCCCACATCTGACACCACTTGTCGCGGGAGCGCGAGCGAGCTAGATTTACACACGCGTGCGATATCCAAGTGTGCAGAGTTGATCAGGTCTGACACCACCAAATTTTGTGCGTGGGAAGGGTTTAATTTGGAAACCTTTTATATTTTATTAATTAGCCACGTGGGTTCGTCATATCATCTGCAGGGCAGAACCATGCGTTTTCGGCTCAGTAACGCGAACCAATGACACTGGACGAATACTTAAGTTCACAGTTTATTTTCGCTCTCCTTCTTACACAATATATATATATATCACAACGTCGGTTTTATTTTACAACATCCAAAAACAATTACAACTAGCAAAACTTTAATATAAGATTGGGTCAATGGTCTAAGTCTCAACTGTATTGGTCAAATGTTTTACAACGGTCCGTCCTACTACTACCACAACAACCTCAAGTCAACCTTGACCTGACCTGTAACACAAGGTAAACACCTATGGAAGATAAAAATACACGTTAATTTCCATACATACAATTTTAATGGTCAAAATACCACTACCGTTACATAAGATAATATTAACAACTATTTTTAAGTAAGACATAGGTGAACTGAAAGCGAGGACTGCATGTCTGCTCTTGTACGCACTGTCCAGCTATGCCCGTACTGTCTGGTACTTCCTTCCCGTTTGTCAGTTCTCGGCATCTCCCAGTATCTCCTAGCATCTCCTGACATCTCCTAGCATCTCCTGGCATCTCCTGGCATCTCCTAGCATCTCCTGGCATCTCCTAACATCTCCTGGTATCTCTTGGCATCTCTTAACACCTCCTAACATCTCCTAGCATCTCCTGGTATCTCTTGGTATCCTTAACACCTCCTAACATCTCCTAGCATCTCCTGGTATCTCCTGGCATCTCTTAACACCTCCTAACATCTCCTAGCATCTCCTGGTATCTCTTGGCATCCTTAACACCTCCTAACATCTCCTAGCATCTCCTGGTCGGCGCATTCATTCGCTGGACAGATCACCACTATCTTATCTTACCTGGTGTTATGACTGACCTAAACAATACGATATGCATAGGCTTTAAACTCAGCTTGACCCCCCCCCCCCCCCCCCCCCAAAAAAAAATGCAAGATGAGTGTTTTTGCCTTCCCCAACTTGTTTTGTTAACTCAACCCTCCCCCCATCGATCATCACCATCGCAATGGGTTGAGTTTTACATAATATAAATATAAATACAATAACAATAGAGGCCTACGTATTACACGCACTAAGAATGTAAGTATAATTTTAAGCTTCCAGATTTTGCCTCGTTATTATTGAGAACAACAAGTTACAAATATTTCTACATTTGTATCGAATATTTGTCCTAAGCACACAATATCAAAAATAATTATAGTAATTACCTATGGCTATGGGTATTCACTACAAGATGATGATCGTCTGACTCCACTCTGCTACCAATGTTCTGCCTACAAGGATAACACACAGCACAATCTGAATGTCTCATTTTTGTATACAATCAAAACAATCCAACCGCGCCATTATGCACTAACATTGTACAAATATTTTACTCGTCATCGCCCATACTCATGCAATTTGGTACAGCGAACATTTTTGGAACACACTGTAGTAATCAACGAACGCGCCCAAAATTCACTTTATAAAACATCCAAGCACACCGCGCCGTTAAAAGTCGCTTCCGAACATCAAACGCAGCCGCCAGATAGTGCTTGTATTGACACGATACGCTAATTAACTATGCATCGGTACCGTTTACACACACACAAGTCTTGATAATTTCGAATATTTTCAATCTTCAAAAACTGCCCAAAATCCTTCTAACATGCAAATCAGGGCTAGATTATGGTCACGCACAACGCTATACGACATATCATCATTCACAATCGACTTTTTGAAGTAATCTGACATAATCAAAACGAGAAATTTGGGGTATCAAAATGCTATGTCAAAATGATGAAAATTAGAAAATGGAAAACCGCTACATCCGTTGTCACATGTAAGTGAATGGCGAAACATTTTATAATATTCTATCTCAACTCGATCAGGAAAATGTACCAAACTTCACTCAAAACTCGAAATCTATCTCAATTTTTGTTCCCAATAGTTTCCATACATAATTACTGTACTTACTCTACAAGGATGCCTACCAATTCGTCTGATTTTCGAAAGATTCTGAAGTTTTCTTTTCAGCTCTTCCGTTTTTTCCAACACAGCGTATTCAGCTTCACAAACAAATATGGCGAGGAGCATGATTAGGGCGTAAACCGACGCTAATTTTAGCGCTCCTGATTGGCACAGCTCTGTCAGGTGACGGGCGCGCAGCAGTGATAAGGTCAACAATGAGTAAACCGGCGCCAATCACTACGCGCATTACCCAAAATAGGTCTTAAGGGGATTCCAACCGTTTGCAATAATTAAATAATCAAAATACAGCCAAAACCTATAATAAAAGCGATTCCCGCTACACGAGCTTCTATGTAGAATTAAGGCTCACCTGTAGTCATAAAAACCTGAATACATCCTAACTTTATTATGGTCTAAAACAGAACGTTAATCGATGTAGCCGCGGGACGGGACGGGACGCAATCTGGGTAGGGGAATAGACAGGTAGGGGTTGCATTTCTTTTCAACAGTGATGGGCGCAAAGGATGGGTTGACGATTGCATATACATGTATATACCATGATTATACGTACCCGCATGACCGGCCATAAACCTCAGAATTAGTTTGCGCACCAGACGGATTACTTTCGTGGTGGGTGGTAGGACGAGTATTGCAGAATATTAAAAAGAACCCGATGTTATTTCATAAATAATGTCCTTTAAATTGGGCTAGTGAAATATTCAAATTGGAGTCAATTGAAATCAATAGTGGTTCGGCAATAAAGGAGCACCGGTTGAGCGAAAAGTCACAACCATTATAACTCGAGGTGCTTGTCCACGTTGTTTTTGAATTTTTATCCCGGATGTGTTCCTATTGTGTAACAAAACGTTCGAAATTATCAGTTCCACAGTCATGACAAGGGTAAACCTTTCGAAGTGTTTCGTTCTATGTTCTTCAGCGAAACTGACCATGTGAGTACTCTATTCTTTTAGAAGAATGGTATATTTTCCGTTGTGACCTGTTACAAGACCCTGAAGTTTGTTTATAATTCAAACATACCTCAATTTACTTTTTATCCACCTCCAGACAGAGGAAGTAGATACACAGTTCTATAGTGTTGGATACAGTGTGATATCATTCATCGTCATTTTAACAAGTGGTCTGATGGCATACACCGCGGTTGTCGCTTTATATTTGGGTGCAAAGAACATACACCTATCGCTGATTAGGAACATATTTCGATCACCGATGAGGTATGTTATAACATTTTGTCATTAGCCAAATAGAATGTTCTACAAAAGGGATCTTATAAGAGACAGGATAATGCGTGTCTTCTTTTTGAAAATTATACACAGATAAGTATTCCCGACAACATGGCTGCGAGGCTGCTATTCTGCGTCATGGGTAGCCTCTACTGCAAACTAGTGCGTATTTGATCGCACATTCATTGTATTTCCCTGTTTCTTTCCAAGTCGAAGCACGCTCTCCCCTATTGTATAGGCATAGGCCTACCTAACTGAAATACTGCCCCTGTGCGGTTTCCGTCCTTGCTTTTTAAATACCTAAAAGGTAACTTATTTAGGGATATAATGTCATGATATAGGAGGAAGATTTTTTGTTTGACCTTAAAGGGGCGTGTACATCTCAAGTGTTTGTCCTGGACAAAAATCACATGACTCCCTACGTATCTGAGTCTCCGTATTCCCATGTAATAATACCCATGGTGCAATAGATTTGCCGCGAATTTTAATCGACAAAACGTAATGTTGAAATTATTGTACGAACGAACTGTGTCTAGAATAGTTTCAAAAAGAAGTGCAATGCATAATAATGAAATCAGAATTACAATCTCCTTCAGCATATAATCAACTTTTGGGCGATAACCTTTGATAAAAACGCACAACAATCGAAATATAAAGCATTTTAGCCTCCGATTTCAGTGATATTCGTATTTTAAACTCTATCTAATTTTATTTTAAAACTGTTTCATGTATAGTTTTCATGGTTCAAATGGTAGAGCGCTGGCTTCACAATCATGAGGTCAGTGGTTCGAATCTTGTAAATGTCTTTTTCTTTTTGTTATTACACTCTTTTATTATTTTAATAACAGGATTGCTTATAATCGTTCGCTATATTTATTGAATGTTGAATGATACTTTTTTCATTTGCAATTTCACTACGATAAAGAATGTCCTGTAAATATAATTGTGTTGATTGAACCATGATTGAACTATGGGGTCCCTAGCAAGTCTATGGACATGGTCTGCAAAGACCAATTGTTATGTAAAAAAGAAGCCAGTCGGCTTATATCCTTGAATCGATTTTTTTAGTTCCTTCAACACAGATATTTGTAATTTGCTCCAATCTTCAAAAAAGAGAGTTGTATCTTCAAAAATACATTACGCAGTTCACGGCTTACGCGGCCTGGTATGGGCGACAGTATTTTGGCGTAGATTTGATACCGTGCTGAACTCATCATGCTCATCGCTGCAAGAGCGCAATTATAAAATGCTGTCCGCTGTCCTAAATCTCTCTCGTCTTGACTCCCGGTCTTGAGCACATCATAACACAATATTTGTATTGTGCCACTACTGTGAGACTAAATAAGTGGGTATGCCGACTATAGTTTTATGTCAAAACTCAACATAATTGAGGCGACCGACGTAACGGATGCGCCAAAAAGTGGCTCTATAAGTTGTAAAATAAGCTGAAACCATCTAAAAATGCTCATTTATTGTTTTGTTCATATAATTATACAAAGACCGTTTGAACCAATATATCTATCCATTAATATATCCATCTATCTATATATCTAAACACGTTCTTTTGATACCCTTTTAAACTTCAGTGAAATAATTCAACAAGTTAAAAAAAATATCTGAGGCCCCATGGCCATATGAGCTAAAATGTTTGATCGCATAACTTAAAATAAGACACATTGATTCAACATGGTAAACACGTGCTGATAATTTTTCAGATTTCATTTGTTATATTCATGCGGCTTTTGCAAAAACAAATTGTCAACAAAACTTCAGTTTTATGCTAACATTAAATACATGAGACGTACTCCAAAGTGTTCAAAATCTTCAGTTGTATGCTAACACTAAATAAATGACACGTATTCAGAGAACATTTCAATGTCAAATGCGCAAATTGTCCAATTTCCAATTTGGTGCATTTATTCATATACAGGTTGTCCCAAAATGATATAGTAGGCTGCGCCTACCCATCGATGCCCATCATTAAAATCAATGAGATTCAGGTCCAGGATTTTTCATCATCTTTGACATAACCATTTCATTAAAATGTTACGATCACGAATATCGGACTTATTGCACCTCTTTGGCAAAGTACAAAAGGGTGGGGGTGTGTGTTAACACTTTCCACGCGGCAGGCGTCTATGAACCGAACAATATGTTTCAAAAATGTCAAAATGATTGAATTTCCATCACCATATTTGGAATCACCACAAGAAATGCATTAAAATAAGTACAAATATACCTAGTATTGATTCACTAATTCTTGAGATTACTTGAAATTTCGGAAAGGCTTTTGAAACATCTGTTTTGTGTGGTAAAACTAAAATAGCCGCGTGGAAAGTTTTAAACTTGTTTGAAAGCAACATAAATAGTCTCTCAATGCCTTGTCTGCTATTGTTCCCTTCTGTTATAAACTGTTGTTCGTTATGGTTGTTCAAATCATTAACATCCTTCAATTTGAAGAGTAAAAATGGATCGTCACACATCACTTAAGTGTGACGAACTTCTTTATGTGTTAGGGTGTACTTTGTTTTACTTTGATTTCATTGGAATATTGTAGATTCTTTACAGTGGATGTGGTTTTGGATGTCACTGGACTGTGATTGGTGTTTTTTTGCTGATTTTCATCCGATACGCAATATATATTATGAGACATTTAGGGCGGGGCTTGATTCGTTTGAATAATGATACATTCAGTGCGCATGATCATTGCGTTAGCGTCCCCTACACAAAGTCGCCGGCGTATGCGTTGTGCGTGTAACCCAGCGTTGCCATTTGCGCGTGTGCTAAAGAACGCAATTAATTCGAAGCAAGAAGTTGGTAAACACAGCTCGATGGATTCGCCGATTTTATAAAGGGGGAAAGTTGTTGTACGTTTAGAGATTAAACATAGTTCTTAGCTGTTTTGCTATAGACGATGGTCTTATAGTGTATATAGGCTGTACCATATTTGGAGTCGTGTATGGTCGCCGCAGGCGGCAATACACGACGACACAAATATGGTACAGCCTATACATTATAAGACCATCGTCTATAGCAAAACAGCTAAGAACTATGTTTTATTCTCATTCTAATATTTAGTTTATTAGTTATTTTGATCTTTTATCATAAAATAACGCAGTTTGTTAGATTTATTTTAAACAAACAACAACAAATTTCCCCCTTTATAAAATCGGCGAATCCAGCGAGCTGTTTTCCAACATCCTGCTTCAAATTAATCGCGTTATTTAGCACACACGCACCTGTCATCGCTGCGTTATACCCACAACGCATACGGCGGCGACTTTGTGTAGGGGTCGCTATCGCGATGACGCGTTGATCATACGCGCTGAAGGTATTATTTTTCGAATGAATTAAACCCCGCCCCAAACTATACAACATTGTTTCATAATGCATGGGCGAGTCGGCTGAAAATCAGCCAAAAACCAATCAAATTGCCTGCTGACATCTCAAACCACACCCACTATATAATAATGTTGTTTGATTATTATGTTTGTTGTTAAAATAAATCTAACTGATTAAAGACCAAAATAACCAATAAACTAAATATGAATGAGAATCAAACATAGTTCTTAGCTGTTTTGCTATATACGACTCCATGGTACAGCCTTTACATTATAAGACCATTGTATACAGTATAGTATTAGAACTATATTTTATTCTCTAAATACAAATCTGATGTTGGTTTGTATACAGGGTGAGTCAAAATACTCAGGTCCCGTTTTTAGAAAATCACGACAAATACTTTTGTTAAAAATTAACCAATGTCTTCATTGCATATATGAGTACACTAGCTACTTCTTTATACTTGATGAAAGTGTTCCAAATATACCCCATTGTCCATTGTAGGCATTGTGAATACCAACACGCCATTGATTGACATTTCAAAATGCGTGAGTTAAACTTTTGCATTCATAGAGGTACCTTGGAAAAGTGCACATATCTCCCGTTTGAAATGACCAATTTGAATTAAATGAAATTCAAGTTATAGCTGACAATGCGTTCGTACTGTGCATATTAATAAATTATATTATTTTTATGACAATTAGCTGGTTTAAAATATCGGTTGGGCCCGCTGATACTAGGGGAGAGCCTTGCTTTTATTTTGAAATAGGATTGCGTACAAGTAGCGTATAGTCAGTGTCATAATGCTATGGTCAACTCCATTCTATGCGTGCGAACTTGTGTGCATTCGTATGTGCGTAAACCCAGAGGTGCGTACCGGGCACATTCAAAAAATGACCGCGCGTCAATCGTGATATCGTCACGCACGTTAGTTAGCACATTTCAGGCATCTGGACGCAGCTCCGCGAACAACGACGAAACATGCTCGTGTTAAATAGCTTGAATTTAGTAATATGTCATTATACTATTATGACAGTGATTATAGACAGTGAAGCTAGCAGTTAGCATTTGCGCAAACGCGACACGCAACGCGTTACCACGGTATGATTACGCGGCAGTACGCGCAACGCACAATGTTGTTCAATTCTAGTGGCATTTATGAGCCAAATGAGAGGTTATTTGCTGTTTTTGGAGCAAATTGTTAACCAATTTCACTGGAATAAACTTTAACACACCGTTATTTCCTCGATATTGCATGCAAATTATGCGCCACTTTGATCAAAACTAACGGAGACATAAGGATAACAAACACACACACCCCCACACAGATTTATAGTAAGATGCTCGCAGCAGCAATGAACATGATGAGTTCAGCACTCAGTCAGTGGCGTACCCAGCTTTTGGAAACTGGGGGGGGGGGGGGGGGGGGGATAGTTACGAAAGTCATGATGTACCGACAAAAAAAATCGCAAAAATGACCCAATTTTCTTCTTCTCGTCAGTAGCTGAAATATTGAAAAGTGGGGGGTAGCGATGACATTGTCAACAATAGCTGAAAAAATCGCCTGGTAGAAATCGCAAATCTACCCAGTCAGAAGTCAAGACATGAAAATACCGTCTATTTTGTTCGCCCCGGCCGCCAGTGAAGTGAGATTTCAAAAACAACAAAAAATAGACATCGGATCATTTACAACTCGCGATTGTGAAGGATTGCCTCCATCAATTTTTGATCATCTTAGGCTCATTTTGAAGGGGAAGTCCTATTTATGTAAGATGTCATTTCCGATTTAATTAAAAAAACGATTTTTGTTACTATCTTTGAGTCGATAAAGATGCATTTTCAATGCGATCGTAAACATCGTATTTTTGATGATTTTTAGACGTCATAGCAAACACTTTATGCACAAGAAATGTTCCTAACGTATTAAACTTGATCAAAAATATGTTTATTTGTAATACATTTTTATACAGGGGTCAGGGCCACGACTTTTATTCACCTACGGTAAAAATATACGCCATTTTCCAACACACAGAGACTAAATCGTTTTTTCTAAAATAAGGTATTCAGCAGGATTCGAACCGAGGAGGGGAGAATCTATTAGATTACTAGTCCATATTCGTAACCGCTCGGCCATAACTACTTACTGACGTGTCTCGGTGTCTATGTGTTCTTTATAATAATGAACTAGTGGTGAACTATTGAGTATTCGACGAAATTTTAGCCAAATTGAACCCAGTTTCTAAATTGTATTTTAAATGTGAAAACGGTGTCGCTGCAAGCTAGGTTTGGATTCAATGTAAAGAGCAATAAATTGATGATCGTGGAAGGTTATTAATTTAAAGCTTTTAATGAGACAGGGGTCAGGGCCACGGGAAATATCCCCCTAGTTACATGACGTTGAACCACATTTAAATGCCTTAATGTTGTCATTGTATAAGGCTGACATTTTGGCATATTGAATTGCACGATATCGACATCCGCTTTTCAAGGGAAAAAAAATTCTCTTCGTATACAATAGACTCACTCAACGTTGGCATCTGACTGTACCGACGGAAGCTCAAGTTTACCGACGGGGATATTTCAGGGGGGCACCCTGGGTTCGCCACTGAGCACGGTATCAAATCCACGCCAAAATACAGTCGCTCACACCAGGCCGTGAAAGCCGTGAACCGCGTAACGTATTTTTGAAGATACAACTCTCTTTTTTTTAAGTTTGGAGC
The DNA here is from genome assembly GCA_035610835.1 of Ophiura sarsii. Taxonomy (NCBI): domain Eukaryota; kingdom Metazoa; phylum Echinodermata; class Ophiuroidea; order Amphilepidida; family Ophiuridae; genus Ophiura; species Ophiura sarsii. The sequence goes on from CM069446.1 coordinate 20,230,641, forward strand.
AAATCAGCAAATACAAATATCGGTCGTATAGGAAATAAGAAAATCGATTCAAGGACATATTAGCCGATTGGCTTCTTATATACATAACAATTGGCCTTTGCAAATCATGTTCATTGATAGACTAGCTAGGCAGGGTCTCCATAGTTCAATCGAACGGAATAGTCAACACAATATATTTATAGGATATTCTTTATCGCAGTGAAATTGCAAAAGAAGAAAAAAGTATCATTCAACATTCAATAAATATTGCGAACGATATGCAATCCTGTCAATTTCTAAAAATAAAGTGTAAATAACAAACAGAAAAAAGTATAACAATCCTAGGATTCGAACCACTGACCTCATGATTATGAAGCCGGCGCTTTGCCGACTGAGCTAATGAAGACTACACATAGATATTTAGAAAATAAAATACATAAAGTTCAAAATACGAATATCACATGAATCGGGGCAAAAATGCGGGCTAAAATGCTTTAAATTTCGATTGTTGTGCGTTTTTAACATAGGATTATCGCCCAAAAGTTGATTATATGCTGAAGGAGATTGTAATTCTGATTTCGTTATAATGCATAACACTACTTTTCGAAACGATTCTAGACACCTTAGTATTTCGTTCGTACATAAAATGTTGGCCATTACGTTTTGTCGATTGAAATTCGGCGCGGCAAATCTATTGCACCGTGGGTATTATTACATGGAAACACGGAGACTCAGATACGTAGGGAGTCATGTGATTTTTGTCCAGGACAAACACTTGAGATGTACACGCCCCTTTAAGCTACTTACAACCAACTAATAAACGTAACTTGGAATACTATGAACTATGAACATGATCATCGCGTAAGCGTCTAACGTGCCTATCCGATTTCGCCGATCCCGATAGGCCGTTTTATGTTGCATCATATAATTACGATATAAACGCGATCTCTAACATCTCATTGTTTTCTCTACAGATTTTTTGATACGACACCTGCCGGGCGAGTTCTGAACCGGTTGTCGAGTGACACTCAAACAATTGATACGGTATGTAAAAATCCAACTTGTCGGAATAATAACTCCACATGAAAAAGACAACAGATCCTGTACGCTAATATACGACAACATGATTTGTAAATTTGTATTTCGCCATGTGGTAAATGGCATACAAATGTTGGTACGCACTATGCACATATTAACACGGTAACACTTGAACTTTTATTATGATGAGGTATTTCATCATTTTTTTATCTTTGACAACAATCTCATAGTATTATGAGAACGATCTCTGCTGGCAGCATTAAATCTGAGACGAACAGAATAAATTTGTCTTTCCCGTTTTATTTATTAATTTATTATTAAATTCATCACATTAATTGTTGTTTTCTAGAAACTACTTGTGACCTACCTTTCTGTAACTTATTACATGGTGGCGTTACCTGCCGCTATGATTGCACTGTCTATAGTCACACCAATATTCATAGTCGAGGTTTTGCCACTGTTGATCATATACTACTTCTTGCAAAAGTACTTCATAAGGTCTTCGAGGTAGGTACACAATTTCTGGATTTGAAATATTTGCTTATAGACTTTTCAAATTAGCTGAACATAGTTCCAGCTGCACGCTATATTAAATGAAAAGTGTATATCAAATACTAAAATAGTTTATTTTCTCTGACTCCAACATGTAGAATGTAGGCCTATCATGAGATGGAGTGACAGCAACGGATATCAACAAAAAGCAACGGTCGAATGGACAGGACTGTCGATACATGTTTGAGGGAACAGCATATATCCAACACTGTCCACTCTGCATTATTGCCCTATATAATGCTTTGGTGCGAGTTTTAAAAGCATGGGTCCTAAACAAAACAGGGCACCGCCGGGCAAAGAACAAAGGCAACTGCTGACCAAATACGCATGACGTTACATGTCACCCCATCTATAATAAGTTTACATGACAAATTTGCTATCGTAATAATATAGCTCGTTCACCCAGTGCAGTGTTCCCAATCATCGTCAAGGCGCGGCGCGATTGTCGTCTTCGCAGCTTTTGCAACACTGCGTGCAATCACATTTTTTCAGGTTTGATATTTTTCGTTTTAAAGTAGAAACGGATTTAAACAAATTATAAAATTGGAAAATCAGTAGCTTCCATCATGCTTTCATGTCCGTTGAGGAAGAATGATATTCTCAAATGACTTCTTTGCATGTGCATGTGTATTTATCAAGTTTCAAACGAATATTTGAGTGAGCCTGTCAACATAATGTCCCATGTGAAACCCCATATTCATTGTTTGCCATGATAAAGAGTGGATGTGAAATAGTAGACCTTAAAAAAATGTTCAGCAATCTATAATAAGTCATTTGGATTTTCTTCTATCCATTTCGGAGCTTTCGTTATCAAATGATGGATAATCTACTCAGGCATGCCAGATCCCGCTTTGGCCACTTTTCAGTGCATGGTGCAGATAACTCTTTTATTACATCGTCATTCAGTGTGCAATTGAACATGACCAATAAAATACATTTTCATCCATATTATCAATGACAAATATAGAATATTTGAAGTAGTAGATGCATTTAAACAATACATTGACGTATCGATAAATAATCATACGAATGTCAAATACAGTTTATTCAGTTGCAAATGCAATTTGCGTTCAAAAGTGGCAAAGTGAGATTCGCACCCTTGTTACTGAATGGATCATATCTCGCGAGTAATTATGAGTAATGAGTGAAATTTTATTGGATACACTGTATTTTATAATACGGCTTACCAACAGTTTTGTTGTTGTTTGAAAACAAAAAAACATGGTATGTATTTTTTGGCCATTTATTCCACTCATGGGATACTTTTATGACACGCCCCTGCATATATAGAGTACGGGTATAGTGTAATTCTTTAGGTCACATTCATGGAGAGCCGCTTTAAAGTTCCCGCCATTTTTCCTCACTTCTACAGGGAGCTACAAAGACTGGAAAGTACATCTAAATCTCCCGTGTTTGCTCACTTTTCTGAAACACTAGGTGGATTATCAACGATAAAGGCGTATGGGTAAGATTGACAATGTTTAATATCCATGACACCCGCCTACTTCAATTTCTAAAACCACAATAGTTTTGATCCAAGTGGAGACAAATTGCTACTAATTGTTGACATGATCTTATGATGCTTACTATATACTAGTACATAATACAATTGTTCTTTATCCTAGATTTCTTACTTCAGTCACAGAAAAGGTTTACCAATTTGAAATTTTTGAGAGTGAAGAAAAAAGGAATCTTATGCATTTTACTCAGATCTATTTGAGTAAAAAATGTTTTCACACGAGTGTGACAAGTTAGGCTGCACTTGAAAAACTAGTACGTATGGCTCTTATTATCATTTGAGCAATGTGTTGGTGATGCTGATGGTATAGACAGTTGTAATTGAAAAGTAAATCTAACAAACAATATATTTCTAAATGTCACATAGTGATATCTCTCTAGTCAGCACAATATACCTCTACATTGTAGGGACAACGCGGTTTTTAGTGTCTCCATACCGGGGGTACCAACATCTCGTACGCGGTGCAAACTGTAATCCTGTTGGTTTTGTATGCGGGTAACGACACTAAGTATGTAATGGGTCGTATTCTTCAAGGCGAGGTATCTATACCGGATGACAACAGCTTGCACGCGGTGCAAACTGTAATCCTTTTGGTGTTGTGTGTAGATTGTAATACGTTGTGCATGGGAATGCTGGAGATATTTTCCAGATAAACCCATCATTAGATTCAAATATTTCGAGGCTAGTTAACGATATTGACATAATTATTATTTTGTGATAAGTAGTTTATTTTCAAGTACTTACTTGACTTATGTTAAGTGTTAAGATTCCAGATGATAGCAAAATATTAATGTATACATCAATAACCGTAAAGTTAGTTTATTGATTCATATTTTCGAGATCGGTGATATCTCGTTATTATTTGAAACACATGAAGACTACGTTGATTTCCGAGCTGATTATATTTATTAAGACGACTGGCTGATTAACACAACTCAAAACTCTGAGATCCAAAGCTACAACTAACTTAAACAATGTGATACATGCAATGTTCAAATAAATGGATGGTCACTGTATAATTAGCATAATGTTCAAGGTTACCTATACAACATGTAGATAGATAAATTAAGGACCTATGAGACTATCATCTTTTGACCGATCAGAATAAAGGAAGTGGCCTTACAATTAATGCAATGTAAAAATACACCCATGGCAACAGTTACTAGTGGCAGGTCTAACCAGGCAATAATTCATGATAATGACACTCAACATATAACAATAGAGATTGATGATCAAAGGAAAGGTGACACTTAACATACAACAATAGAGATTGATCCCATGGCACCGGATTATCTCAGGGGATTAACCATGACTTTATGATGTTGACACAGGTGTAGGCCCTATAAAAGCACTTCCAACTACTTCCTAAAGCTAAGCCTAATTTAATACTCTACACATATACAATAATCCATATCCCAGATCTCAACCCTATTTCTGGTTTTCAAAACCTTCTGTAGATGGTTGAGCCCTGGTTTTCTGGGAGATTTCTAGTCTTGTTGGTTTTTAATTACACCTCGCGCAACATTTCTTCATCCGGTGTGGAAACCTTGCTTAAATATTGTATTCAACCATTTCTCTAATTGCATTGTTTCATCGATGATCGACATGCCATGTGTGTTAATAACGGGAAAATATGTATATATTACTTTTGTTCATGATATTGTTTATGTTCCAGAGAAGAAGAACGATTTTCCAATACTCTACTGGCCAAGATCGACACAAACAATGCGACATACCTATATCTTAAAGCGGCTTACAGTTGGATGGGGAGTCAACTGGTAAAATATTCCGTATTCTTATTAGCGCTTTCCATGCGACTGTCGTATGCAGACAAGGTTCCAAAACGTCACAAAATGTTTCAACAAAGTCGACATTATTTAATTTCAGCAACATATTTGGGATCACCATGTCAAATGCATTAACATAAATTTTAAGTACGACAAACATGAAGAGGGATGTTGGAGGATGCGCCCTCAATTATGATAAAAACTGGGATTTGTACTTTCACCTATAAGGATTAAGAAAAATCAGCCCTCTTTGTACAACAAAACGTCGATTCCAAATGCTGATCGAGCCGCGATCAGCTGATCGAGCCGCGATCAGCTGATCGAGCCGCGACCAGCATTTTACTGTAAACAGTGTCCCCCTGCAGTATGCGTGATACATAACGCGAACCATATTTACATACAGGGTGAATCAAAAAGCCTGCAATAGTGAAAAGAAGCCATTTTGTTTTCAAAACCAAAATGAATTTTAAAACTTTTTAAACGTTGCAAGAATGATGTATTTAATCCTAACTTTGTGTGAAAAAATGAAGTCGATCGCATTTTTCGTTTGTCTTTGGTGAACCTTTTGACCAGTGCACCCATATTACACGTTTGTCCACGAGATACCCAAAATATGCATCAGATCGCAAAATGTGTCTCTCTTTCATATTTGGAAACTTGAGTTCATTTGTGATGTTATTGGAATTTGATGCATCCTTTCTTGTTTACATGTGAGTTAGCATAATCAATTATAATCGTACCCATGCAATGAAAGTGTTTAATCTTCTAAATTGTAATACAAAAATGAAATTTTCCATTTTTTTTGTTGGCGGGATATTCAAATTTGAAAATGCAATGTGTGCCATTTCAAATGAAAATCACTGTGCTCGTGGACAAACAGGTAAATTTGGTTGTGCAGCAAAGAGGGTCACCAAATACAAACGAAAAATGCGATCGACTTCATTTTTTTCACACAAAGTTAGGATTAAATACAGCATTCTTGCAACGTTTAAAAAGTTTTAAAATTCATTTTGGTTTTGAAAACAAAATGGCTTCTTTCCACTATTGCAGTCTTTTTGACTCACCCTGTATAGGGCGTGTTAAGAATAGTTTCAGTATAATAGCGATGGTATTTATTTAAGTTTTGCTGTGTTTTTGGGAGTAGAAACAACAATGGTAATTTTTAATGTTATCATCTTAAATTCTGAAGTAAATTAATTTTTTTTTAAATCTTCAAGACTACTTCGTGTCCCTTTAAGTAATCCTTGAGATTGGACTTTGAAAGTTTTCTGAAAAATCTGTTTTGTATAATATGACAAATTCAAGAGCCCCGTGGACAATGTAACGATTGAGACGAATGACCCACATTTGGAATGTTTTACCTGTTCAACCTAATACTGTAAACCAGAATGATATCGCTTTGATGAATAGAAAGACATACTAGATCTTGCTCTGGTCTAAGACCAGACTACCTTGATTTTTTATGAGAAAATGATCCCTAGTGACCTCTTCTTGACCTTTGACCTGGTTATTATGATTGACTTTTTTCTTGGCTTATCAATGCGCACAAGAAGAAACAAGTCCGGTTAAAATCGGAGAATGTCTTCAATTTTAACCCTGTATAGGTCAATGACCCCTAGTGACCCCATTTGACATGTCACTTTTGGTACAGGAGCAACCTATATGAACATTGATAAGAGGAATCATTTGACCAATTCTGACAATCATCAGTCATTTCCTCTCGGACAAGTAGCATTTTGAGTGAATGGAGTGAAAATTTACTTTTTGACCCCTAGTGACCCCAAACATTTTTCGATTTTTAAAACCGGAGTATTATTTATGGGGATGGTAATCGTGAATATGTTGACCGAGTCTGAAGTTCCTGTGTCGTTTCATTAAAATGCAAGAGCGTTTTAAGTGAAAATCACATTTTGACCCCTAGTGACCTTTTCTTGACCTTTGACCACAAACTTATGATTGACTTTTTTTCTTGGCTTATCAATGCGCACAAGAAAAAAGTAGTCCGGTTAAAATCAGAGCATGTCTTATGTTTTACATATGTATAGTTCAATGACCCCGTATGAGTTCAATGACCCCGTATGACATGTCACTTTTAATCGCTGAACACCCTATGTGTGCATCGACCCAAGGAATCATTTGACCAATTATGAAAGTCATCAGTAATTTTCTCTGAGACAAGATACATTTTAAGTGATCGAATTGAAAATTTACATTTTGACCCCTAGTGACCCCTTCTTGACCTTTGACCTGGTCAATATGGTTGACTTATTTTCTTGGCTCATCAAACCAAACAAGATGCAACAAACCCGGTCCAAATCGGAGCATGTCTCAACTTTTACCCCTGTAAAGTTCAATGACCCCTAGTGACCCCGTATGACATGTCACTTTTAATCGCTGAACACCCTATATGTGCATGGACCCAAGGAATCTTTTGACCAATTGTGAAGGTCATGAGTCATTTCCTCTGAGACAAGATGCATTTTAAGTGATCGAATTGAAAATTTACATTTTGACCCCTAGTGACCCCCAAATGATTTTTAATTTTAAAAACCGAACTTTTGTATATGCGTACGGTCATAAGAAATATGTGGACCAATTTTGACGATCCTAGGTCATTTCACTAAATTGAAAATGCGTTTTAAGGGGAAATCACCATTTGACCCCGTGTGACCCCTGTGTGACCTTTGACCCCAAACGGTGAACACCCTATATGAAGGTTAGATGGGGGGTTCTACTGACCAAGTCTGGTGATTGTAGCATGTAAGATGTAGGAGGAGATGCATTTTGTAGATGGGTCTGCAAGAAAGATGGAAGAAGATGAAGAAAGAAACACGACAGATAGAATACCTCGATTTTTTGAAAAAATCAAGGTAATTATTGCTTAGTACATAAATAAAAGCATACATACTCTTTGAGTCAATGATATATGTTTTTCTTTGTATTCTGAGCACTGACATGACTGATAGGCCTATTTTGTTTTTTGAAAGTCCAAAACCATATCATGCGATGCTTTGAATAGAAAACATATCATTCTGGTTTTTAAAGAAAGGTGGTATTCTAGTGATATACATTTTTGAGAATTGCCAAAAATGCTCCAATTTTGCATATACTGAAGTCAGTATCTGATCTCAGTATAGATAGGACTAATGCAAACTAATACAAGTGTCCCGACATGAGGCGTTGGGATGGGATTAATAAGCACGGTAGAATAATAATCCATCGTTAATATTAGGCCTAATCAGTTAAAACATGGTAACATGTCTGTGTTTCTTTGTTCTCTTTCAGAATCTTATATCCTTTGCCCTAGTGTTAATGGCCAATCTAACTACGATGATAACTGCTGAAACATCAGGGCTCAGCTCTAGCTATGTTGGATTAGCATTATCATATGTTTACGCGGTAAGAATATTAACACAATTATATGCACATTTTCTTGGAGTCATGTTACATGTACATACATCAGGCAGGTACTCGGTAATGTGTTTTATGACAACAATACCGACCGTACCATCTTTTCAACCACAACGTTTGTTATTAAAAAGCACATGTGCATTCAAGGTTGTTTCGTACACAGCCTCATTCCCCGTACACTGCAAAAACACCGGTGTTAAAAATAACACCGTTCGGTGTTCTGAGAGGTCCACACCAATTAGTGTTATTTTAACACTATCTTGGTGTTACATTAACACTTACAGTGTAACATTAACACTTACAGTGTTATTTTTCACACTTGCAGTTGTTAAAATGACACTACATGGTGTTGATATAACACCAACAATTTAACACCGGTACACCGGTGTTAATTTTTTTTGGTGTGGACCTCTCACAACACCAATGGTGTTATTTTTAACACCGGTGTTTTTGCAGTGTACTGTACCTTCAAGGTTGTTACGTACACAGCCTCATTCCCCGGCGTAGAGACATCTTAACCCTAACACTGCCATATACCACGATATACCACGACTGGGCACGTTGGTACCACCCGGCGTGGAAGTTTTTCGCTGAAAAAATGGACCCACTCCACACAGTCTGGGCAATACACTGCCCAGACTGTGCTTGGAAGGCGTGGTGTAGCGGGGATTGGAAGCTCCACGTGCTGGAGGTCTCTGGATCAAATCCCGGGGGGATCGGGGGATATTTTGGTCGATTTTCCACGTTGAAGAAAAAATTCTGAAAAAAGTGGGGGGTAGAGTTAGGGTTAACAAGCAATTTTTTTAGATTTTTTTTTTTCTTCAAAATTTTTCTAAGTTTTGTTAATATAACCCTTACACTGCCATATACCACGATATACCACAACTGGGCAATAGTGCGTGGTGCGTGGTGATTTACAAAATACGAAATTAACTGAAGCCGGTGTAAGCGTTTTGAGAAGAGAAGAAGAGCATCTCTTCTAAAACGTTAAGACCCAACGTTATCTTTAGCATAAGTAGTGCAATTTCCACTCATTTTGGTCTATGGGGGAGAGATCGCTATAAACACTCAGTTGTTCGCAGCAAATTTACTTGATATGGGTTTGATTCCCAGAATTATTTAAGGATTTTGAGATGATTCTCTGATTGGCAACAACCATATTGCAAGGCATGCAGGCAAAGCATGGCGTGATGTGCCCGTGATGTAACCACAATCGTCCAACATACTATTACCGGTTTCACTTAACCCGTTAAGTTTCCTTTAATCTTTCAGATTACATATCTACTCTACTCAGTCTTAAAATTTACAGCCGAGACAGAGATTCAGATGAACGCTGTAGAGAGAGTCAGCCATTATACACAATTAGTCAATGAAGATCCATGGGGTTTGTCTTGATTTATTATTTTCTGCATTGACGACGATATAAATGACGAGGTCTTTTATCCGATATTTGATTACACGAAACGAATGCTAGACAAACGGTTTACATTATCTTAAAATATTCTAATCTACTATATTGTTTGTACATCTGAAGAGCAAGTTAAAACATATAACTATTAAAACATATTACATTATATATATACCGTTGAAAAACGTGAAGCTCGAACAATTTATAATGTATGACATTTGTTAAAGACCTTATCAAACGTTAACATCTTGTAATATAAAGTAACCTATTACAAATCAAAGAGAACCGACATATTATTTTCTTTCAATTTTCACAGGAGAAGAGCCCGCCGCTGATTGGCCACACCGGGGTGAAATCCAAATGGAAGATATCCACGTGCGATACGACTCAGATTTACCACCGGTATTGAGATCGATTGATCTTTCTATTCGACCTGGAGAAAAGGTGAATGACCTCTTTCAAAACAACATCGTTTTTCCCTTTCACCTGTTACCCTATACAATTATCGCGTGAAGTCCATTTTGTTTGCATTATCTGTTTTTGTACAGTATACTCGGGGACTCTGTATAATTTATTTATTTATTTATAACAACTGGCAAAACAGCCAGGACAATGGAAGAGGCTACTCCGCACGCAAATGTCGCACCTTTAAGCTTATTTAATTCTGAACTTACGTTTCAGTGATTCTGGTGGTGGTGCTATTTAAAAAGCGAAATTTGATGATGGACACAGTTTTTCTAATTGTGTAATTTTGTTGTTATAATAATTAACTTCTTATTTTGTGATGCATTTCTGATACAAGATTCCAATTTGTTAATTTAAGTTGAAATCTCTTGCTTTTGGTTAAAGTTGGAGAAAGAAATTACTGATGACACTTTTCTTAAGTTAGTTTTGATTGATCGAAAAGGTATATCAATTAGCAGCAGCGTTTTCGCTCACGCTGACCATTTTATTCTCACGGGTGACGTCCCTGAAGAGGGCGCAGTATAGCCACTCTTGACTGTTTGTTGAGCGTTAAGTCCCAGAGTTAAAGTGCAGGACTAGGTTTCTAAAATAAAACCTGAATTCAATCCATGTCATTTAGCCTGTTTTCCCCTCCTGATTGAGCAAGTACAGTTTGCGACGTTACATCCGACAGCCAATCAACTGACAATTTGCTAGCTGGCTACATCTTACCAGATGGACCAAAGCATACTTGAAAGGTTTTCTTTATACCACTTGTTATGTTTTATCATGCATTAAACCTAAATGTATTCTTAACTTCATCATCAGGTTGGAATTTGCGGACGTACCGGTTGTGGTAAATCTTCATTAACTCTGTCATTGTTTCGCCTCATTGATGCATATCAAGGTTAGCCAAATAAGTTGCATTTAGAGTGGATTGTGGTCATGTCAGTGTAACTTTAACGTATATTATTGTTTTGTTTGATTGTTTGTTTGTTCGGGTGTTTGACAATCGGATTGTTTGATTGTTTGTTTGTTCTGTTTGCACGGTCGGTCCGTACAGACACACGCTTGGGTCCTGATGGGTCCATACTCAAGCAAGTTGCTCGTTCCAGGCTAAAAAGCTTATAATATAAGCATGCTGGCTGAATGAAATGAAAGGTTGAAAAGAAGGAAGAAAAGAAGGAAGTTGGCACAAAGCAAATTTGAGTTGAGCTTCCTCGTCCTTTAAAAGCGTAATAAAGCTAGATATCTGTTTGCCAATTACAGTTGTCATGGATGTGATTTAGCTGTGATAATGTTGTAATTTAGCTCTAACAAATGTTGCAATTTAGCTCTAACAAATGTTGTAACAAATGTTGTAATTTAGCTCTAACAAATGTTGTAATTCGAGATGTATATCTCGAAATTGTGTAACTCTATTCATAAACATAGATTACATTATGCAATTTCGGCATGCCCAGCATCGCTGCTGTGCCCAGAGAGCTTCCGTTTAGCAATTATAACTACTTGTATCCTTGCCTTCAACATCTTATACATTTTAGAAATAGACCTTTACTCCCACTTAGTTGGGATCCTACTTCTTTCCTCTTTCGAATTCTTGAATATGTTACTAAGAAACGAAGGGTCTTAAACACAATGGCTGATTGGATTGAGATCACATGAATTGCACTGCTTGAAGCAGGTTTATCGTAAAGACCGTCGATTAAACTACACACAAAATGTTTAGCGTGTAAAATGACAAACAAAAAATCGTTTTCATTCCGTCCCTCCAGCGGCACACTGCATTTGGAAAGTAACTCATTTGACACACTTCAGATGTGTCACTTGACTCATTTAATCATTTAATTGAGTCACTGTGACACACTACAGTAGGTCACATGACATATTTTATACAGCAAGTGAGTCAGTTTAAAATTTGTAAATGAGTCATGTGCATTACTGTGACTCACCTCAAGTGTGTCAAATGAGTTACTTTTCTAGTGCAGTGTGCTGCTGGAGGGACGGAATGAAAACACATTCAAGTGAGTCAACTTGACCTACTTAGTCGAGTCACTTGACTGGTCTAAACATGTCAAAACGAGCAATAATCACATGAAACAAAATTATATGATTATGCATTTCTTCAGAAATATTTAGAAATAGATTGTTTCAAGCACCATTTTATTTTGCTGTTTGCATACTTTTCTAAATCACTTCATTAATAAAATGCATGTATCTGGTTTGTGAACAATCACTAAGTGAGTGACGTCTTGAATTAATCATGTTAATAAAATGGATATATAAATCTTTACGAAATCTACTTTCCATAGTGTTAATTTTAAAGAAGCCGATGCACACCCCAGCCAACATCGACCATGGGCCCACAGTGGGCCCTCATGGGACCCTTAATATTTTGTCCACTTTGGCCCGTATACAGGCCAAAGTGGACAAAATATTAAGGGTCCCATGAGGGCCCACTGTGGGCCCACGATCGATGTTGGCTGGGACCCATCCCATAATTCCATTCGCGCTACAGCGCCCGCTATCGATCTTGACCTACTTGAAAATGCAAGTGGGTCAGATATCGATCTTGACCTACTTGCAAAATACAAGTGGGTCAGATGTCGATCTTGACCAGTAACTATACGGAACTGAGTCAGTTTACCTGTTTACGTTCATGGTTGGAATGACCCAGCACAAGAGCAAGTAAGTCAAATGACTCATATTGACTCGATCTTTACACACTTGCACATAATCAAGTGAGTCACATAAGCAAGAATGTTAGTTGACCCATTGTCATATCTCAGATGAGTCACTGTACTTCATGATCTGGGTCATTTCACCCATTTAGGTAAGTCACATAGAAGTGACTCACGTCAAATATGTCAAGTGACCCGCTTGTTACCCAGAAAAAAATTCTGTGTAGCCTTTCATTGCAAATGTCAATACAAAACAATATACACAAGTGACAGAAAACAACTGACCATGTCGTGAAAGTGAAGCATGCTGAAGTTGCTCCACAAATTGATTCAGAAGCGTTATTAGGTTATCGAAATTCAGCCATTCTCAGATAGAATTTTCCTAAAGAACGTCTTACATTATTGACAATATTATAACTTGGACAATAATTTGCCTTATCCCTTTCTTTGCCTCTTTTTAATAATTGTTCAACTACATGTAGGTCGGATTATCATAGATGGTGTGGACATTGCCAAATTACCGCTTTCTGTCCTTCGTAGACGCTTATCAATAATCCCACAAGATCCAGTACTATTCACAGGAACAATTCGGTAAGACAACGACTATATCACAAATGTATTATATTAACATTAATTCCATTGATTTCCTTACCACATATTTGACGTACAACGTTAAGATCCTAAAGCATGCTAAATTATGTAATACTTTATTCAAATGTAATGTAAAAGCTGAATGCAAACTGCTTCATCCTCAAAAATAGCCTGTGTAAGTAAATGTAATAAATATAAGAGGACCTGACGTTTCGATTCTAACAGAATCTTTATCGAAGGTAAAATTACAGAATACAACATACACAACATATACGGTATATATATACAGGGGAACAATGGGCAGGAAATGACAAGAGATAAAGTAACACAATGGGGGAATAAAGTGACAGTTGGAAGAATAGGGGAAGGGTTATCAAACTAGACAGCTGATTGTTTAAGTAGACAATGTAACAAAAGGATGACATAGACAAAGATGAGATTAAAAAGTAAAAATCAAATGGGATTTAAAACATAACAATGGTGAGTAAAATCCACATTGGTGATGACTAAAAATAAATAATGAAAATAAGATTGAGATGGAAATGTGAAATTACTGAGGGAATACATAAAAAACAAGACAAAACACTTAAGTGGGAATATGTCTAGGCCTATGGTAACTAATAATGGAAACGCACTGGAACGAGTAATGAACATTACTGTGCATAGGAGACAATGCCGAAAGTGAAAACATAGTATCACAGTGAAAAGTAGTAAAAATTTGAAAAATAAAATGAATAGAAAAGACATAACGTCGGTGGTATTACACAATTGACGTATGGTCGGTCGATGATATTACATAGTGACGTATGGTAATCTTTTTATTTTTGTGATGTATAACCTATTGTTTTGTAATATTGTGTTCTTAATTATTTTTGTAAAGTCCCAAAGCCATAACTCTATTAGTTCATTAGTCATTAGTCCAAAAATATTATGTACAAAAATGAAATAAAACATAGTGACGTGCACACTATATACGTCACTATGTAATCTCACCGACGATGACACAGTATTGCAATTCAAATCCCAAGCTTAACATACAGTTAGTTATAATTTTAAAACCAAGGCAGGGGTAAGGAGCCAGAGAAAGTTTCTTGATTTTGTTATAGAATCATTTATATCATGCAAGCGTGGCCTAAGATTCTTAACACTTTCCACGCGGCTATTAATTAGTTTTATCATTATACAAAACAGAATTGTTCATAAACCTTTTCCAACTTTGAATGTCTATTTCAAGGATTACTGATTACTTTACATCAATGCATTTCTCATGGTGATTCCAAAATGGTAATGATATACAGTAATTTTGACATTTTTGCCGCGTGGAAAGTGATAACAAAAAATAAAAATAAAGGGGTAAAAAAGTAAGTTCCCCCCTAAAATTTGATCACGTTTGTTTGCATAACTCTACACACAATAAGACGTTCTGAGAGATTGAAAGACTTATAAAAAGAGAAAAACCACTTGGCTACCTATAGGAAGTTTCCACATTTCAATATCATTATTACTTTTCCCAACATAGTCGCATTTCCCCAAAATGATGTTTTCAGGAAAAAGTGGCACTTTTCAAAATCTTATGCAAGAAAGTTACAAAAATGTCTCCAGTGCTGTTTAAAATTAATTTCAATTGTCTTTATTTTCAATTAAAAGGAAGTTTTTTTCTTTCTTTAGCTGGTCCTTATTTGAAATTATGAACAAATTCATTTTATTTCATGCACGACTAGCCAATAGTGTCCACCATGTACGTTAATAACATCCCTGTATCGTTGAAAGGTGCCCCTTTTCGGAAAACATCATTTTAGGGAAATGTGACTGTTTTGGGAAAAGTAAACATGGTATTGAAAAGGGAATACTTTGTGTGGGTAGCCATGGGTATTTCATTTTCGTAAATGTTTTAATCTCTCAAAACGCCTAATTTTGTGTGGATTTATTCACAAAACTCGTATAGAATCTTGAAATGTGCCACTTTTTTTGAAAACATCATTTTGGGGAAATGTGACTATTTTGGGAAAAAGTAATAATGATATTGAAATGGAGAAAAATTCTATGGGTAGCCAAGTATTTTTGCTTTTCAGAAGTGTTTCAATTTTTCAAAACGTCTTATTGTGTGTGGAGTGTTGATCACGTTTAGGGGGGGGGCTTACTTATTTTGACCCCATTTATGACTTACTTGTATGCTCCCCTCTGTCTATTGCGCTCAACAATTAAATGTGGTATTTTAATGGTTATACTTTATATTAATTTCTTTAAATAGAGATAATCTCGATCCAGAGGGAACCAAGACGGATATACATTTATGGGATGCCTTGAAAACTGCACAACTGAAAACCGTGGTTTCTGAGCTAGAAGCAGGTTTAGGTAATTATCATATCAATGCCAAGAAGACCCAACTGGCAGTATTTAAGGCTTTAGGGGAAAGCGGGGAGTGTACGCCCTATGGGCAGGTTCGCCCACCACGTGATTCTCATCTTTGCGGCCACTGGTTGAATTTGGCGAACACACAATAGATACAGTAGTATGGTTCAAGCTTCCCACATTAACGTGACAGATCACCGTAACATGTTTGTCAACTTATCATCTAAAAACCAGTTTTGCCTCGCAAAAGTGCATTTTCTTCCATTTTCAATATTGATTTTTTTTTCCAAAGATATTCGCAGAGAAGGTTTTAATGTTAATTATCATTAGGTAGGTATGGGATTGATTATGGATTTGATGCAGTTATAGTAGAAGTCCCAGGCCTCAAGTTTAGGAGTTGACCCCTGACCTCCTAACATACTCTTAAAGTTACATTGTTATGATAGATACATATCTTATCTACAAGAATAAAGAGTCCCGCTCTTAAGATTCTCTTGCGAAATTATGCAATGGCGATAATCAATTATTCCCCATGTATTCACATAGCAGAAATGAAGTAATAGAACCTCTCGTAAAGGTTTGAGTAGTATATTGACCCTAACATTGAAGGAAATCTCAAAACTACATAAAATCATGTTTGTGAATTTAAACAAAGAACTACTTGACACATTATATTTGCTTTTTCCATTTTAATGTCATCGGTCCAAAATGTTATGGAACAATTGAAAAAGTTAGAAAAATAAGCATTTTTGACCCTTTTCTGACTTTTCCAATGTTCAATTTAGCTATGTTACCTGTAACATTGACAATATAACTATAAATAACTATCTCAACTTGTGAAGCAGTTCCTCCCCATAGATATGATTTATAGTTTAACATTTATTTCAGCTTTGTATGCCATAATACTACCCATAGACCTAAAACGAGTTGTTTTATGTGATTTTGTCTATGTGAATATATAGGGGAATACAGGTATTGCCAATAACATGAGTTCGCAAGAGAATCATAAGAGCAGGACACTTTATTCTTGTAGACAAGATATGAATCTATCATAAAATTATTCCTTTTGGAGTATGTCCGAAGGTCAGGGGTCAAACCATTTTAAAGCCGAGTTTAGAGCTCTTGGGCTCCTACTATTAACAACCCATCAATGTATTTGGTACATCCGTGGTATAGGTCAACGCACTTATTACACTATATGGGGCACATACGCCCTATGATGATGGGACAGGTTCGCCAATAGGGATTTATATAGTTATGATTTTGCATAATTTCAAAATTGTAATTTTCCTCTTACAGGATAATTGTAATTATGAAAATAGTTATCAGGAATGGAGTAATTGTAACACTAATATCAGAGAAGAATATTTCAAAATGTGGTATATACCTTAATTTAAAAAAACCCACCAAGGTACTGTATCTGACGTGTTTCTTTCATCTTCTTCATCTTCATCTTCTTTCCGTCAAACCCATCTACAAAATGCTTCTTCTCCTACAGTTTACATGCTACAATCACCAGACTTGGTCAGTAGGACCCCTACCTGACCCTCATATACATCTCTCACAATTTGGTGTCAAAGGTCACATAGGGTCACTGGTGGTCAAAACGTGATTTCTACTTAAGGGGGCTGATTTTGATCGGATTTGCTGTATCTTATGTCTTTTGATAAGACAAGAATCAAAAGTGAATGATGACCTTGAGGTCAAAGGTCAGGAAGGGGTCACTATATGGTTAATTGAACTTTACAGGGGCAAAATGTAAAACATGCTCCGATTTTATCGGATTTATTGTATCTTATGTCCCTTGACAAGACAATAAAAAAAGTCAATCATGACCTTGCGCTCAAAGGTCAATAAGGGATCACTAGGGGTCAAAACGTTAATTTTACTTAAAATGCTCTTGCTCCTTAACGAAACGAGCCAGGACCGTTAGAATCGGTCATCATATTCATCATGACCGTATACATAAATGATACTCAGGTTTTTAAAATGTAGAAATATTTGGGGTCACTAGGGGTCAAAATGTCAATGTTAACTCCTCTCACTCAAAATACTTCTTGCCTGAGAGGAAATTACTGATAACCGTCAGAATTGGTCAAAAGATTCCTTGGGTCCATGGGCCTACACTGATGTAAGCGATTAAAATTGACGTGTCGTATGGGGTCACTAGGGGTCGTTGAACTTTACATGGGTATAACTCAAGACATGCTCCGAATTAGATCGGACCTGTTTTATCTTGTTTGGTTTGATAAGCCAAGAAATAAAGTAAAGTATCATAACCAGGTCAAAGGTCAAGAGGTCACTAGGGATCATTTTCTCATAAAAAAATCAAGGTGCCCTGGTCTTAGACCATAACTAATTATTACTTTTAGATTCTGAACGAGTATGTTCCGCAAAAGTGCCCCACCCCTATATTTTGGACCCCTGCATTTTATTTTGGAATTAAATAATGAATAATAACGAATATATATGTATTAGATATTATAGTACTTTGTGTAGCATAATTCTGAGCCTAGGGCGAACTTACCCCGGCCTATGGGCGAACCTATCCCGGCGTCGGGCAAGTTCGCCTTTTTGAGACACCTGTCTTTATCATTAACTCTTGCCTTTACAGTAAGGCCTAGAGTACAGTACTGAGATCATGGTCGTATGTACCCAAGATATCAATATTTCACATAATATCAATTGGTCCATTCAATCTTTAAGATTGGCGTCTCTAAACCTCTTCATATGAAAATGGGGCGAACACTCCCGCTCTCCCCTATTGTTAATTATAAATTTCGTTGGTAACTAGAACATTGTTATATGATAATTTAATTTGTTTTCAGTGAATTCACACATCACAAATTCCGCACCAGGCTCTAGAGTTATTTTTGCAGTGATGTGATATCAAAATGTTTGCATAATTGTGCTGTGTCTTGTAGCAATTCGGGCTATATCAAACACAAATATAGAAACCAATACGTTGATCGTTAATTATTCTGTCTTTCAAATTGTAGTATGTTAATAATGTTACTAACGAAAATCATACACAACCTATGACATATATGAATAAAATCCACATCACCTCCCTATTAATTCTTAAATAGATTATGAAGTTGCTGAGGGAGGTGAGAATTTCAGTGTTGGACAACGTCAACTGTTTTGCTTGGCCAGAGCATTCTTACGTAACTCACGCATACTAATCATGGACGAGGCTACTGCTTCTATTGATTATGAAACGGTAAATAGTGTGTAAGGCCATGTGTTTTGAACTCACCACCCAAAAAGGGTGGTGGCGTTGCATTTTTGGTGACGAATCATCCATCTCGCTCTTTTAACTCAACAACTAAATGTGGTAGAGCAATGGTTGATGTGTCATTTGAAAGCCTATTTATCTAGCTACATTGTGTGAATAAATCAGGTATTTCTATAACTGTTTGGCTGAGATATGATTGATTATATTGTGAAAGTCAGAGGTGGTGGCGGTGGCTGTGGCGGCGGTGGCGGTGGCGGTGGCGCTGTGTACAATCTCTATGGGGAATATAGAAAATGATCCCAATTCTATGTTCAATGAGCGATAACTCCTCATCCCTGTATGGTACAAACATGATTTTGCTCTCATTTTATAGATTATTTTATATTCTATAAGATTCTGTTTCAACAAACGTGACAACTATTATGTAACAATTGTGATCATGAATCGATTGTATTGTCCTTGGCTTTCTCCCTGTTCGCTACACAGTTTACTTGCCCTAATCAGTTTTACATACATGACTGTAACAAACAAAACGTATTCAACCGATGATAGCAAAATTATACATTTTTGGAAAGCTCTCAAATAGGGGAATTCAAAAATGCCGTTTTAATCAGGCTAGGGTGCATACCGCCAAAAATATACTTGTAAACTCTAATAAATATGAAATTTAAACTAAACGTTTGTGCTCATTTACTCCTCGATATAGTATATTTCAACAAGTTACCATTGACAACCATTATGTTCTGATGGGTAATTGCATGAGGAACTAATATGCACTGTAAAATTATGGTTGGGATAGGTATATAAAAATATTATTGAGCTTTAATCAAAATATGAAAAAAATCGATATTTTTTTAACATTCTTAATCACAACATGTTACCATTAGGTCATATCTAAATTCCAATAGCATATTTGGATTCCTTGTGAGATTACCGTTCAGAAAATATATACTTTTCTTATGGGGTAGAACAAGTAGTTGTTGCAATATGCTAATTCGAATGTCAGATGGTGTAAAATGTAAAAACGGCAAGGGTGGCGAGTTCAAAACACATGGCCGTAACGAAGTGCTGTTGCGTAGCCAAGGAGTGGTACTATGTGCACATCCTTATTATGAAGCTAGTAATGTACTGATAAAAATCGACTTAGAAATCGGGTAGGCAAAACGAAATTTGGAAAAGGGAAAGGAATTCTGAAGGAGGAACGGAGAACGGATAGGAGAAAGGTGAAAATGAAGAAGGGACAATTTACAAAAGGGAAAAGACATTGAAAGCTAAAACCCAAAGAAGATTTCTTGATGCACCCCAGGATGCTTCACTTTCATCACATGACCACTGATTTCTGTCACCAGTGTCTACTGGTTCTCATCGACATTACAGTGCAATGAAATGCTTATATAGTTGTTAAGCGAGGGTCTTTAAGAAAATCCTGTTGCAAGTAATATGATTGATGTGTCTTTAATACAGTCCTCTCTTGATTTTCTTTAAGACCCTATATTTTTATAAATACAAGTTTTAGTTGGGATTCAACTTCTTTCATATTTGTGGCCAAGTTTACCCTATCTGCACATGTATTACTATGGTAGAGGTCAGACGACCTCCAGCTGTTAATTACTTTAAAACATGTGTGGTACTGTTTGTTTTGGTGATAAGCCCCGCTGGTATATCGGGGCGCTAAGCATCATGGGGTACATCAAGAAATCTTCTTTGGCTAAAACCAGGCAAGTGGTGTGACTACTTCCTTTTTCACAATTTACATACGGCCCTGCGAGGGTGCTCAAATGTAAAGACTGAACATAATACACTTCCAAAAGTGTGCGCTGATAACCTGATTAATAAAAATGAGCTAATCCACACATCGTCACTCGAGTGCGCCGGTGGCTTCATGCGGCGTTGTACATCGCGTGACGCAATAGGTCACGCGGTTTACCACCCACGGCGCAGCGTAACGATCGTTCGACGCACTACAATTGGACCAATCAGGTGGTTTTCTGTTTTTGCTGGACACAGATGCGCATGCTCAGTCTTCGTAGAATTCCGCGTGGAATTCCATGAAGGTCCTCACACCTTTTGCCGTGATTTCCCCAGTCCCTCTTTGGTCCGCCATTTAAAGATGGCGGCAAAATAGATGGACGTGAGGACCCACACTGAAAACTTAAACTAGTCAGACACAGGCTGGACTAACTTTAAACTAGTCGAGCAAGTTAGTCGAGCCTGCTGGATAGGTTATGACCGACTTGACTAGCTTAAGGTTAGTCCGGCTCAGCCTGACTAGCTTGATTTGTTCTGCTGGACTAGTCTGTGGCTGGACTAGCTTATTAGACAAGCTGACTTGACTAGCTTTAGGTTAGTCAAGCTGGCTGGACTAGCTTTAGGTTTGCCAAGGCACTGAGATAAAATATCAATGGCGGCATGCAGATAAGACGTACTTCATCGCCGGTCTGGTTTTGCTAGCTTATCCAGACGTAATTTGCCGTAGTTATTTTATTGTGTGGCCATAGTGTGTACATCATAGTGTTTGCCAACATCTGTAGACTATTTTATGCTACATTTTGTTGGAGTGACGACTCGGAGTAGGACAAAACTAACTGTAAAGAACGACGGTAGCGCGGGCATCTAAAACGCTAACGGGTCAGCCATAGCTATTGAACAGACATCAGAGCAATCACCCGTGGCGAAACCAAGTACTGCTACACAACGAGAACAATTTGAGTCAGGCGGGATCTACTGAAGTGCTCAACAAAAGCAAGTCGTACACTTTGTTTAGGTCATTTAAAGTAACTTTCAATTATTATTTTTACCAAACAGGCTAGATAGACAGTTGAATGAATCTTTTCGGCACATTTTGATACCAAACATAACACCTAACAACAAAGATAAACCATGATTAGCACCATTTTCACATACACTGCGCGGAAGAAAACACCAATTGTTAACAAGCACATACGCCGTATCAGTCCCATGTTGATGGCTACGCATTTCCCCTCAATGGGCGGGCTAATTCAAATTCAAAGTGTCATGCATGGGTGAGGGATATGAATGTAAAGGGATTTTTATGGAATGGTGAAACGGCTGCACTATGTGATCGATTGCCCGCCGGTCAATCCTGGTTATAACAGTGTCACACACGGAGTGAACCTCACACACACACACATTTTCCTCCCGCGTAGTGTATTGAAAATGTGACTTAAGGAAGTTTTTTGTTGAATCTTGTGAGCGCTGTAATTATTGAACTATGACTCAATTGTATATAAAAGTATACTTTTTTGGAAAAGGAAATGGATCAGAGAATCCAAATTTGGCATCAATTTCGACCAAAAATGTTGGTTTAAAAAAAGAAAAATCTTCCTTCATTAGTGTCTTAACATCATCATCAAGCGATTTGGGCATATTTTCCTCAAACTTATTTTTGTTAGCTTGTTTAAAAAAAAATTGGATCAAAAAAGTGAATTTTGTGATTTTCTCAAAAAATCAAAATGTTTGGTCAAAATTGACGCCAAATTTGGATTCTTTGATCCATTTCCTTTCCAAAAATGTATACTTTTATATGTATTTGATTAATAGTTCAGTAATTAATTACAGCACTCACAAAATTCACAAAATTCAATCAAAAACTTCCTTGAGTCCCCCCTTCAATGGCGCTAATCATAGTTTATTTTTGTTGCTATGTGTTATGTTTGGTATCAAAATGTACCTAAAAGATTCATCCAAATGTCTATCTAGCCTGTTTGGTAAAAACATAATCGAAAGTTACTTTAAATGACCTAAACAAAGTGTACGACTTCCTTTTGTTGAGCACTGTATATGGTTTGAGCTGGACTAACCTTACGTTAGTCGAGCCAAGCCGGACTAACCTTACGTTAGTCAAGCTAGCTTGACTAACCTTACGTTAGTCAGAATGGACACCATCTGGACTAACTTAAAGCTAGTCGAGCGACTAGCCTAAACTAGTCCAGCTTAGGACGGACTAACATCAAGCTAGTCGAGCTTAAAGCTAGTCCAGCAGTGCTAAAGCTAGTCAAAATGGACACCATCTGGACTAGCTTTAAGTTGGTCAGGCGACCTTTTTAGGTTTTCAGTGCAGTCTATGGTCTGACCAGGGCGTGACACTTGTCAGAGAAAGCAAAAGTTGGGATTTATTAGGTGGATTCTTTTCCGTCAGAGAGTAGATTTAGCGATACTTTAGAGACACGAAACTTGGTTCTTATATTTCATAACATTTGTATCATCCTTTTTATTAACAGGAACAGGTACTTCAGGAAGTAATTAGTTCCGCTTTTCGTGAGAAAACCGTCATAACCATTGCCGTAAGTATAGCTTTCCGAAAGAAATTGACATGTGCATTGAACAATTGCATTGGCAATTGGGCATCATGAAATGTACACTGAAGAAAGTTTCAAGCAACCGTTTATGTTGCCAACATTGATATTAGTTTTCTCATATTTTTGATCTCTATAGCATCAAATTCATACATTCTCGAATTAAAACATCTTTAAAGATTTCCCTGTCACCTGTTCCACAAACTGTTATTGATTTTGTGTTCATATTTTTTTCAGCATCGTGTTTCAACTATAATGAATTCAGATTCCATCGTCGTTCTCAACGAAGGTCAGATAGCGGAACACGACACACCCCTGGCATTACTAGCGAGGGAAGCGAGTTTGTTTGCATCCCTAGTACAAGCTAACAAATGAAGTGAAGTTAATTTGTGCTGTAATTTTGGATATATTTTATCCAAATTCACGCGGTGTTGATTGAAAATTGTCAACAAATGCATCAAATTTACAGTTAAATATTGATGCATCAAATTACTGTTAATATTGTTCGGCGTAATTCAAAGAAATTCGCTCGGAAGTCAAAAATCCCTTTTAAACATATTCTGTATAAACAGTTGTCATCCATTAATGTAAGGTAAAGGTAAAGGTGGTGGGTCCTGTATTAACATTTATCTAAGTGTATTGTATTATATAGTTGTATTATTACAAATATCTCCATTCTCCATGTTTTTAGCTTACTAAGCTAAAGCGGCCCGACGCGAAAGGTCACAGTATAGATCAAGGGGAAACTGCGACTATGAAATATGATTTTATCTTGGTCACGCAAGTGGTATTTGTCGGAAATGTACATTGAGATAGTGAAACAATATGATCGCATGAATATGTTATAAAATGAGTTTGATTACCACTCGACAAACTAGGGAATTTTCGTTATTTTCTTTATTGTCAAAACTATTGACAATGCGTGTAAAACGCTATGACATAAAATTTGATATACACACGGCACGCATGTATCATGATATACATGCGTGTTTGTCTCATTGTGATTGGCTTACTACAAAAATCACGACAGGAGGGGTTAGAGATCATTATTATTCATTATATAATTAGTATAATATGTGACTCGCTCCGACGAAACCAGACATAAGTCGCACAGGATATTTCGAGATAAAGCTCGTCAAAGTTTGTTTTTCGTCATTTTTTGATTCTTCAATAGTATACTTTAACCCTCGGTTAAACAAAACAAATTAATTGATGAGGAAGTACAAAAATCATGCCTTTATTGAGGCAAACTGTGTCCTAAAGTGGTGATTTATCTTCCAAATACATCGTATTTTCCATAGATAGGCGACACTACGCACTGACTTACCTATATAAATTTGGTATCGTTCGAATCGTGAGTCATGATCTTGCCATAATTATATGGTAACATTTAATTAATTATGCATCGTATGTCATGAATATTGATCATTTAAAATGGAAACTAATCTGTCAGCTGATCTGATTCAACGACTCCGATTGGTCCGCGATGACCCAAGCTGTTGCGGCTAAAAATAAAATTAATGACCCCATGCATCTTGTTGGTGTCCGTGTATACTCGCGCACACGCTACTGCGTATGTGGAACCCGTGATTTACCGAGCCCGTTCTTTCCACTGTTAAGCTTTCGATATCGTTAATTTACAGTAAAAGTAAAATACTGAAAACGTTCGCAGATAAAAATTGACTACGAGTAAGTCGAAAGGCTGATATAGCCTAGACGTGAGTACAAAATAAACCAAATACAAAATGAAAAGGGAAATAATAAATATTGACTGCATCGTCCAACCCCGCATGTTCCTCATACGGTTCTCCTACTGAAAAAGGAACCCAAGAGTATGGCGCTCCATCGCCAGCGGTGTGTTTACGTACGCACGATGTTGCTCTAAAATTCGCTTCATGGGGGCACACCACTATTACAGTTAACGTCACATCTTCCGTCGATCGCGATCACGAATGTAGTTCCTAAATAACGGAAAGAATGGTTAATATTGACATGATATGTCATTCAAAATGATTGAATTTGGTATATATTTGTTCACTGAAGTGTACCTGAGATAATTCGAATGGGAAAAGAGTATACATCTACTGTTTTATTTGAAAATATTGGCGGACGGATACACATTGGTCAGTGGTCACAACGGGCTACAAGGTGTAATTTCGTGTTAAAAATACTACTACGTATAAAGGGGGAAACATAGAAAAATGTAATCGGTCACCCCATCTGAGTTTTTGACCCAGGTAAGATCTATGTGTGTTAATAAATCTTCCAAGATTTCATTAAATGAGTCGCAAGGTAACTCAAGATATTGCCGTTTTCCCGAGGCATCTTTCCCATAGAAACACACGTTAGCGCGTAATAGTGGTATGCACTTATGAAAGTGTTATGCATTTTGGTAGTACATACAATTATTCTGATGGTAAATCTTGAACAAATCGGCAATTTTCATATGTAATGTTAATGTCCGGAAGCTGATTAAAACCGGTGCAGATTTGACAATAATAAATGAAGACAACACAGAGAACAGCGTACATATCTACACTACAGTACACTTTGGTGGACATTTAGTATATATTTTATTGCGTTTTCACTTCCTCGAAAATCTGGACTACCAATTTTCGCAGATTTTCGTAAATATCGAGTCCCGCCCGAAAAACAAAATCGAGTCCCGAGAGCACTAATTCCCGAGAATCCCAGCCTATGCCTATAATAGCCTAGGCATGATGGCTATAGGCCCTAGGCTATGTATGGTTAACTATATTTGCTCCTACGACCTACATGTAGTAGTACTATTTTGATATCAGAGGAAAGCCTATATTATTCTCAATATTCCCCTAAACCAATCACCTCGGTAAATGTTATTGTTATTGTTACTTATTGAACCAACCAGAAGAGAACGCCAATTCGCCAACTGGTTTTGGTGGCATTACCATTGGCGCACCATTTAAAAGGCCAAATAAAATAAAAATAGTTTCTCCTCCCCGCGCGTGCGCATCCATTCTGGCCGCCGCGTCCAAAAATAGTTTTTTTCTTCAATTCTTTTTCTTTTCCGATTTCTGTTTTTTTTCTTCAATTTTTCCCCCCAATTTTTGTTCCCAATTTTGTTTTGAATGTTCTCAAGATCACACTGATGTTGTATGTTGTAAATGGAGAACGTGTCAATATTTAAAAAAACCTTGTTAAAATCAAAGAACAACACAACAGGCAAACTGTTAATTATCAAAACATTATAAAAATTAAACTGTATCATCAGAGGATATAAATAAATCGTTGGTCAAATTGGTGTGTTACAATACCAGTGTGGCCTTCGGAACATTTGTTTGTCGTTTTTGGCGGGAACTAATTTATTTATCAAGATATTCCCGAGATCACACTGATATTCTATAAATCTCGAATACACATCTTTTCTTGTTTAGCTGTGTATTCCTGAAAGAGAAAAAATAGAGTATAAATCCTTGTGTTATATTAAAATAATCAATGCAAAACCCTGCAACTATAATTAACACACAATCAATATTTAAGTCTTGTGTGGCTTTTCAAATAATCCAAATAATTGGTTGTAATATACTGACTGATATCACCTGTACAGCATAAAACAAATATCCAACTATAGTCTGTTCAGTCCAAGATGACACAATTACCTTGATCTTATAAAATCTCAACCGAAACATATAGAAGGGCAAATTTGCTTACACGGTGAATGCATAATATATATAATTCTTGTTTCATGTAAGGTATAATATGGATTCGAGCTTTGCATCATTTGTTATATGCTGGACAGATTATAGTGGTTTATATTTAGACATGTGCTATGAGTTATGAATCTTGTAACTTTCAGACAATAATCTTTACGTATTAACCTTCATTATTATTAACAAAAAAAGAATATATATTTGGGCTCAGTTTGCCAGCAAAATCGATTGAAGTTAAGTCCTTTTTCTTTCTCAATTTGTAGTAGGCCGGTTATGACGGGGGAGTACGAGACAGGTGATGCAGGCGCGTCGCAACCGGAGCGGCTATAGCCGCCCCACTTTTTTTGCAAAGAAAGGAAAAAGAAAAAAGGGGAAAAAAGAAAAGAAACGGGGGAAAAAAGAAAAAAAGAAAAAGGGGAAAAAAAGAGAAGAAACGGAGGAAAGGGATTACTTTTCAATAAAATATTGGTCAAAAGTACACACCAAATCGCACCAAATGGGTTCGAAAATTGAAAAAGGGGGGGGGGGGGGGAGGGGCACATCCCCCTCAGACTCCCCCTGTTCGAGCTTTTAAACCATGTATACTTAAATCAAGAATATATCAGTTATGCTCAACTTCTTTCGTGCATTGATAATTTTTTTTTTTAAATATTGGAAATAAAGAGGTGGCTTTTCGATAAAATATTGGTCAAAAGTATACACCAGATCGCACCAAATGAATTCTAAAATTGATTTTTTTTCTACTTCGGAGTGGGGGGGGGGGGGGGGGGGGGAAATCCCCCCTCAGACTCCCCCTGTCCGAGCACAGCTTTGATAGTACAAAAAAATCAATTACCAGTAATAGCCGCCCCACTATTTGGTACCTTGCTACGCCCCTGAGGTGATGGGTGGTAGTCATGGTAGTAGGCCGTTTATCAACGGTGAGTCGATAGGATAGGTGATCGGTGGTAGTATGCCGATGATAACGGGTGAGTCAATGGGACAGGTGATTGGTAATAGTAGGCCGGTTATGACGGGGGAGTATACGGGACAGGTGATGAGTAGTAGTATGCAGTTGATGACGGGTGAGTCGCTGTGACAGGTGATCGGTAGTAGTAAGACGGATATGACGGGGGAGTATATGGGACAGGTTATGGGTGGTCGGTGAGTCGATGGGACAGGTGATCAGTGCTAGTAGGCCAGATATGATGGGGGAGTATACGGGACAGGTGATGGGTGGTAGTAGGAAAATCTTCGGTCAAAATGCATGTATCTTTCAGAAAATATTCTTTACGTATATAGATTCATTATTATTAACAACAACAACAAAATCTTTGGGCTCAGTTTGCCAGCAAAATCGATTGAAGTTAAGTCCATTTTTGTTGTGGTTGCCAATGTAGAAAGAAAACACGCCCTCTACGTGGAAAAATCTCCCTTGAAAGTTTATGTATCTTTCAGAAAATATTCTTTACGTATATAGATTCATTATTATTAACAAAAAATAATATATCATTGGGCTGAGTTTGCCATCAAAACTGATTGAAGTTATAAATCCTTTTTCTTTCTTTTTTTGCCAATGTAGAAAGAAAACACGCCCTCTACCTGGAAAAATCTTCGGTTAAAGTTCAAGTATCTTTCAGAAATTATTCTTTACGTTTATAGATTAGGCCTAAGCCCTACCCCTAATCCAGTTACCACAGGTGCCCTTAATAATGCACCGGATACCACATAATCCAGGTACTGCAGTGTGCCGTTATATCGAGATACCCAGGTGCCCTTACTTTATCATATTCAAGTAAATTAAACGCGTGCCGAAGATAGCGGGCAGTAATAGTCATATCACAATAGGCGGTGGTGAGTAATATCAAAGCGTTATAAATGTTTATATAAATATCAAGAGTATGTCCTTAAATAATTCAGGTACCTAAAGTGCCCTTGATATAATGTAAGTGACATGGTGCCCTTAATACACCATGCGCCTAGTCCCAATGTGCTCTTAAATAATACAGATACCCACACTGTTAGAAAAAAAACACCCGCATTTTAACGGTATTATACCGGCGTCCCAGCTGCCAGTATAATACCGGTAAAATACAGCGGGCCGTAAAATATAATTTCCCGTTAATTAGAAAAACACCGTTTTGTAACGGTATAATACCGGCGTCCCAGCTGCCAGTATAATACCGATAAAATACAGCGGGCCGTTAAATACACTTTCCCGTTATTTAGAAAAACCCGTTTTTTAACGGTATAATACCGTTAAATTGCTGCCAGTATTATATCGATAAAATACAGCAAACCGTAAAATATTATTTCCTTTAATTTATTTAGTTTTGATGGTATTTTAACAGTATTTTGACGTTATTTTACGGATGTGTGTATGTGTTGTGAATATACATTTTACCTGTTAATTAACGGGGCTTGTGTATAATTTCGGATATTTTATGCATTTTTATGTGTCATTTGTTAATTGTATGTGTCATATGTTAATTTTATGTGTCATATATTAATTTTTACATAGCATTAAAGATTTTTAGATGAACTTACCTTGACTTGACCGGCCGGGGAATTGAACCCGGGACCTCTGTAGTGTAAGTCGGACGCTTTACCGACTGAGCTAACGAAGTAGTTGATACTGTCGAAGTGTTTTTTGGGAGTCGTTAAATTACGAGGTTTTACCATTTTTTTGTTTAAATATTGTTTTAAAACGGTAAAACCCGTGTATTATTCCTGTAAATTAACGTCAATTTTTACGTTTGCTGTAAAAAAATCGGAATATTTTACAAATAACGTTGAAATAACGTTAATGTAGAGGGAATCGTAAAATTATTACGGGGTTTCACCACTTTTTGTGTGTAAATATTGTTTTAAAACTTTAAAAAACGTATATTTTTCCTGTAAATCAACGTCAATTTTTACGTTTGCTGTAAAAAACCCGGAATATTTTACAAATAACGTTAACATAACGTTAATGTAAAGGGAATCGTAAAATTACGGGTTTTTACCATTTTGTTGTTTAAATATTGTTTTTAAAACGGTAAAAACCGTATGTTTTCCCTGTAAATTAACATCAATTTGTACATTTGCTGTAAAAAACGGAATATTTTACAAATAACGTTGAAATAACGGTAATGTAGAGGGAATCGTAAAATTACGGGTTTTTACCATTTCTTTGTATAAATATTGTTTTAAAACGGTAAATAAAAACCGTATTATTCCTGTAAATTAACGTCAATTTTTACGTTTGCTGTTAAAAATCGGAATATTTTACAAATAACGTTGAAATAACGTTAATGTAGAGGGAATCGTAAAATTACGGGGTTTCACCATTTTTGTGTGTAAATATTGTTTTAAAACTTTAAAAAACGTATATTTTTCCTGTAAATCAACGTCAATTTTTACGTTTGCTGTAAAAAAAAACCGGAATATTTTACAAATAACGTTAACATAACGTTAACGTAAAGGGAATCGTAAAATTACGGGGTTTTACCATTTTGTTGTTTAAATATTGTTTTAAAACGGTAAAAACCGTATGTTTTCCCTGTAAATTAACATCAATTTGTACATTTGCTGTAAAAAAACGGAATATTTTACAAATAACGTTGCAATAACGGTAATGTAGAGGGAATTGTAAAATTACGAGGTTTTACCATTTCTTTGGTGTAAATATTGTTTTAAAACGGTAAAATCTGTTAATTTTTCCTGTTAATTAACGTAAATATTTACGTTTGCTGTGAAAAAACGGATTATTTTAAAATTACGGGTGTTTACCATTTCTTTGTATAAAGGTTGTGAGTTCGAGCCCCGCTACGGCCAACATGTTTGTATCCTTAGGCAAGGTACTTAGTCTCAATTGCCTCGTGGTTCAGAAGTCACGTAGAAATGGTGGTCTCGTGCATCAGAAGAGCAAAAATCCGAGCACGTTAAAGGTCACAGACTCCTTCGTAAAGAGTAGGGGATCATCCCGGTCTGTGTACACAAAAACTCATGTCCCTAGGTTTCAGGGGCACTGTACCGTTAATGCCCGAGGTAGGGCGCTGTGTACAGTATAACAGTATGTTTGTATGTATGTATGTATGTATTGTTTTAAAACGGTAAAAACCGTATTTTTCCTGTTAATTAACGTCAATTTTTACATTTGCTGTAAAAAAACCGGAATATTTTACAAATAACGTTAAAATAAAGTTAATATCGAGGGAATCGTAAAATTACGGGTTTATACCATTTTTTTGGTATAAATATTGTTTTAAAACGGTAAAAACCGTATATTTTTCCTGAAAATTAACGTCGATTTCTAACAGTGCATGTTCTTAATCCAAGTAATACGTGTTCTTAATACACCGGTTGCCCATAGGCCTAGGCCCTACCCCTCACAGATGGCCTTAATAACCCAGGTACCGCATGTGCCGGCGTTATATCAATACCAATGTGCCCGTATTATATCCAGTTTATAATGGAAAGCGCAGGTATAGGTGCCGAAGCTATAATAATGGGGGTGGTTAGTCACATCAAAACGTATAAGATGAGGGTATTGTAAAACAGCAAGGTTATGTCGTTGACACTCCATGTATCCTAGGTGCCCTTAATACTGACATTGGTACCACAGTGCCCTTAATAATCCATATATACCATGTGCCCTTAAGAAATCCATTTACTCTTTAAATGTAAAACGAGTGGAAAGAGTGGAAATTCACTCGAAAAGGAGTGAAGGGAGTGAAACGCAAGACAACCCGTTTTAGAGTGGAACATTTCATGAGTTAATTTGACACTCTCAAAAGAGTGGAACATTGTCATATAAAATCCCCTTTCACTCCTTTTAGAGTGTTTTTCCACTCAAAAACGTGTTGTCCTGCGTTTAACTTCTTGAAAGAGTGGAAAAGCACTCTTTTATATTTAGAGAGTAATTTAGAGAGTACGTCATGCATGTATAACACATGGTGCCCTTGATTATTCAGGTACCACCCCATGTACTTTAATAATCAATATTGTGTATTAGTGATCCAATATAGGACCTCCCTGGACTATGTGGTTATCTTGAATCGAATATTAAGGGTACCCGTGATAACTTTGTATGCGGCTATTAGGGCCTACGTTGATTAATAAGGACACCTGAATGGTTATTCAGGTGAAGGAATACTTAGAATATTCAGAGTATCTGGATTGCCTTAATATAATTATAGAACACATGGGTGGGTAACCCCATGCGACCTTTAATCCAGCAGGTAGACCTACCCCCAGGTGCAGTGACGGCACTAACGGTAGGGGGGAAATGCCCAGTCGTGACCCCCACCCTCCTCCCCAGTTACCCTCTGTCAGCTACCCATTTTGTACCCCAAATAATAATAAAAAATGAATTTTAATGTCAAAACTGAAAGTAACTTAAAATTAGCTTTAAAATGTCTCCCCCGATTCTTTTATATCCCCGCAACCCCGTTTTCCTCCTTTAAAATGTTAATGCTGGTGGTGCCGCCACTGTCCATGCACATACTGTATCCAGGTATAGGCCTACGTTCTGAGCGTTTATAGTGGGTTCTATAGTTTTATAGTCGGTCGTTTAGCTTTATGATCGGCGGAGTCTATCATCAAGATCACTTGTACCATTCCATGCTTGTACTTAAACATTATGTGTGCCATCCGGGTTTTGTTTGGCCTATTTACATTAAATACATTATTCCTCCAATAGGCATGTAGGGCCTAAACGTATGTAGTCCCTTTGTCATGTTTGTTGTGTTCCAAATAAGGCCTTTCTAGATACTATCTAATACACCCTTAAAATCCAGTTATCACAGGTGGCCCACCTGCGCATAGTATATCCAGGTAATTTGAGACTATCTGCGTTTTATAGTGAACCCCGTTATACAGATACCACGTGCCCTTACTAATCCAGACACTCTATACTAATCATGATAATAATTATACTACACGTTCCGTTTATCCAGATACCCCATGTGCCATTATATCCAGATTATCAAGTAAGGGAAGTGCGGGGAGGAGGAGGTGGCTTTAGGGTATGATGGGGCAATACCGCACGTTCCGATTATCCAGATACCCCATGTGGCCTAATAGTAAGGCCGCCTTGCTATATCCATATTATCAAGTAAGGGAAGTGCGGGGGAGGGGGCTTAGACCTTAGGGTAGGCCTATGATGTGACAATCCCGTAATTTACGTGCTATAGGCGGCACGGCGAATAAGCCGCAGCACCTCAAATTAAGATTCAGACCTCATCATATTATACAGTAAGCCGCACCGCTGTATAAGTCGCACAGAGAAAATGAAAGGGGTGTGTGTGGGGTGGGGTCGACCCTGATCCACCAGCCCATAGCTTCATGACCAGCCATGGGGTTACAACTGCATGGGTGACTCCATCAAATGTATTTTCCTTCAGCCACTTCAGTCACTTTAATACATGTTATCCTGGATACGGTTTGCGCCTTGCTCCCAGTTTCTTTATTAAAATAAAGGTCTTGGCTTTATGATTAATGTTTGTTTGTGTCTTGCTCTCGTAATACATTGTATTGTACTGTACGGTATGCACCGCGGAGCAACCGTACGGACTGCCTGCTTTCATTGCCCCGTTACAATGTACAGTTTGCGCCACAAACGCGTACACACTTTGTCTGCGTCATTACGTGTGCGCCGATCGCGTGCGCCATGTTAAACGCGGTGCGCAGCAACAACATAGGAACGGTTGGTATGGTACCGCCAGTTTCTTTATCGTTAGCAAACTCCGCGTTCATCTATGTTACTAATGTGAAAGTGTCACTTTAAGATCTGTGTAAGAGTTTTTGCTTACATTTAGAAAATGTCGTAAACTATTTTTATTTGTCGGACGTATAGTCCCGTATAAATGCTTGTTACTCATGCGATCTTTAAGAATAACAAACGGCCGCATATACAGAAATGTAGCTATATCCCTGATGAAAATATTTTGGGTGAAGACCATATGTAATCACTCACTCCGAAAACCACAATTTTTGTCCGAACAGTAGCTACCTGAGTAAAAGAAATTCAACATTTCGGATTATCATCTGCGATCCTTTCTGCGCATGTCTGAAAACGGGAAAATACTGGCATTGAACTATCTAATTAGCTCGTGTATTAGAGGCGCAATTACCACGCTTTTTCAGTTGAAGAGGGACGCGAGTGTGAAATTATTATTGAACTAATCTAATCAGGCCATGTTCCGAAAATTAGTATATAGATTAACAAAAAATAATATATCTTTGTGCTCAGTTTGCCAGCAAAATTGATTGAAATGTTAAAAATGTTTTGTTTACAAATCCAAATATCTACTCACGACTAGATAGTTTCGTCTTCCCGTTCGGAAGACTTCTTCGGTAGTGACTTGATCCACTTGTTTTTCCCGCGAGAATTTCTTCCACTCTCGTTCCCAGGAAGCTCAGGTGTTGTTAACAGTGGATCGTATACATGATTTAGAGAATAAATACCCTCGTCGCGGTTGATGATTTTGGCTCTTGTCATCATTGCTAACTTGTTCATGGAATGGCTAGAACAGGAAGCCATTGCCGCAGCACCCATCACTTGTCCGAAACTGTCTAGTCGTGAGTAGATATTTGGATTTGTAAACAAAACATTTCAATCTACAATCCTGATGAACTTATTCAAAGAAAAAAAAATTGATTGAAGTTAAGTCCTTTTTTTTCTTCTTTTTTTGCCAATGTAGAAAGAAAACACGCCCTCTACGTGGACAAATCTCCGATAAAAGTTCATGTATCTTTCAGAAAATATTCTTTACGTATTAACATTCATTATTATTAACAAAAAATAATATATCTTTGGGCTCAGTTTTTCAGCAAAATCGATTGAAGTTAAGTCTTTTTTCTTTCTTTTTTTGCCAATTTATGTAGAAAGAAAACACGCCCTCTACGTGGAAAAATCTTCGGTCAAAGTTAATGTATCTTTCAGAAACTATTCTTTACGTATATAGATTCATTATTATTAACAAAAAATAATATATCTTTGGGATCAGTTTGTCAGCAAAATCAATTGAAGTTAAGTCCTTTTTCTTTCTTTTTTGGCCAATGTTAAAAGAAAACAACCATTAGAAAACACGCCATCTACGTGGACATATCTTCGGTTCAAAGGTTATTATATCTTTAATCTTTACGTATTTGGTTATGTGTCCAATACGCCAATATGCCAATATGCCAATATGCCAATATGCCAATATGCCAATATGCCAATATGCCAATATCGTGCTGGGATTACCGCGGTCAAAAATAATGTGTGATTAATGATTTTCTTTTCGAGATATCGACGATTATGTAAATTTTCCTCCATAGACAGATAGAGCTCTGTATAAAAGCAAATCTTCTCCACACCACTGTCTTTTAGCGAAATTGCCACTTCTCGGACACGTGCCCTAGACACCAATGATTGTTTTAATCGATTTAAAGTTTAACATATTTTATTATCGGAATGGCAGAAATATGAGGGTTTCATTTTCGCTAGTAGGAACAAAATTCGGAGAAAAACTTCTTTTTTTAAATATAAAAAATTAATTCTAAACGAATTACGCTCTAATGAGAAACAAATCTAATTTGAATTCAAGTTTTGCCTACTTCCGCCACCTCCTCTATTTGCCGCCGCCGCGTGGAACTGACATAAATAATATGTTTAAAAGATGTTTAATTCAAGTTCTACTTACTTCAACGCCACCCCTCCACCCCCATCCCCGCTCTATTCGCCGCTGCCGTGTGGAATTGACATAAATAATCTGTTCAAAAGAGTTTTAATTCAAGTTCTGCTTACTTCCACGCCCCCCCCCCCCCCCCTCCCCCGCTCTATTCGCCGCTGCTGCGTGGAATTGACATAAATAATATTTTCTAAAGATTTTGAGTTCAAGTTCTGCTTACTTCATTCAGTCACCCGCTCTATTCGTCGCTGCCACGTGGAGTTGACAGAAATAATCTGTTCCAAAGGTTTTGAATTCAAATTCTGCATAGTTCTGCACCCACCCCTAGTTACTTCATTCAGTCACCCGCTCTATTCGTCGCTGCCACGTGGAATTGACATAAATAATATTTTCTAAAGATTTTGAGTTCAAGTTCTGCTTACTTCATTCAGTCACCCGCTTAATTCGTCGCTGCCACGTGGAGTTGACAGAAATAATCTGTTCCAAAGATTTTGAATTCAAATTCTGCATACTTCCGCACCCACCCCTCCCCACACCTCCCCTAACACGTTCGCCGCCGCTGCTTATAGTCCCCTACAACATTAATTAAAAAGACATCCCGGGCTAAAAGCCACATCTAGTTAACACTAAGGCCAAATAACAAAAATAACGTGTTTCACGTCCGGACTTTTTTTTTAAATCAGTGAGGGCGGCCCTTACTATTTGTTATTTTTGGATTTTTTTTTGGATTTTTTAGAAGCCAAATTACAAGCTTTTTGCAAGAATTTTTTCGATATTCGTATC
This sequence comes from Ophiura sarsii, assembly GCA_035610835.1. NCBI lineage: Eukaryota > Metazoa > Echinodermata > Ophiuroidea > Amphilepidida > Ophiuridae > Ophiura > Ophiura sarsii. The sequence goes on from CM069446.1 coordinate 20,267,065, forward strand.
ACTATCTATGCCAACGAGTGTTTCTCGCGTCTTTTTCATTGAAATATAGTTGAAAATGATGGACACATTCACACACAACAAAGACAGGAATGATTTTTGATTTTTTTCGAACTTTTTTTGGAATTTTGAAGGAATTTTTGAAAATAACAAATAACAAAAATATTGGAGCGGCGTCAAAAATCGGTGCGGGCGGGCGTAATGTTTGTTATTTGGCCTAAATATTGTTTCATTTTAAAATTGGATTCAAGTTTTCCAGATTTGCATCGGTCCGCTACGTAAAGTAGCCGGTTGTAGCCCAAATCTATTATTGAAGGGACTTTTAATTATCTGAAAAGCACCAATATCATCTTTTTTTCTTTGAAAAGGGCACCCGGATAGGCTACAATACTGAGATATGATCATTGTTAAGTATCCCATAATAAGGGGTTCGACAAATCACACTATTGTTTCTTTTATTACGCAGGAATGATGTGTATACATACTTAGTAAATACTAGTACAATGGCGATAATAGCGTTTTAGAAATGTCAAAACACGCACGCATATAATTGTTGCACAATTCATTGAGTTATTTGATTTCGTATTTTTTCCCGGATTTTTTTCTGACTTTTTTTTGGACTTTTTTTCCCTGATTTGACATTTAAAAGTCACCAGTTATGGGTAGTCGAGATTTTAATAGACTATATCGAGTTTACAATGAAGCTGTCTCTTGTTTAATACAGTATTAATACCAGATGGTGCCTTACATGTATAATTATGATCAACTATATTTTAGGCACGCGATGTAGGGTTATGTTCTAAATAACCCGACGGTATAGGGCCATGTGTTTTAAACTCACCACCCAAAAAGGGTGGTGGCGTTTCATATTGGGTAACGAATCATCCATCTCTCTCAATTAACTCAACACCTAGATGTGGTAGAGCTATGGTTGAGGTGTCATGTGAAAGCCTATTTATCTAGCTACATTGTGGGAATAAATCAGAAATGAGAAAAAGCTGTCAGGGGAAAGTATGGTAGTCAAAACTAGTTTATGTAAAGCTACCACCCCACCAAACCAATGTTTGGGCTGATATATATAACACAGCCCGTTGCTGGACGATGCTTTTATATGGACCAACATTGAGTTTAGGGGGAGGGACTACCGTTTCACAGGACATGCAGAAAGTGTTCCAACAGTTTTGAACATGATTGTGGAAAAGTGAGCTATAAAAAATACAAAAATCGCTATCTCATTAGTTTACATAATGACATTATTTGTTTTACCCATATCTCATAAAGAAGTCTTTATTAAAAGTACCATTTAGGTGCGTAATTCAGACAATGCCCCTTTAAATTGAAGACATTACTAACCCATTAGCTCTCTAATATTGCCAAATATGAGATAATTTGGAACATTTTTAATGCTGTTACATGGACTTTCGAATTTAGTATATTATTTTTTCAATGCTTTAATACATGTATTAAGGGAGTGGAAATGTGAGCTATAAAAAATACAAAAATCGCTATATCTCGAAAACGGTAGCTTCGATTTTAACAATTCTTTTTAAGAAATGAAGAACATTGCTTCTGTAACATTTCGAGTTGAACTTTATAATCTAATTACGTATACATATTTAATTAAATACATAAATAACCTTTATTTTGATAAAGTGTCATAGTTTCAAAGTATCTAATTTACAGCTGCGGGTGTTTCAAATGATCCCTTACCCTTCACCACACCACCCCAATCGGGCCCATCAGACTACTGATATTACGTTAAAAGTTTGTTACAACACAATCATTAGTTTACTTAATGACATTATTTGTTTTACCTATATCTCATAAAGAAGTCTTTATTAAAAGTACCATTTAGGTGCATAATTCAGACAATGCCCCTTTAAATTGAAGCATTACTAACCCATTCTTTTTTTAAACAAACGATACTAATCGTACATTATCGCTCTCTAATATTGGCAAATATGAGATAATTTGGAACATTTTTAATGCTGTTACATGGACTTTCGAATTTAGTACATTATTTTTTCAATGCTTTAATACATGAATTAAGGGAGTGGGGAAGTGAGCTATAAAAAATACAAACATCGCTATATCTCGAAAACGGTAGGTTCGATTTTAACAATTCTTTTTAAGACATGAAGAACATTGCTTCTGTAACATTTCGAGTTGAACTTTATAGTCTAATTTAATTAAATACATAAATAACCTTTATTTTGATAAAGTGTCATAGTTTCAAAGTATCTAATTTACAGCGGCGGGTGTTTCAAACGATTGCATCAAATGGGGTGCGTCAAGGCGACGAAAAAAACACCATGTTGTACAAACCAGATCAACTCATTTATTTCAAAGTTTAATTTTTTAAACATTTGAAGTAAAATTTAAAATGTAACTAAACTGCCACGCTGAGATTCGAACCCATGGACAGAGTCTGTGGTGTCAGTCGAAACTACTACACTAGTGGGGCAATACGTTGTACTAGTAAAATGCTCAACAAAAGAAAGTCGTACACTTTGTTTAGGTCATTTAAAGTAACTTTCGATTATTTGTATACCAAACAGGCTAGATATACATTTGGATGAATCCTTTAGGCACATTTTAATACCAAATATAACACCTAACAACAAAGATAAACCATAATTAGCACCATTTATAGAAAATTAGTCACTTTTAAAAAGTCACATTTTCAATACACTACACGGAAGAAAACACCAATTGTTAACACGCACATAATGCCCTTTATGTTCAGAATCAAATATCCCGCTCGCTCACTAAGTGTACGCCCAGCGCCGGGTAGTGTACAGGGCTGCACAGTGTGATCTATTGCCCGCCGGTCAATCCTGGTTAATAACAGTGTCACACACGGGGTGAACCTCGCACACACCCATTTTCCTCCCGTGTAGTAATTGAAAATGTGACTTTTGAAAAGTGACTAATTTTCTTTAAATGGCTCTAATCATGGTTTATCTTTGTTGCTAGATGTTATGTTTGGTATCAAAATGTGCCTACAAGATTCATCCGAATGTCTATCTAGCCTGTTTGGTAAAAAAACAATCAAGGTAACTTTAATTGACCTAAACAAAGTGTACGACTTTCTTTTGTTGAGCACTTTATGAGGAGATAGGGTATAACAATTTATCTTGTTAAACTAATGTTCTTCCTGAGATGTTTAAGTACGGAAATACACTTATCATTATCGGTATAAACTTTCATACTGTTCACAAAAAAAAATCATTTTCGCAAATTCAATACGAATAACCACGGTCTACCAATAATATCTTAAAGGATGATCAATACTTCCTTTCTATTCATTCTGGTAGACGGTTCATAGTGTTCTATTGTAATTGATGGGTTGACCGTGGTTGATCAATACGGTGCTAGAGATAGAGTTAATAAGAAAAACGCCTCTTCAAAAAGCTGACTTCCCCGTTAGCTCAGTGGTTTGTTTCCTGTCTTAGAATACGTAGGTTGCTGGTTCGAATCGCGATAGGTTGTTCTTGTTTTTATGGTTTTGTTTTCGTTTGTTTTGTTTTGTATTTTATTTTGGAAATTTTTGCAACTTTTCATTCTAAAGTTGATTTCATTTTTCCGGATCTTACGAATGGGTACAATATGTATAATACTAACATGCGGTTTATAGATAATGTATTACATTGTCAGATGGATATTTTGTGTTTGTTGACATCTCCCTCTATACAAATACGAATACGAATCTTAATTATTATGGCGTCTCAATTAACATGCTTCAATTAAGAGTATTTTAATTCAAAATAAACGGTCACCCCCCCCCCCACACACACACACAACACTTCCCCCACCCTACCCCATCCCTTACCCTTCACCACACCACCCCAATCGGGCACATCAGACTACTGATATTACGTTAAAAGTTTGTTATAACACAATCATTAGTTTACTTAATGACATTATTTGTTTTACCTATATCTTATAAAGAAGTCTTTATTAAAGTACCATTTACGTGCGTAATTCAGACAATGCCCCTTTAAATTGAAGACATTTCTAACCCATTATTTTTTAAACAAACGATAATAATCGTACATTATCGCTCTCTAATAATTATTGCCAAATATGAGATAATTTGGAACATTTTTAATGCTGTTACATGGACGTATATGAATTTAGTACATTATTTGTTCAATGCTTTAATACAACCTTGTTCAAAACCTGTTGGGACACTATACACGTGCGCATGAAATATCTTCCAAAATGAGAAAAAGCTGTCAGTGGAAAGTATGATAGTCAAAACTAGTTTACGTAAAGCTGCCACCCCCCCCCCCCCCCCCCCCCCCCCCCCACCAAACCAATGTTGGGGCTGATATTATATAACACAGCCCGTTGCTGTACGATGCTTTTATATGGACCAACATTGAGTTTAGGGGGAGGGACTACCGGTCCGTTTCACAGGACATGCAGAAAGTGTCCCAACAGTTTTGAACATGATTGTATTAGCCCATCGTTAAACAACCGACAAATCGGCAGACCATCATGGGTGAAAGGCCCTTGGGTTTTTCCTGGCTGTTGAGAAGGCTTTGGTGTACCTGAGAATGTGGAAGTGCTTGAGGGTTGCAGCGGTAGTAATTTTCGATACAAATGTTGGGAGTCTGATCCCCACGCAAAGCCCATTTCAGACTGGAGTTCACGGTACTCATGATCGTACAACATGACCGAACCCCATTGATACGTATTGGCAAGTTCGCCAATCTTTGCAGTATAGCCAATGTACTGCATCAGAGTGGGACCTCCTAATTTGCCATCAGAGAGGAGCTGGGCCATAATACGGGCGTTCGCCAACACCCATTGCCCCGGTTTAATTTCAGACGGGTGCAATTTCTTACCTGTAGATCTACGGAGGTAAATAGTACCCCCATCACCCCGCGTAACTTCCTCTTCCTCAGTAGTACTCATACTCATTGATGGTACAAAATCAACAATCAGACACGCCTTCTCACCTTTGTTCTGCGGTCGAAGAAACAATCGCGGGTCTTGGTCTATAGATCCATATGTAGACTGCGGAATTGTAGGTGCATTGGCTGAGCGCGTGATATTACAATCCGTCAGCAGTTTGGCCAATATATCTGATTCCGGTGCCGAATTCAAGGTGTTGTTTACATCAGCTGGCATATCCCGCGATGGTTTTGACGCCGTCAGATGTAGTTGATCCTGTAGTTCTGCTATCTTCCGCCTCTCCAACTCTATTTCCAGATGTTCTCGTTGTAGTTTTAGCTCTGCGAAAGAGGTAGAACTCACAGCTTCTTCCTCACGTTCATCTGGTATTTGAGGTGGCACGTCGGGATCGGGAACTGGTACTGAGTCCTGAGATTCCATGTGAGACAAGTTTGCCTCATATTCAGCCTGGAGTGATGGTGTGCCGCTGGTATTCTCATTTGGCATGTTTGGGACGTCTCCAACTGCTTCTACTGGCATAGGCCCCCGACAATTTGCCGACGGCTCTCCCCACCAATGTTTTGTTTTTGCAGTAGGGAGGTGGCACCCTGTGCAAGATTAAGAACGTCGTTTGCTAGGCATGGTGGTAATGTTTTCACTTGAACCGATGAATTTGAGAGCGATGCGGCTCGACAGCAATTCGAAAACGAAACTGACCTCCCCAGTGAAATTGACAAAGCAGGTAGCATTACCCCGAACCCACTTGACTTAACGCAGCGTGAACTACATAAGTGGGTATAGAAGGAAACCCCGTTAATCCAATAGATAGGTATGCAAACGCTTAAAACATTCCTCAAGTAATTACATTAATTGAGGATACACATAAAAAATACAAAAATCGCTATCTCGAAAACGGTAGCTTCGATTTTAACAATTCTTTTTAAGAAATGAAGAACATTGCTTCTGTAACATTTCGAGTTGAACTTTATAATCTAATTACGTATACATATTTAATTAAATACATAAATAACCTAACAGTTTTGAACATGATGGTGGCTCCGATGTGACAATATATACACCGAGACCGAGATAGAAAGGCCGGGATTTAGGCGAGTAAGTAGATTAACAAAGGTATTGAAGCTCACTACAAAAATGTAAATGTTTGTTGTGTATCACGACTTTGCATGTATTGTTCATATTATTTGAGTTTTAAAGAGTTGGGTTTAGGCCCGCCCTACCGTTAATTGCATATAAACTGCGCCAATAAAGTATCTAAACACTTACAAATGGTCAGATTTATCGGAACCTGAAATAGTATGCAAAACAATAATTAATTAATTCGATTCACAGATATCTGCTGCGCATTTTGACACCTCTTTTGTTGCGCTACGATGTTGTTTGGCGGATTTTTGGGCACTTGAGTAGCTTAAGGTCGAATTCAAAAGTTGCAAAAGCCCCTATGACATTCAACCCTGTTACAAGTAATCGTCTTTTACACACAACTTCGTAACATGCTAAAATCATGAACTAAATCGCAGTGTAGTTTTCATTTTTATCTTTCCGAATAACAATAAATTCAACAACTCCTACGTATAAAAAAGTACAGCGGAAAAGCGTTGTGAATTTGAGATAAAGCAGTGATATTTAAATTACAGGAACGGCTAAGCCGGTATTTTCAATTGAAGCTATGTGTGTCTCGGATTAAAATCGATCAAAAGGAACCATCATAAATGCCACGTAATCTCAAACGCTGTCATGAAATAACTCCTCGACAGTTATACATAACTTGACACTCTCACTCCCAGATCATAGTATTGATTTGAAAAGATGAACTGAATATCCCATGTGCTCGTGGGTTCGAGTTTGGTTGGTTGGTTGGTTCGGTCCTGTCATGACTGACAGCTCGTGACCTTACAGATACTACGCCATAGATAACGATTTTCTTTTTGAATAATTTTCTTTTTATGCACAGAATAAACCAAAATGATATTAGTATAATCATGATAATAATAATCAAAACAATTATATATAAACACACAAAAACACACACACAAAAACCAGAGTAAATACAACAAATATAAACATTACACATCATCTTTCTTTTTTTACTGGAGTTCTATTAATATCATAGGTTACAAACATTTCGAGTTATCCAGTAGTAATTATCAGATAGTTTATTCAAATTGAATCAAATACTGGATGCACTAAAATAAAATATCAGCTTATATTAATAAAGCATAATGCATAATTTGTTCACAACTCTAAAATAAAAAAGATGACAGCTAGCACCAGATGGTATGATTAGTCCGCATGGTACAATATGGAAACTTATTGCACCTATAATCAGCAAAGCTCCTCTCCAATGAAACATATCCTTTAGGTATTGAGTCACGGGGGCAACAACTAGCATGGCTACAGGTGAACCACTATTGGCTATAGTGACGGCCAGCATATAATTGTCGTCAAAGTGTTCTACAAGCGTCCCCATGGTGACAATATTAGCAACTTGTTGTCCAATACCTGAAGATAAAATAATGCTGAATAAATCATTACAAGTTCGATACATTGCAATCCTCCACAACCTTTTACATTTAATAAAGAGATTCACTACTTCAATTGACAAAACAATGATATCGATTTTGAAGATTGGTGTCATTGGTTGACACTTTTAACATCGCGTTTTTACCCAAACTCGCGTCGAGGTTCACCAAAGCACGCAGCTCATTTTGCGATGAGGAAGTTCTAAATTCGTATGGCCGTATTTTTTTAACTTTAATAAAATAAACGGGGTTTTTTTCGCGTTAATTGAACCTGATACAGAATTAAAGACATTTTTGAAAATGTATGCCGTCATCACAATGCCTTATTATGATTGTTTGGTAGAAATATTAATAACAAAGTAGCTGTCGTTTTCGCCAACAGGCACTTCCGTCAATGTCCGTCGTATACACATTAATGCTCAGCTATGTTTTAAAATGTTTCTTCTATTCCATTATAATTTTGTTTTAAGTCAAGTTTGTAAATTTAAGCTTTTGTGGCATTGATATTTTCGAAACATTGTTTTTATTTTGCCACTTTGGTCAGGGAAGGGTGATCATCAAAATAGTTTTAATTTATTCATTTTAATTGCATACTTGTTTTATTGCCCCAATGGTGTTAATCTGCAACCTTCCTATCATTTACAAGTTTATACAGGTGCAGGCAGATAGTTTATTGATGTAATATAATTTATACTTGCTTGTAGAGTTTTATTGAAATTCAAATGTATGGGTTTAATACCATCATAAGATCATAAATGTATTGTTAATTATAGGCTATTCACACTTAATTATGATTGCGACATTGGAGCCCAACGTGTCGCAATGGGAGGTTGGTACGGTCTGGACTTTGTTTGGTTTTAGACCATGGTTTTATCTACTGCTTGTTGTATGAGTCCAACGGAATGGTCGTCGGACCGGGGGTAAAACTCGTACATATAAACTTATAAAGGCAATTAAAATGATGAACACAAATGATTGAAGTTACCAGATGAAGCCTTTCATTTATTAACAAATGATGCTATTGATGGTGAAATACATTGCTTGAAGATAACATTAACTCAAAGATAAACTTAAACTTGATTGTAGATAAAATTGTAATTACTAAACTTTCGGAGATGGAGTATAACTGAATCGCTTACATTGATGACCCGGTGGAACGCCTGATTAAAAACAACACCTTCCCTTACAACTGCATGGGTGACTTAAGTAGCAGTTGCCTAGATACTTGGTAAACATATATTAGCAAAACCAAAATTATCCTCTGCTACAGAATTGAATAAGTCACTCCAACCATGCTCCAACACAATAAAAAAATATAGCTTAAAACTTAATGAACTGATAAAAGAGATTACTGTGGTAGTAAAGCTTTGAAGTAGACCAGTTGATTGGCTTTGACTCTCAAGTGGACTTCCCAGAACATAATAAAAGAACAAATTATAGGGATTAGGATTAAGTGTGACAGCCTATATTTACAATACATTCATGATCTGGACACTGGTGATGGTAACCCATACACATGAATTTCAATAAAACTCTTAAGCGAAGATAAACTATAAAACATCAATAGACTGTCTGACCTGTATACATTTTAAACTGCGAGTTGATGGTGCGTAGCTGCGCGCACTATTAAAATAAAGTATGCACGACACACCGCGTGCGGTTGTACTGTATACGCATTTACAACAACTAACTTAGCATTGAAATTTCGTCAGAATTTGACCTCTAATAGTCGTCGCGACTAGTCGGGACCATAGGGGGCGACTGGTCGACTAGGAATTGTTTTTGTCGTGTAACCCTAGATCAGCGGTAATTTAACACAGAAATAAACAGCTTTGTTTTATTACTACATGGAAAATCTAGACCACTATCTTTATATACTGATTTTAGAGAAGAAACCAAATCTATGAAACTTTACAGGTTGAACACCTTGCCATTATCTGCTATTAGTTGTTGTAAATGCGTAAGAATAAGAATAGGTAACTTTCATATTGCATTTCATAACTGTCTTTGCGTAGTTACATCGTCCCTAACCTATGTTTTGTACCCATTATATATTTGGTTATTGTCGGAAACGTTTCTTGTTTTCAATCGGAAAACATTGTGGTTTACGCACATCATGGAACCAAGAATACATTTTCCAGTACAATGAAACAACACTTGTTGGGTATTTGAAATCTAAAAGGTACACCTAAAGGTAAAATCTATATGGAAGTCCGATGGCCGAATGTCTTTCAGGCGATAACCCTGCGAATTCGACGCTTTCGATGTTTAAATGAGATATCTACCTATGTAGCAGCACCACGAAGTCCCAAACGGTAGCGGCAGACTTATTCTAATAGCGCACGGCGAACATACACTTTGTTTTGTTAATTAAAATTATTGCAGCGACTAGCGACTAGCGACAATAGTCGCGGATGCGACTAATGGTGACCCGGTCGTGCAAACCTAGATGTAACCAGTAGTTTTCATTATCTTTCATGCCTATTAGTTTCACAAAAGTATCTCAGTGATTTTGGTTAACTACCTTGTCTTTGAAGAGAAACCATCATGTATATCTAACGTTATAACTCCCATTGCTTTCAAAGAGCCATGCTCTATAAGGAGTAATTAATGCAGGGCTGAACACTAGCAGCCAAGCTCTGCAAACTTCTGGCAAAGTTAGTGCCTTAACATAATTCGTAAATTATGATTGCTACCTACGCATTGAAAGCGTAATATACGTAGATAATCCAATCACATTGGAGAATGTACACATCTTACATGTGAGTTCATTTTCACGCTACGACAGGCGCCTAGTCACGGTCGACAAAGACAGCGCAGCCGGTGATTATGAATAATCAGTACTTCTCCATTCGTTTTATTTTTAAAGTTTTGACCAAAAAGTGCCAAAAACAATGTTGACTTTTCGTTGTTGTTGTCAAAAATCTCAAAACTAAAAATGTTTATGAACATATAAACTAGCGGGCATCCGCGCTTCACGCGGAACCCGCTAGAAGATAACGGGGAGGTTAGTAAACAAAGCGTAAGAAAACTTGGTACAATATCAAGAACATGTCCTTTACATAATCCAGTCGGGCCCTCAATAATCTGAATAACGCAGGTGCATTTGATAATTCAGGTATATATATGTGATGTGCCTTAATCCAGGTAGGCCTATACCCTTTTTGTTTTTAATATCCAGATACCCAGGTACCTCAGGATGTTGGCCTCCCATGTGACCTGAAATGCAGGTACCCCATAGGCCTAATCCCTACTCTCTAAATGTAAAAGAGTGGTTTTCCACTTTTTCAAGGAGTTAATTAAACGCAGGACAACACGTTTTTGAGTGGAAAAACACTCTAAAAGGAGTGAAAGGGGATTTTATATGACAATGTTCCACTTTATTGAGTGGACATTTTCCACTCTAAAACGGGTTGTCCTGTGTTTCACTCCCTTCACTCCTTTTCGAGTGAATTTCCACTCTTTCCACTCGTTTTGTATTTAGAGAGTACCCCTCCAGTTACCACATGTGCCCTTAATATTGCATCGGGTATCACATGATCTACAATCATGTGCAAAACTGTTGGGACACTTCCTGCATGTCTTGTGGAACGGTGGTCCCTCCCCCTAAATTCAATGTTGGTCCATATAAAAGCATCGTCCAGCAACGGGCTGTGTTATATATATATCAGCCCCAACATTGATTGGGGGGTGGGGGTGGGGGATGGCAGCTTTACATAAACTAGTTTTGACTATCATACTTTCAACTGACAGCTTTTTACTCATTTTGGAAGATATTTCATGCGCAAGTGTATAGTGTCCCAACAGGTTTTGAACAAGATTGTATTAAAGCATTGAAAAAAATAATGTACTAAATTCATATAAGTCCTTGTAACTGCATTAAAAATGTTCCAATTAATCTCATATTTGGCAATATTAGAGAGCGATAATGTACGATTAGTATCGTTTGTTTAAAAAAAAGAATGGGTTAGTAATATCTTCAATTTAAAGGGGCATTGTCTGAATTATGCACCTAAATGGTACTTTTAATCAAGACTTCTTTATAAGATATAGGTAAAACAAATAATGTCATTTTATCATGACATGATTTTATTTTAAAAGAAACACGTAGATCTCTTTGAGTGACATGTTAGCAATAAGCACCAATATTGTTTATATTCTTGCGTCATGTAAATATTCAAAACATAGACCGATGTCAGACTCGAACCTATATACAACATTTGGTTTAACTACATGTACAATATTGTGTGTAAGACAACAGCGCGCTAGACCGGTCGGCCATGGAGGGAACACACCACTTTGCAACGTTTTAAAGAATATCAGGACTATAATTATGGACACAATCGATATAGGCTATTCACAGTATGCCAAAATGCTACATGTAGAATCGATTGGATCGACAGTAAGCCATGAGTTATAAAAAGGAAAATATGTCAAAGACCTTTATATTAAAGTAATGGCATACTGTTGGAAATCGACTTTCCCATAATTGTTTTGACTTCTGATTGAAAATTATCTATGGATTACTGTTATCGCCCATCAAAATACGTTGTCAAAATGAACTATAATACATTGCATTAACAATAACGGCTAACCGATATCGATTGTGTCCATAATAGTCCTGATATTCTTGAAAACGTTGTTAAGTGGTGTGTTCCCTCCATGGCCTACCGGTCTAGCGCGCTGTTGTCTTACACACAACATTGTACATGTAGTAAACATAATGTTGTATATAGGTTCGAGTCTGACATCGGCCTATGTTTTGAATACTTTAAAACTTAAATCCATATTCCCGTACACTTTTAAAAATGCCAGAGAACTCTATATAAGTGCGTTTAATACAAATTATGTATTTTGTTTTTACATTTTTTGTATTCATTAAGTAAAAGAATTAATTCAAATAGTTAAATACTTAATACGATAGTGTGTGCGCCGATTGATTTAACTTGTTGGTACTCGCCAAAGCAACCACAATGTTCCCCAATTGAGATGCATACGAGTTGCGTAATCGATTAGAGCGCCCACCCTTCCTTGTTATGTAATCCATTTTCCGTGACGCAGGAGTCGCGTAAGCGACGAGAGTATTTTCTAGCATGTTTGGATGGTATTATATGTTATCAAGAAACCATTTGAATCTAAATAACTGGCAATATCCATTACTTCTTGGGCATCTAGTGTGCAAAATATACCCCCGTAATTAAAAGTGAACTATCCCTATAAGTAAGTTGGAGCATAACATTTTTAAGTAGTTGGTCACATGACCGATAACATGACCTATATATCCTCCAAATCTGATCAAGAAACCCTTTATTGAATCAAAAGTTGTGTCTAAAAACGGAAAACAGGTGATGCAATCGTTTAAAACACCCACCGCTGTAAATTAGATACTTTGAAATTATGACACTTCATCAAACTAAAGGTTATTTATGTATTTTATTAAATATGTATACGTAATTAGACTATGAAATTCAACTCGGAATGTTACAGAAGCAATATTCTTCATTTCTTAAAAAGAATTGTTGAAATCAAAGCTACCGTTTTCGAGATATAGCGATTTTTGTATTATTTATAGCTCACTTTCTCACTCCCTTAATACAATCATGTGCAAAACTGTTGGGACACTTCCTGCATGTCTTGTGGAACGGTGGTCCCTCCCCCTAAATTCAATGTTGGTCCATATAAAAGCATCGTCCAGCAACGGGCTGTGTTATATATATATCAGCCCCAACATTGATTGGGGGGTGGGGGTGGGGGATGGCAGCTTTACATAAACTAGTTTTGACTATCATACTTTCAACTGACAGCTTTTTACTCATTTTGGAAGATATTTCATGCGCAAGTGTATAGTGTCCCAACAGGTTTTGAACAAGATTGTATTAAAGCATTGAAAAAAATAATGTACTAAATTCATATAAGTCCTTGTAACTGCATTAAAAATGTTCCAATTAATCTCATATTTGGCAATATTAGAGAGCGATAATGTACGATTAGTATCGTTTGTTTAAAAAAAAGAATGGGTTAGTAATATCTTCAATTTAAAGGGGCATTGTCTGAATTATGCACCTAAATGGTACTTTTAATCAAGACTTCTTTATAAGATATAGGTAAAACAAATAATGTCATTTTATCATGACATGATTTTATTTTAAAAGAAACACGTAGATCTCTTTGAGTGACATGTTAGCAATAAGCACCAATATTGTTTATATTCTTGCGTCATGTAAATATTCAAAACATAGACCGATGTCAGACTCGAACCTATATACAACATTTGGTTTAACTACATGTACAATATTGTGTGTAAGACAACAGCGCGCTAGACCGGTCGGCCATGGAGGGAACACACCACTTTGCAACGTTTTAAAGAATATCAGGACTATAATTATGGACACAATCGATATAGGCTATTCACAGTATGCCAAAATGCTACATGTAGAATCGATTGGATCGACAGTAAGCCATGAGTTATAAAAAGGAAAATATGTCAAAGACCTTTATATTAAAGTAATGGCATACTGTTGGAAATCGACTTTCCCATAATTGTTTTGACTTCTGATTGAAAATTATCTATGGATTACTGTTATCGCCCATCAAAATACGTTGTCAAAATGAACTATAATACATTGCATTAACAATAACGGCTAACCGATATCGATTGTGTCCATAATAGTCCTGATATTCTTGAAAACGTTGTTAAGTGGTGTGTTCCCTCCATGGCCTACCGGTCTAGCGCGCTGTTGTCTTACACACAACATTGTACATGTAGTAAACATAATGTTGTATATAGGTTCGAGTCTGACATCGGCCTATGTTTTGAATACTTTAAAACTTAAATCCATATTCCCGTACACTTTTAAAAATGCCAGAGAACTCTATATAAGTGCGTTTAATACAAATTATGTATTTTGTTTTTACATTTTTTGTATTCATTAAGTAAAAGAATTAATTCAAATAGTTAAATACTTAATACGATAGTGTGTGCGCCGATTGATTTAACTTGTTGGTACTCGCCAAAGCAACCACAATGTTCCCCAATTGAGATGCATACGAGTTGCGTAATCGATTAGAGCGCCCACCCTTCCTTGTTATGTAATCCATTTTCCGTGACGCAGGAGTCGCGTAAGCGACGAGAGTATTTTCTAGCATGTTTGGATGGTATTATATGTTATCAAGAAACCATTTGAATCTAAATAACTGGCAATATCCATTACTTCTTGGGCATCTAGTGTGCAAAATATACCCCCGTAATTAAAAGTGAACTATCCCTATAAGTAAGTTGGAGCATAACATTTTTAAGTAGTTGGTCACATGACCGATAACATGACCTATATATCCTCCAAATCTGATCAAGAAACCCTTTATTGAATCAAAAGTTGTGTCTAAAAACGGAAAACAGGTGATGCAATCGTTTAAAACACCCACCGCTGTAAATTAGATACTTTGAAATTATGACACTTCATCAAACTAAAGGTTATTTATGTATTTTATTAAATATGTATACGTAATTAGACTATGAAATTCAACTCGGAATGTTACAGAAGCAATATTCTTCATTTCTTAAAAAGAATTGTTGAAATCAAAGCTACCGTTTTCGAGATATAGCGATTTTTGTATTATTTATAGCTCACTTTCTCACTCCCTTAATACAATCATGTGCAAAACTGTTGGGACACTTCCTGCATGTCTTGTGGAACGGTGGTCCCTCCCCCTAAATTCAATGTTGGTCCATATAAAAGCATCGTCCAGCAACGGGCTGTGTTATATATATATCAGCCCCAACATTGATTGGGGGGTGGGGGTGGGGGATGGCAGCTTTACATAAACTAGTTTTGACTATCATACTTTCAACTGACAGCTTTTTACTCATTTTGGAAGATATTTCATGCGCAAGTGTATAGTGTCCCAACAGGTTTTGAACAAGATTGTATTAAAGCATTGAAAAAAATAATGTACTAAATTCATATAAGTCCTTGTAACTGCATTAAAAATGTTCCAATTAATCTCATATTTGGCAATATTAGAGAGCGATAATGTACGATTAGTATCGTTTGTTTAAAAAAAAGAATGGGTTAGTAATATCTTCAATTTAAAGGGGCATTGTCTGAATTATGCACCTAAATGGTACTTTTAATCAAGACTTCTTTATAAGATATAGGTAAAACAAATAATGTCATTTTATCATGACATGATTTTATTTTAAAAGAAACACGTAGATCTCTTTGAGTGACATGTTAGCAATAAGCACCAATATTGTTTATATTCTTGCGTCATGTAAATATTCAAAACATAGACCGATGTCAGACTCGAACCTATATACAACATTTGGTTTAACTACATGTACAATATTGTGTGTAAGACAACAGCGCGCTAGACCGGTCGGCCATGGAGGGAACACACCACTTTGCAACGTTTTAAAGAATATCAGGACTATAATTATGGACACAATCGATATAGGCTATTCACAGTATGCCAAAATGCTACATGTAGAATCGATTGGATCGACAGTAAGCCATGAGTTATAAAAAGGAAAATATGTCAAAGACCTTTATATTAAAGTAATGGCATACTGTTGGAAATCGACTTTCCCATAATTGTTTTGACTTCTGATTGAAAATTATCTATGGATTACTGTTATCGCCCATCAAAATACGTTGTCAAAATGAACTATAATACATTGCATTAACAATAACGGCTAACCGATATCGATTGTGTCCATAATAGTCCTGATATTCTTGAAAACGTTGTTAAGTGGTGTGTTCCCTCCATGGCCTACCGGTCTAGCGCGCTGTTGTCTTACACACAACATTGTACATGTAGTAAACATAATGTTGTATATAGGTTCGAGTCTGACATCGGCCTATGTTTTGAATACTTTAAAACTTAAATCCATATTCCCGTACACTTTTAAAAATGCCAGAGAACTCTATATAAGTGCGTTTAATACAAATTATGTATTTTGTTTTTACATTTTTTGTATTCATTAAGTAAAAGAATTAATTCAAATAGTTAAATACTTAATACGATAGTGTGTGCGCCGATTGATTTAACTTGTTGGTACTCGCCAAAGCAACCACAATGTTCCCCAATTGAGATGCATACGAGTTGCGTAATCGATTAGAGCGCCCACCCTTCCTTGTTATGTAATCCATTTTCCGTGACGCAGGAGTCGCGTAAGCGACGAGAGTATTTTCTAGCATGTTTGGATGGTATTATATGTTATCAAGAAACCATTTGAATCTAAATAACTGGCAATATCCATTACTTCTTGGGCATCTAGTGTGCAAAATATACCCCCGTAATTAAAAGTGAACTATCCCTATAAGTAAGTTGGAGCATAACATTTTTAAGTAGTTGGTCACATGACCGATAACATGACCTATATATCCTCCAAATCTGATCAAGAAACCCTTTATTGAATCAAAAGTTGTGTCTAAAAACGGAAAACAGGTGATGCAATCGTTTAAAACACCCACCGCTGTAAATTAGATACTTTGAAATTATGACACTTCATCAAACTAAAGGTTATTTATGTATTTTATTAAATATGTATACGTAATTAGACTATGAAATTCAACTCGGAATGTTACAGAAGCAATATTCTTCATTTCTTAAAAAGAATTGTTGAAATCAAAGCTACCGTTTTCGAGATATAGCGATTTTTGTATTATTTATAGCTCACTTTCTCACTCCCTTAATACAATCATGTGCAAAACTGTTGGGACACTTCCTGCATGTCTTGTGGAACGGTGGTCCCTCCCCCTAAATTCAATGTTGGTCCATATAAAAGCATCGTCCAGCAACGGGCTGTGTTATATATATATCAGCCCCAACATTGATTGGGGGGTGGGGGTGGGGGATGGCAGCTTTACATAAACTAGTTTTGACTATCATACTTTCAACTGACAGCTTTTTACTCATTTTGGAAGATATTTCATGCGCAAGTGTATAGTGTCCCAACAGGTTTTGAACAAGATTGTAGGTACTGTATGTGCCGTTATATCGAGATACCCTTGTGCCCTTACTTGATCATATTCAAGTTAATTAAACGCGGGTGCGAAGATAGCGGGCAGTTAGTCATATCAAAATAGACAGAGGTGAGTAATTTCAAAGCGTTATAAATGTTTATATAAATATCAAGAACATGTCCTTAAATAATGCAGGTACCTAAGGTGCCCTCAATATAATGTAAGTGAAATGGTGCTCTTAATACACCATGAGCTTATAGGCCCAATGTGCTCTTAAATAATACATGTTCCTAATCCAAGTACTCCACGTTTGCTACATAGGCCTAGACCCAACCCCTCACAGGTGGCCTTAATAACCCAGGTACCGCACGTGCCGGCGTTATATCCATACCAATGTGCCTGTACTATTATCCAATTTATAATGGAAAGCGCAGGTATAATACTGTAGGTATAGCACATTCGCTACACTAGGGTCTGCCACACAGAGTGTGTGCACACTCAGGTGAATTTACTTGTTTATTAGGCGAAACGTAATGGACTGGTTTGAAAAAACTTAATAATTTATAAATGTACACTCTTCCCCATTAATTAGATTGATCTCTTCTGTATCTGAATCTGAAGTTTGGTGATTATTCTACACCTGGAAGTATTTAAAATAAAAAAATCTTTGCAAGTACTTTTTATGCCTTGCCTGAAAGTCACACACTTGGGTCCCATTGACAGCACACACTAAGCAATGCAGCTCAGCATTGAAAAACACCCATACCAATAATTGACCATTCTGTTATGATGCACTCCTTATTTGGCACTGAGCTTGCTATATATGGTAGCTATGACCTCTCTGTACATGACCCTGGGTCATACATATCAATCGAATGTTATTCGGCTGAGTTGTGGCTAGTTACATAATGTTTGGGAATTTGCTCTAAATTTTGATATAATTGCCCGATTTGAAAATTTGAAGGCCCAATTTGAAAGGTAGAAGGTACCAGATGCTAGTAAAAACTCTCTACTTTTGGCTGATATGCTTAGTTTGTATATCCATTGAATGCATCACACCAGAAAAAGACCCCAAAACACAGAATAAGCTTATTATTGTAGCTTACTGCAGACCTCTCCACAGCAGTTGCACTGATCGATAGCAACATACTGGAAATGGCTAGAGAATATGTTCAGGAATAAACTTATGTAAACAAAATGCGAGTCAAACTGACATAATTTGCATATATGCAAAATTTGAATACATAATGAGCTCATTTGCATATTTAATGAGATAATTAACTAAATTTTACATTTTAATATACGTCTTGTCACAGGTAAACAGTATACCAAAGCTCATCTCTCTACTGCTTGTAGAACTTCAGATATTCACGTTACGCATATTAATTAGCTGGACTTAGTCATTTTTTGACGATTTTCAGAGTTGCGATTATGAATTTTGAATAAAATGGCATATTCTGGAGTCTGCTGTACAAATATGAAATAAATATCATGTCTGATTTTAATAGAAATGGATAAACCCATGGCCAGTATCTTGCATCTGTGTTTTGTAGCTACTGTATGTACATAGTTTTATAATTAGAAGGGTGTAAACTTGCTAAAATGTCAGTTTTTACCTTAAATGGCACTTTTTGGCAGATTTCCGGTCATATTTTCCAATAATCAATGGACAACATCTTGAGAACCGTACAACCTTTTTGCATGATTTTTTTACCAAATTTCTACTTTTGCAATTATCTACAACATGAGACTAATTTTGTATACTTTCAGTGCATTTGAATTTGTTGGGTGCTATACCTAATAATAGGTGCCGAAGCTATAGCGGGTGGTTAGTCATATCAAAACGTAGGATGAGGGTATTGTAAAACAGCAAGAGTATGTCGTTGATACTCCATGTACCCTGTGCCCTTAATACTGACATTAGTGCCACAGTGCCCTTAATCGATATATACTATATACCCTTAAGAAATCCAAGTACGCCATTTATTTTTTAAACACATGGTGCCCTTGATTATTTAGGTATCCCCCCCCCCCCATGTACTTTAATAACCAAGATACTTCATGTGTCCTTAAGTGATCCAATAAAGGACCTCCCTGGACTATTTGGTATATCTTGAATCGAATATTAAGGGCATCCGTGATAACTTTTTATGTGGTTATTAGGGCCTACGTGGATTAATAAGAATACTTTAGAATATTAAGAGTATCTGGATTGCCTTAATATAATTATAGGCCACATCTGGGTGGGTACCCAATGTGACCTTAGGTAGACCTACCCCGTGTGCAGTGGCGGCACTACCGGGTGGCGATTATTTTTTTCGTACATGAGTTTAACCAAATTTATTTATTCCGTTTTAATACGAAATAAAGCAAAATTCACTGAATAAAATGATTTTTTTACATTTTTAAACAAATGAACTGATTTTGGTTAAACTCATGTACGAAAAAGATATTCGCAACCTGGTAGGGGTATGCCCGAGGGGGTGGGGTGGGGGGAATGCCACCAGTCCTGACCTCTCCCACAGTTTAAGTCCCTAAGCATTTTGTATCCCAAATAATAATAAAAAAGTTCAATTTTAATGTCAAAATTCAAAGTTACTTCAAATTAGCTTCAAATTGGTCCAAAGTGTCTGATTTAGAACAAATTAATCTAATTTCTGTGTTTTGTCTTGCCCCTCCCCCTCCAGATTGTTTTATTGTCCCCCACGTTTTCCCCTTTAAAATGTTGATGGTGGTGCCGCCACTGCCCATGTGCACATACTGTATTCAGTAGGCCGTCGTTCTGAGCGTTTAGGTGGTTCTAGTTTTATAGTCGGTTATTTAGTTTTATCATATTTATGGTCGGCGGAGTCTATCATCAAGATCACTTGTACCATTCCATGATTATATTTGAGCACTATGTGTGCCAAACCCCGTTTTTTTCGGGCCAATTTACATTAAATACATCAGTCCTCCAATTGGCATGTAGGGCTTAAACGTATGTAATCCCTTTGTCATGTTTGTTGTGTTCTAAATAAGGCCTGACCATAATATACCGCACGCTCCGTTTATCCAGATATACCATTATGTGCCCTTACTATCCAGATTATCAAGTAAGGCCAAAAAACAAAATTGTTATGTTGTCCTCGACCGCCCGCTCCGGATTTAGGGCCGCTCCGATTTTATTTTTTTTGATTTTTTTTTTTACAAAATCAGATTTTTTTTTTTCCAGATTTTTTTCAGATTTTTTTTCCAGATTTTTTTTAAACAGTTTAAATGGCATTGAATATTAAATTAAGTGTTTATAACATATGTGTGACTCTCCGAGTGATTTCAACTTCTTGTTGGCCGAACTTTGAGCTTCCGCTGGTAAAAGAAAATTATAATTTAAAAAAAAAACAAAAAAAAACCGCCCGCCCGCCCCTCCTCTCTGAAAGTTGTGGAGGACAACATAACAAAAAAAATGTTGGCCTAAGGGAAGTGCGCTTGCATAGTGGCTTAGGCCTATTAGGGTATGATGGGGCAATACCGCACGTTCCGTTTATCCAGATACCCCATGTGGCCTTACTGTATCCATATTATCAACTATGTAAAGGGAAGTGCGGGGGAGGGGGGGGGGGGGCTTAGGCCTATAGGGTATGATGAGACAATCCCGTAATTTCCGTGCTATATGTAAGCCTCACGGCGTATGAGCTGCAGCACCTTATTATTAAATTCATAAAGTAAGATTCAGACCTCATCATAGTAGGCTATAAGCCGCACCGCACCGCTGTATAAGTCGCACGAAGACAATGAAATGAGTGTGAGAGGGGGGGGGGGCGGTGCCGACCTTGATCCACCAGCCCAAAGCTTCATGACCAGCCATGCCTTGCGTGGCGGTATCGGCCAAATTTACACATAACTAATTTTAGGTGATGACTGCTCAATTAATCATTATTTATAACATGTTTAAGTCAAAACATTCATTAATCATCCATATTTATAATACTGGAAGCATGGTTGACTGCATCAAATGGAGTTACCTGCATGGGTGACTCCTCCTATCAAATGGGGTTACCTGTATGGGTAACTCCTTCATCAAATGTGGTGACTTGCAAGGGTGACTTCATCAAATGGGGTTACAACTGCATGAGGAATTCCATCAAATGTATTTTCCTTCAGCCACTTCATGTCACTTTAATTAATACATGTTATCCTGGATACGGTTTGCACCTTGCTCCCCGTTTCTTTATTAAAATAAAGGTCTTATATACCTTGGCTTTATTTTTTTGTTTGTGTCTTGCTCCCGTTATCTTGTATGTACGGTATGCACAGCGGAGCAATGACGGAGCAACGGACTACCTGCTTTCCTCCTGCCCCGTAAACAAAGTACAACGCCACAAACGCGTACACAATTTGTCTGCGTCATTACGTGTGCGCCGTATGGCGTGCGCCATGTTAAACGCGACCGCGCAGCAAAAACATAGGAACGGTTGGCATGGTACTGCCAGTTTCTTTATCGGTATCAAACGTCGCGTTCGCCTATATAACCAATTGTAATGGCATCAAAAGCACAGCCAAACAAGCAGCCTTTCGTGCTACAGTATCCCACCACAACCCTGACGTCATATTTGGATGCAAGTCAAAAATTGACGACTCAATGTCTACATATTCAATTTTCCCAGACAACTACACTGTCTATCGCAAAGACAGAAATGCAAATGGGGGAGGGGTCTTTATTGCAACCAAAGATTGCATCATATCTGGGGATATGCCAAACATGAACTCAAACTGTGAGATTATCTGGGCCAAACTACATTTTGTAGGCACAAAGCCACTCTTCATTGCCAGCTTCTATGGTCCACAAAACAACAAAGGAAAAACAGTGGATGAACTGGCTGCCTCCATAAATAACCTTATGAACTCACACAGGAGGAAATACCCCAATATCCTTATTGGTGGAGATTTAAATTTCCCTGATATTGATTGGTCAACATGGTCCACCACAAACAACAGGACGAAATCAGATCATGGCAAATTCATCAATTTCTTGTTGGAAAACTCCTTGGCACAGCTTGTCACTAAAATCACACGTCCTGCTTCCAATAGCGTCCTTGATCTAATAGCAACAAGCTGTCCCCAATTAGTAGATAATATTGATGTTTTCCCAGGCATTTCAGACCATCTTATCGTCTTATTTAACATCAACATAAAACCAAAAACCCAAGCCAAACCACAACGGAAAATATACAATTTCCAGAAAGGTAACACCGAGGAGTTAAAACAAAATACTAAGTCATTCACCGAAACCTTCCTTGGTTCTGACCCACTCAACAAATCTGTGGACACAAACTGGGAGCTTATTAGAGGAGAGCTCACAAAGTTAATGGACACACACATCCCGTCTAAATTGAGTAGAGGAGGTAGAAATAGACTGCCCTGGGTCTCAACTGAAATCAAGAAACAAATGAGGAAGCGTGACAGATTGTATTGTAAAGCCAGGAAATCTGGTATTTCTCCTGACTGGAATTCCTTCCGTAAACACAGAAACAAAGTGGCAAAAGCAGTCAAAAACGCCCACTTCAACTACGTCAACAATGTTGTTGGAAACTCACTTCAAACTAAACCAAAAACATTCTGGTCATATGTCAAACTGATGAGTAGTACTGACTTACAACCTTGGCATCCCAACGCTACGTACCGCCAACAAATTATGTACATCGGCTGTTGACAAAGCAAATGCCCTCAACCAGCAGTTTCAGTCTGTTTTTAACAAGTCAACTGATATTGATAAGACCACCATCAATGATACTTCCCCGTATCCCAGCATTGGCCAACTCTCTGTCCACTGTGAAGGTGTGCGTAGCCAACTCCTGAAATTAAATCCATCCAAAGCAAGTGGCCCCGACGAGATCCCGCCTCGCTTACTCAAGACCGTAGCAGATGAAATTGCCCCAGCTCTTACCCTACTGTTTCAACAATCCATCAACAGAGGTGTTATTCCTGATCAATGGAAAAGAGCACTTGTCACAAGCATCCACAAGAAAGGCCTAAAATCGGATCCGGCAAACTACAGACCCATATCACTCACCTGCCTGTGCTGTAAAATCCTTGAGCACATTGTCCTTAGTCACATGTCAAAACATCTCAGCCTTCATAACATCCTACTAGACTCACAACATGGCTTTCGTGAGCGGCTCTCCACGGTCACCCAATTACTGTCATCTATCCATGACTGGGCAGCCAACCTTGAGGCACGTGGACAGACATATGTTATTCTTTTGGATTTTAGCAAGGCATTTGATAAGGTTTCACATCGTCATCTATCCCATAAACTGGATCATTATGGAATCAGATGGTCCACGCTTCACTGGGTTAATGCATTCCTCGCCAACCGAAAACAAGCAGTGGTAGTCAACGGCAAACACTCATCATGGGCACCAGTTACTTCTGGGGTTCCCCAAGGCTCAGTCCTAGGCCCTGCATTGTTCTTGCTATACATCAACGACATTCAAGACAACACAAAGTCAACCCTTCGTCTCTTCGCTGATGATAGCATCATTTACAGAGAGATCATCACTCCAGATGATCACAACATCCTACAGCAGGACCTACAGGAGCTCGCAGATTGGTCTAGCAACTGGCTCATGGAGTTCAACATAGCAAAGTGTGCAGTACTTCACATAACCCGGAAAAGGAATAAAAGCCACTTCCAGTACAGCATCTTTGGCAAGCCTCTTAACACTGTTGATCACCATGAGTACCTAGGCGTCACCATCTCAAACGACCTACGCTGGAATACTCACTGCGAGAAGACTGTCAAGAAAGCGAACAGAACCCTAGGTCTGCTACGACGCACACTAACACCATGCACAAAGGATGTTAAAACCAAAGCCTATGAGTCACTAGTGCGCCCTCGGTTGGAGTATGCGTCTGAGGCGTGGAATCCACATGCAACATCAACAGTAGAAAGCCTCGAGCGAGTACAACGTGCGGCAGCCCGCTTCATACATCGTGATTATAGAAGAGAGACCCACGTGACACCCTTAATAACATCTTTAGGATGGGACTCGCTCCACCATCGCAGACTGCTTGCCCAATCAGTGATGTTTTTCAAGATCCACCACGGCCTGGTCAACATCAAATTTCCACCGTGTGTTTCACCTGCCACCTTCTTTGGAAGACATGATCACCAACTCAAATTCAGCGTCATCCAATGCACAATCGACCCCTTCAAATTCTTATTCTATCCGCGATCCATCCGCATCTGGAACAGCCTACTAGCCACTACAGTCTCGGCCCCATCCATTCTGGTCTTCAGGAAAGCCGCTATGCCATCCATCCGGGCGATGCTTCCCCCAGTTGGATCCAGACTCCTGTAAGCTGTCAAACCCCTGTATATAGTGCACCCTGAGTTTATTTCGTCTTTTTCGTCCAGTCATCACCATTATTTGTTCCGGAGATCGTCTTATTCTCTCTCCATTGTCCACCTTTTTACTTGCACAAACTTGCTGTATGATGTCATCACTGCACCACATCCAAGTTTAGCTTTACAGCTGTATATGGATTACACTACCAAGTACCAAGTGAAAGTGTCACTTTAAGATCTGTGTAAGAGTTTGTTGTTTACATTTAGAAAATCTCGTGAAATATTTGTATTTGTCGGACGTATAGTCCCGTATAAATGCTTGTTACTATGCGATCTTTAAGAATAACAAACAGCCGCATATACAGAAATGTAGCTATATCCCTGAAGAAAATATTTTGGGTGAAGACCATATGTCATCACTCACTCCGAAAACCACAATTTGTGTCCGAACAGTAGCTACCCGAGTAAAAGAAATTCAACATTTCGGATTTTCACATGTGATCCTTTCTGCGCATGTCTGAAAACGGGAAAAAACGGGCATTGAACTATCTAATTAGCTCGTGTATTAGAGGCGCAATTACCACGCTTTTTCAGTTGAAGAGGGACGCGAGTGTAACATTTTATTGAACTATCTAATAAAGCCATGTTCCGAAAATTAGTATATAGATAACGTTACTAGAGAAGTCTTAAGATGATTTTGGTTCAGGAAATATTGCGTTAGGAAGTTAATCAAGGGAGTAAAAAAGAGGTCACATTTTCAATGGAAATGAAAGCTTGAATAGGTTTGGTCGAGCATATAACGGAGAGTTTTCATTTTGCCTTAAAGCGTTACGCGCGTAACGCAAGCATCGCCAAAAACGCTTATTACGCGTTTTTGTTTTCACGCATTCTTACAGTGTATAATTGTCGACTTCCCCCCCCCCCTCCCCCGAAAATCTTATGAAAAGAAATGAATTAGGAATAATATGGCACTGTTGTATCCTACTCCCTATTCCAATAAAACTAAATTTAAAAAAAAGAAAGAACAATATACAGAGAGTTGCAATTTTGATATGTCCTAGTTCTCAGTGTCCAGTGCAGTATTTGTAGAATTTGAATTTAATAAAACAAAAAGGTTTTCAAAATAAATATGGTTAATTTTAATCACGCGGACAGGGAATTTATATCACCTTTACCATAATAATATACTATTCAATAATATTGGGGGGGGGGGGGGGGGGGGTCATTCGTTCTTCGTCGATTTTTACTTTTTACTATGTAACCTCAAGAATTTATCCATAGTAAAATATGTAAATTTTTCAATTATGGTTCTTTGTATCTATCCATTTAAGATAAATGCTGATATTATTACCTTGAGCTGACTATGTAATTAATCCCTGCCCGACCGACCAACACTGTCTGAGAGGATGTTTTCTTTTCGTCGCCTGAAATAATTGTTATTATCGTTTACAGATTTCGCAACATTTGACCTTTTTTGGTAGACTGTATGATTCGCAAGACACAATAATATAATTCTTTAGGAGCGAAAATGACAAATTAAGGGGGACTCAAGGACGTTTTTGATTTGAGTGCTGTAATTATTGAACTATTAATTAAATGCATATAAAAGTATACATATTTGGAAAGGAAATAGATCAGAGAATCCAAATTTGGTGTCAATTTTGACCATAAATGTTGAATTTTTGAGAAAATCACAAAATTCACTTTTTTGACCCATTTTTTTTTGACAAAGCTGAGATTTTTCTTCTTCTTTTAATCTAAGCGAATATTTTTTGAAATGTTGACCAGAAAGTGCCAAAAAAAGTAGGGATACAATGAAAAAAAAAAAAAATTGGCACGTTTTAGTGAAAATTTCCAAAAATATTAGATCAGTTTAAAACCTAAGTTAGTGTCTTAACATCATCATCTAACGATTTGGGAATTTTTTACTCAAAATTATTTTTGTTAGCTTTGTCAATAAAAAAATGGGTCAAAAAAGTGAATTTTGTGATTGTCATCAAGATTTATGGTTAAAATGAATGCTAAATTTGGATTTTCTGATCCATTTCCTTTACGAAAAGGTATACTTTTGTGTACATTTGAGTCATAGTTCAATAATTACAGCACTCACAAAATTCCCCCCAAAACTCCCTTAAATGAGTATTATGCCTAATCACATGTGTAATGCACACTCTGTTTGTGCTAACTTGTTTAATTTCAGTCTACCCGCATTGTGGTCAGATTTCTGGTTGAACTACACCAGCGTCCGAATTAAGGAAAAAAATCTGGTTGCCCGCCGGGCAACCAAGCAAGAAATTATGGTTGCCCGGCAGATTTTTTGGTTGCCCGTTCTGTAAAATATTTAAATGCATGTATTAAGTGTTCCACTTCTTGTAAACAAATTGGTTGCCCACCGGGCAACCAAATAAGTACATGTTGGTTGCCCGGTGCTAATTTTGGGTGTCCCGGGCAACCGGGCAACCACTTAACGCGAACGCTGAACTACACCACATTTGGAGAGGTTTTCATGGCCATAGTCGTCGGTAAGAAGCAATTATATATTAAGTTCAAAATGTTTATATTAAACAAGATAATATTGTCATTGTTGTCTTTCCTGACGAGAGGAGAATAGTGCAATAACTGACTCTAAATATTAGCACAATGTTTTGCCCTTTGGCCTAAGAGCAAAATATTTTTTAGGCCCGACCGACCCACATCTTTTTTTTGGAGATATTTTTGTTGTAAACTGAAATAAATTGTGAAATTAAAAAATTGGAAAATCACTAAAATGTTCTCGAATATTTTGAGAAAAAAAGCCTAACCGACTGCCTTTACCAGAAAAGGTCAAAACATCTGTAGAGCAGGGTTGGGTTTTATCGTTGCCTATTTCAAATGTGCTCGTGTGAAAAGGTCGTATAGATTCTGGCAAATGTAGTCGCGAAATGATAAAAAGTATCGGTCGCAATTGATGCGGCTACCTTGTCGGCCATGTTCAAAATGGCCGCCATATAAGACTAATTTGATTCAATATCATAATTGACAGAGTTTGGTTTTCAGTTGATGAAACCAAACATCTAATGTTACAAGACATATAATGTTAAAGAATTGTTGTTTCTGTATTTTTATACGCGGGCCATTATGGTAAAACAATGGCCATTTTTGAAAATACCAACCATTCAACACTAATTTCGACCTTTCTCAGTCCACAATAAACATAGTGAAATTATGTTAGTTACTAGGGTGATGAGGTTCAACGGATCAATTAGAACAATCATAGAAATAGTAGATAAGGAATAACAATGATCCATGATTAAAGCTCCAATCACATTGCCGATATTTAACATTATTAGTTTTTAAATCTTTTGTATAGCCATGGAAATAGTAGCGTGTCTGTTGGCGGGAGTTTTGAAAAGGTGTATCAATTTATTTTTGCTGAATCTGAATACATTAAAATGATACAGCGATAGTATCATGATGTGTTTGTCCCTGTTCATATCGGTAACCATATTGAATTATAAGGACTACTTGATAGTTGTGGCAGAGTATGTTGGCTTATGATATTTGATTGCCTTTGATGCATTATATGAGGAAGGGGCATTAATTTAGCTTTTAATTTGCGAGTAATTCAATCACCCTCATGTAAGCGGAATATTTAATACTATTAATAAATGACATTTTATCATATTTAATTTGTCAAAACAGGTCAATATTATCGGCATTAGGTATCTCGTTGTTATTCCTTCGCCCACTACTATTTCCATGGAACAATCAATATATACAGAATGACATGAATGCGTTCGGAAGTATTGTTTAACGTAAAATAAAATAATACTAACGACGGATTTTTTGTCGGAGAATCGGTCTAAAAACAATAATTGTATCTATAACAAATCCATAATGTACATAAAAAATATGAAAAGAGTATAAAGTGAGTGTATAAAAACCAGTTGGCATGTTTCGGGTATGTAGCTGAGCTCTTACATGACTTAGAGAACCCGCTGTAAAGGGCTCAGCATACTCCACTACGCTTGAACTATTTTCGCTCTCACACATGCGTTGTAGCTCCACACAACAAAATGACGCAGCCTGATTGGTCAACGGTGCTCAACGCTTGTGCTCAGCGTTGGAGCGTTTTGGAGTCTGCTGAGCCCTTTTAAACTCAGTAATACTTCATCATGTTTGTCGCCAGAAAGTGAGCACAGCTCCTCGTGTTAGAATATTTTGTTTACATCTTTTAAGGTATTTGAGAGTTTGAAACATATTTTTCCTTCAGTTTCTTTCTTATATCAGTCAATCTCAGTCTCAAAGCCATAGGGGTATTAAACAATTTAGTTCAATTTGTTGCCTTTTTTCTTCTTTTTCTAACATTGTTTTTTTGGATATTTTCATAGGATATGAACTATACGACTGTATTGCAATGATAAAGTATCAGGGGTTCATTCGAATATGGACGATACTCCTTCATCATTCTATGGTAAGTATTGACCTGAATTGTATCACATGGCCCTCATCGTCGACTTTGTATAAATGCTATCTTTATCAAACTACACACTTACGATATGTAGTCTAACCCTATTGCAGTTGGTGTATAGTTGACCCTCATTCACAGGGCCAAAATTGACGAACAAAGGGTCGACATTGACTAATAACGAGTCGACATTGACTAATAGAGGGTAAACACTGACTAATATTATTGTAACCTAGATGAGGGTCAACTCTGCATCATCTTCATCGGGGTCATTTTGTGACTACATCTTTTTTAGTGTGTACGTAAGGCCTATTATGTCATGTTATACAAAATCCGTAATCATTGGAATGGGGTTTTAACCGCTATGGGTATCAACTCGGGCTATATCTGTATCACTGCGAATACATCCGTGATTCATAACCCCGCTAAAATAGACTATTTTGAATAAATTGTCGAGGGCTAGAATTCAATTATTTCAATGCCGTTCACTGAGCAACTGTTTTCAGAATGTTCCTAACACGGATTCATTAGCATCTCTTAGAATAATGAAATGCTTCATCACTGTGTCTAGGGGTAAGGCGAGATATATCTTCGAGGTAGTCGAGATAGCACAATTCTCGAGTAGGGAAGAGCGGGAAGTGTCATACACCTTTGGGGCAGGTTCGCCTACCACGTGATTCTCATCATTACGATATGTAGTCTAACCCTAATGCAGTTGGTGCATAGTTGTCCCTCATTCACAGGGCCAAAATTGACGAACAAAGGGTCGACATTGACTAATAACGAGTCGACATTGACTAATAGAGGGTAAACACTGACTAATATTATTGTAACCTAGAAGAGGGTCAACTCTGCATCATCTTCATCGGGGTCATTTTGTGACTACATCTTTTTTAGTGTGTACGTAAGGCCTATTATGTCATGTTATACAAAATCCGTAATCATTGGAATGGGGTTTTAACCGCTATGGGTATCAACTCGGGCTATATCTGTATCACTGCGAATACATCAGTGATTCATAACCCCGCTAAAATATACTATTTTGAATACATTGTCGAGGGCTAGAATTCAATTATTTCAATGCCGTTCACTGAGCAACTGTTTTCAGAATGTTCCTAACACGGATTCATTAGCATCTCTTATATAGAATAATTAAATGCTTCATCACTGTGTCAGTGGCAAATGCGAGATTAATATTACAGGTAGTCGAGATAGCACCATTCTCGAGTACCTAAGGCCGAGGAAAAGAAACATTTTGAAAACATTTTTTCAAGGCTTTTGTTGTTTTTGTTTGCTTTAGAAATTGTTTGAAATTGTTTGAAATATTTTGGATATTTTTAACGATTGAAAAGTGTTTTGAATTTTTTTTCTAATAAAAGGCCTGAAATCAGTAGAACAGCTGTTTTTTTCGTTGCTCGAAAGTAAATCCGAAAGGTATTCTGACTCTGACTATTTCATCAAACATACATTACATTTATCATTGCGTATTGTTTCCTTGCGTAGGGAGCCGGTCTTACCTCATGGATGTTATACAATCAAGAGTATCTCGCCTATGGTGTTTTCTGCACTACGATAGAATTCAACAGTATCTTCCTACACATTCGTCTATTACTCATGATGTACGATGTCGCCAAACAATCACGGTTATTCAGATTGAACAATATTCTTTACATCACCACATTTGTCCTCCATCGTGTTCCGGTGTTCTTGATGATATTTTATTTCCAGTACGGTGATCGAGACCGAATGCCAGATATGATGAATAATGTTATTTTTCTAGGAACGTGTGGAATGTTGTATATCAATATTTACTTCTTTAACAAAGTTCTAATAACTGATTTGGGGGCATTCAGTGCCTGGTCACTTGAACTCTAAGTCCCGTATTCATACAAAGAATGTAGTATTGGTTTAACATTTAAGGAAGGACCTTTCACTTTTTAGTATTCATTTAAGAAACAAGATATGAAACGTAAATTTCCAAAATTGAAAAGTCCTCAACTTTGAATATTTTCTTTAGATTTTCCGCGTTTTTGACAGAGAAAAACTGGGGAAAAGTGTTCTTTAGGTCCCAGATATCGTTCAATACTGGAATATAAAAGTTGCCAGTATCGGTTGATACTGGTACGATTTTCGGATTTTACTGTACCAGTATCGATCGATACTGGAACATTTTTATGGGTGTCTTGGGGAGATGTTTTTGCCATTAATATATATTTTTTAAATAGGTGGTCTTGAGTGTGAAATATTTGCTATATTTTCTAAAAAGTAGGGTTCTTTCGTTGAAATAGGTGGTCTTTGATTGTGAAATATTTGCTAAATTTTCTAAAAAGTAGGGTTCTTTCGTTGGAAGCAGTGGTCGAAACATATGGGATAATTGGGTTAGAACGAGCCTGAAATGGTGTCTCATAGTGTCTCCTTACAGCCATACATACGTACCCAAAACTATGGGTGTGCACTCCGGGTATGATGCGGTATGCCCCTACATGTAGTATTGAGGTGGTGTGACATTGTTGTTACATTATCCGTGCTGTTTAAAATAATGGTGCCTTTTTGAGTGTCATACAATGATGATTTTTGTGTCATTTTAAATTAGAATACTATTCTTTCCATGTCTGTGCAATGAAAATTCGTCTTTATCATTTCAGTTAATTAATTATAAATTGGTGTTTGAGGTGAAGGCTAGGAAGCCGGAGGCTGGGAAACCAGTACCAAAAAAGTACAGTGAAATACTTCCTTAGTATCACTTTTGTCAATTAATTTAATATTTATTTGTGAAAATTAAAATATTGTTTAATTAGGTTTAAATTCCAAAGAATGTTAGAGCGAGCCAAGTCAGGATGAGGATGACAGCTTCTATAAATCCTCCACCCACAAAGCCTTGTGGTTGGCACATAGGGGTACTTTATAATGCAATTCCAGGAAGTCCTCATTCTCTATCAATTAGTCATATATGTCCTCCTGACAAACAACCTATTGTATTATATGATACTACATGTAGCTAGTAGCATCATCATTATATTCTATGCAAGCAGCAACTAAGGTAGCACTGAGGCACCATTTTTTCCGAAAATCATGAACTTTTAACATTCATTTTCATAAACTTGAGAAAGGTCGTCCCTGTCGAATTTGATATCACTCGTTAGGACTTCTCGTTTTCTTCACAAATTTCGTCATCATAATCTACGTAATCTCACCAAACGGTCCAGTCCACGGTTACAAAAACGGCATCATGAGAAAGCATATTTTCTACTCATTTATTTAATCGTACTGTAAAATCCTTATTTATCATGCTTCAATGGAAATTTTGAGATTGTTTTGAAGAAAAATAAATAAATATTGTACTAACCCCACCATCTTTGATGCACACTGATCCGAAAGGCACCGATTATGCCCGAACATGGCGATCGTCCGGAAAATCCCGAACATCGCGACTTCGGAAATTTCCGGAATCATTCGATTCCTGAAATAGAAAAGTTGACCTCGGACGCTCCACAGCGTGACCTGCGGGCTGACTGTTATCAGTAACAAAGGATTTGATATATTATTAAGCTATATTATATGAGTAAAAGGCACTTTGTAAAATTAATGTCTATGAAATATATCATGGTCACATAAAAAAAATTAAAAAAACATTATTGTTTTTATTATTTTTACAAATTTTGGTCATTGATATGCAATTATATTACTTAGTTTGAATATCTAAATGTAATTCCAAGTCTGCCAATGAATATTACAAGAGTTTAGGTCTTTCACAAAGGAAGATTCCAGTTTGTGAAAACCCAGTGTTGATTGTGATGAATAACAATGCAGTTTTTCTTCAGCAGATACATGTATGAAAAGAAGAAGAAAATAGACTGTCTGGCAACATAGACCTATGAATGAATAAGCCAAGGATGAATCCTAAACCTAGGAGTGGTGCTTTGACCTCTCCAATCGCCAGCCGTATATGTTAATGCATTGAACTCTTGTGAACTCATTATGACATATGTATTGTATTATAATATAAATGCAAGGTTTTGAAGAAATCCTTGTAAATGCAAGGTTTTAAAAGAAATCCACAGTATTTCTCTTTGAAATGGGGGCGTGTAACAGAGTTTCTTGTTAAACTCTTCAGGCTTAATTAACTAATTAAGATAATTAGTTACATTGAACTTGTACAATTAAAGTATTAACTATTATATCTAATGAAGATGTTAGCTCCAAACAGTGAAAAATAGTGGCCTATATAAATAGGAGGACCACTACAAGAAAGTTAGGCTAGACAGGTTAATCCCTAAAGAAGGTCAGAGAGTAATCAGATTAGTTAAAGAATGTCTGACGTACATGGGGATTCCCAGGAAATCATACATAAACATAAATATTATGATTTTAATAATGAGAAGGTCAGTAATGTTATTGTTATGGGGTTTCCCTGAAACTAATGCATATTCATTAAGTCACATTGACAAATAATATTATTATTCCTAATTTGGTGATGGGAGAGATGTTTGTCATTGTTTTAGCTAGAAATCAGTAGATGCTAAATTCAATTCCATATTTGGTAATGTGTAAGAAAGATGTGGGGGTGGCATAGTAAATGTATCAGAATAAATAGTGAAGATGACTTGAGATCAAGTTAGTTTACTGCAGCGCCAAAGCTGAAGACTATGACCGCGAGCATAGCAGAAAAACAGTTATACTCCGGCATAGTCGTGAAACATAATTACTGTGAAACAATTAGAGATACTTCAATCTACATTGTGTTAACCAAGAAATCTACTTATCAATTTGTATATATATTAATAAAACATTAATAAGTCAATATACAAGTTGTGTTTGCGAATTGAGTAATATTCTTCTAGTTCTGATAGCGTCAAAACACATCATCGAAATCACGAGACCAACGACAGTTCTGGGCAACCCGTTGAGAAGACGAGTACAGAAGCATCGTTACATGGTGTTCAGGTTGCGGCTTACCAGCCGCCAAGAAGAAGCACTGGTGGGGCCAGAAAGGACAGTCGTGCAAGGGACCACAGCCCTCACAGCCCTCCCCACCCGCAGGTGGGTTTTACCACCTTTTTCCAGCTTATTTCAAAACCTAAATTTTGAAGTAATTCAAGTAGGATTAAAAATGCAGAGTTGCATTCTTCGTATGTTTCCGCGGTTACCCAGAAATCATCGAGATATACAACCGTATTTTCATATCCTCGCTTGGCCATCATGCGCTTTACAGATTGGGTTAGGCGGTGGAATATTTCAGGAGCATTTCTAGCACCAAAACACAGTTTTGTGTCAACCATGTAAGTTGTGTTAGAATTGCCTTCAAATTGCCAATGTAGCCCTAATGCCTCGTAGCTAGCTGGGTTAACATTAACTGATCGGTATGCTGCTGCCAGATCAATTTTTGCCATAAATGAATTAGGTTTTACCAACAGGATTGCGTCATCCAATGTTTGAAATTTGAATTTTTCAGCATGAACATAATCATTTACCCCTTTACCTTTAGGCATGGAACAATCGTGAATGATGCGCACATCCTCTGAACCAGGTTTTGGTATAGCCCCTAATGCACTTATAATAGTTGGTTTTTCATGAACTATTTGATAATTTCCTTTTTCAATTTCTGATTTGATTGTTTCTTCGACTTTGGCCCTATTTGTCTTTGTAGCAGATTTATAATTGGGCATATATGCTAGTTGCAATTCTGTGTCTTGTGGAACAATATGGAACCCATTAGAAATACCGTCTAAAAGGAACTCTCTATCAGGGTCATCAAATAGTTCATGATACCATTGCTCTTTGTTCAACGGCTTTGAAATTTGTCAATCCTGAGTCGCATTGTTTCGGGATTGACTATATTGCGTGCTTACACCCGCATTATGCATATGTGCCGGGTGTTGTTGTACACAACCCGGCACATTACATTTGTGAATGTAGGCGCATCCCCCTGGGCCAGACCATGTACAGCCTGCTGGATAATTATACATGCGGCATATTGGCTTACCTGTTGGACGCTTTTGGCGGGTACTTGCCTTTTGCTGGTGAAGAGGGGACACAAGATGAACTGTTACCAGGTGCTGATTATCATCTTTCCATGTTAGAAGTCTGGTAGCCTGTTTATGGCGAAATGCCTGATCGTATTTCAAAACATTCTTCCATGGAAACTGGCCTGCATACTCCATGATTTTTACCGTATATGATAAGTAATCATCCAGTGTACCCCCTTCACCAACATTACATGTCTCATGCGACAATTCTCCAGCTTCCAACAGGGAATACATTATGCGAATGTTCGCTACATTCCATTCTGAAATGGACACAGAGTCAAGTGTTCTGGGATCTTGTTTAGTCCCATTATCTGCTACCTTGTCAAAATCCAAAAAGTCTACAATTCGCAGTGATTCCTTACCCGTGCGTTGCTGTTTGGGTTGCGGATTGTGGTGTTGTAGTGCCGGGCCAACATGCCCGATCTGCAAATGTTCCATGGGCCGCAATAGGTCCTGTGGTTGGGCATGATGGGGGTGATGTGCTGCTTCTTGGGGCCCCTGCTGCTGAAGCTCAAGTCTAAGCTTGGCATTCCTTTGCCTTAAAAGTTCTAACTGCATTTGTGCATTTTTCTCTTCAAGGCGCAGTCGTTCGAAGAGTAGAGGTGATGGATCAGTGTTTTGTTTATCATCAAAGATAATAGAGGAACCATGGTCTCCCTCTGCATACTGGTCCTCGCCAACAGGATCAAGCTGCCGGCGGCGCAACCTCATCTTCATCTCAGGGCGGCTAATGTTCATCGGAGGGGATGAACTCCACTGAAAAACCAACTATTATAAGTGCATTAGGGGCTATACCAAAACCTGGTTCAGAGGATGTGCGCATCATTCACGATTGTTCCATGCCTAAAGGTAAAGGGGTAAATGATTATGTTCATGCTGAAAAATTCAAATTTCAAACATTGGATGACGCAATCCTGTTGGTAAAACCTAATTCATTTATGGCAAAAATTGATCTGGCAGCAGCATACCGATCAGTTAATGTTAACCCAGCTAGCTACGAGGCATTAGGGCTACATTGGCAATTTGAAGGCAATTCTAACACAACTTACATGGTTGACACAAAACTGTGTTTTGGTGCTAGAAATGCTCCTGAAATATTCCACCGCCTAACCCAATCTGTAAAGCGCATGATGGCCAAGCGAGGATATGAAAATACGGTTGTATATCTCGATGATTTCTGGGTAACAGCGGAAACATACGAAGAATGCAACTCTGCATTTTTAATCCTACTTGAATTACTTCAAAATTTAGGTTTTGAAATAAGCTGGAAAAAGGTGGTAAAACCCACCCAATGCTTAACTTTTCTAGGTATAGAAATTGATAGCGTAAATAAACAGGTAAGGCTACCTGAAGCAAAATTAGCGGAGTTTAAAGACTTATTAGCAAAGTTTGCCGTGAAAACACGTGCGTCCAAACGGCAACTGCAACAATTAGCAGGCAAGCTTAATTGGGCATGTAGGGTAGTGCATGGGGGGAGAACTTTCCTCCGACGTATCCTAGACATGCTTAATAAGTTAAAGCGCCCCCATCACAAAGCGCGACTTGATGCAGCATGCAAACAAGATTTAAGGTGGTGGAATAATTTCATTCAAAATTTCAATGGAGTTAGGCTGTTTTTGGAAGATCTTCCCCAATGCAGTATTGTCACAGATGCATGCACCAAAGCAGCTGGGGCCTTTTTTCAAGGGGACTGGTTTTATGCAAACTGGGATCATGACTTGCCACAATTTAGCGATGAACATATTAATGTTAAGGAAGCCTTAACAATATGTTTAGCAGCCCGTCGCTGGGGGCATCTATGGCAAAACAAGCGAATTATTATCCATACCGATAACATAACAGCAATGACCCATATAAACAAGGGCACCTCACGCTCTGAGGTTGTTATGAATGAATTGCGCCACCTCTTTTGGCTCTCGACTGTGTACAACTTTCATATTCGAGCAATTTACCTACCAGGTTCAAAAAATATAATTGCAGATGCAATCTCAAGATTACATGACCCATTTTATCTACTGCGATTTTATAATTTGTACGATACCCTTCAAATTTGTAGCTCTAACCAATTGGTTCAGCATATGTCTCATGCTAGTTACCTCTTTATCTTGTCTCAGGTTCTGGGAAAATATCTGAAACTACACTAGATGGACGTGTAGCTCAGTATCGCGCAGCAGTTTTTGCAGAAAGCACAAAGCGCACATACTCAAGCCAGGAAAAGAAGTATATTGCCTTTTGCTCTACTATGGGATATACTGCTGTCCCTGCCTCCACTGACACTATATGCAGATACATTGCTTACTTAGATAGTATAGGCCACAAATCTACTTCAATTCCGCAATATATTAACATAATATCGGTTATGCATAAGCAGGCGGGCCTGTCAAACCCAATTCAAGGGAATTGGCAGATCCAATCACTTTTAACAGGAGTCAAGCGGTTGAAAGGGGAGAACCTGTACTACAAAAGTTACCTGTTGATCAAAAAATGTTGTATAAAATTCGCGAATGTCTAAAGCCATACTGTAGTGTGGACATGACTTTTTGGGCAGCATGTTTGGTAGCCTTTTTCAGCTTCCTACGCATGGGTAACATTTTGCTTAACTCAGCTTCCTCCTTTAACCCTGATTCTCATTTGTGCCTCAGTGACATTACCTTTCATAAATGGGGCACCCTCTTAAAATTACGTTGGTCTAAGACCATCCAATTCAGGGAAAGAATTCTTTGTATCCCTTTGCCTCGAGTTGATAACTCACCTCTTTGTCCAACGGCTGCTCTTAAAAGAGCAATCACTTTATGCGCAAAAATGGACCATAAAGGTCCTGCATTTTGTTATGTAGATTATTGTACAGGTATTATTAAGGCTTTAACTTACAAAGAATTTCTTACAAAGTTTCGACATTGTTTAATTCAAGTAGGATATGATGCTCAACTATACGCTACCCACTCATTTCGCAGAGGGGTGCAGCATTTGCTTTCCAATGTGGAATCCCATCAGATTTAATAAAGGCTCAAGGTGATTGGAAATCTGATGCCTATCTCAATTACCTTTCTGTTCCACTGCAATTTAGGATTTCTACGATTCAAAAGATGATTCCTAATGTTCTGGTAAAAAATACCTGAACAAGGTTACAATTAACGATAACGTGTTTATGTTTGGGTTTTGGGGTCATTGACATACAAGTCAATTATGTTCTCATGTGGTTTGTAGTAAAAAATAAACCTACCCCATTGATAATCCCAAACAAACAGTTGAGTGTTGCATTGTGCTTATTTGTACATTTGTATATATATTAATAATGATTATAGAGTTTAAGTGAAAATTAAAATATTGTTTAATTAGGTTTAAATTCCAAAGAATGTTAGAGCGAGCCAAGTCAGGATGAGGATGACAGCTTCTATAAATCCTCCACCCACAAAGCCTTGTGGTTGGCACATAGGGGTACTTTATAATGCAATTCCAGGAAGTCCTCATTCTCTATCAATTAGTCATATATGTCCTCCTGACAAACAACCTATTGTATTATATGATACTACATGTAGCTAGTAGCATCATCATTATATTCTATGCAAGCAGCAACTAAGGTAGCACCTTTTCACCCACCCGCCCACCCTTATAATTTCAGCTAATTATTAATCATGCAATGTAAATAATATGAATTATGCTGGGAAATGCTTCATGTGATATATGTAGAACAGGGGTACGGTTATGTTTTTAATGTTGTGTGATATATGTCCATTTTGTAATGTATTGTGTTTCTGTTATATAATATAAACAAGGGGGGGTCATTGACATACAAGTCAATTATGTTCTCATGTGGTTTGTAGTAAAAAATAAACCTACCCCATTGATAATCCCAAACAAACAGTTGAGTGTTGCATTGTGCTTATTTGTACATTTGTATATATATTAATAATGATTATAGAGTTTAAATAATATTACATGTTAATGTGTACAGAACGGTGACATTTTAGCATTAAGTCGTTATTTTGTCGTAAACAGTTGGTTATTTTATCATCATGATTGATTTTAGTTAATAATTGTATGCGCATCCTGTGCTATTATAACCTTAACTACATTACCATGGGTGAAACAAATACTTGTTTTGTGAAATATTGATATACAACATAGTTCTATCAAGAATTGTTTACATTTTCGGAAAAAGTTTAATTTAGGTCTCCGATTCTGGACTGTACTAGTATCGTTCGATACAGGAACACCCAGTATCGAATGATACTGGTGCAAAGTCCGATACTGGGACATATAAAATGTTACTGGAAGTATCGTCCAATACTGGGATGAATCACACTGGTAGCACGTCTACCAGTATCGCCAGATACTGGAACAGTAAAATCGTACCAGTATCGAGCGATACTGGCAACTTTTATGTTCCAGTATTGACCGATACTAGTATACCAGTATCTCGGACCAGTAAAGTACACTTTTCCCACATTTTCTTTACATGATGTGTAGTTGATATTTCCAATGGAATTTATATTTACGAACCAAAAACACCCAGAAAATAAGTTGTCGGAGTTAACAGTCCGGGCCGATTTCCTGTTCAGGAAGCATTCCTGAACTGGAAGTATTACCCATAGTGCAATGCGACATGTTTGGGTAGTCCTCTACAGGAACCCGCTTTTCATAAGGCTAAGAGAACTGTAGCATACAAATTAAACCTAGACCTATTTCAATATAGGTGAAACATTTTGTATAATATAATGATAGATTTTATTGTCGTTCTCAGTGTTCAGTGGCTCATTTTTATCTCGTTATTTTGATTTTGAGGTCTATGAAGTTGACTACAAGCTAAAATGGATATCGATTCGTTATTTTAATTTGCGACATGCTCAAACTTGGTATTATGGAAGATCATACAATTATGCAAATTTCCTTCGAATGAAAAAAAAGTGTTACGTGTACTTTATTTTAAAAAAGAGTTTGAATATTTAATGAGGTAATTAGCCAAATGTCTTAATTACAATAAATTAGGAAAATCACCACAATAATAGTTATTAATTTTGACTAAACAGTTCATCTTATAATTTGACTCATTTACTGATCGTTATTGATTCAAAGATCCATCATATTTGGTTAAAATTTAAAAAATTGGTCTTTTTGGTATTACCACTACAAATACTTTGCAATATATACATTTGCAAGGGATTATGGGTAATACTTCCAGTTCAGGAATGCTTCCTGAACGGGAAATCGGCCCGGACTGGTTAACCCCGACAGAGTATTTTAAACCATCCAAAACCATGATTCTGAAGAAATTAGGAAGCGTATTGCTCTGTAACGTGCACAATATTTGAGTAAGAACGTGTAAGAACAGATACTGGAGACATATACAAAATCGTTGCAAATCTATATTTATTCCAAAGAAAACGTCTCAGAGGCCCCCATCGCCTACACAAGTCGAAGCGGCAGAAATATACAGATCGAGTAATTAACTTTTATGTTATATTATTGGAACAAAACCATGTAATTGGAATAATATAATAGTTAAGGTTAAAAAAGTTATCTTTGGCAGATGCGACTGTTCTTGTTTTCTACCGCATTATTTTGTTGATGATTTTCAAATATGGTCACGCGTTATGAACTCGCCTC
Organism: Ophiura sarsii; assembly: GCA_035610835.1. NCBI lineage: Eukaryota > Metazoa > Echinodermata > Ophiuroidea > Amphilepidida > Ophiuridae > Ophiura > Ophiura sarsii. Next base: position 20,307,876 of record CM069446.1, read on the forward strand.
CCAATAGGGTGGTGCCGTTACATTTTTTTGTTTTATGCTGTCATTTTCCTCAAATATTTTCAAAACCACAAAAGCTATATCAACAAATTTGGTATCATTTTAAAGCCCTAATAACAAGCTATCTGCCTGCAAAATGGCATTGGTATAGCTAATACAGAAGGGGAGATACAGCAGTTTGATGTTTGGAGACCAGGGGTGGTGCTGGAAGGGGTGCCGCTGGAAGGGGTGCCGCCTGTACAAACTCAATGGGGATAATCCAATAATGGCGATAATCTTTGTTCTTTTTACAATAACTAGTCATCCCACAATGTTACAAACACCATTCTGGTCCCATTTTAAAGGATATTTAGTAGTCTTTAAGTATGTGGTTCAACAGACTTGTCAACTAACAACTAATTAATTATGGATAAGACCATGATCACCAGCTTTCTTCCTATTCGCTACACAGTCAACATGAATAATCAGCCTCAATTTACCGGATTTATAAATATGACTATAACAGAAAAAGTGTTCAACCTATGATAGCAAAAGTATACATTTTTGGAAAGCTTGTAACTAGAGGAATTCAGAAATGCAGTTTATATCAGGGAAGGGTTCATCCTTAAACAAATATTTCTGAAAATTCTAAAAATATATCAAATAAAAATTGGAGATATTCACTAGCCGGTATAATTACCATACCGACGTAGTAACTTTGACAATTATATATCATCTAATGGGTAATTTCATGAGTAATTAGCAGTATAGTTCCTTACTCTAAAATAAAAGAATACCATGCTTATTAATATTTAAATTTGGCAGTCAACATGTTGAGTGATATTTAAGGAACAGATTTGTAAATGCATTTGACCTCTGAAAACGTTAATAAGGTGGTGTATAATCAGATTATAGGTTCGAGTCCAATTACACACGTAATCTCTATGGGACTCATTCTGAAACAACAGTTTTTGACCATTTCAGAATGAGTCATAGTTTCTTACTCTAAAATAAAAGAATACCATGCTTATTAATATTTAAATTTGGCAGTCAACATGTTGAGTGATATTTAAGGAACAGATTTGTAAATGCATTTGACCTCTGAAAACGTTAATAAGGTGGTGTATAATCAGATTATAGGTTCGAGTCCAATTACACACGTAATCTCTATGGGACTCATTCTGAAACAACAGTTTTTGACCATTTTCAGAATGAGTCATAGTTTCTTACTCTAAAATAAAAGAATACCATGCTTATTAATATTTAAATTTGGCAGTCAACATGTTGAGTGATATTTAAGGAACAGATTTGTAAATGCATTTGACCTCTGAAAACGTTAATAAGGTGGTGTATAATCAGATTATAAGTTCGAGTTCAATTACACACGTAATCTCTATGGGACTCAAGCTGAAACACGGGTTTTGATCATTTCAGAATGAGTGCTAGATTTGGAAGCTTAGGTCCCCGTACTCTTTGCGGGTGTATTTTGGCATGACTCCGCCAACCAATGTTTGGACTGGTCAAACCGGGGGTGCCTACTCGGTGCTTTGCAGGCCCATATGAGCACATACAGGGTGTCCCAAAAAAAGTATGCATCAATTTTACTCAGCTGGTCAGTATTAAGACCATTTTAAACGATATTTTGACAAAATCCGACTGAGGAGAAAACTAGAGAATGTTGACCCCCCCCCCCCCCGGAAAAATACCTACCATGCTTTTCAATATTTAAATTTGGCGGTCAACATGTTAGAGTGATATTTGAGGAACAGATTTGTAAATGCATTTGACCTCTGAAAACGTTAATAAGGTGGTGTATGATCAGATTATAGGTTTCGAATCCAATTACACACGTAATCTCTATAGGACTCATTCTGAAACAACAGTTTTTGACCATTTCAGAATGAGTCATAGTTCCTTACTCTAAAATAAAAGAATACCATGCTTATTAATATTTAAATTTGGCAGTCAACATGTTGAGTGATATTTAAGGAACAGATTTGTAAATGCATTTGACCTCTGAAAACGTTAATAAGGTGGTGTATAATCAGATTATAGGTTCGAGTCCAATAACACACGTAATCTCTATGGGACTCATTCTGAAACAACAGTTTTTGACCATTTCAGAATGAGTCATCGTTTCTTACTCTAAAATAAAAGAATACCATGCTTATTAATATTTAAATTTGGCAGTCAACATGTTGAGTGATATTTAAGGAACAGATTTGTAAATGCATTTGACCTCTGAAAACGTTAATAAGGTGGTGTATAATCAGATTATAGGTTCGAGTCCAATTTTTTTCAAACTTCTTCATTATTCATTTAATCTATATAAAAGTATACATTTGTTTGCAGAAAAGGGTTCGATGAATCCAATCATGATCATGAAATTGACCATTTTGGAGAAAATTATAAAAAACACGTTTTTTGACCCATTTTAGGTTCTGCAAAGATGTTTTGTTAAATGTTGTCATACTAGTTTTATTATGAACCGTTTTTTTTTTTTTTTTATAAATCTTTTTTATTTTTTGAATTATTGACCAAAAAGTGCCAAAAATGTGATTTTCATGATTTTGGAGGTAAAAATATATATAACAATGCCAGAGCGCTTCATCTTGACTGGTTGTGATGTGTGGTGAATTACTACATGTATGCGGTGAATCATTACATGTGTGAAGTATTAATTGTTAGTGGTTGCCAAACACAACGTAGTTCATTGAACGTTAAAGCGTAACCTTGGCTTTATAGTCTTCGATCGGAACAATAGGTCATTTTGTTGGTATAATTCAAGCCAGTCGATTTATAAAACTTACCTTGGCCTAACTAAAACTGATAAGAAATGAACAATTGAATGAATCTGCTTTTGGTATGATACCGTTAATTTTTACAGGCTGTCCCAAAATGATTAGTACCCATCGATGCCCAAAGTTCAATCATTAGTGTCATCATCAAAATCGATGGGATTAGGTCCGTTTTTTAACATCATCTTTATCATACTGTACTATTTTATTAGAATTTTAGATCATGAATATCGGATTTATCAAACTCAAGATACACTCCATTTGACAAAGTGCTAAAAATGTGTGTGCTATTAGTAATTACAGCTTGTTTGAAAGAAACTTGTGTATTCTCATAATCTCTTGTCTAACTCAATATAATCTTGTGTGTCTTTCTGTTGTAACTGTTATTAGTTAGGGGTGTTCAAATCATTAATAATTCTTCTCCTTAATTCAATTTAACGGGTAAAAGAAGTTTGTCACACCTGAGTGACCCCATGCATTATTTTATTTGACAAGTGTTTAGGGACTTCTAAACGAAGTGGTATTTGGTGAATCACCAGTGGCTTAAATTTCATTTTCACATTGGAGAATGGATTTCGTGAGGTTAAACACTAAGGGACTATCTCTTTTTTACCAAGTTTGTAGGAAATTATATACCCAATCTGAAAAAGAAGTCTAAGCCACTGCTAATTACCCATGAACACGTCTTAACCTGTTTAAATGTCCCTCAAGTTTAGCCTCAAACCTAGCTCATTATAGAAACAAAGCTTGGGGTCGCTCATGCGTGACGATCCATTTTTACTCTTCAAATTGAATCAAAATGAAGAAGTATTAATGGTTTGAACAACAATATGGTACAACAGCAGTTTAAAATAGAAAGGAACCAAAGATATTAGCAGACAAGAGATTAAGAGAATGTATTAGTTTCTTTCAAACAAGCTGTTTAAAAACATATTTTTTTGCACTTTGCCAAAAATAATATTTGAATTCCTCATGAAATTACCCATTAGATGATATATAATTGTCAAAGTTACTACGTCGGTATGGTAATTATACCGGCTAGTGAATATCTCCAATTTTTATTTGATATATTTTTAGAATTTTCAGAAATATTTGTTTAAGGATGAACCCTTCCCTGATATAAACTGCATTTCTGAATTCCTCTAGTTACAAGCTTTCCAAAAATGTATACTTTTGCTATCATAGGTTGAACACTTTTTCTGTTATAGTCATATTTATAAATCCGGTAAATTGAGGCTGATTATTCATGTTGACTGTGTAGCGAATAGGAAGAAAGCTGGTGATCATGGTCTTATCCATAATTAATTAGTTGTTAGTTGACAAGTCTGTTGAACCACATACTTAAAGACTACTAAATATCCTTTAAAATGGGACCAGAATGGTGTTTGTAACATTGTGGGATGACTAGTTATTGTAAAAAGAACAAAGATTATCGCCATTATTGGATTATCCCCATTGAGTTTGTACAGGCGGCACCCCTTCCAGCGGCACCCCTTCCAGCACCACCCCTGGTCTCCAAACATCAAACTGCTGTATCTCCCCTTCTGTATTAGCTATACCAATGCCATTTTGCAGGCAGATAGCTTGTTATTAGGGCTTTAAAATGATACCAAATTTGTTGAAATAGCTTTTGTGGTTTTGAAAATATTTGAGGAAAATGACAGCATAAAACAAAAAAATGTAACGGCACCACCCTATTGGGAGGCGAGTTCATAACGCGTGACCATATTTGAAAATCATCAACAAAATAATGCGGTAGAAAACAAGAACAGTCGCATCTGCCAAAGATAACTTTTTTAACCATAACTATTATATTATTCCACTTACATGGTTTTGTTCCAATAATATAACATAAAAGTTAATTACTCGTCATTGTTCTAGTAAATTCGATCTGCCTATTTTTGCCGCTTCGACTTGTGTAGGCGATGGGGGCCTCTGAGACGTTTTCTTTGGAATAAATATAGATTTGCAACGATTTTGTATATGTCTCCAGTATCTGTTCTTACACGTTCTTACTAAAATATTGTGCACGTTACAGAGCAATACGCTTCCTAATTTCTTCAGAATCATGGTTTTGGATGGTTTAAAATACTCTGTCGGGGTTAACTCCGACAACTTATTTTCTGGGTGTTTTTGGTTCGTAAATATAAATTCCATTGGAAATATCAACTACACATCATGTAAAGAAAATGTGGGAAAATTGTACTTTACTGGTCCGAGATACTGATATACTAGTATCGGTCAATACTGGAACATAAAAGTTGCCAGTATCGCTCGATACTGGTACGATTTTACTGTTCCAGTATCTGGCGATACTGGTAGACGTGCTACCAGTGTGATTCATCCCAGTATTGGACGATACTTCCAGTAACATTTTATATGTCCCAGTATCGGACTTTGCACCAGTATCATTCGATACTGGGTGTTCCTGTATCGAACGATACTAGTACAGTCCAGAATCGGAGACCTAAATTAAACTTTTTCCGAAAATGTAAACAATTCTTGATAGAACTATGTTGTATATCAATATTTCACAAAACAAGTATTTGTTTCACCCATGGTAATGTAGTTAAGGTTATAATAGCACAGGATGCGCATACAATTATTAACTAAAATCAATCATGATGATAAAATAACCAACTGTTTACGACAAAATAACGACTTAATGCTAAAATGTCACCGTTCTGTACACATTAACATGTAATATTATAAATAAATATTAAATTAATTGACAAAAGTGATACTAAGGAAGTATTTCACTGTACTTTTTTGGTACTGGTTTCCCAGCCTCCGGCTTCCTAGCCTTCAACTCAAACACCAATTTATAATTAATTAACTGAAATGATAAAGACGAATTTTCATTGCACAGACATGGAAAGAATAGTATTCTAATTTAAAATGACACAAAAATCATCATTGTATGACACTCAAAAAGGCACCATTATTTTAAACAGCACGGATAATGTAACAACAATGTCACACCACCTCAATACTACATGTAGGGGCATACCGCATCATACCCGGAGTGCACACCCATAGTTTTGGGTACGTATGTATGGCTGTAAGGAGACACTATGAGACACCATTTCAGGCTCGTTCTAACCCAATTATCCCATATGTTTCGACCACTGCTTCCAACGAAAGAACCCTACTTTTTAGAAAATTTAGCAAATATTTCACAATCAAAGACCACCTATTTCAACGAAAGAACCCTACTTTTTAGAAAATATAGCAAATATTTCACACTCAAGACCACCTATTTAAAAAATATATATTAATGGCAAAAACATCTCCCCAAGACACCCATAAAAATGTTCCAGTATCGATCGATACTGGTACAGTAAAATCCGAAAATCGTACCAGTATCAACCGATACTGGCAACTTTTATATTCCAGTATTGAACGATATCTGGGACCTAAAGAACACTTTTCCCCAGTTTTTCTCTGTCAAAAACGCGGAAAATCTAAAGAAAATATTCAAAGTTGAGGACTTTTCAATTTTGGAAATTTACGTTTCATATCTTGTTTCTTAAATGAATACTAAAAAGTGAAAGGTCCTTCCTTAAATGTTAAACCAATACTACATTCTTTGTATGAATACGGGACTTAGAGTTCAAGTTACCAGGCACTGAATGCCCCCAAATCAGTTATTAGAACTTTGTTAAAGAAGTAAATATTGATATACAACATTCCACACGTTCCTAGAAAAATAACATTATTCATCATATCTGGCATTCGGTCTCGATCACCGTACTGGAAATAAAATATCATCAAGAACACCGGAACACGATGGAGGACAAATGTGGTGATGTAAAGAATATTGTTCAATCTAAATAACCGTGATTGTTTGGCGACATCGTACATCATGAGTAATAGACGAATGTGTAGGAAGATACTGTTGAATTCTATCGTAGTGCAGAAAACACCATAGGCGAGATACTCTTGATTGTATAACATCCATGAGGTAAGACCGGCTCCCTACGCAAGGAAACAATACGCAATGATAAATGTAATGTATGTTTGATGAAATAGTCAGAGTCAGAATACCTTTCGGATTTACTTTCGAGCAACGAAAAAAACAGCTGTTCTACTGATTTCAGGCCTTTTATTAGAAAAAAAATTCAAAACACTTTTCAATCGTTAAAAATATCCAAAATATTTCAAACAATTTCAAACAATTTCTAAAGCAAACAAAAACAACAAAAGCCTTGAAAAAATGTTTTCAAAATGTTTCTTTTCCTCGGCCTTAGGTACTCGAGAATGGTGCTATCTCGACTACCTGTAATGTTAATCTCGCATTTGCCACTGACACAGTGATGAAGCATTTAATTATTCTATATAAGAGATGCTAATGAATCCGTGTTAGGAACATTCTGAAAACAGTTGCTCAGTGAACGGCATTGAAATAATTGAATTCTAGCCCTCGACAATGTATTCAAAATAGTATATTTTAGCGGGGTTATGAATCACGGATGTATTCGCAGTGATACAGATATAGCCCGAGTTGATACCCATAGCGGTTAAAACCCCATTCCAATGATTACGGATTTTGTATAACATGACATAATAGGCCTTACGTACACACTAAAAAAGATGTAGTCACAAAATGACCCCGATGAAGATGATGCAGAGTTGACCCTCTTCTAGGTTACAATAATATTAGTCAGTGTTTACCCTCTATTAGTCAATGTCGACTCGTTATTAGTCAATGTCGACCCTTTGTTCGTCAATTTTGGCCCTGTGAATGAGGGACAACTATGCACCAACTGCATTAGGGTTAGACTACATATCGTAATGATGAGAATCACGTGGTAGGCGAACCTGCCCCAAAGGTGTATGACACTTCCCGCTCTTCCCTACTCGAGAATTGTGCTATCTCGACTACCTCGAAGATATATCTCGCCTTACCCCTAGACACAGTGATGAAGCATTTCATTATTCTAAGAGATGCTAATGAATCCGTGTTAGGAACATTCTGAAAACAGTTGCTCAGTGAACGGCATTGAAATAATTGAATTCTAGCCCTCGACAATTTATTCAAAATAGTCTATTTTAGCGGGGTTATGAATCACGGATGTATTCGCAGTGATACAGATATAGCCCGAGTTGATACCCATAGCGGTTAAAACCCCATTCCAATGATTACGGATTTTGTATAACATGACATAATAGGCCTTACGTACACACTAAAAAAGATGTAGTCACAAAATGACCCCGATGAAGATGATGCAGAGTTGACCCTCATCTAGGTTACAATAATATTAGTCAGTGTTTACCCTCTATTAGTCAATGTCGACTCGTTATTAGTCAATGTCGACCCTTTGTTCGTCAATTTTGGCCCTGTGAATGAGGGTCAACTATGCACCAACTGCAATAGGGTTAGACTACATATCGTAAGTGTGTAGTTTGATAAAGATAGCATTTATACAAAGTCGACGATGAGGGCCATGTGATACAATTCAGGTCAATACTTACCATAGAATGATGAAGGAGTATCGTCCATATTCGAATGAACCCCTGATACTTTATCATTGCAATACAGTCGTATAGTTCATATCCTATGAAAATATCCACACAAAAAAATGTTAGAAAAAGAAGAAAAAAGGCAACAAATTGAACTAAATTGTTTAATACCCCTATGGCTTTGAGACTGAGATTGACTGATATAAGAAAGAAACTGAAGGAAAAATATGTTTCAAACTCTCAAATACCTTAAAAGATGTAAACAAAATATTCTAACACGAGGAGCTGTGCTCACTTTCTGGCGACAAACATGATGAAGTATTACTGAGTTTAAAAGGGCTCAGCAGACTCCAAAACGCTCCAACGCTGAGCACAAGCGTTGAGCACCGTTGACCAATCAGGCTGCGTCATTTTGTTGTGTGGAGCTACAACGCATGTGTGAGAGCGAAAATAGTTCAAGCGTAGTGGAGTATGCTGAGCCCTTTACAGCGGGTTCTCTAAGTCATGTAAGAGCTCAGCTACATACCCGAAACATGCCAACTGGTTTTTATACACTCACTTTATACTCTTTTCATATTTTTTATGTATATTATGGATTTGTTATAGATACAATTATTGTTTTTAGACCGATTCTCCGACAAAAAATCCGTCGTTAGTATTATTTTATTTTAAGTTAAACAATACTTCCGAACGCATTCATGTCATTCTGTATATATTGATTGTTCCATGGAAATAGTAGTGGGCGAAGGAATAACAACGAGATACCTAATGCCGATAATATTGACCTGTTTTGACAAATTAAATATGATAAAATGTCATTTATTAATAGTATTAAATATTCCGCTTACATGAGGGTGATTGAATTACTCGCAAATTAAAAGCTAAATTAATGCCCCTTCCTCATATAATGCATCAAAGGCAATCAAATATCATAAGCCAACATACTCTGCCACAACTATCAAGTAGTCCTTAGAATTCAATATGGTTACCGATATGAACAGGGACAAACACATCATGATACTATCGCTGTATCATTTTAATGTATTCAGATTCAGCAAAAAAAATTTGATACACCTTTTCAAAACTCCCGCCAACAGACACGCTACTATTTCCATGGCTATACAAAAGATTTAAAAACTAATAATGTTAAATATCGGCAATGTGATTGGAGCTTTAATCATGGATCATTGTTATTCCTTATCTACTATTTCTATGATTGTTCTAATTGATCCGTTGAACCTCATCACCCTAGTAACTAACATAATTTCACTATGTTTATTGTGGACTGAGAGAGGTCGAAATTAGTGTTGAATGGTTGGTATTTTCAAAAATGGCCATTGTTTTACCATAATGGCCCGCGTATAAAAATACAGAAACAACAATTCTTTAACATTATATGTGTTGTAACATTAGATGTTTGGTTTCATCAACTGAAAACCAAACTCTGTCAATTATGGAATTGAATCAAATTAGTCTTATATGGCGGCCATTTTGAACATGGCCGACAAGGTAGCCGCATCAATTGCGACCGATACTTTTTATCATTTCGCGACTACATTTGCCAGAATCTATACGACCTTTTCACACGAGCACATTTGAAATAGGCAACGATAAAACCCAACCCTGCTCTACAGATGTTTTGACCTTTTCTGGTAAAGGCAGTCGGTTAGGCTTTTTTTCTCAAAATATTCGAGAACATTTTAGTGATTTTCCAATTTTTTAATTTCACAATTTATTTCAGTTTACAACAAAAATATCTCCAAAAAAAAGATGTGGGTCGGTCGGGCCTAAAGAATATTTTGCTCTTAGGCCAAAGGGCAAAACATTGTGCTAATATTTAGAGTCAGTTATTGCACTATTCTCCTCTCGTCAGGAAAGACAACAATGAAAATATTATCCTGTTTAATATAACAATTTTGAACTTAATATTTGCTTCTTACCGACGACTATGGCCATTGAAACCTCTCCAAATGTGGTGTAGTTCAACCAGAAATCTGACCACAATGCGGGTAGACTGAAATTAAACAAGTTAGCACAAACAGAGTGTGCATTACACATGTGATTAGGCATAAAACTCATTTAAGGGAGTTTTGGGGGGAATTTTGTGAGTGCTGTAATCATTGAACTATGACTCAAATGTACACAAAAGTATACCTTTTCGTAAAGGAAATGGATCAGAAAATCCAAATTTAGCATTCATTTTAACCATAAATGTTGATGACAATCACAAAATTCACTTTTTTGACCCATTTTTGACAAAGCTAACAAAAATAATTTTGAGTAAAAAATTCCCAAATCGCTAGATGATGATGTTAAGACACTAACTTAGGTTTTAAACTGATCTAATATTTTTTGAAATTTTCACTAAAACGTGCCCAAAAAAAATTGTTTTCATTGTATCCCTACTTTTTTTGGCACTTTCTGGTCAAAATTTCAAAAAATATTCGCTTAGATTAAAAGAAGAAGAAAAATCTCAGCTTTGTCAAAAAAAAATGGGTCAAAAAAGTGAATTTTGTGATTTTCTCAAAAATTCAACATTTATGGTCAAAATTGACACCAAATTTGGATTCTCTGATCTATTTCCTTTCCAAATATGTATACTTTTATATGCATTTAATTAATAGTTCAATAATTACAGCACTCAAATCAAAAACGTCCTTGAGTCCCCCTTAATTTGTCATTTTCGCTCCTAAAGAATTATATTATTGTGTCTTGCGAATCATACAGTCTACCAAAAAAGGTCAAATGTTGCGAAATCTGTAAACGATAATAACAATTATTTCAGGCGACGAAAAGAAAACATCCTCTCAGACAGTGTTGGTCGGTCGGGCAGGGATTAATTACATAGTCAGCTCAAGGTAATAATATCAGCATTTATCTTAAATGGATAGATACAAAGAACCATAATTGAAAAATTTACATATTTTACTATGGATAAATTCTTGAGGTTACAAAGTAAAAAGTAAAAATCGACGAAGAACGAATGACCCCCCCCCCCCCCCAATATTATTGAATAGTATATTATTATGGTAAAGGTGATATAAATTCCCTGTCCGCGTGATTAAAATTAACCATATTTATTTTGAAAACCTTTTTGTTTTATTAAATTCAAATTCTACAAATACTGCACTGGACACTGAGAACTAGGACATATCAAAATTGCAACTCTCTGTATATTGTTCTTTCTTTTTTTTTTAATTTAGTTTTATTGGAATAGGGAGTAGGATACAACAGTGCCATATTATTCCTAATTCATTTCTTTTCATAAGATTTTCGGGGGAGGGGGGGGGGGGGGCAGTCGACAATTATACACTGTAAGAATGCGTGAAAACAAAAACGCGTAATAAGCGTTTTTGGCGATGCTTGCGTTACGCGCGTAACGCTTTAAGGCAAAATGAAAACTCTCCGTTATATGCTCGACCAAACCTATTCAAGCTTTCATTTCCATTGAAAATGTGACCTCTTTTTTACTCCCTTGATTAACTTCCTAACGCAATATTTCCTGAATTCGGGCCGAATCGATTATGAATCTAGTCACATCAAGCTTTACTGTGATGTAAACAGTGTAAATAATCGAAACTAGTATAATGAAGCACTAGTTGCATGAAAGCCAGAAAATCTCCGAGTTTGTATGTGTACGGGGTACAAATCGACCTTTTGGCGCTATATTGAGCACCTTACTCCGCTTGGCGTAGAACCAAATGTCGGTGCACTTTGGGATGAATGAATTTGATTAGCGAATGCAACCAATGTAAGGCACGACTCGATTGATTAGATGACAACGAAGTACATATCGAGGGCTCAGAAACACAAGGCCTTATCTCCATTTTGACCATTTTGAGAAAAAGACTATCGAAGACTTTTAAACACATTGGGGAGATGGAGATGAGGCCTTGTGATACTGGCTACAATTTTGAAAGGGGTTGTGTTATGGAGATAAGGCTGTGTGTTACTGGAAAGAGAATTTCTTTCTGAAAATGTTGATACCAAATTCTCAATTTTGAAAAATGGCGATGAGGTCTTGTGTTTCTGAGCCCTCTATAGTAGGTAAATTTATAAACTCTGGCGTATTGGTCTCGATTTTGGACCTCGTCCATCCCTTCGGAAGCGGTCACCACAATAAAAACAAATCGACCATCATCGACCGTGTACAGGTTTCGAAAGAAAAATATTATGTATGTCATTTTACCTATTCATAATTTAGTGAATACTTTTTATTATTTTCCATTTTTATTATGCACGTGGAATAAAGGAAACATTAAAATTAAAATAACAGTTCTACGTATTTACTTGCGAGAAAAAACGAAACAATTCAATCATAATTCCTGTATAAACCTGGGTACAAAACCATTTGTCATAATGAAATGGAAAAATAGTTATATCAACCAAGATATGGATTATAAATGTTATTTCTGACTATGAGACCACCTGAATACCTTCATCAATTTATCTGAATAACAATACATTTCTTTATCGAAAATACGCGGGCAATTGACAACAACTGTTTGCAGGCAAAGTTATGCAGATAATCCAGCCGCAAGTTCCCTGTCACTAGGTACATAGTGGTGACTGCATCACAGTAGTACATGCACATGATGACACGGTATTAACCTTGCATATTACGATTAAATTCGAGTGCCTCCCCCTCTTTTGCTTCTGTTTCCTCTGACTGAAATGGTAAATCGGCCGATGTCTACGAATCGACTATAATGTTAATACTACCACTACTACTACTACTTATGTCGATCTCGATCGGTCTTCGCGATGGCTCGCCACACTACTCTGTCCCTCATGCATGCTATAATCTCCTCATCATTCTTCAGTCCTGTGTCTTTCGCCAAGGTGTCCAAGTATGTTAAGGCTGGGCGGCCGACAGATGTGTGTCCGTGTTTGGGTCTCCTTAGCAGAAGGTCAGATACAATCTCATTTTCTCTTCTAATGCAATGCCCGGCAAATCTCATCCTTCGATCTGTGATGTTTTCTGAGTTTCCATACAGGTCTTCGTTCGGTACCTTGTCTTTCCAACTAATGTTGAGTGCAGTTCTCAGCATTCTAGTGTAGCATCCATCTAGAGATTTCTTCAGTCTGTTGGTGATGGTCCATGTCTCAGCTCCATACAGTAGAACACTTTGAACAGTAACTTGGAAAAGTCTGATTTTGATTTTTCGACAGAGGCTGGATTTCCACACTTTGTTCAGAGTATTGCAGACCTTCCAAGCAAGTGCTTTACGTACATTTATGTCATGCTGGCTACTACCTACCCAAGCTCCCAGGAAGTCCTCTGCGTTGTCTAGGTTACTTCCATCAGAGGTTTTTAGCTGTACCGCTTGTGCTTGGTGAAATACCATGCATTTGGTTTTCTTGGCATTCATGTGGAGTCCACTAATTTACCAGTTTAATGACATCTTGGTAGCGCTGAGTTTTCCCCCGTATGCCGAACAATGCATACGAAAAATAGTTCTGTGTGTATGGTGTAAGAACAACTTATTCATTAGATGGTCAACCCTCCCTGGCTGCTACACACAAAGCAATAACTGGGGCTTTTGCTTGAAATCGGGCAAAGGTTCTTATTTTACGTCTAAAGTGTAATATCCTGATATTGTATGCAGAATAATAAAATGACTAGAGACAAGATGTGCCATTTAATGCATCTTTATTGGTGTGTAGTTCAAGTAAAGACTGACTGAAAGTTAGAAAGTTAGAGAGTGTTAACATTTTACCAAGTTAGGTGAGTCATAGATGTATGACTGTGATCTATGCCAATAAGTTATCACAATAATGATTGGATGAAAGTCACTGATGGGAGTGACTAATAACTATACATAGCATATGTGGCTCAATATGTTACATAAAGTGGTCTAAAATCGACGATGTTCAAGAAAAAGGGTGATTTTTTTTGGTAATCCTGTGTAACAGGATATTGAAATAAATAACATTTTTTGTTGATATTTTACTCATTAGCTCTTCCGTAGACGTCAATTAGCGCAAAATCAAAGGGCCTGGACTAAACGAACATAACATGACCTGTGACCTGTTCAGCGCCCAGCTGTGATTGGCGAATGGTTATTCACAATCTGAGCGCTGATTGGCTCAAATCAATATAAATAATGCTTATTCAAATAACCAATCTGGACAATACCTCTGGACAATACCATTATTAATGTAGGGGTGTTTTACAGCCCGCATGCCGAAGGAGGATTTTGCTTTCAGTATTTTAAAGATTATTTTAAATCTCAGAACGTTCCTTTTGTCGTGTATGCCGACTTTGAGTGCTTTTCGAAACCGATCGATACCTGTCAACCCGACTTGAGCGAGAGTTACACCAAAAAGTATCAGAAAAACGAACCTTCGGGCTTTTGCTATTACATCATATCAAATGTTTTGACGATTCGATATACACGCAAGAAACGATAATCTTTACTAAGAAATCCGAAGACCAAGATGTCGCTCAAATTTTTGTGGAAACTCTCGAGGAAAACATTAAAGAAATTTATCAAAAATTCAAGAAACCGATTTATTTTTATTTTTACAAATGGTGAGAAAGAAATTTACAAAAGTTCCACTCACTGTCACATTTGCAAAGATTTTTAAACTCCTAATGACGAGAAAAAATGCAACGTTGCCGATCACTGTCATTTTACCAGCAAATTTCGAGGAGCGGCACACAGCAAGTGCAACCTTGCATACAGGAAGCCGAAATTCTATCCTGTAATTTTTCACAATCTCGCTGGATATGACGCTCATCTTTTTCTTACAAATCTTGGTAAGACTGAGGGTCAAATAGACTGTATTCCAAGCAACGAGGAAAAGTACATTTCTTTCACTTAAAAAATCGTCGTAGTTACCTTCATTCCTAAAAGTTAAAAAAAATGCTAAACACGATGCGACGGAATGTTACGTTTGTAAAAACCCACTCACACCGGATGATGATAAAAATCCATCCGTCGAACATCTTTCCTTTCCAGCTAAAACTTCTTAGGAGTAACGCACGAAAAATGTACCAAATTCGATACCAAACGCGATCTCTGATTTATCGACAGCTTCAAATTCATGGCTGCTGGATTGGGCAAACTTGTTGAAAATTTGGACGAGTTTGATGAGACATCCAAATGTTATCAAAACGAACGGCTTAAACTGCTTTTGGGGAAAGGCGTCTACCCGTACGATTACGTCAACTCTTTGGGAAAACTTCAGGAAACCAGTCTTCCACCTAAGGAAGCCTTTTAATCTAAACTCTACGATGGAGACATTTCTGACGAGGACTACAATCATGCCCAGAATGTTTGGAATACGTTCAACATGAAAACTATGCGGGAGTACCACGACCTTTACCTCAAAACCGACGTTCTCCTACTAGCCGATGTTTTCGAAAACTTTAGAAAAGTGTGCTTGAAAAATTACCAGCTTGATCCTTGTTGGTACTACACAGCCCGGGAATTTCCTACGACGCCATGTTGAAAAAAAACCCGGGTGTGACCTTGGATCTTCTTACCGACGTTGACATGGCACAAATAATCGTAAAGGGACGATGATTAGTACCAGACATTCTGAGGCAAACAATAAGTACATGGGAGACTATTACGATCCGACAAAACATTCGAAGTAAATCCAAATCCAGAATCTCGATGCCAACAATCTCTACGGATGGGCTATGAGTCAGAAATTGCCACCCGGAGGATTCGAGTGGATAGATTCTGAAGAGATAAAAGATTGGACCGAGCACCCATGCATCTTGAAAGTGGATCTCAAATATCCGCAGAAACTTTACGATCTTCACGATGATTATCCTTTAGCTCCGGAGAGAGTCAAGGTAAACAAGGTAGAAAAACTAATCACTTGCGTGACAAATTAAATTTAATGAAAGTCCATTCATGAAAAAGTATATCAATCTGAATACTGAGCTTCGCAAAAAAAGCGGGGTCAGAATTTGAAAAAGACTTTTTTATGCTGATGAACAACTCGGTTTTTGGAAAAACGATGAATAGTTCACTAGGGATCATGTTCTCATAAAAAATCAAGGTAGCCTGGTCTTAGACCAGAGCAAGATCTAGTTCAAATTATACTCGTATAAAAATATGAAATATTTAGATCTTTTAAATAGTAATTATCAAACTAATGGTTTTAATCTATATTCTATAACTTATAGCCGTTAAAATATACGCTATATATTTAAAACCAGCAATTAAACTGTTTTAGTCTCATTCTTATATTTTACACGCAGTAAATATAAACGCACATAATACTTGATCCGCTCGCTAGGTTATATAAATTGTCAAACAAAGAAAATAACCGTTGGTATTGAGCTCAATCAAGTATTGTGCGCCGAGGTATAAAGTTTATCTTTGTTTGGAGTTGCCTCAAGCTAGGTTTACGCTTGACTGAGCGTCACTAGTCATTGGCTTGTATCAAACCACATCGTAATGGATTTTTTTCTTGGTGGAGTTGTATCCATTGGTTGTTGTAAAATACAAACAGACGGTTGTTTTCTACTTTTGATTCGAGAGTTATTTCTTTTTCAACGTTGAAATGATTTGTTTTTTCTAAAATATTTTATTTTCTTAAACCAATTTTATATTTTGGTGGAGGTTAATTTACAGGCTACTAATGGGAGGCTAATTTTGATAGGATTTTTTTGCTGTGTACATTTTTTTTAATTTCAAGTGTAAATGCCCTCTGCAAAAATGGCACTAAGCTCTATGGGAAGAACATTACCCATGATGCTTTCAGTATGATTGTCCATACCTTTTGCATTTTTTGTATGGGAAAAAATTAAATTGTTGTGCAATACAGTCTGTGTAAATAGGTTGAAAATATTACTTAGTTGATTTGACAGAAGTTCTTGTTAAAATTAGAGTACATGGTTTTTTTGTTCCAACAATTTGTCTGCGTTTTTTTTCTGTAAGGGTAATGTTAAGAGGATTATGGGTGAAAATAGTATCATGATTGTATCAAGGGTTGGTTTGACTGAGATTTCTTTGTATTATAGGGTGTGTATATGGTTCAGGAGTAATTTGAAATGAGTCCCTGTGAATAAAGGGGTTTGAGGGATGTTTACACAGGAAAGTGACAGAAATGTCCCAGAACATACATTATATATCTATTCCTTTTATAATTGAATTTTGGCTTCAGAGGAAATACGCGTTTGGAAAATCTTTGGTCATCTTTATCCCGAAATGACTTAATTCTGTATCTTTATCAGTCAGTTCCGGAACGAGAGCCCGTTTTACTTGAGGGCGCTATAAATTCAATGGTGTGCGTCACCAACATAGATTAGAAGTATAAATTGTGACCCCTGCCCTCTATCGCCCTATAACTTGTTAAAACAAGTTATTGGAAGTCTCTAACATATTGGATTGACACCAAGGTTATATAACCACTATTTTGTTCAATAGTATTTTTGGGCCATAATATAAAAAATGATTGTTTCTCGTAAGATGTTTGTTAATTTGTACAATTTATTTTTTGGCCATTATAAAAAAAAATCTTGTTTCTCGGAAAATATTTGTTGTTTTTCAATATTATTTTTGGGCCATTATAAAAAAAAACTTGTTTCTCGGAAAATATTTGTGGTTGTTTTTCAAAAAGTTTTTGGGGCCATTAGTAAAAAATCTTGTTTCTCAGAAAATATTTGTTATTTTTTTCAATTTCTTCTTTCGGCCCATTATAAAAAAAAAAATCTTGTTTCTCGGATTTTGTTTTGTCACAATTAAAAAAGTGTTTCTTTTTTTTCTCTCTGAAACTATAGCTGTAATTTATATTGTTGTCCAGTAATGCCACTTTAGAAACTAGCACACTTATCACATTTGCGATTGCATCTTCTGCCACACAACGTTAGCAACTACAAGCCGTATTTACCAATGCTGCTATTTTGGCTCTTTCTATTTGCCTTATATCGCCATTTCCTTTTGACCGCCCCCATTCCATTTCAATGGAATGTATATTATAATTGTAATTAAAATAAAATGATGTCGATGTTAAGATTGACATTATGTTTCAACTTGAGTTACCTAACATTCTAAGTAGCCTTGACTTAAAAATACATAATTATTTTCAAGAACAGAACACCGGATAAAAACTTCATAGAGTTAATAACTTGTTTATTAGAACCCAAACTCGTAAGAGTTAAATAGGCATACTCTGTAGGTAACATTATGAGGAGAAAACATGATAACTGTTTTATTTGGGTACAGTTAACTCTTTAGATAGTGAATAAAATATTGCACAAAATACACTTGATGTAATTATGTAGGTTAATATGATTAAGCATTTCAAAAAGGCTTTCCCTTCATTTTGGTCAACCAATTTAAAAGCACCCTAATCAGATATTTTATACGAAAAAGACATGTTGTAAATAATATAAAAATGAGCTTAACCTAACTTAGGTCCTTAAAGCTTAATGTACATTTATACACACTATGCTAAATGCAATACTCTTTCATTTATACTATACATGTCTTTATCAACTATGAAAATGCAATCAAACAAAATATCTTAGACAAAATGTGGAATGACACTACAATCTAAATTCCAAATGTTACAATTGCACCAAGATAATAACAGACTTAATTAAAATAATATTAAGTTCATTTGTCACCTTTAGGAATTTCCAATGATTTTTTGGATTGAATTTTGGATTGACAATTTTAAAGACAGAAAACGAAAAGAAAAAAAACAATATGAATTTAGAAGTGCGCTTCAAGCAAATTAGCCAATATGCAGATAAAAAGCTTCACTAACAATGGTGAATTTCGATAACAACATGACTGTAAAATCGTAAAATGTAATGAGGTTGATGAAGGGCATCTTCAATTAAACATTTATAACACAATTAATTACAATCTATGAGATTGAGTATTATACATTTTACATTACTTTGTGACGTCTGCAATTTATATTACTTTGTACGATAAAACCTTTTGTGGACCTTTGACCTTGAATGACCTTTGACCGCGGATGACCTCTATATATGTTTTGATTCCTTCACCCCCGAACCTTAAACACCCCTAACCCCTTACCTTAACCCCCTTAACTTCAACCCCCCCCCCCCCTTACCCCAAACCTTAACCCCCAAAATCCCCGACCTTTTGTAACCCCCTAACTTCCATTACCTTAACTCCTAACCCCCTTACCTCAACCCATCCCCCTTACCCTAACCCCTAACCTTTACCTCCCCCTAACCCCTTTTATCTTAACCCCTTGCCTTTACACACTAACCTTACCCACCCCCTTGACAAAACACCCACCCATCGCGCAAAATTCACTTAAAACATCACCCAAACATTTATCCACATCACTTAACTTAATTTTGATTTTGAGATCAAAATCGACGTAAAAAGCCATTCCCCTCCCCGCAATACTCAACGTGTGCACGCATGGCTGTTCGCTCACACACATTTGGTGATTCTTCTATGTTGTAAGCTATTGTAAATATCAGCCAATCGATATAACAGTTGGACCCTTGCACGCGCTATTAAATCCTGCTGCTTAGCAGACTACATATGCGCGCCAAATACAAATACATATGGAGTGCATAGGAATGTACTTGCCCCTATAGTTTACCGTGAGATTGTACATAGCTGTACATAGCTGTACATCAACCTACCTTTTCACGCCTAAGGTCAACTCAAAAGGTATACCTTGGTGTACATTTTTAACACATTGTTAGGCTGGTAAATACCACAGATTTGATATAAATGAAAAGCTTAAAGCACATTTAATCAGCTACCAAAACTTATTCTGTAATTAAAACTACTCTCTTTGAGAACTTTAGCCTGAAAGTACGAAGTTTCACTAACTTAGCATGTCATCGCTGTTCTCCTGCTCACTGTCTTTCATTGCAAATCTATGTGTATCCACAAATTACGCCAGCCGGTAGCCTGTATCCCACTCTTCAAGGAATTGTGTACTTTTATGGATAAAGTATACTTAATTCATTCATAAAATAGCCACCAACAAAAATTGAATAAAATTGTAAGTTCCCTATAGCATTACACTCACAGTCCCAGATGTGGCCCTCATCGGCTATTATTACCGCTAATATTTACCGCTTCTCTACCAAAGAGGGCAGTACGTATAAATATAGTAATATAATTAAACTGTAATGCATGTGCACCGTGGTAACGTGTACCCGTTAATTTGTGCAATCATTGCATTTTCCCTTTTCAATCCTAAATATTTGCATACAAATTAACATCTTAACAAATTCAGGGCACCCTAGCTACCAGAATTTCTCGCGGCAGCTAGTCCGATGACTTTATCACACCTTTGACCCAAACATCTCGCACTCGCAATATAGGTCAAAATTATACCTTTTTGAGCCTATATACCGCAATACGACTACCAATTTTTAGACGAGTTTACCATTTTAATGAATTTTTACATTAAATATAAGCCTTGTAGTATTATATACTGATGATTTTTTACACATTATCTCAGAGATAAGAGACCTATTTTATGGTTGAAAATCAGCCAAATCAAATATGATTTCTTTTTCAATCTGTGACGGGAGGCCGACTCCCGTCAATTGATGCATCGCATGTGTTAACATTGACGGCAGTACGTCACTAAATAGCACGCCCTCAAGCCAAACGCGCTCCCGTTCCGGAGCAGACTGTTTATGGATGAGGGTAGAAAATATAAATTATGGTTTCAATTTATCACATTGATAAGGGAAATATCAACTGACCCAAGATGGCTACAAATGTAGCGCTATACAGGGGTGGAAATTGCTTTAATAAACAAACCAGAATTATCTGACAACATGTTGCATAATTATCAGACAACAGGTAAAAGTATTTTCCTGTCGTATAATATATAATATCCTGATACACATTGCCATCTAAGCCGAGTTACAGGGATGCTTAAAATAATAACTTTGAAATGCACCTTTAAATATTCATATTTGTATTCAAATTTTTGGAACTCGAACGCTAAGTGGAATGCGTTTGTATTGTATATTGACCCCTGTAAAGTGGGTAGTCATTTTTAATTCAAAGGTAGGCCTAACTCCCTTGTTTTGTGCCAGAAAATTCAAATCTAAATGATTTGAAAGACAATATGGTGATCAACCATAAATAATTAACATTCTGAACGAGAAATATGATACTATTCTAACTCTGGAAACTGCCATTAATGAGAGTTAACATTTTCGACGGGACTTAACGACATAGCAATAGCAAATATGACATTACTGATATCGATACTGAAATAAACGCCGATGATGCATATGATTCAATACAATATTACATGTGTGAAATATTGTTAGTGTTGCCAAACAAAGCGTAGTTTATTGAACGTTAAAGCGAAACCTTGGCTTTATAGTCTTAAATCATTTGATCGGAACAAAAGGTCATTTCGTTGGTATAACTCAAGCCAGTCGATTTATAAAACTTACCTTGACCAGTGACAGTTCATGTCTGAAAACGGGAAAAACGGGCATCGAACTATCTAATTAGCTCGTGTATTAGAGGCGCAATTACCACGCTTTTTCAGTTGAAGAGGGACGCGAGTGTAAAATTATATTGAACTATCTAATAAAGCCATGTTCCGAAAATTAGTATATAGATATGCGTTACCGTTAATGCGTGCAATCATTGCAGTTTCGCGTTTCAACCCTAAATATTCTCATGCGATTAACATCTTAACAAATCCAGGGCACCCTAGCTACCAGAATTTATCGCGGCAGCTAGTCCGATGATTTTATCACACCTTTGACCCCAACATCTCGTACCAGAAATATAGGTCACAATTATACCTTTTTGAGCCTATAAACCGCGATACGACTACCATTTTAATAATTGTTTACTTCTATTTTTTTACATTAAATATAAGCCTCGTAGTATTATAAGCTGATGATTGTTTACATATTATCTCAGCGATAAGAGACCTATCTTATGGCTGAAATATGAGTTATTTTTGAATCTGTGACGGGAGGCCGTTCCCTTGGAAACGCATTTTTGTTGAAAAGCCCGCCCTCTATTGAAATATCAAACTTATTCGCCACCCAGCGGAAGGCGGACTCCCGTCAATTGATGCATCGCGTGTGTTAAAATTGACGGCAGTACGTCACTAAATAGCACGCCCTCAAGCCGAACGCGCTCCCGTTTCGGAGCAGTTAGTTTATGGATGAGGGTAGAATAATTATATAAATTATGGTTTCAATTTATCACATTGATAAGGGAAATATCAACTCACCCAAGATGGCTACACACATGTAGCGCTATACAGGGGTGGAAATTGCTTTAATAAAAAAAACAAGAATTATCTGACAACATGTTGCATAATTATCAGACAACAGGTAAAAGGTCTTTTCCTGTCGTATACTATACAATGTCCTGATACACATAACCATCTCAGCCGAGTTACAGGGACGCTCAAAATAATATATAACTTTGAAATGCACCTTTAAAAAATCATATTTGTATTTAAATAACTCGTACGCTTAGCGGATCGGAATGCGTTTGTATTGTATCTTTACCCCTGTAAAGAGGGTAGTCATTTTTAATTCAATGGTAGGCCTAACTCCCTTGCTTTGTGCCAGAAAATTCAAATCTATATGATTTAAAAGACAATATGGTGATCAACCATAATTAGTTATCATTCTGAACGAGAAATATGATACTGGTCCATACTATTATAAGTCTAACTCTGGAAACTGCCATTAATGAGAGTTAACATTTTCGACGGGACTTAACGACATAGCCGTAGCAAATATGACATAACTAATATAGATACTGAAATAAACGCCGATGATGCATATGATACAATACAACTGCCTATCAGCGACAGTATCTCCAGCAATGGATTTAATAAGCTTACCTTAGGGATGACAAAATTGCCGACACCACTGAGTGGACCAACGAAACCACGGTATATCTCCATTTCGGCTGCTTGTCTCCCTTGTAACTTTTTGGTACAGGAAAGAAACCGAACTCAAGAAATTTGTTAAATGTGGTAAATGTAGCGAAAGATATCAATATAGATAGCAATGCCAGAGCACTGAACATTTTGACTGGTTGTGATGTGTGGTAAATCACTACATGCGGTGAATCATTACATGTGTGAAGTATAATTGTTAGTGGTTGCCAAACAAAACGTAGTTTATTGAACGTTAAAGCGAAACCTTGGCTTTATAGTCTTAAATCATTTGATCGGAACAAAAGGTCATTTTGTTGGTATAATTCAAGCCAGTCGATTTATAAAACTCACCTTGACCTTTGGTATGATACCGTTTCTGTTTCTGTTTCTGTTTCGGTTAAGTCGGTATGCGCAGATAAACTGTACTTCACCAACTGTTGGGTCGTCGAGGTCATTGTCGGTCATTGTGTATAATGGTAGGAGAGGTGCTCATACATGTATCCTTTGGTTCTCGCTGGTTCCTGTTGATCCTGTCGCTTTGTCGTTGTTGTCCAGTTCTGTCGCTGTTCCATTCTGTTGCCTGTCTGGAATCTGGTTGAAATTCTCGCTGGGCTCTGCATTTATACTGCTGCTTCGTTCTTATCTGCCGTTGTTCCAATCTGTTGTCTATGGAGATTCTGGATGAAGTTCTCGCTGGTTTCTGCCGTCACTGTTGCTTCGTCGAGTTTGTTCCAATCTGCTGCCGTTCTGGGGGGAAATGAGTGCTTATGTATGTCTTTCTTGATCAGGTCTTACTGGATACGGAGACTATTTCCCCTAGTTGTTCTGCTACCACCAACAATCTTGAAATAAGGCTCAGGTTTGATTCCAACATCGCCATTCATGATCTTGTGCATGAGTTTTAGTCTTGCTTCTTTACGACGGTCTTCGAGGCTGGCCCATTTCAAATCTACTAACATTTGCGTGACACTACTTAGTTGTTTGTAATCGTTCAAGCAAAACCTTGCTGCCTTTCTTTGGACTGCTTCTATCATTGATTTGTATTAAGCTTTATTTTGAAGTAGATGGATTTTAAAGTCCTCTATACTTGAAAATCATCAACAAAATAATGCGGTAGAAAAACAAGAATAGTCGCATCTGACAAAGAGAACTTTTTTAACCATAACTATTATACGAGGGTCATTCAATAAGTTCTGCCTCCTCACTCATAACATCGCTAATATGAATGTCAGCCTCATGACATTTGTCATGATTGTAGCTCTGAATCATAGCGCATTGACGCGCGTCAATTTTATGACATAATTCCTTACCACTGCAACAGTAACGGATGACAACAACAATGTTTTATTTTCATGAATATTTACCGTATGTCTGTTTTGCATCTACAATTTTTAATCTAAGTTTATTTTTGTGAAAGCCTTTTATTTGGAACAAATTCATACCATATGCTGGCTGATGTTACGCTAGAAAAATAATAATCGAGAAAATGCGGAAAAATGTCCGAGTTCATTTTGAACTAAATTGGAAAGATTTGCAAATCTATGTAAACACGCTCTTCTTCACTATCACTACTCATTCCACTCAAATCGGAGACAAGACCATCATGTGGGTTGGAATACTGAAAGCCAACGACACGTGCGGTGGTCTTAGTCCTTGCTGTACCAAAATCCAAAAAATCTATGATGTTGGTACTTGTTGAGGCAAATGTGTAAGGGGGAAGCTAACCATCCATCTCTTGGAACACAGACTTAATCAGTCTATAAAATAAGTCCATGCTTGTAAAAAACTAATCCTGTGGTAGATTGCTTAAAGGTCCACCGATATGCATCGTTTATTACATATCAAAATAAAGACAAAATCACAAGGATTTCGAAAATAAACATTTTATGAGCGATCCATTAAAGGGAAAGAAATAATTTACAAAAAAACATAAATGCGCCCAAAATCAGTATTAAAAACGATCTTCGTATTTTGAAAAACCCGCTCTACCAGGCAACACAGAGGAGAAATCATAGTAAGCCAACAATGCACTGTAGGAAGAGGAAAGGTTTTACACTAATCTGTATACAAGTGCTAATGTTGATAGTGATAATATTAAAGAGTATCTGAATAATACAACATTTCCTAAGATATTAACCGATGACGAACAGGGTAAATGTGAAGGTTTATTGACGCATAATGAATGTAAAGAAGCAGTAGATCAACTAAGACCAGGTAAAAGTCCAGGTTGCGATGGTATTCCAGCAGAGTTTTATAAAGTGTTCTGGAATTGCATAAGTACCTTGGTGATTAACGCATTAAATTGCTGCTTCGAAAAAGGTCACATGTCACCCACTCAAAGAAGAGCAATTATCAGTTTAATTTACAAAAAAGGCGACAAACTGCAATTAAAAAACTGGCGCCCAATAAGTCTGTTGAACACTGACTACAAAATCATGTCAGTGGTATTGGCAAATCGTTTGAAGAAAGTTATAAGTAAAATCATACATACAGATCAAACTGGTTACATAAAAGGTAGATATATAGGTACAAATATAAGATTAATTGATGATGTTATTAATTTATGTATAAATGAGAATAAATCGGCTGCGATTTTGTTTGTAGATTTCGAAAAAGCTTTCGACACCGTCGAATGGAACTTTATAGTTCAAACATTACACAAGTTTAATTTTGGACCATCGTTTATCAATTGGATTACAGTAATGTATAATAATATTGAGAGTTCTGTTTTAAATCTTGGTTGGAATTCAAAGTTCTTTAGATTGAGCAGAGGTTTGCGTCAGGGCTGCCCGTTATCTGCACTCTTGTTTGTTGTAGTCTCCGAAGTCTTAGCTTTGAACATAAGACAGGATAAAACTATCTCAGGTATTGTCATTGATGACAATGACGAAGAAAAATGTGAAGCTCGTATTAGCCAATTTGCTGACGATACAACTCTTTTCTGCTCAACGAAAGAATCTCTTGATAGCATGTTGAAAATCATTAATACATTTGGATATTTTGCAGGACCAAAAATTAATGTGGAAAAAACTCAAGGGTTAGCATTTGGTCACTTTGTAAAACATAACTCTGTAAAATGGCCAACTGAAAATGTTAAGTCTCTTGGTGTTTATTTTGGACACAATATGATAGAATGTTACAAAAGCATTTGGCAAGAGAAAAAAGATCGACTAATTCGAATCTTGAACTCATGGTATAGAAGAAAGCTAACGCTGTATGGTAAAGCAACTATTATAAAATGTCTTGGTATATCCAATCTAACATTTTTAATGTCTTGTCTACCCGTTCCTGAAAATTTCACGAATGAAGTTAACTCAATTATTTTCAATTTCTTATGGAATAAAAAACCGGAGAAAATAAAGAGAAAGACTCTCATTCGAAATTACAATATGGGAGGAATAAAAATGTGTGATTTTAAATCTCAGTGTATAGCTTTGAAATGTATATGGTTAAAACGTTATATGTATGATGATGATAGTAAATGGAAATGCCTTTTTAAACGCTATTTAAATGCTCATGGTCCAAACTTTTTAATCTTAAGTATGAATTTTGTGGAAGCAAAGAATGCCCCATCGTTAATTGGTCTACCAAAATTTTATTCAGATCTGGTAAAAGCATGGCATAATCTAGATAATGATTATAGAAACTTACCAATCAACGACTCATTAAGGGTCAAAAGTCATATTATATGGGGAAATGACCTGATCATGCAAAATGGCAAGACCTTGTATTTCAAACACTGGATTGATAGTGATATAATATATATCAATGATCTTATAAATAATGATGGTATCATTTCCACTACATATATACTTGACAAGCTTAAAAATAAGCACAACTGGATTGCAGAGCTTTTTATTATTTTCAAATCAATTCCAAAGAATTGGTTGGCTTTATTAAACGCCAACAATATGCCGATTGAAATAAGTACTTGTTTAAGAACCTCGTGTATATATGTAAATAAAAAACGTGTAAATATAATGTATTGGCAATCAAGGTATATTTACGTTCATGTAGTTAAAAAGTTTACAGTCGTGCCAATAATTCAGAAAAGATGGGCACAGGAACTGTCTTCGTCACCAAAATGGGACGATATTTGGACTATGAAAACTATTTTAGAAAAAGAGAGAAAATTGGCAGAGTTCAATTACAAATTATTATATAGAATCATCGCTACCAAAGCTAACTTGTATAAATGGAATAAGGCGAACTCACCTAATTGTTTTGAGTGCAACACATCAGATGATTATCTACATTCATTTATTGCCTGTCCTTTGTCAAAAAGCTTCTGGGTTCATTTTAAAAGATTTATTATTTCTAACAATATTCCATGTCCAGAGATATCGTTAAAAATCATTGTGCTTGGTTATAAACCAGATAATCAAAATGTATTGAATGTAATGCTAAATAGAATGCTTAGTCTGGCATCGTTCACTCTATATAGATCCAGACATATCAAGATCACTGATAATAAAAACGTTGATGCATTTAGATGGTTTCTATACGAATTAAAATAGAGAATTAATATCTTGAGACACAGTGAAAATGTGTGGCATAAGATTGGCAAAAGCCTACATAGCACGGAGTAAATAGTAGGTTCTGATATTCTTCTTGTAAAACACATGTACATAACAGCCCATATTATATATTGCTTTGTTTGTCAACTGAACTGCAAAGGTCATGTGCCATTGATGATCATTAGCATCTATCTTCATGCAAATGGTAATTGTTGGTACATGCTGTTCGCTGGTAGAGTCATGTTTTTTCATATTTGTAAATTATTGATACCAGTATGTTTGATATATTATTATTATGTTATTTAACTATGTATAGAATATAGATGAAAAAAAGAAAAAAATGAAAAAAAAACAAAAAAAAAAACAAAAAAACAAAAAAACAAAAAAAAACAATGCACTGTAACATTGTGACAAACCTAGGGTATAATATGTCTTCACACACTCTTTACAATATTAGCCCTTTCCCATCATCATGCCTTGCTGAACAATTGAATGACCGCGCGAACTTTAAACATATATCCATGCTGTGTGCATTCAAAACCATACAATCACAAGTGGATTAGCCGTATTATCACATTCAGTGAATGAATAGACCGAGGTCACGATACTGTTTGTAAGGGAACCTGTACAACTTGATACACATGTTATTTTGAGGCCATATTTTTAGACCGTGGTGCATTGTTTGCTGACTACAAATTCTCCTCTTAGACAACACGGAAACTGTGACGTCAGTCCGGGAATCTGACCGTATTGACACTTCAGTTCCTCCCGGAGTGACGTCACCAGCGAAGTCGCCCAAACCACTTCATGGTTCATTGCGTTTCTGGCGAAGGGCTTGGGTTTGGTATACGGCCGAACGTATTTTATCTTTTTTAAATATATTTATTCACATTTTATAAAAAATAACATGTGAAATGTTCTAACTAATATATTGTATAACTTTTAAAAATAAGTTTCATGAGCACGTCGCTGGACCTTTAATCAGCATCCATCTCATCTTGAAGGCATCCTGTTTATGAATAGAAATTATGGAGTGCTCCAGAAATGCCAGAAAAGATAAGTAGGGATTAGGCCTTCCAGAACAAACATGACAAAAGAATCAACTTTATAACTTACTATCTCCTGGGGAGGTCAACAACTTCTAGTTCTATTCATCAATTGCTTTAATAGACTATATTAGTGGAGCAAAATTGGCCATAAAAGTCCTCTAGTTTTCGACATACCCATCAAATTTTAAAACATCACCTCGTGGGTTTTATATGATAGTATATACCTTTTACATCAAGAAAAGTGATGATGCCAAAAATGTAGGCGTGGGCGACCTGAGAAATTAGCATATCAATATGGCGGCTATTTGTGGTATATTTAGACAATGTACATTGCATTAACTGTTTATTAAAGCGATCTGATATAAGTGTCAAACATATTCAAACCTAGGCAATATATTATTACCCATACATACTTGAATTTATCATTCACTAGTGCCATCTAGGATTTCAAAATGGCTGCATTTAGAAAGAATCTTTTCTAATTAAATTAATATTCAGGCAATAAAGACCGATCTATTTGTATAAACAAAGTTTAAACATCTCGTTGTTCATATAATAGTATATTTCTTTTATTTGATGATGCCAAAAATACATGTGTAGTCGACCTGAGAAATTAGCATATCAAAATGGCGGCTATTGTAAAACAATTAGACAATATTCACTGCATTAACCGTGTATTAAAGTGACCAGATATTAGTATCAATTCAAACCAAATTATATTTTATTATCAATACATCCAACGACTCCATCATTCATTAGAGCTATCTTGGACTTTTAAAATGGCCACCATTTGAAAGAATATCTTCTAATTAATTTAAAGCAGTCAGACAAGGTCATATCAATAAAGACGATAATTGTATGTTATAACCTCCTTCGTCGTTTTTACATGATATATACTTTTTATTCAAGAAAAGTAATGATGCAAAGATGTATGTTACAGTTTACGCGACCTGAGAAATTAGCCAAATGGTGGCTATGTTACCATAGTTCAGCAATTGCCACGACATTATAGTTGATTAGTACTTATCCCTTTCCCCATGAAAATGATTAGTCTGAATAACCTTGAATATATTGAAGTTCATATTAGTAATTGTTTTATGACGATACGTGAAGAGTAATACGAAACTGCTATATGGTTTTTATCCTTTTATAGGAGGTTTAGCTCATTGAGATCCCTTCGTTGTGAGAAAGCTATATGCAGGACTCTTTTACTGAAGCTGCTTCTACCGAGAAATATTGTCAGCTTCTACCGAAAAATATTGTCAGACTTCATGTTCCCGCTGTTCGTTCTAGCTTCTGATATAGCAATGTACGATCTCTCTAATTATTTTGAATTTTGCTTTCAACATAGCACAGCCCTCTGCTGCTACAATATTGCTTGTAATGACCCAATCTGCTACAGTATTTGCAAACCAGGTGACTGCCGTGCAGACTACGCCATTTAATCCAAGCATTCTTGCACCAGCGTTTGACTGGTAGCACGAACAAGATTGAAACTTGCAGCATAACCCATTTAAGGACTCAGAAACTGTAACTCCAATTGACGCATTATTTGGAAGAGTGGTGCCAGAGGATTGCAGTGGCACGTGGAACGTTATTGAAACAGTGCTGGCCGGGCGTTATACCCAAACTTGTTTCATGAATGTTTTTGGACAAAATCATGCATTTTCCCCTTGGCCTTAAAAAAACATTACATCGATTACGTCACAAACTAAAATGTGGCCCTTTTGTTGCACAACATTTTGTTGGACAGCTTACGCAAACAAATTATCCTTAATATCACACCATGGTGGCAAAATTCGTGGCCACATTTGCACTTTTCAACAAAAAAGCAGTGGTGCGATACTTTTTTCCATGTGTATATATGTTTACCTCCAAAATCATGAAAATCACATTTTTGGCACTTTTTGGTCAATAATTCCAAAAAATAAAAAAGATTTTCAAAAACAAAAAATCATTCCTAGGGAATTGTATTAGGAATATAATAAAACTAGTATGACAAAATTTGACCAAATATATTTTGAGTTATCTTTGCAGTGTTTTTTATAATTTTCTCCAAAATGGTCAATTTCATGATCATGGTTGGATTCATTGAACCCTTTTCTGAAAAAAAATGTATACTTTTATATATATAGATTAAATGAATAATGAAGGTTTACGGAGGCTTTACCTGAAGGTGCACAGCCCCCTTAATGGGACATTTAATGACCTACTCAGCAGTAAGGGCTTGGTTATAAACCAGATAATCAAAATGTATTGAATGTAATGCTAAATAGAATGCTTAGTCTGGCATCGTTCACTCTATATAGATCCAGACATATCAAGATCACTGATAATAAAAACGTTGATGCATTTAGATGGTTTCTATACGAATTAAAATAGAGAATTAATATCTTGAGACACAGTGAAAATGTGTGGCATAAGATTGGCAAAAGCCTACATAGCACGGAGTAAATAGTAGGTTCTGATATTCTTCTTGTAAAACACATGTACATAACAGCCCAT
Organism: Ophiura sarsii; assembly: GCA_035610835.1. Lineage (NCBI taxonomy): Eukaryota > Metazoa > Echinodermata > Ophiuroidea > Amphilepidida > Ophiuridae > Ophiura > Ophiura sarsii. The sequence continues at coordinate 20,339,040 of CM069446.1, forward strand.
ATTATATATTGCTTTGTTTGTCAACTGAACTGCAAAGGTCATGTGCCATTGATGATCATTAGCATCTATCTTCATGCAAATGGTAATTGTTGGTACATGCTGTTCGCTGGTAGAGTCATGTTTTTTCATATTTGTAAATTATTGATACCAGTATGTTTGATATATTATTATTATGTTATTTAACTATGTATAGAATATAGATGAAAGAAAGAAAAAAATGAGAAAAAAAACAACAAAAAAAACAAAAAAACAAAAAAACAAAAAAAACAATGCACTGTAACATTGTGACAAACCTAGGGTATAATATGTCTTCACACACTCTTTACAATATTAGCCCTTTCCCATCATCATGCCTTGCTGAACAATTGAATGACCGCGCGAACTTTAAACATATATCCATGCTGTGTGCATTCAAAACCATACAATCACAAGTGGATTAGCCGTATTATCACATTCAGTGAATGAATAGACCGAGGTCACGATACTGTTTGTAAGGGAACCTGTACAACTTGATACACATGTTATTTTGAGGCCATATTTTTAGACCGTGGTGCATTGTTTGCTGACTACAAATTCTCCTCTTAGACAACACGGAAACTGTGACGTCAGTCCGGGAATCTGACCGTATTGACACTTCAGTTCCTCCCGGAGTGACGTCACCAGCGAAGTCGCCCAAACCACTTCATGGTTCATTGCGTTTCTGGCGAAGGGCTTGGGTTTGGTATACGGCCGAACGTATTTTATCTTTTTTAAATATATTTATTCACATTTTATAAAAAATAACATGTGAAATGTTCTAACTAATATATTGTATAACTTTTAAAAATAAGTTTCATGAGCACGTCGCTGGACCTTTAATCAGCATCCATCTCATCTTGAAGGCATCCTGTTTATGAATAGAAATTATGGAGTGCTCCAGAAATGCCAGAAAAGATAAGTAGGGATTAGGCCTTCCAGAACAAACATGACAAAAGAATCAACTTTATAACTTACTATCTCCTGGGGAGGTCAACAACTTCTAGTTCTATTCATCAATTGCTTTAATAGACTATATTAGTGGAGCAAAATTGGCCATAAAAGTCCTCTAGTTTTCGACATACCCATCAAATTTTAAAACATCACCTCGTGGGTTTTATATGATAGTATATACCTTTTACATCAAGAAAAGTGATGATGCCAAAAATGTAGGCGTGGGCGACCTGAGAAATTAGCATATCAATATGGCGGCTATTTGTGGTATATTTAGACAATGTACATTGCATTAACTGTTTATTAAAGCGATCTGATATAAGTGTCAAACATATTCAAACCTAGGCAATATATTATTACCCATACATACTTGAATTTATCATCCACTAGTGCCATCTAGGATTTCAAAATGGCTGCATTTAGAAAGAATCTTTTCTAATTAAATTAATATTCAGGCAATAAAGACCGATCTATTTGTATAAACAAAGTTTAAACATCTCGTTGTTCATATAATAGTATATTTCTTTTATTTGATGATGCCAAAAATACATGTGTAGTCGACCTGAGAAATTAGCATATCAAAATGGCGGCTATTGTAAAACAATTAGACAATATTCACTGCATTAACCGTGTATTAAAGTGACCAGATATTAGTATCAATTCAAACCAAATTATATTTTATTATCAATACATCCAACGACTCCATCATTCATTAGAGCTATCTTGGACTTTTAAAATGGCCACTATTTGAAAGAATATCTTCTAATTAATTTAAAGCAGTCAGACAAGGTCATATCAATAAAGACGATAATTGTATGTTATAACCTCCTTCGTCGTTTTTACATGATATATACTTTTTATTCAAGAAAAGTAATGATGCAAAGATGTATGTTACAGTTTACGCGACCTGAGAAATTAGCCAAATGGTGGCTATGTTACATAGTTCAGCAATTGCCACGACATTATAGTTGATTAGTACTTATCCCTTTCCCCATGAAAATGATTAGTCTGAATAACCTTGAATATATTGAAGTTCATATTAGTAATTGTTTTATGACGATACGTGAAGAGTAATACGAAACTGCTATATGGTTTTTATCCTTTTATAGGAGGTTTAGCTCATTGAGATCCCTTCGTTGTGAGAAAGCTATATGCAGGACTCTTTTACTGAAGCTGCTTCTACCGAGAAATATTGTCAGCTTCTACCGAAAAATATTGTCAGACTTCATGTTCCCGCTGTTCGTTCTAGCTTCTGATATAGCAATGTACGATCTCTCTAATTATTTTGAATTTTGCTTTCAACATAGCACAGCCCTCTGCTGCTACAATATTGCTTGTAATGACCCAATCTGCTACAGTATTTGCAAACCAGGTGACTGCCGTGCAGACTACGCCATTTAATCCAAGCATTCTTGCACCAGCGTTTGACTGGTAGCACGAACAAGATTGAAACTTGCAGCATAACCCATTTAAGGACTCAGAAACTGTAACTCCAATTGACGCATTATTTGGAAGAGTGGTGCCAGAGGATTGCAGTGGCACGTGGAACGTTATTGAAACAGTGCTGGCCGGGCGTTATACCCAAACTTGTTTCATGAATGTTTTTGGACAAAATCATGCATTTTCCCCTTGGCCTTAAAAAAACATTACATCGATTACGTCACAAACTAAAATGTGGCCCTTTTGTTGCACAACATTTTGTTGGACAGCTTACGCAAACAAATTATCCTTAATATCACACCATGGTGGCAAAATTCGTGGCCACATTTGCACTTTTCAACAAAAAAGCAGTGGTGCGATACTTTTTTCCATGTGTATATATGTTTACCTCCAAAATCATGAAAATCACATTTTTGGCACTTTTTGGTCAATAATTCCAAAAAATAAAAAAGATTTTCAAAAACAAAAAATCATTCCTAGGGAATTGTATTAGGAATATAATAAAACTAGTATGACAAAATTTGACCAAATATATTTTGAGTTATCTTTGCAGTGTTTTTTATAATTTTCTCCAAAATGGTCAATTTCATGATCATGGTTGGATTCATTGAACCCTTTTCTGAAAAAAAATGTATACTTTTATATATATAGATTAAATGAATAATGAAGGTTTACGGAGGCTTTACCTGAAGGTGCACAGCCCCCTTAATGGGACATTTAATGACCTACTCAGCAGTAAGGGCTTGGTAAGCATACAGACTGCATTTAGTTCGTGACACCACCCTGTATAAAATGGTTCTCTTTAGGCACTTTATGTTACACAAGTGCTACCGCAAGAATATAACGGACATCAAATGCAGCGCCCACTAGCGACAGTTGAACAATAGGAATCGAACCACAGCTAAACATCAATGGTCGCTTGCTCTGATGTCAATTGTCTAAAGCTAACTATTGGGCTCCACTATAATATTAGAAAATTGACATATCAAAATTGTTGCTTAATGGTATGGATGTACTAAATATTAGTCAAACCTTTCTTATGAATGAGATGAGAGCCAAAAGTCATTCCCCTGCAATATAGCAGATTGATACATATGAGTGAAAATTAATGTGTCGCAAAAAAACCCAAAAAAATTCAACAAAAATTTAAATGTTTACAACTTTCATTTCCAGATTTCTCTGTAAATGTGTGCAGTAAAGAGAATGATTTCTTTCGTAAGATTTATTTATACATTTTGATAGCTTACTTATTGAAATTGAGTCTAATATCAATACGCTCGTAAGTCTTAAAATATAAATAATTTAGTTGTCCTCGGTCAGTCCTTATATTTGGTCATCTCCAAAACATTTTTAGTGAGTTCACACGCTCAACATAGGCCGGTGAACAATAATGTCAGTAAAGAAACAAACCATTACAACAACAAAAGAATGTCAACAAATTTCCCAATCGACACTCTGCCCATCAACGGCTAATAATCAGCGTTTGAACTCACGTCATCTTAGCATAATCACACGCTACTACACAAGAATGCCTTCATTGCACAATGGTCTACGAGCGTGTTTCTATTGGGGCACAGCAAAAATAAAAAATGTGTAAGTGTAAATCCGGTGCCACTGCACTGATACAGTACAGGTGTGTATGTTCATCGGCGGGTAATTTTATTATGAATAAGGTTGCGAGGTTTTAGAACTGACGGAAAATAAGATAGGGAGGTCGAGGACAACCAAACAATATTTTATTATTGGCCTTCTGGTAGTTGAAAATTCAGCCATGGATGATTAGTTCAATAGTTAAATGATGTCACTTGGAGGCACTGTAGTTAATGTCCCTAGTCTACCACTTGTGGTTAGTGTGTTTTTACGTATTTTCATTGCAAAATGCCAGTTGCAAAATGCCACTTTTGATTCTTAATAATATGACATCAAAGTATGTTAACAAGTACCTTTTAAAGTTTTGACCACCCTGTATTTTCGTTTGAATACCTTGTGTACTTTTGAATCATCCAATCATCCAACGTAAAGCAATATTAAGTGATCCTTTTCAAACTTTCACACATTATTTTCTCTCTTATAATGAAGTTTGACTATCAGGAAAGACATTCCTTGACTGTATTTTCCGTAGAAAAATCTCATAACTAGAGGAAAAACTCAAAGACAGAGGGCGTTCCATAAAAAGATATCGCATAATATGTCTTTAATAATCGAATAATATGTGCTGTTCAAATACATTGCAAGTGCAAAAATGTAGCAATTTAGTGCATTTATTTATTGTAGGCCAACACCATATATATTTTCACTGTATATTGACAATATTGAGATTTGACATTATTGTTTCAGAAAATGTAGACTCCCAGATTTTTCTCGTGGCACAGGAACGTCTAGCCCTCTAGATCATGTTTATTATTAAACTGACTAAAAACGAGTTTTAACAATATTTATTCATATGTTTAAAAACAGATAAATACACGTTCTCATTGTAATGTTATTTGAATTGTAAACAATTACACGTCAGAGCGTTATAGCATCGCCAAAATATAAACTAAAAAAACCTAGCTACATATTAACAAGCATATTCTCAGAAAGTGATGCATTGATACACAAATAGAGCAATAAATTGGAAATAAACGTATACAAGATATCATTTTTACACAGAGATTATTTTATTCTTAATGTTTAATTATTGTTTACTATAGTATTATAATTCCAGTAATAGGCCTGTAAATAACTCAGGCGCACTTCCATAGAATGATAGAATCTTTAATTTGTGACGTCATTATTGCTGTGTCCCCGGAGGTCCAGGCGGGCCACCAGGTGGACCGACATTGATGTTTCCTGTTAAAAGATTGAAAGTAATGGAACATTGTTTGAGTTTCAGTTATTTCATCATTTATTGGGTATAATTAACATTTATGACCAACTTTCAGTCTGTGGTCGTGACGATCGAGTGGTGGTATCGCTGCCTGTACTAGCCAGCTTAATATAGTGACAGATTCTAATGACAAGTCGCTTATAAGCAGTGACAGTTAAGTATGAGCTGGAAGAATGTTTTGAGGCACACCTACAAGTGGTGACCTATCCCAACTTTCGGCAAATCGTTTTCTATATAACTTACCGTGCAATTAGTACGATAACCACGTAAATGACGTCGTCGGTAACAACCAGAATCATTGAGCGATGCTCAATAGGGGGGCCTAGTTCCCTTACTGTCATGATCAGTACATTTGATATATCATGTAATATAATATCACCCATTATTATTAGTAAAGAGCACTTCGAATGGCGCGGGCATATTAAAGGGTGTGTTGCCTGATTTGACCTAAAGGAATAAACTATACACATACTTATATCTTATGTAGTATCGAATAATGGCTAATACTAAATTCAGACTACAAACATTTTGTTTTCAATGTAAAATACTCACCGCAACTACCTGGACAGCACAGCCTGTAAGGCGCATCAACGCCTTCTCCATAAGACATCATTATCGTACCATCGTCTACGTGCAAGAGACAATCTTCGCCGACTGGTGCCGTCTCGTTAGGCACGATTATTTCCAGGAGAGGCGAGTTACAAATCATACTTGGAGGAGCGGGTGTTGTCACTCCGATGGAAAGAAGATCTGAATTTGAAATGAATCAATAAGTGATCAATAGTCACGCTTGAAATGTATGATCTGAGTAGCGTAAACGGTCATATTGAAAGGTGGCACACAGAGGTGACTCTTTTAGAGGAGGGTGATGCAAGATTGTTCCAATCAAGGAGTGTCGTTTATTGGTGGTGCCACTGATTAAAACCAGATGCAGATCATAACAGCTGTAATATCACTCTGGCCAAAAATATATCGATACCTGGTTCTAGGTTTCGTTTGAAAGAGCGTTTTTTATGGCAAATGAACGAAACATACCTTTAACAGCAAATTCCCAAACCGCTCTCTCCGATCCACACCCACCAGATTTGGTCATGGCCACGCCATCATCTATTTGCAATTGATATTGAGACTTCAGTTTAGTATCACCTCTTAATAAAACTTCACGAGATGGGGTAAACTCAATGCTGTGTTTAAGGAAGGCTACCGCGGAATCGGTCGCATCGACCTCATAGGCAATATCACCAGTTGAAGGTTCCACAATTCGGATAAAAGCTGATTGTTTTGGTCGTTGAATCTGAAAGCAATTGTATGATATGTCAAACTACGAATATTGCTCCATTTTTGAGTCGTATCGTATGACACAATCTGGTCACGGCGATTCAGAGGGCATCCACTTATAAAGCTCCACATTTAAAGTGGGGCTCACGACTTCCAAGCTACCAGGAAGGTTAGGGTAAACCCTCAAGTTATGAGAAAACAGAAATATCAAATATTAAAGTTTCTACTTTCCCAGGTTTTAAACATTTCATAAATCACTACGTCTATATTGTTTATAGTGAAGTGAGTCACCTGTTCGTTAAATTCCACCACCCATGTTTGTCCTACTTCGATTTCTTCATCAGGGGGTGGAATACTTCTTTCAGCCACTGGTCTTAATGGATCATCGTCAACGTAAAGGAAAGTGCACGAAACACCACTGGTATAGCTGGAAGGAATCAAATAAAGTCATACCTCAATATATTGTCATTCTCACGACGTAAAGGCAATTGTTGTGTCGTTAACCTTCAAAGAACCACGACAAACTCAACACCAGACGGTCGTGGTAATTAGATTGTAACGTCACAGAACACGAAAACGACCGTACATAACATCTACGACCAATTTGTTAAAATTCGGTATGCATCCTCGTACTTACTTATAATATATCTTATGTAGTATCGAATCATGGCTAATAATGAATTCAGACTACAAACGTTTTGTTTTCAATGTAAAATACTCACCGCAACTACCTGGACAGCACATCATCATCGGTATGCATCAACGGTCAAGTGTGACGCAGAGTCGAAATGTATGTATATAGTAATTTCGATTTTATTGGATTCCTCAAGTAAAGATTTTATTATTACTATTATTATTATGTATAATTCTGATGAATCCTCAATGTATGCTTCCCTTACGGAATATTCCACAAAATTAAGGGGACACTCTATAGATAAATGTTGGAGTTTGGACACATTTTTGATAATTTAACTAACTAAAATAGTCTGAAATCTCAGCAATATCCGTTTGCGCTAAGATTTACTAGATTAGACGAGATTTTGACATTGTTTTCATAATATTGTTTTCATAATATTGTTTTCATAATGTTTTCTTTAAAAAAATAGCATTATGTGCCTATATAGTAAAACTTTGTCTGGCACTTGTGGCGTCTGAATGTTGATGCCTTGTCTGTATTTGATGTATTTTTTGTAGTGTTATTTTTGTATTTTGTTAATTTATTGTTGTATGTTATAAAATAAAAAAGTCCCTATAAACGGGCTGGAAAGAGAAAAAAAAGATTTACTAGATATATCACTGTCATGTATATATTGATTTACACATGCGTATTTCCCCACTCAAATGTGTTATTTATGTGTTTTAAGCAATTTTAACTTTTAGTAAAGATATACATGTCAGTGGCCTAATTACTTAATCTTTTGGTTATAATTGGATTTACCACTACTGTAAAAAAATAACGCGCAACTTCATTCTAAAAAAACCAAAATGACCGCATTTGCCATTAACCGAAGAAAATAAATCTTTTTTTGCGCGCGAAAATTGAAACATTCACTAAGTTACATCATCCCACCAACATATGAAGACCATCGATGCAGTACTCTAGAAAATCACCCAGACGAGTTCAGTGTCCCCTTATTCCAATTCCGCTTACCTGTAATAGTCCAAAGCACTGTAGCACACTGTATATTCGCCGATGTCATTTACAGTGGTGTCCCAAGACAGTGTGACCTTCATACGATTCGGTACATCCGGATCATTTTCCATTTCAGATGCGAGCATCCCATATGGTTTCTGGGTCTTAATCTTGGAAATTCTGTGTATTATGAAAATGATCCACATGTATATGATTTTTATGATCTTCAATTCCATTTGTTTCAATTTGTATGCTATAAAAGACCCCTATGCTGGTATACATCGACCAATGCAGCAGCATAAAAAAAACTCCCAAAATAAGGAAATCGTCTGCATAATGGCGCATACTAATATTTAAAAGCAATACAAAAATCAATTGGTGTTGGTGGTAATTGTATCAGTGCTCGAGAGTAAATTCACTGGTTATCCCGCATGAAAGGCCAACTCCTGTGAGAGAAAACCTTCAAAATCGAAATATCGAACCAGACTAGGGAACTTTAAAATCGTCATTCAATATAGCTAATCAATATAAGGGATTGTTAATCAATATGAATCAGGCACCCAGAAGAAAAGTAAGACTCCAGAAAGACTGCTGTGATATCAAGGCAGAAATTCATGAATATTAGTAAAAAAGAATCTTGATTGAAGATGGCACCATCAAGAGAGTATGATTCATCATTTAGCGGCCATCAACTCATTTCTATTAATCACTGCACTTACGGATGAAGTGGAAAGCTTCCGGAATTAGTTTGAACGGCAAAATCAGTACGCTGCTCTCAAGAGTATACCGCTATTATTACGGGCTCAGCATACTCCACTGCGCTTGAACTATTTTCGCTCTCACACGTGCGTATATAGCTCCGCTACAACAAAATGACGCAGCCTGATTGGACAACGGTGGTCAACGCTTGCGCTTAGCGGTCGAGCGTTGTGGAGTATGCTGAGCCCTTTACTCCCAACTTTTACGATGACATCAGAGTAATACTTTGCATCACCAATACTCGTGAAAATTGAACTGACGCCTTGTTCGAAAAAATCCACTGCATTTGTGATTTGAAATTGATTTTATAAAGACCAACGTCCAATTAATGAGGCACATCGTATTGAGTTCACTGCTACAACAAATTTGTTACAGCGTAGACACATTACACTAGGTAAAGAATTCATGCGATTGATATATCATGACTGGAAAAAAGTGAACCCGCAAGTTTAATTTTATATACATACGGTTTTGCAGGATCTCCAGGATCTGCTCGGATCACCATTCTAAACGTCTCGCCCGGACGCACGGTCTTACACGACGGCGGATCGACAAAAATAGGCTTTGAGCAACTTGCATCCTCTCCGTCAACAAAGAGTAGAAACAACAGAGGCACTTTGCTAAGGGGCTCACTCTTTCTCTTGACCGGTCTTATATAGTCTTCGATGATAACATTTACTGCGTGGTAACCTTCTGCAATATCGGTTGTGTCAAAATCAAGAGTGCACTCTTTCTTCTGGAATTGAAAACCCAAACAAAATGTGTATGGTTTATATATGACACATGATAGAGTGCAACAATATGTTATATACAGGGTGAGTCAAAAAAAAGTTTACCCTAATTGAAAAAATCTAAAAAAATATTTCTGACCACAAAATCAAGGCAAACAAAACTTTAAATGATTGCGCCATTTCTTTGCTACCATCTGGGGAAAAAATCACGCTATTTGATGATACCGTTAAGTAAATATGACTATTTCTGTACAGGAGCTGTTTTTTCACCAAAAACACGGTTTTTAATTTCAAGCTTAACGAGCTTAATAATGTTTACTAGGATTATGATGTAAAGCATTACACATCTTGTTTATTAAAAGAATTAAGTAGACAATAGACTTGTTCAAAATTCTCTCCTAATAGTTTAAAACAATAGACAGCTTTTAAGGCTTATTTATGACACAATTACCACGCTTTAATCATTTCATAACAAAATGAAATATAATGGTCAAGATCTGGAAGCGTGTTCGGACGTTAAATTGGTCACTTTTATTCAAAACAGCGTAAAATAAGTGTCCCTCCACCATTCTAAACCAGATAAAATTCACATTAAAGCTAATTGATTTGTCTTTATACCGTAGTAAATTGTTTTGAAAACAAACGAAAACTTGTTTCTAAAAAAAATCGCTGAAGTTGAGTAAACTTTTTTTTGACTCACCCTGTATCTATCATTCAGCATGCATAGAGATACCTAATTGATGTACGGCACTATTCAGATTCAAGTTACCGCTAAAGCACAATCGACCACAGTGTTTACACCGTAGCGATTCCATAACGGCAATAACGCCATAGGAATTGCACAACGGTCGCTGTGGCATAAATTGCTGAGGCACATCAGCGTCGACGTGCACTCGTTGTGGCGCAAACACTGCGGGCGACCTCGCTGTGTCCAAATCCTTATGGCTCAATCGCTGTGGTACATGAAGTGAAATTTCCACTGTATATTTATTTCTCGGAACAAGTAAATTTAGGCAACTGATATTTGTAAATATTGTTAATTTTGGTCACCGGTTAGAAGGGGGTAAGAAGAGGTTTTGAAATTTACGAGCCCTATTTAATCAAATCAGCGTTGTATTTATATATCGTTATTGTCAAGATATTGCAATAATTCAAGATACATGTATCTAAGAACTTGCAACCAAGTCTCTTCATTCAACGCTTGCATTAGAAATTGCTCATTAGAAATTAGAGCAGATGGCCACCACTGATTGGCAACTAGTGGATTCAATATTGTCAAGGCTTTACCGGTATTGATCGGTAGTGCCTGTTCAAGTATTTACTAGACTCAAGTAGTTCAGCTTAAATATAAGACTTAAGCTTAATACTGATCTATCAATGCTATCTGGATTCAATATTGTCAAGGCTTTACCGGTATTGATCGGTAGTGCCTGTTCAAGTATTTACTAGACTCAAGTAGTTCAGCTTAAATATAAGACTTAAGCTTAATACTGATCTATCAATATCTGTCTAGCAGCACATTATATAGACGGTCACAAATATTGATATGTAGGGCACAGCATGTTGTCATCCGGTAGTGAAACCTCGCCTATGGTAATACACATCGTGAAGCGCAATCATAGTATTAAACGCAGTGTCTCTTAATCATGTTACGTTATTTAAGAACTCTTACATTGATTTTGAGTCCATCGGTGGGCGGTCCGCAAGCTTTAGTGTAGGTTCTTGATGGGCATTCATTCAGTTCTGGATCGGCATAGCGACATCGAATTGCGTCGTTATCCGGATCAGATACTGCAATTGAGTACGATAGAAGATTAACAGATTTTACTTGAAATAAAAGTAACATCTTCTTACAAAAAAACTAACTTTCAAAGCAGCATATTTCGATGACTACCAAATTAGAAAACTAATCTACTGCAATAGTCGTGAAAATGAATTGGGAAATGTCTTATTAATCGTACTGTAATTGATGCACGCATGCTCAAAACTAGTGCACTGTACAGTAAAAGGCAGAATTCGGCAATGTTTATTCAGTAGCGGCGGAAGCAAAAACAAAAGGGAGGTCACGCCCCAAAAAAATATATGTGGAAGGGACACCCCCATAAAATTACAGGTGACGTGCCGCCCACCCTACAGGTGACGCGTTTGTATCGTCATATGGACCATTTTATTGTTGAAATTACAAAATTTTGAATATAAAAACGAAAATCTGAATTTGTCACCAGAAGATGGTTTACGATATTGATGAGGGCTGACATTACTATGAGTTTGTGTAATCTACATTACATCAATCAAAATAGTTCACCTGCAAGCTGCAAATGGTACATGCATCCCTTGTAGAATTTCTCCACCGGTACAGGTGCCGAAACCGGTGAGGAATTTATCACGCCGTCTGGACGAGGTTTCAAATTGACGTGCGTCATCATTTTCCATCCTTTGGCTGAACCCTCCCGGTTGACAGGGCTCTCCAGATCAACCCAACAACAGTGTTCGTGACTTTTAAAAAGAAAGGAATATAAGAAAGCATTGTATTGGGCATTATTTCATTTACATGTATATTTCTTATGAATGAATGACGGTTTTATGTCAACAATGGATAGCTGGATTACGATGTGACCATCCTTGCATTGCACGTATCATTAGCAAGTTAAATGCTCATGCTTGCAAGTATCTTTTGAAACTGTTAAACATTTGTCACATGTATATTATTTTGTTCTTGGACACCAGTTATTCTTGATAAGTGAACCTCTTTTACACAATCATATTTGGGTCAAGGAAGAAAATATCGCCCTTACATCAGCGTCAAGCGATTATGCCGCGCGGTCCATACCTGGCAATGACCGGGGCTGTGACCATGAATACTAGATAACTTGTGTGTTTATACTTGACAGTAATCATTTCATTGCATATAAAAATAAGCCGGTTATCTGAGCTTTCAATGAATACCATGTAATAAAGGGTTCAACAAAAGAAAGTATACCACTTTGTTTATGTCATTTTGAGTAACATTCAATTTTTTTACCAAACAGGCTAGATAGGCATTTATATGAATCTTTTAGGCATAATTTGATACCAAATTTGCCCCCTAGCAACAAAGATAAACCATGATTAGCACCATTTAAAGAAAAAATTCCTATTTTCAAAAGTCTCATTTCCAACACACAGCACGAGAAAAAAGGACAAATTGTTAACACACACAATGTCGTACGACCCAACGCATTTGCTCAGTGCGATCGATAGCCCCGTCAATCCTGGCTATACACACACACAGATAGACCCCAATTGGTCCTTTCTTCTCGTGCTATGTATTGGAAATGAGACTTTTGAAAATAGGAATTTTTTCTTTAAATGGTGCTAATCATGGTTTATCTTTGTTGTTAGGGGGCAAATTTGGTATCAAATTATGCCTAAAAGATTCATCTAAATGCCTATCTAGCCTGTTTTGGTCAACAACAACAAAATGTTACTCAAAATGACATAAACAAAGTGGTATACTTTCTTTTGTTGAACCCTTTATGTATGTGATACACAGACATGTGGTTGATCCTGCGATAGGCGATCGCGCGGCCCGCCGCTCCACATAGCATGATATCGTAATGCTTTATCATTGTTCTCCTACCTTATATCAAGTTCCTGCACACCTTCCGGAATAGTGAACAACTTGGTATTGTGTCCCATTGCTGAGTCTTCAGATATGTCATAATCATCGCATATCCAGTCCAGAGTCTTAGTGGCGTCCTTTTCCGAGCAGCTGGAAAAATCAATATTTTCAGGAAATATTATTACACATTGAACATTATGAAGTATGTTTACATATTATTATAATCGATATTTTTTTATCTCTCCCAATAAAGGCGATAGACGGATCAGAGTAACGGGATTTGTACTCATTATAATATGTAGTCATGAAAATTGGAATTTGATGACTATATTATGCTCAACAGCTCAAGGGCTCTAGTTTACCCCTTATTAAAATGAAACAGACATAAGTATACCCTGGCTATTTCATATATTGATATAAAGTAAAATATAGGATAAGAATTCATCCGAGCGAGAATATGTCAAGCCAATTTCCTCTTTTACTTTTAGCATGCGATGAATAATATGAAATGTTATTTATGATGATAAAGCATCCTTAAGGCCAAAACAAAGCAAGTTTGTCTCAGACAAAACCTGGAAAAGAGCTATGCGAAATGCGGTTTTTTTCTTCTATAAAAACATGAGATGGACTCTATGAAGCAAGAACATGAAACTGATGTACTTCACAATGTGAAATTAAAATTTTAAGAAGCATAGTCCAATAAATTACTGGAGTCAGTGATATTATTATGTAGATTTAATAGATAACATAATACATTATAAGAATATAAGACTTAAGTTGATTGTTTGAGAAGAAAGATGAACATTTTGCCCAATTATTTGTCACCATGCTAAAGCCTGTACGGGAAGATTATCCTCTTTAAGGACGGATCTTGTTATTAGTGAGAATGATCAATGTTCTACATTTTACCCCGCTGTTGCTTGTAAGCGTTGGATTTTAAATAATATTCTCCGCCCCATAAACCGCAGATGACCATTAAAAGGGTCATAGCTGACTGACTTTAAAATAATAAAGTCATGCTGTCATTCGATCTTATTTATAGCGTCATGAATAGTTTAATTAATGAAAGGAGAGCAACCCTAATCATAATCTTTATGATCTTAATAATAAAACAGATGTTTTAAAGTTTAAAAAAGCGCCACAAAGAATGTAATATACAGGGTGTTTCTAACAAAATATAGATGTATTGCACACCATGCCACTCATTAAATATTCAATATTATTATTAATGTTTATAAGCTAAACGATAATTTAGTTGGCTTTCATCCTTTTCATATGCCTTTTGCTTGATTGTATTTGCCTTTTTTTGTTGTTGATCGAACGGTATGCTTATCTCAATCACATGCCCTTAAAATGATTGTTTTTAGGAGAAAAGGGTGCTTGTTGAAAAACTTTAATTATGTTTAGTCAACCAACGATATCTTTGGATAGGCTAAGCATAAAAGTCAAATTGAACTGCATATCAAAGTGGATTTAACTGTCTTGAGGCTAATATAAATATTAAGTCCAAATACTGAAAGCTTAATTATCAAAAAAATAACATTCCACAAAAAAGAAATCAAACAAAATTGGCATAACCCCGAATTCAAGTGCGTTGATCCGACATATCTTTAGATTGGTCGAAGCAAATGCAATCACATAAACGGCATTTATGAGCCAACTAAATGATCTTTTAGCTTGTAAAACATGCGAAATACTGAATAATTCATGTGAGCAATGACGTCGAACATGTGCAACATTTTTTCATAATCAATATCACAACTAGGGTAATTTAACTTGAAGTATAAATAAAACACCTTCCAGTAAGCGTGACTAATAAGCATACTCTACCAGTACATATCTGACAGGTTTTAAGTGTGGTTGAAAGGTCAGGCGGTCAAAAATGAACCACCAACGAGATGTTTTCCATGTTGAGCGAAATTAATTTGTAACTGTCGTAAAATCAATTCAAACTTTCATCCGTTTTACATAGGACACCATGTATAACCATGAGACGATACCGGTCTACGGGCGGCCGTTAGGGTAAAAACGGTCTAGAATCAGAAAAGGGGTGTACAATTGAGAAAAATGGATTGAAGTTTTGAATTAGAAGAAAGGTATAGAACTAAGAGAAAGCAGTAGAATTGAAATAAAGATTGCTCCTACCTTTCACAGTTGATCTTTCCACTGGTACGCAATACTGTCCGATAGTACTGCGCTGTAATTGTACATGGGTCAAAACCTGCCTCCTCGTGGTTATATTTAAAACCCACTTGGTACATAAGTTCAATCTGTGTAGATATGAGGTAAGATTTGCTTAAGTATGAATTAGATAAAGCCGTTACAGAGTGATATGCATAAGGCTAATATTAGTGTGTATATTTTGTGTGTATATGAAATCAATTGTATTAGGGGCCATATCCAAACTCTCAAGTGATTTTATAGCGTTTTTCTACCGATTTTACCCCGGTATTACAACGGTATTTATTTCCTTTTCTATTGTTAAAAGATCGGTGATTAACTAGAGCCTCTCTACTTATCTGGCGTTAACAATAGAACTATTGTAGTACTCTCGATGGCTCAATTAGTGAAGACGCTATAAAATCACTTGAGAGTTTGGATATGGCCCCTTATACATGTATATAATCGGCATTTCGATCGTGATATTTTTGAGACATGATATATTGTGATTTCTGTATAGAAATAAATGAACGATTATGTTTTGAATTTCTGGCTATGTAACAATGGCCTGTTGTAGCCTGCAATAAAATATGTTAATGAACACAATCTTGAATGATACTGCCCTCTATATTTGAGGAGATGGACTGATCATTATTATTTCGGCAATGTGTCAATTGCTAGGAGCCAAATGTCAAACTTTTAATGGTTTATATACGGTCAATTAATGACATCACCAGATGAATGAATAGCAACGACTCAACGAGTAAATAGGTCATGCCTATCTGTTGGTCACTTAATACTGTATTAGTGTTCATTGTACCAGCTATTAAAATATTTTTACTAGATTATACAATATGATGTAAAGTGTAATTAGTATTCAGCATGATTGGAAGAGAAGGATGTGAAGATAGGATAATTCACATTACGGTTCCGTGCCCTGTATAAAATCCAACTTTCTTGACCACGTCTTTGATGACATATCCAGGGTAATAAATTATCCCCTCCTACGCCATTTATCTGATTTATTTTACACCAACTGTGTTTTGCCAGCATGCGTGCTACCATTTCCACCGCTATCCTAAGCATAGCTCAAGGCTCTTTGGTGTTGGTGTAACTAGAAGCCATTATAAACTACTTTTGAAAATGTTCTTGTGATAACAAATTCCAACTTTTAATTTCAATTTGTCATAAAAAACTAGTGCTATATCATATTTTATGAAAACAAATGTTCAAATTTCGAAAAAAAAATCACATTATATTATCCAAAGAGCAGATTTTAGTATTAAAAGTAGCCCAAATCTGCTGAAAATCACCACGTGTGGAAATAGTCATGTGGCAATACTGCAGCCCCTCAGGCTTGTTTCTAGTTCCACCGCTGCGACACTCAAGGTCCCCCAGCATGCGGTAAATGGTGTTGGATGGATCAAACTTGGGCTCAAACCTTACAGGTAACTGTAATGTAATGTGAGTTACGTGTATCAACCGTCTTAGGATAATCGGTTTCATTTTATCGAGACAATGAGTTAGGATGGCAAAGGTTCCATTTGCAAATATAAACCACTTTTTTCACTCGCAAGAACCATTTGCATCATGAATATTATTTTGTAATTGTTATTTGTACCTCATATTTCTCCACCCATTGATCGATTGTTTGTAATTATTAATTTCAAGTTTATCCGGAAAAATATTCCTTATACAAAATCATAGTGACTATCCCGAGATACAATCCTTTAGGTGACATTTCTTTGAGAAAAAAACTCGGGTATTTTACTCCATTACAAATATGCCTACTTACTTGGTTATCTCCAATTGGTTTCCAACTCATGGCACCGCCTCGAAAATGGCTTCCATAAGTGCTATGCGCTGCAATCAATAGCAACACGATACCTAAACTGCCCATCGTATGAAACCTGACAAGAGACGATTAATAAAACAAGATACAGACCTTAGTGTTGACCTGAGTACCTGAGAACTGGAAATGTGAAAATATCTAATACTTAACACATCCACGCGGCTATTAATTTTTCCATATTATACAAAACATATTTTTCAGAGTTCAGACATGTCAGAAACCTTTCCCAACTTTCAAAGTCTTATCTCATAAATAACTACACGAAAATTAGGGATGTTTGTTCTTATTCTAATGCATTTCTCACGGTGTTTCCAGATATGGTGATGAAATTCAATACATTTGACATTTTTAAAACATTCTGTGAAATTTTGGAACTATCATCTGCAGACGACTGCCGCTTGGAAAGTGTTAAAGGATAACGGTACAGTCGGTATACTAGTCATGCAGCTCTAAGCATTAACCTACATGGCGAGTCAAAAAGACTGCAATAGTGGAAAGAAGCCATTTTGTTTTCAAAACCAAAATGAATTTTAAAACTTTTTAAACGTTGCAAGAATGATGTATTTAATCCTAACTTTGTGTGAAAAAATGAAGTCGATCGCATTTTTCGTTTGTCTTTGGTGACCCTCTTTGCTACACAACCAAATTTACCTGTTTGTCCACGAGCACAGTGATTTTCATTCGAAATGGCACACATTGCATTTTCATATTTGAATAGCCCGCCAAAAAAAATGGAAAATGTCAGTTTTGTTATTAAAATTTAGAACATTATACGCTTTCATAGCATGGGTATGATTATAATTGATTATGTTAAATCACATGTAAACAAGAAAGGATGCATCAAAATAACATCACAAAATGAACTCAAGTTTCAAAACTTGAATGAGAGACACATTTTGCGATCTGATGCATATTTTGGGTATCTGGTGGACAAACGTGTGAAATGGTCTAAAGGTTCACCAAAGGCAAACGGACTATGATATTGACTTCATTTTTTCACACAAATTTAGTAACAAATAAGGTATATGTATAACGTTTAAAAAAATTCAAACTTCAACTTAGTTTTTAAAACAAGATGGCTTCTTTCCACTATTGCAGTTTTTTTGACTCACCCTGTATATGGTAGGAAAATAATTATTTAATGTATATTGACCATTTGTATTGATATTCAATAAAGCTAATTTAAACTGCACATCCCCAACTTTTGATTATTTGAAGATTCGCGCTTGGAGGAAATTGTGATGACGTAATCACGCAGGAATTCAATACCTTAATCGAAAATATCAGTAGGCCTGCACGAAATAGAGTTGTGGAGATTTCATAACTGTTTCGACATGTTGTAGCCACGCCCATAAGGTGATGTTTTCATTCATAAGCCGATTTTGTCTTAACGCGGCACTTTGAAAAACTTTAACCTACGGATAAGGTCTTTGTAATGACTAGCGGGCACCCGCGCTTCGCGCGGGACCCGCTAGATGAGTAAACCTGGGCGGTTAATATTTTGTTTCGATGAGTGAACCTGGGCGGTTAGTTTTTGTTTGTTTTTGAGGAGTACTGCATTAATGTATTTGATTTGTAATGTTGTTACAATTCAGCCGGTTGGCTGCGATGACAATAACATTTAGACCTTTATTATTATTATTTTGGTGAAGATGGGACATTAATCATTAATGTCCCTTAGTTGTGTTGTTTTAACTTCGTTGACTCAGTACGACGGTCAAGCGCGCACGGGGAAGACTTTCCCACTCCTAGATGTTATGCCACTGATTTACATCTTTTATTTTATAACTTAATATATATAATATGGGGTATAATTTATCGTCATGTCAATTTGTAGACTATAATACTATGTACATCAATGGCAACAGGCGATTTGTTTTTTCTCAGGTTTGCCATATGGGACATGCATACTTGTAAGCCGAGGCCCACGTTTTGAAAAAATAGGGGACGTGTGGGGTGATTCTAAACACCACGATAACCGTAAGCAAGTGATAAAGGACGTTATGTAACTATACAATAGAATAAAGGACAATTCATTACGGTATTACACCATAGACTTGGTGCAGGATTGGGACCCGTACACTAATTACATTTGTACACGTTTGTATTGTAGTGCTGAAGTAGTGTACAGGTATAATAACAATCAGATGTAATGTTGTCAAAATGTATTTTTAAATGATAGTTTGTGTGCCGAACAAACCACAATGAAAATGAACTGGATATTGATAACAAAGCACGTACTACATATCGATCATGCAGAAACGGCAAAATATACACCAATCGTTTGAAATCGAGTATGGGATAATTGCTGCTAGTAAAGCTCAACTTGGCTGGTATTCCCGTTTTATTGGCAGAAATAGAACTGTAAAATGATATGCATTAGGGGGTTAAAAATGACGGCATAGGGCGCCATGTTGAAAAGATCTATTACTTTACATGAACATGGACCAGGAAAACACACTGAAACCGAGGAAAACACAACGAAACATATTTGTAGAACACCAGTTTTTATCAAAAATAGTAAAACAAAATGAGTAAAAAATCATTGTTGTAAGACTCCTGCTCACTTGCTGCTCATTCTACTTATTCCAAGATTGATTGTGTCGTATCTAAGAACACACCGACAACACACAAAAAACCCGTCGGGATCCGCGTCATCGCCGCACCGTGGACCAGGAAAACACACAGAGACCGAGGAAAACACACCGAAATATATTTCTGTAAAACAATAGTATTGATTTAAAAAAAAGTAAAGGAATAGTAAGAAATCATTGTTGCAAGACTCCTGGTCACTTGCTGCTCATTGTACTTATTCCAAGCTTGTGTCGGGATCCGCGTCGTCTTCTTAAAAATCATTTCTCTAATATTAAATTGTAGTTAATTCTAATGTCATATTTCAGAGGGGAATAAGCATTTGTACAGTATAAATTAGATTTATTGAATATAGTCTTGTAATTTGTAAGAGATGAATAAATTATGATTACAAAATTATAATTTATTAATATCTCTTTACCCCGATTTTAGACTATATTCAATACTTTACAACGTCTTTCATATATTCAGTGGCGTAGCCCCCCCCCCCCCCCCCCTGCAAACAAAATGTGGGGCAACCTTTTACGAAAAAGTTCAGAAATCTTGCCCCCCCCCCCCCTGAAAAAATCCCCCCCCCAGTCAGAAGCCAGTTATTAATGAAATTATGACAAAATACAACCCATAATATTAGAGTCGTATCGGTTGAGACTCGAAACTGTCGGTCGAGATTGGCACTACCGGTTTTTGAATACCTGTGTTTTGCGAACGGTTTTGGTAAAAACATTATGTGTGTTGGGGCCCGGGGGATGTACATGTAACCCAAATAGTAAAATAGTCGGCACATTTGTACATGTAGTCTACAAATTTATGCAGCAGTGGGCTAAATAAACAAAGGAAAATGTTATAAAGAAAACTGATGAAAACCCGGAGGATTGGCCATTAGTTGCTGACTGTGGGTTTTTTGGACTGTGTGATTTCTTTGACCGTGCGAAATTTTGGGACCGTGCGAAATTTTGAGACCTCACCCCCTGCAAACAAAATGTGGGGCAACCTTTTACGAAAAAGTACAGAAATCTTGCCCCCCCCCCCCTGAAAAAATCCTAGCTACGCCACTGCACTGTCGGTTCACTTTCATTTTTCGCCGCCCCCCCCCCCCCCATGAAATACCTGTTTGTATGGGTCCGATGGGATCAAGCACTGATATAACACCATGCATTTCTCCTCACTCCCCTTAACCTTGTTAACCCACGTTTAATATATCCAGGATGAAGGCCCAGTGTTCTCCTCACTCCCCTTAAATCCGGTATGAATGCCCAGTTTTGTATTGTATGTTGGGGAAGGGGAGGGGGCGGAGGGATAATTCATCATTTAATTTCATTAATTTATAAAGTTATCATTTTAAAACAAAAAACTAAGAGTAAGACCTAGGATATGTGTCATAAGCCTATATAGGTTTCATTCCATATTTCTCAGTATAACAATCAAGGCCCTTTAATATGGTCCGTTTGTCGACATGTATACCCGAATTGAATAGCGTATGTCTGCAGCAATTCATAGTTTAATTTGTATGATTTATGAAGTTATAATTTTAAAATCGACATATATAGGCCTACCCGAATTGAATAGCGTAAAGCAGTATGCCTGGAGTTGTTCATGATTTAATTTGATTGATTTATAAAGTTATAATTTTAAAATCGAAAGCTCCCCCTTTAATTTACATGCACATGTATACCCGAATTGAGCGTATTTGATTGATTTATAAAGTTCTAATTTTAAAATCGAAAGCTCCCCCTTTAATGTACATGCACATGTACATGTATACCCGAATTGAGCGTATGCCTGGCGCACTGTAGGCCGTGTCTCATGTCCCTAGGTTTCAGGGGCACTGTTAGCAATGCCAGTAGGGCGCTGTGTACTGCTGTACAGTATAACAGTATGTAGTAGTCGGTCCTAGTACTACATACATGTATGTACGTTTGTGGCAGTATTAAAACGATAAAATATAACAATTGGAGCGCCAACATTGACTATTATGACGGCTCGGTTATGTGCTATGCATGTTAATAATAGGTACAATCAAGCCTTGAAGCGTATAAATGTATAAAACTGTGTAAAAGAGGATATTAATAAAGACTCGCTCTCTCTCTTGACTTCACCTCTTCGGTTCAAATTTTACATTTGGTTCAAGTGAGCAGTGTTGCTATAAATGGGATTGAAGGAGCCCAAAAGCGCCCACTGACCTAATATAATTGACACTGTCTACCCGTCTCAAATCACGCAAAATGACGCCCAGTCATGCCTCTTTGCATACGCTTAGCAACTTCTATATCTTACTCAGCGTTGCTCATTTCAAGATCAGAATGCGGCTGCGCTACGTCTTTATAATTGATTGAGCTGTGGAAGAGTTTACATTTACATTCAACCTTTGTCGCATTCTTCTATCAACGTAGATAAGGCTGCAGCATTCATGATTAGCGATAACGACTGACTGGTACTGGGTCGACTATTACGATGGCTTTACGTGAATTGTAATATAGATGCTACATGTCTGAGCGTTAAAGTCCCATGGCACGAATTTCCTTTAATATAGTGATATCGTTTAAAATGTACCCGATTGGTATAAATGCAGTATCATCGAAGAACTCATCCCAACTGGTAGGGCGAAATACACACATAACAAGCTCGTTTGATCGTATACCGTAGTTGTTTGTCTCATTTATTTGTAGAAAACACGTGGGAAACATTTCAGCAAACGTCAAGTGCCCAATAATTTTAAATTTTAGTTGTAATGACATCATTTGATTAAAGCTTGTCATCTCTTGATTCTTATTCAGTGGCGTAGCCAGAGAAGGGGCGAGGGGGGCGATCGCCCCCCCCCCCCCCCCCCCAATATCGACGTCGTGTCGGTTGGCACTGTCGGTTCATTTGACCAGAGGAATCATGGAATTATGATGGTCAAAAGTACACATATGAAAACATTTCGCGCGCTACGCGCGCATGACACTCCCCTAAATGCAATATTCGTTGGTACAAGCTTGTTTAGAACCAAAATGTACCTCAATCGTGCCAAAAATAGGTGTAAAGTCAAAAGATTTCGCGCGCTACGTGGCCGTGTGTGTACTCAAAACAATCTTGTCGGTTCATTTTCAGTTCTCGCCCCCCCCCCCCCCCCCAATATGAATAACCTGGCTACGCCACTGTTCTTATTACTTAATCCGTGCAATAATGTTCAACACATTCGATCAACCGTAACATTAATTTCATAATAATATTAGATAAAAGCACAAGTCATGCTGTACACACCTGCCACGTACCCATACTTGATGCACAATAAACAAATGTCCAACCCTAATCTAATTTATAAACAAACCTATAGGCATGTGATCTTTTCATATTATTAAATTTATTTATGATTTTTGATGTTGTGGGGAAGTGTCAATGTATTAACCCTCCTATAAATATTTTAAATAAAATGTATTTCAATACAGCGCGTATATCTACCTTGTACCAGTGAAGTCCTTACCATATGTGTTAGCCATGACCTTCAGCTACATCCCCATTCATGTGGTTACCTGTGCTAAGGTGTATCTTTTAAACTTTCAATCGGTTCGATATCTAATCAAATATGCAAATTAGCTAATTAATTTTTCAAATCTCAAATATGCAACTTATGTACCTTACGCCATATTTGTTTTATCATATTCCTTAATACATTTATAATAAATTATGTGTCACCATGTTTATCTAAAGTACATTGCACTGTTTTGAATTGTAACCATGGTAACCATTGATTTGTATCAAATTATGATACATATTCAAATGCTTGTGTGATACACTCATTGTTTTGAAAATCCAATTATAACACTAAAGCATAACAAATGTTATTAGTTTACTACTTACATGACCTGTAGAACTTGAGATACCGTATTTAGTTACGCATTTTTAATTAACTAGACTCCACATTGCAGATTGCATTTTTGCGAACATAATGCATTTTCAAGCGCCTGATGTACAAATATGGACTAAAATACACTTCTGATTTTCCATGAGCTGATACAGGCTGTCCCAAAATGATTTCTTTTATCATCAAAATCAATGGGATTGGGTTCTGGGTGTTTTTTTATCATCTTATACATACTGTACCTTTTCATTAGGATTTCAGATCATGAATATCGGATTTATAAACTCAATATACACTCTATTGTGTAGAACTGTAGACATAGTAATTTCACCTTTTTGACCAGCCTGTATATGAGGCTTGTGATGATCAATGTATATTTTAGTCATTTAAGAATATGGTTATTAAAATAAAGAGGTTCAACGTTGACAGAAATCAATTTTGAGCTCAAAATGGCATCTCTTTGCAGAATTTTGACTACTTTTGGAGAATTTCAAATGTCGTAGCACCAGAACGCATTGCTCGATTAATGATTCTTGCACCAAATTAAATCTATTGCCAAGATCTTTAAAATGACGTCTTGTTGAATTCCCATTACCTAATAATATAAACAAGTTTAAACATTTTTTGATTGTGTATTTTACGATAATGTAATGCACTAATATTCACGCAAGTATTACTACATGTAATTGACACTGTATCTGTGTCTTTTAAAGTTAACACACATAACATGGTCATAACCCTACATAAAAGCATTTGCTATGCAAATATTGCCAACCCCTAATCATTTTTTTCACGTATAAAAAGTAATTTCGTACTCACCTCCGTACTCGTGGGTTATACAGCAACTACAAACTTGATGATAACAATTCTCCGTGGTAATTTTCCCGCGTTTTTCAAGAAACTGTGAAGAGATATCGTCTGTTATTCGATCTGACGCATCGATGCCACTACCCGTATCATAATTCATAACTGACGTACACGATATTAATTTACATGGTATAATAAACCATAAACTTAACGTCACTTCATTATCTGCTGTTCTAATTAGTTCCCGTCACATCACCACTGATCATGCTGATCTCACGTTTTATATAATTGCAAAAATTGATCCGCCATTTGGGCGGAGAGCCTCGAACTGGAATCAGATTCAATAAGAATATTGCATAATTTCACAATGTCTCACCAGTCATGTCTAATTGTGCAGAGAGAGTCGAGTTAGTTACATAATGTTATGTCTTTTTAATGAGAAAGTTGCAGTTTTCATTTTAATGTCCGTGTTCTCATTAGATCAAGCGAGGTACAAAGGAGGCTTCTTAACAAAATAGTCGTCGATTACTTAACTGTGGAGGGGAGCAGGGGCGGCAGCAGCATCACAAATTGGGGTGGGGGGGAGGGGGGGGGGGGGGGGTGGAAGAACAAATTGTGTTTGGATTTTATTGTAAAACTTGCCTAAAAGTAGATAAATTTGTCTAATTAGACATTTCAAACACTAATTTTAAGTAATTTTGACATTAAAAAATTCAACATTTTCGATTGTTTGGGGACAAAATGGGGGTAGGGCTTGAGCTTATTGGGGGGAAACGGGGGAGGTGCTAATGTCGCGACTGGGGGACATAGCGCTCATGAAAAACGTTTCATAAATGAAGAAATTAAATCAACCAGCGACGGTAATGATTTAAAATAATTCAACAGGTATTAGTTTTAGTAGTTACTATTAAAACTAATACATTTTAATAGTTGTTATTAAAACTAATACATTTTAAAGTCAAGCAATTAAAGTTTGAAATTCATTCCGATATCATAAAATCAAACGGGGCTGTTTAATTCACGTATGTTTAAGTTAACGGATCTTGAATATGTTCAATACTTCAAAAACTCCATACACAGAATAGAAATGCCGATTTACGTGGTAACTTGATTTATTAAGGATGCACTGCAAAACAAGTACGTATAAGTGACTTGCACGTAGGACTAATACGATATAGATACCTTCTTATACGTACTAGTTTTGCAGCACCGAAAATGCTTTTTGATCACTGTAACATACTAATAATAAAGTGCGCCATAGATATTTAAAATGTTTACATTTATTACGTTTAATTAGAGTACGCGTATTATGCGACGGAAAAAGCCCTGTTATATACGGGCAAACGGACCTCCTAGATCGGGTCGGTCGTTCGGGCAGTCGGGCTTTATTTCTTCTTCTTTTTTAATTTTCCCTTCAAAATGACCGTAAAGAATCGGTAAATAAATTGATTGGTCGGGTCCGTACAACAGGGTTTCTTTTTTTCGTCGCCGTACCTGGTTAAACATTTAATTATTGATACGCGAACGAGTTTTAACACAAGGGAAATTCGTTCAAATCTACCATGTCGCTTTATTATCATTCTGATACGTGGTTTCAGGTATTACACGGAGGGAGGGTGTATACTGGTTGTATCACCTAACTTTTATTAATACTTAATTGATATTTAAGAAGGTCTCGCTTCATTCACTTTTATTGATATTGATTTCAAGGCATATCAATCAACTGTTGGAACTGGAGATTGCATTTTTCTGCAATGAACATTGGACTTACACAGCTCAGAGCCCTATAGGTAATTTCGAGAAGTAATCAGGAGTACATCCTCCGTAAAGACTCACATTATCATAACAAACCTCACGTAGAAACGCCGATGATATGGATTATTATGATCTGCGTCTCAGTTATGATAACAGTGGGACAAAAAGTTTTATTCCGACATTTTAACTATAGTTTTAGGGTTATGAGCATTTGTATTACCTGGTATTGGTAAGTTACAATTTTTAGGACTGTATAATATTGTAGCCACGATGTATGGTGGATTGGCGTCATTGGTGAATGATGATCGATGCACCGGGCTTTGTTGTTTAATGACTCGTTACTAGCATGAATACTGTTGAACGTATATGGTCGAATCCAACGAAAAGTGTACACGTGATGTTCAGACCTATAATAAAATCATCTATATCTTGACTATTTTATTTTTGTGTTATACGTATCCGCCTCGATGAGACGCTTCGCGCCATATATAACAGGACTAACTTCTATGCACAATTGGGCGTATGCGAGCAATAAACCTGCTATTTTTCACCCTTTTTACAAAATAGTTGTTAAGGTTTTATTTTAGACATATAACCGTTTAGATGAAAACGAGCTTAAGTGGAAATAATTTTGCCTGTTTGATTGGTGGATATCTCAAGAATGCCTCTTGTAATTTTTGTTACTTTTGATCAATACCCTGAATTGTTGTGATTTTTTTTGCTGTGGTAAGTTTTGACGTTACCTACCAATACATGTTTTGTTAAATCTCACTTTCGGGGAAGAATTCGCCTGAGGTAGTGTAATTTGTGCTGTAAGGATACCTAAATATGTTAAATACTTAAATGCATTGTCCCCATTCAAGTCGATTTTATGATAAAATTTTTAGAAATTTTAAAAGCGGAAACGATCGGTTTGGTAAAAAAAATGCATTACCTCCGAATACCTATTTAAAACACTGCCATTTTAATATAAACACAGATTAGTGAATGATATCTATAGAATAAGTGAAGTATGATACAATGTACACGTGTGCTAAGTTTTATCATTTTGAAGGCAACATATTTTGAAATATCTGCAATAAAAGGCTGTATTCGTAGGCAAATTTGAATTATGAACTGTTACCTTCAAATACAAATAACGATACCGTGGTACTTCCCTCTGTTGTTACATACTTGTAACGACTGGAATAAAGTAGAAACGTGTGCTGCGTTCGGCAAGCAACGGAGAAGTTTTGCATCAATCTTTCAGCTTTTGTAAGTAACTTTTCACAAAATGCTGTAGTTTGCGTACAAGTGCATCAATAATTTGTTGTTGTCTTAAAAGTTGATTGAATATAGCCTCCCTCTGTCTCAATCTTGTTACTCCTATTAGTGTAGTTTTGTATGCTATTCACGCAAAGACATCCTCTGACAGTTGATTTAAATCGCAATGGGCGTGATTAATGTTTATATAAATATTCAGTAACAGCTTCTCGTGCATTGACTTCATGTTGTATTCGGAGGTAACATGTATATGTAGGCAACATTCAATAATATACACGGTGCATATTGGCCCTAAATGATTTTATTTTACATACAAGCAGTGCGCAATCATACAATCTGACTGGATATATTATTAGATTTATATTTATATTATTAAATGAAAATAGGAGGTGTTAATTTAAATAAAATGCATGGTGTAATCACACTGGTTTTGCCGAGAACATATTTTTTGTTGGAGTTAGAGTGAATGAATGTTATTTATATCTATAGATTACACGTTAATCGTCTTAAAATGGGTACATTTAGTCATAATATCCATGAAATTTCGGCTTCATAATCAATTTATTCATATTCCATTTTGTATTCGTAGGTAACCTATATATTAGTTAATGAGCATGGTACAATTCCTGTATTGTTTTTCGCTTTCATTCGCATCTAATATTATGTAAATATTTAGCAGGAATGTATAAGACAGGAATAATATCGTTTGGTGCGTAATATTGTTTTAAACCAGCTTGTCGATATGATGTATGCGTAGTTACCACACTTCCTCTGGAATTGCAGAGAAGTGACTACCGAGGTACATAATATTGGCCATTATTATATTTGTATTTGAAAATGGAATTCATGTGTCACAAATATAAAATAACTTGCTTCATTTTTACTCGGGCAGGTTGTGTAATGTCACCGAAACGTATTTTAAGTGAACAAGAAATTTAGTAAAACATTTTCCCTTTTTTTTTAAAGGTGGGAGGGAATCAAGGGTAGGCCTAACTGATTTCAGTCTCAAATCAAAAATGGTTCATGAATAATGCTTCCGACATTCATTAATTAGTGTAATTGAACTAAGCAGTGGTTGATTTAAAAGAAAATCACAATGAAAGGCACATGCCCGACAATATCTCTGTCGTGGCAAATTAGATTAGTGTTTTTAAATCAAACAACATTGAATTTTTAAACATAAAATTCCTATTTTGTCTACATCTGACAAAATATTTCATATTGGTAATTCTATGTCAAACGGAATTTGCCTCCGGTTGAAACTCGATAAAAACTGACTATGTACGACTTTTAGAATGATACAATTTCCAAACTAGGAAATTATATCTTAATTATAATCTGACAACTGAATGTCTTGCTGTAAGTTGTATGTGCTTTATTCCGCTGTGGACTGAAATGCACGACATTTGAATGTACTAGACTTTGAACATGCTCGGCTCATATTAAACTTATATATATAATATAAGGTCTGATATGAAATTATTTCAAAGTTATATTAAATGAATTAAAATGCGATCTGGCTTTCGTGTTTAAAACAGCTATTCAAAATGATAACTGCTAGAAGACTCACTTGCCTCCTTCATTTAGAACAAATTGAGGAAGACAACCGGTTGTTTTATTGCTTAAAACAAATAACCTGACATTCAAGACTGTGAATTACAGGCAAATCAAACTGTTTGCTAAAAGAAAACCGCTTGCTTTCTAATTAATGATGGCTCGAAGAAATGTTCAATAGTTGATTCGATCCAATACTTTGGATTCACACGGAAACTGAAACGTTCATTCTTAACATTCTAAAATGTCCTATAATAAACAAAGAGTAATTCTGTTCTACTAGATATTCATCCTCGTGACAAGAGAGAGATGAAGAACTAACTACACAAAGAATACAACAAGATCCACTAAACTTGTTAAGTAGAGATTACGAGGCTGAATGATCAGAGGTATCTTACTTAAAATGTTTCTATATGCTTAATATTTTATTATGTTTAGTTTTAATGATGAACATGCTATTTACCAAATGAGATGAGTAAGAATATTATTACTAGCGAGTTAATTGATTGTTTAACTATACCTTTACGAAATTTTAACCCATGTACATGTATGTTGTCATCATCTTGCCTTGTATCATATGTTAAATATTACACCTTTCTGACTGTTTTGTAGAAGTTAAACGCACATTCTTAATAATTGAAAGTCAAGCAAGAAAGACACTTACAAAATTGGATGATCAGATACGTTAGCATAATAAAACATTTTCTGCCGTAATTATCATGTGTAAATTAATTTTAATCAACATTCCTTAATCAAATTAGATGATCAACAATACTAACAGTATAGGCCTAGTGAGTTTATTGATGTTTAGGATGTTTTCTTTTATATCTTAGAAATAGGAACATAGTTTTATATCATTTTAATGTTTATTTGGTTAATCTTGCTTTTTATTCAAATGTTGAATATTACGCAATTCTGATTGTTTTGTAAAAGCAGTGCTGAGCGCACATTCTTATATTATCAACTTTTAACGTCAAGCAAAACACCTTTTTATTTTGCTGTACGACATTCACCCTCACACGCGATTCAGGGCATAAAAACTACGTCTAGTACAATTTTGCCTCTTAAACATATGTAAAATCAAAGAATCCAACCGTTCTTAGTCAACGAAGTTGAAGTTGAGAGCAAATGTGTTACCTACGAATACTTTGATTATTGCAATATTAGCTACCGTGCTTTAAGTCTTAACATGTTTTTCTCTTATAAGAATGCTTAAAAATGTTGCCTGATATTTTGTTCTCAATAAAACCTATTCAAAATTACAACTGAGAGTAAGATATTGTGTATTTTTTCAACATTAAATTAATATTTTAGTATCTATTTAAAGTAAACTATTGGGGAATATGTCCATAATATTAGGATTTAAACATGTTTTAACATGTTTATTTAAAAACAAATATTGTTAACAACCCTGCATGATCATTTCACCCCCAGAATGCAGCATAAATTAAGTATAACATTAATTTATTACAGTTCTACTTCTCTTATACCTACGTATACATTAACTGTTACCTACGAATACAAAATGTCCACATTCCTCTATGTACTTAAGTTTCGGGCGCATGCTCAAAATTCTAAAATTTCCAGAAAGGGTCATTCCCCCTCTTTGAGGTACATGAAAATAAATGTTCATTAAAATCATCTTGGTGAAAGTATACAAAGTGACTCAACCTCATGTTTCAAAGTATCGAGAGCCTGAAAATGCTACCTAACTGTGTGAATCTAAAATGTAAAAAAAGATGAGTACCTGTACAAATATGTCCACTTTCTATCAACATTAGCATCTACTGAATACAATACAATCACAAATGTGAATGCAATATGTAAATAGGTGGAATAATCATCACTTAATCAAAATATGGTACTTGTATTTGTAGGTAATATTGAGAAGTGTACCTTCAACTTCATCATTCCGCCACGTGGTCAATTGGAGAGATTAGTGATGGCACTTTTTTTCCATACAAGCTTGATATGTTGACTTAGAGTGGGGAAAAGGAATAAGAGATCGAAGCATTTTTAAACTGGACCCTAAAAATCTAGCCGTGTACACTTTTCGTTGGATTCGACCATATACATGTATTAAGGACGAAAGATTGGTAAGAACAGAGTATGGCCATGTGTTTTGAACTCGCCACCCTTCCCGTTGCATGTCCAGATTTTTACATTTTACAACATCTCAGATTCGAATTAGCATATCGCAATAACTACTAGAAATAGAAGTCAAAGTTGATGACATTACAGGGAAATCTTTTATCACGAACATAGGATCTCCACAAGGTGATTCAGCAAGTGCGTTTCTTTTCATCTTCTACCTAGCGATATCGCTTAACAATATAACAACGACGCCTACAAATGATCATAACTATTCATGTATTGACAAACTCACAGAATCAGTAATTATTACTCCTCCAATATCTGAGGATCATACATACAGCAGACAGAATGACAAAGAGCCCTACCATCATGCTCAACAATATGCTAACGATACTGGATGGGTAGCAATCAGGAAGCAATACTTGCAATCCATAAAGAATGATATTCCAGACAGACTTCAATCAAGAAATCTAGGAGTTAATCACTCCAAAACAGAAGAATATCTCATCAGAAAAAATGGTCCTACAGATTGGAAAACCTGTAAATACTTAGGGGCCCCGTTTCAATTGAGGGCGCTCTATTTAGTGACGCACTGCCGTCATTTTTTACACGGCGATTCATCAAGTGACGGAAGTCCGTCGCCCGCCGGAATACGAACAAAAAACACTTTTCAATAGAGGGCGCGCTTGGGAACGGGACTGCGTTTCTAGGGAACGGCCTCACGTCACAGTCATTATCAAAATTCATAAAAAGCTGATTTTGCCGATTTTAAACAACGAAATAACTCTCTTATCACAGAGATAACCTTTACAAAGGCATCACTTCTAAATACTATAGGGCGTATATTTAATGTAAAAATTATCACATTTGTCAACAAAAAAAGCACCGGTCAAAAAAGACATAATTTTAGCTTGTGTCGTGTGATGTTTGGGTCAAAGGTTAAATTAAATCATCGAACTGGATGTCGCAAGGAGTTCTGGTACCTTATGCTGCCCTAAACTCGATGGACAGTTACTTTTTATGCAGATAATTGGGGGTAAAAGGCGAAAATTCAAACATTGCGCAAATTGACGGGTGTGCGTTACCTCCCATAGCAAATAAAATAGTAGCAGCTAACAAGCCGCTAGTTAGCCGATCGTTAGCTGCTATTGATTCTAAACCTATCAGGAACTAGCGGCTAGCCGCTCGCTTTCTGCTACTATTAGCAGCTAGATGCTAACTTCTTGCTAATAGTAGCAGCTAGCTGCTAATAGTAGCAGATGATAGCAGCAAACTTAGTCTTCAAAATATACATAGGAGTATGGTAGCAGCTAGCTGCTAATAGTAGCAGAATGATAGCAGCAAACTTAGTCTTCAAAATATACATAGGAGTATGGTAGCAGCTAGCTGCTAATAGTAGCAGAATGATAGCAGCTAACTTAGTCTTCAAAATATATGTACAGTAATGGTAGCAGCTAGCTGCTAATAGTAGCAGCTAGCTGCTAATAATTTTGAATTCTTAACCGGCAGCAGCCATATTGGAATTTGCTGCCAACTGACAAACTGCCTGTGTCGGAATGCTGCTATATTTAAGGAAATGTGTGGATATTTGTGGTTATTTTATCAATATTAATGTTATAAACCTACTATAGATGAAAGCTGCATGATATTCTACAAGAATTGATAAGGTAGACTATTCAGATTTATACTTATCAAATGATTTATCCTGTATTTACAGTATTTTGAGTAAGCTTAAGCTTATTAAATTTTTAGTTTATATGCATGCTATGCACATACATTAGAAGTATAAGTTGTGACCCATGCCCTCTATCGCCCATAATTTGTTTTCTGGATGTGTCCAAGAAATTGGATTGACCCCCAAGGTTATATAACTACTTACCAATTGTTACCAACGACATAACAACGAATGTCAGCCAGAGTTCACCTCTATGTTAATGAGTTGCGCACAGAAAATATTGATTCGGTAAGATTCTTTAAATACTAAACTTAGATCGCCTATAGAAGGTTGTTTGGCTCATTCAAACCAAGTATATCCCTGTTAATCCCCTCATTATGTCGCAAGAGTGTTGCCATAAATGTTTCCTAAAGCACAGCGATATGCCTCCTAGATCACAACTCAGGACAATAAATTAGCCCGATACATTGAAAACACAACTGTTTGCAAGCGGGCAGCACCCATTTTTTTTGGCCGCGAGGGCATAAAAATAGCCTAATTAGAAATAAGTAGTTTTTCGCTAATTGTCATGAAGTCGCACACCGTCGCACATAATGTTGAACTTGAACGCCCGTACAATACTTTTAGCTACAGTTTGCGGCATAAATGTTGACCGTATGACACCGTACGGCTGAGCAATAAATTATTTGTAATCGTCTTCGGAAATAAACTCTTGAGGGCAACCATGATGCTATAAAACTAAACTGGATCTCAAGGAAATATTATTGTGCGATCGATTTCGGGTTGTGCCCGTTAGTGGACAAAAGGACCATTAACACCAAGGACATAGCTAGTTGAATTTATTCCTCCACAACATTTGTTTAGCACAATCAGGGCATTGACCACATACAATTATGTCATTGTGCCCTATGTTACTTTAGTAAGGTCACGTACCAATGTTCATACACAGAGTGAACAAAGTTTGTGGAGGACAAATAAAACGAACCCGCGAAAGTCAACAGACTTATGCATAACGTGTAAAGAAATAGGTGACTGGTCTCTATAATAGGATTTAAATAACAATCATGTTAAAGATCGACAATGTGATTAGTGCTTTAAAGGGACATTAAGTGGTGTTGAAAACTTTAAATGTTTAAAAATTTACTTCAGAATTCAAGATGAACATTCAAAATTGCCATTAGTGTTGTTTCTACTAACAAAAACACAGCAAAACTTGATTAAAACAATATCATCGCTATTTATTGAAATACGTCCTCTATGCAAATATGGTTCGCGTTATGTATCACGCGTACTGCAGGGGAATACTGTCGGACGTAGAATGCTCGTCGCGGCTGTACGAGCATTTTTGAATCGACGTTTTCTTGTACAAAGAGGGCTGATTTTTCTTAATCCTTATAGGTGTCAAGTTCATACATGTAATACAATTATAAGAATATACTAATCCCAGTTTTTATCATAATTAAGGGCGCAGTCTCCAACACATCTCTTAGTGCCCCTTTAATCATGGATCATTGATATCCCTTCTGTATCTACTATTCCTATGGTACATGCCATATTATAATGTAGTAAAGAAAGAATGCATGGAAAAGTACATGTACCTATAAGATTACTATGAGACTGTACATTGCTGTACATCCCTTACTTAAGGTCAAATCTAGAGGTATACCTTTTTTTACTTTTTTAACACATTATTTGGCTGGTAAATACAACATAATTTATTTGATATTAATGGAAAGCTTGAAACACATTTTATCAGCTACAATAACTTATTCTGTGATTAAAACTACTCTCTTTGAGAAATGCCATCTGCAAGTACGAAGTTTCACGTATTTCGCATGACATCGGTGTTCCCCACCTTACTGACCTTTTAAAAGGTATGCTATCCCCAAAGTATGCCAGCTAGCCGGTAGCCTTAGTCCCACTCTTCAAAGTGTTATGCATTTTATGGACGAAATGTCCGGCATTTTTTCATAAAAAAGCCACCAAGAAATTGTATGTTTTCCCATAGCGTTACACTCAAATTACCCGGATGTGGCAATCAACGACAACATTATTACCAATTCTCGACTATTGAGGGCAGTGCGTATAAGTATACTAAAAACATAAGAACGTAACCTATGGTATAATTCCAGTACTACTTTAGTCAGTATTATAGGCAATCACCTTTTTCTAGCATCCAAACTCTTAAATTCTTGAGACCTTAGTTTAATTCCAATGGAAATTGGATAGCTGCGTATGGGTGTGTGGTGGTGGGTGGTGTGGGGGGGGGGGGGGGGGGGGGGGGGGGGGTGGGGGGGGGGGGTGCGTCCGTGTGTGCCTTTTGGTTAGCCTTTCCCCCGAATGCTGTATCTTTTGAACGGATGGACGGATTGACTTCAAACCTTCAGCGATATGTAGGCCATGGTCAAAAAATGTGGCTGCTTTTTTGGGTCTAATTTGCATAGGTCATCTGAGGTCAAAGGTCATCCAGAGGTCAAATTGTAAAAGTTGCCCGATTGACTTCAAACTTGGAGAAAAGAAACATGAACGCCGGGTGAACATTTTTTTGGGTCTAATTTGCATAGGTCATCTTAGGTCAAAGGTCACCCAGGGGTCAAATCGTAAAAGTTGCCTGATTGACTTCAAACTTGTAGAAAAGAAACATGAACACAAGGTGAACATGTCTAAAATAAATTAGAGGTCATCCGAGGTCAACGGTCATTAGAGGTCATCCAAGGTCAAAGGTCAACAAAGGGTGAATTCGTGCAATGAACACCGGGGGAACATGTCAAAAAATAATTTGAGGTCATCTGAGGTCAAGGGTCGTCCAGAGGTCAAATCGTAAAAGTTGCCCGATTGACGTCAAACTTGGAGACAAGAAACATGAACACTGGGGGGAACATGACCCCCATGTGACCTTTGACCTCATTTAGTTGATCTCCCAGCCAGGGGGATTCGCAAGTCGTGACTTGCAGTATTTTTTGGTTTGTTGGCTAATTGTTTATTATTAGTTGATTGTTTTTGAGATGGTTGAATCAAATAGTAAATTTATTTTGTTTGATTTAATAGCTGATCGATTGATTTATTGTTCATGGTTTAATTGGTGCAGTTGGTTGATTGATTTATTGCTAAATAGATTAATTTGATTGATACATTTTATTGACAGGTATTAATGAATTGATTGAATGTTTGATCGGAAGCTCAATAGATTGATTTATTGATTTGCTCGGGTGATTGGTTTGTTGTTTCATCATTTATTTTGAATGGCTTTGATTCATTGATTTTTTGATTGATACATTAATTGTTTGATCCATTTAATTTGAAGGTTTATAGATTGATTTATTGATTTGGTTGGGTGATTGGTTCTTTGTTGAATCATTTATTTTGAATTGCCTCGATTTATTGATTTTTGAATGATGCATTAATTGGTTGATCGATTGATTGGCTGTTAATTGATTTTTCATCAATAAAGATGATCGATTATTTAAATGAGTGGTTGATTAGTTTATTTATATATTGATTTGATGATGGTCGATTGATAGCTTATTTTGGTTTAGTATTAATCTAAGTTGTAAATTTGAGTTTTGATGATCTTGGGAGGGGTCAAGCATGTATAACTGACAAGATTTGGCACCAAGTATGATATATTGCAAATTTAACAGTATGCAGTTGAAAACATGTTCAAGAATGTGTCAAATGTTCAAAATAAATGGATGGGTGATAAACAGATTAAGGCTCCTTGTTATTTGACTATTTGACTTGTGACACTGCATTTCATGAAAGCAAAGTTGGTGTAAGTATGCAAGACTTAAAGGGGCATTGAGAGATGTATCGATATACTAAATGAGCAAATAACGTAAAGATAATCATCAACATAGCCCAAATCCAAAATATCATACAATTCCGACATCGCCTTCATGCCAAACTAAGCAAATAATGGCACTTCCGGGTTGAGATTTGCCGCGAAAGTCAGTGAGTAAAACTTGGCATAACTTCCGAATTCAGCACCTTAGTTTCGATATGATCATATCATAACAGTAGCAACTATAGCTAGCAGGAAACAGTAGCGGCTAGCCGCTAACAAGCCGCTAATACTATCAGAATTTGCATAAACAGTAGCGGCTAACTAGCCGCTACTAACTAATTTGCATGTGATTCTATTAGCGGCTAGTTAGCGGCTATAGCGGCTAGTTAGCGGCAAACCCTGCTCGATAACCATAGCAGCTAACTATCGGCT
The DNA here is from genome assembly GCA_035610835.1 of Ophiura sarsii. Lineage (NCBI taxonomy): Eukaryota > Metazoa > Echinodermata > Ophiuroidea > Amphilepidida > Ophiuridae > Ophiura > Ophiura sarsii. The sequence goes on from CM069446.1 coordinate 20,376,129, forward strand.
AGCATTAGCGGCTAGCTAGCTGCTAGTATCAAGTATTTTGCTATGGGCTTGGTTACGTACGTGGTGAGTTCAAAACACATGGCCATATGAAAGTAAGAACCATGCAAGTACAATGAGACAATGTCTACATTTCCAGGGAGCCTGCATTAATAGACCCAAGTTGGACCAGGGTCCAGGGTTCATTATGATTGAGTTTGGGTTAGAAGAAAACCTACTCCATTACAGGTTGTATAAAAAGTCGGCCCAGCTGCTGCAATTACTTGGCGGTCATGAACAGAAATCGGCGTTTTATCATCACCATATTGTACACATCAACTGAAACGCTTGAAATTTCTTGGTACAAGAATTTGCTTGTACAGCAATTCATCTGCATCTTTCCAAATTGATATCCTCATTTATGGGGATATAAACCCTAATCCAGGACCGCACTTAACAGAGACTGTAACTACCAATACTTATCCTCAGAAAATAGTGTATGATAGATCAGAACTCTTGTCACTAAACACATGCCCAAAACATTCTACACTACCGATTTCTCTTCAAACATACATATCTTCACTCGACATCCCAACTAAAAAACACCGTATAACTCATAGAGGTAGACGCCGCAAAAGCAAGCAGAAGCCAAAAGTAAGATTTGCCGTTTGGAATGCACAATCTGCTAAAGCAAAAAACAAAACTGCATCTATCTGTGACTTTATTATAAACCATCAGCTTGATATTATGGCCATCACAGAATCTTGGCTAACTGGTACGCAAATAGATGACCGTGCTTTAGCTGATATTCGCAACACTCTTCCAAACTTTGACTTCTTTCATATTCCTCGATCTGGTCGAAGAGGTGGTGGTGTTGGTATTCTTGTTAAGAAGGGTTTTAAAGTGAAACTCAATATCGTTGGTCACTTCAAAAGTTTTGAACACATGGATCTTTTAATCTCATCACCGGCTCGTACTATTTGTGTTGTGATCATATATAGACCACAGAAAGACCAGTATAAGAAAGAAACTGCGCCAACATTTTTTAAGGAATTTTCATCCCTTCTGGAGACATTTGCTCTGTGTAAAAGTAAACTAGTGATCGCTGGGGATTTTAACTTCCACGTAGATGACCCCAATGACAAAGAAGCTTCAACATTTCTTGATATTTTGGATTCCACCAACCTAGTTCAATTTGTCTCTGGTCCACAACGCATCGTCTTGGTCACACACTTGACTTGGTAATCTCGCGAAGTAGTGATAATTTTGTTGGCGGTATATCAATTTGGGACGATAGGCCCTCAGACCACTTTGCTGTCAAATGCTACCTTGACATGGCTCGCCCCAAACCATCAAAGAAGTCTATTAAGTGTCGTGATATCCGTAAAATAGACATGGATCGTTTTCGGCAGGATGTTAGTTCTTCGTCTACTGTTCTTCACCCTTGTTCAGATCCCAATGACCTTGTCGATAAATATGAGTCCAACCTTCGTGAGATCTTGAATCAACACGCTCCTGAGAAAGAACGTGAAATCACTCTGCGACCACATTCACCTTGGTACAATGACACTCTGAGAGTTGCTAAACGAAAAAAGCGCCGTTGTGAACGACAGTGGAAGAAAAGCAACCTAGTCGTGCACAAACAAGTTTACAAGGAACAATGTCACGCTTATAAAGTTCTTCTTGACAAAGAGAAAAGTACTTATCACAGTGACCAAGTTTCGTCAGCCAATCACAAAGAACTGTTTCGTGTTATTGACAGACTTTCAAAGCCCTCTTCTGACCATGTCTTACCCGCTCATCAGTGCCCTCGTGAACTTGCCAACCGCTTTTCCGAGTTCTTTGACAGCAAAATAAAGAGACTGAGGGAAGATCTTGACAATATCCAGATTGACACAGTATTTGACAACATAGAAGAATCGTGTGCTTCTTCCTTTAGTGAATTTGTTGAACTTTCTGAAGAAGATGTTAACAAAATAATCAAATCTGCACCGATTAAGTCATGTCCACTGGATCCATTACCCGCATCTGTGTTCAAAGAGTGTATGGGCACTTTGCTTCCATCTATCACGAAGATCGTCAATGCTTCGCTTCAATCCGGCACTGTTCCTCGTGGGTTCAAGACTGCACGTGTACTTCCTCTTCTCAAGAAGGCGTCACTTGATCCCGAAGAGCTTCGGAACTACCGCCCAATTTCTAACCTGCCCGCTTTGTTTAAAATCACTGAAAGAGCCGCCGTCAAGCAACTGCAGGGGTACCTTGACAAAAATCATTTGCACGCGAAGATGCAGTCAGCATACCGTCCATTCCATAGTACCGAAACTGCTCTACTGCGTATTAACAACGACCTGTTGCGCGCCATCGATCAACATCAAGAAGCTGTTTTAATATTGTTGGACATGACTGCTGCATTTGATACAATCGACCACCGTATTCTACTTGACCGATTGTCTAAACGCTATGGAATCTGTGGCACTGCCCTTTCGTGGTTTACATCTTATTTGGAAGGTCGAACACAGCGTGTTGTCATCAAAGACTCAGTGTCAGATCCTGTATTATTGAACTGTGGTGTTCCACAAGGATCAGTTGCCGGCCCAATCAAGTTCATCATGTATAGTGCCCCAATCCAAGACATAATTTTTTCGCATGGTCTAAATAGTGTTTCGTATGCAGACGACACTCAGTTATATATCATGTTTCATCCAAATGAACGCTGCACTGCAATCAGCAAAATTGAGAAATGCGTGAATGATGTGAAGTCATGGGCAATCATGAACAAACTTGCGCTAAATGACAGCAAAACTGAAATAATACATTTTCTTCCAGATTTCGTACCGCTGATCCCCTCAATTCTGTGTCAATTGGCCATACTGATATTATCCCTAAGGACCATGTCCGAAATCTCGGAGTTGTCTTCGATTCTGGGCTCCGAATGTCTCTACACATTAACAATATCTGCAAATCAGCCCATAATGCTGTTAGAAAGATTGGTAGCATAAGACAATACTTAGACCAGCCTACTACAGAGCGCCTTGTCCATGCCTTTGTAACATCAAGACTCGATTGCTGCAACAGTTTGTTGTATGGACTGCCAGACTCGGACATCCTCAAGCTGCAACGCGTGCAAAACATTGCTGCAAGACTTGTTTGTAAAGTGAAACGAAAGGAACACATATCACCTCACCTTCGTCGACTCCACTGGCTCCCCATCAACAAACGGATTATCTACAAAATTCTTCTTCTGACTTTCAAGGCCATGCACGATCTTGCTCCATCATATATCTATGAACTTTTGCAACACCATAATGCAAATCGCGTTTTACGCTCGGCATCACAATTCCGCCTCCACGTGCCTAGATCATCTACTTCCTCATACGGTATGAGAGCTTTTTCGATCGCGGCACCTATGTTATGGAATAATTTACCTTTGACTGTTAAAAATGCAATTTCCGTCTCTTCATTCAAACGTGCTCTCAAGACTCACCTCTTCTCATGATCCTATCGGACTCTCTATTTTGTATCATTTTACATTCCTATGTGTGCATCATGATCAATGCTCCATGTTGATGTTATATTCTTTGCCTTTCCCTTCTTTTATGTGTATTTTTGTGTACAGCGCTCTGAGGTTTTTATACATGTTGCGCTTTATAAATACGTTATATTATCATTATTATTCCCCGACAAGTGAAATGGCGGCCAATTTCATGGACAATTACAACAAATTGCCTATTTTTGCGGGCTTTTCATTTTAAAGAGGTCATAGGTCGAAAACTATTGATCACCGATCAAGGTTATCATTAACTTTTGTTTGTTCTAAATACTCAACACGAAATATGACTCTTTATGGTCAATAACCCGTTTTTTCCCCTTCTTTTCCCCACGTTAAATTTAGATATTGACGTCCCTTTGAAAGACATGTGACCTTTGACTCTAGATTGAAGTCAAAGGTCAAGTAAACAGGTCTGCTCGTATTATTTGTGGAGTAGCCTGGGACACACCTAGTCGTGATGAAGTTATTAACAAATTTAAATGGTTACCACATGACACTATAGACAAATATTAAATTGTAATATTTTATCATAGAATAATCAATGATGCTTCACCCTCAGATTTCAATGATTTACTTTTGTATAATGATGTTAATAATTACAATTTACGCATAAGTAAGTATAATGTTATTATTCCTAAAACTAATTATAAGAAACGCAGTTTTTCTTATAGAAGTGCCATTGAATGGAACAAACTTGATCAAAATATTCAAGTCTTCCTCAATCTAAGTATTATTTATCAACCGTCTTAAACGAATGAGTCAGTTGAAATTATCCATATCCAAAATATTCAATTTTTGTATTTGTGTTTTATTATATGATGTATTAAGATTAGATTCAAGAAATATATATTTTATTATGTTATTTTAGGTGTATTATGTAACATGTTGTATCGACTTTATCACGGCCTCGGTGAAAAACAGCTATTTTATGTTGACCTGTGTATGCATGTAGAAGGTATTGAGAGGCAGATCGCAGTGTCCTTTGGGGTTTGTATAACAATTTGTTTAAAATAAATGTAACACAAATGATAAAAGTAATAAATATAAGAGGACCTGACGTTTCGATTCTAACAGAATCTTTATCGAAGGTAAAATGACAGAATACAACATTACACAACATATATATAGACAGAGGAACAATAGGCAGGAAGTCAAAGTGACAGATGAATGAATAGGGGAAGATATCATGCTAGACAGCTGATTGATGAAGTGGATAAAATAACAAAGGGATGACATAGACAAAGGGGAGATTAAAAAGTAAAAGGCAAATGGGATATAAAAATAATGGATGAGTGAAATCAATAAAGGTGAATGATGACTACAAATAGATAATAAAATGGATGGAAATGTAAAAGGACTGAGAGAATGCATGAGAAAACAAGAAAAAACAAAGTGGGACTAGGCCTATGGTAACAAATGATTGAAATGCACTGGAACAAGTAATGAAAATTACTGTGCATAGGAGACAATGTAGAAAATGAAAACAAAGTATCACATATATCAAGAAGTAAAAAATGAAAAATGGAGTGAAGAAAAACAAATGGGTAAAAAATACAAATGATAGGTTAAGTGATAGGTTTATCAGATACAAATGGAGGAGGTGGGGGGGGGGTGGGGGCGGGGGGTTGAGTCTAATCATTCCCTTCCTGGATGTTTAGGCCATGGGGCTGAATAGTGAGAAGACGCTTCATCCATAACTTCTCTCTACTGAGACGTACCACTTCTGAACGGCTACCTAAAGATTCAATGCCCTGTAAGATCATATCAGACATAGTGTGGTTGGGAAGGTTGAAGTGGTGTCCGACAGGTGGCTTGTTGGTGTTGACCGTCGATCTGTGTCCATAGAAGCGCTTCTTCAGTGAGTTTTTAGTCTCACCAACATACTGGACTCCACACACTCTACATGATAAAAGATAAAAATAACTAATCAAGTATTCCTATCACTACTATCTGGTTTGCGCTCTGTTTATCGGAGACGGCCGGTTAGCTCAGTGGTTAGAGCGTTTGATTGGTATTCGAAAGGTCACGGGTTCGAATCCCGCACCGGCTCATGTCCTTGCTTTTTGAGTTGGGATATAAGTCGAGGATTGTTATGTTTGTTTGAGTTGTGGAACTTTGCGGTAGTTATCTGCCTCGCTCTTATTTATTGACATTGTTCTAGTTTCCTACTGAATCGCTTATGCGATCCTCGTGTTAGTATTTGATGCGTAACCCTTCGCATCTTCGGATTTGGCGTTTATATGTATGTCAAAGGCTAAAAATTTAATGACATAATTATTATGACATGGTGTACATGTGTGATGGTGTATGGGAATAGGTGAGTAATGCCTGCAGGGCCGGATTTACCTTGGGGCCCTGGGCCAGGCCAAAATGTGGAGGCCCCAACTCACCGTGAGGAAATCATGTGGTCTCAAGTGGCTAAAGAGCGAGAACAATAGGGGACACCAGTGGTGTACCCAGGATAAAAGTGCGTTTTGCTGACAAAAGCACTGTAGCGCGCGAACATTTGGTATTTTATACTCATTTGGCCATATTTAGGTACAGTTTAGGTTTGAACGAGCTTCTAAAATCATCATTATCGAGAAAAATTACTGCGCTTTCTTCCCAATTTGGCCAATGTTTAGTGTTGGTAATTTATTTTTATCATTTTTTCTTCTTTTACATTCCCTACTAGCAAACAACCTCAAAGATGCAGAAGAACTACTACACCATGTGGAAGCTGCTGCGCTTAAAATCGGACTAGGCATGAATGCTCAAGGCCATGCTAAACAACGAGCCCCTTTCTGATATTACAACTCTGGATGGAAATGACCTCGAAATTGTTCAAGATTTCAAGTACCTATGTGCTTGGATGACCAGTAGTGAAAAGGACTTCAACATCAGAAAGGCACAAGCTTGGAAAGCATGTAATACATTGAATAATATCTGGAAAAGTAAGCTCCCAAGGGACATGAAGTTGAGGCTATTTACGACGACAGTGGAGCCAGTGAATTCCTGAACATATGGAGCAGAAGCCTGGTCAATCACTTACAAAACAGAGAAGGCTTTAGAAGGCTGCTACACTCCTAAGAAAGGCGGTATGGGAAAATATTGCCGATCTCTGTGAGGCTACAGTCGAGAAGACTAAAACTTGCCGGACACTGTTTTCGGAGAAATGACGAAGCAGCAGCTCAAAGAAGTTCTCTTGTGGCAACCCAAACATGGAAGGAGATCCGGAGGACAACCCAGAAAAGACTACATCAGAATTCCTACAGAGGACACTGGCTTAAGTGGACAAAATCTGAAAAATTGCATGAATGATAGAGCAGTGTGGAAGACCATCACCAGCCCGGGCCGATTTCCCGTTCAGGAAGCATTCCTGACCATAATCCCCTGCAAATGTATATATTGCAAAGTAATTGTAGTGGTAATACCAAAAAGACCAATTCATTTATTTTAACCAAATATGATGGATCTTTGAATCAATGACGATCAGTAAATGAGTCAAGATACCGTATTAGATAATGGAGCGGGAAACAGGTGGGATGATTGTTAAACTTCCAACTGTTGAGTCATAATAAATAGATATTTTTGTGGCGATTTTCCTAATTTATTGTAATTAAGAAATTGGGCTAATTACCTCATTAAATATTCAAATTCGTTTATGAGAAAAAGTACACGATAACTTTTTTTCCTCAGACAATTTTTTAGATAATTGTCTGAGGAAAACATATTACCAAGTTTGAGCATGTCGCAAATTAAAATAACGAATCGATATCGATTTTAGTTAGTTTGTAGTCAACTTCATAGACCCTCAAATCAAAATAACGCGTTTAAAATGAGCCACTGAACGCTGAGAACGACAATAAAATCTATCATTATATTATACCAAATGTTTCACCCATGTTGAAATAGGCCTATGTTTAATTTGTATGCTACAGTTCTCTAATAACCTTATGATAAGCGGGTTCCTGTAGAGGACTAATCAAAAATATCACATTGCATTATGGGTAATACTTCCAGTTCAGGAATGCTTCATGAATGGGAAATCGGCCCGGACTTTTGAGTCGGCATAAGTAAGTAAGTAAGTAAGTGATCAATGCGTAGGCATATGGAAACATTTTAAGATACATCTGATCATCTCTACTTAATAAGTTTAGTTGTTCTTTCTTTGTATAGTACTCTTGTCGTGTGGATGAATATCTAGCAGAACATAAATTATTCTTTGTATATTATAGGACATTCTAAATTAAGCATGTTAAGAATGAAAGTTCCAGTTTCCGTGTGAATCCCAAGTATTGGATCGAATCAACTTTTAAGCATTTCCCCGAGCCATCTTATATTGTAAGCAAATTGTTTTAAATGAATAAAACAACCAGTCGCGTACTTCTATTCGTTGAAAATAAATGTACATTGTAATAATAATAATAATAATAATAATAATAATAATAATAATAATAATAATAATAATAATAATCATTTATAAAGCGCATTAAACAAGTGGTATATGCGCTGTAAAAACACATAAATTTAGACAGCTAAAGATTAAAACCCAACTGCCAGCAGGTGGCTAGAAGTAAACGAGCAAATTTGCAATATAATACACTAAAATGACAATATATAATTACGTTGATATGTGTGTAAAACAATAAAATGCATTAATAGCAGAGCGTCAATATACAACACATATTAATAAATAGATATTTATTTATTTTTTAAACACAACTGAAGCATATTATAGTACATGACTAAAAAATCAGATTCCATAGGCAGTTTTAAAAAGATGAGTCTTAAGTCCTGATTTGAATTTAGTCACTGTTGGTAATGTCCTGATGTTGTCCGGGAGTGCATTCCACAGCTTGGGTGCAATTACAGAAAAAACCCTCCCATATGTTAAGGTCTTGCTGGGTTTTTCGCGGAGAAGTGTTCGTGACGCAGATCTCAAAGTACGTGGCGGATTATAGCGAGATACCAGATCAGAAAGATATGCAGAGGCTTCGCCGACAAGAATTTTGAAAGTCAACAGAAGAATTTTGAAGACAATTCTTTCACGAATAGGAAGCCAACACTGTGAAACCTTCTATATGCCGATTGATTCTTGGTATACAAGTTATTCTCCCTCATGTACGCTTGAAATTGCGAAACAGCAGCACGTTCAATTATTTTGCCCAGAAAAGGTAAGTTTGACACCGGGCGGAAATTTTTCATTACTTCCACATCAAGTCCAGCTTTTTTTAGCAAAGGGGTGACAAGTGCCCGTTTCAGCGAATCAGGGAAAACTCCTGTCTGTAGAGACGTATTCACTACGGTGGTAATGGGAGAAAGCAATTCGACCAGAACATTCTTATTAAGACGCGTAGGTAATGGATCAAGAGGGCATGTCTTCACCTGAGAATGCTTAATGATCTTGAGGACATCTTCACCTGACAGCGGCTTGAAATAGTGGAAATTGCTCTTACATTGTGTCTTAACTATATTGACAGATAATGATGATGGAATAGCCAGATCCAGTGCAAGACGAATTTTCTTGATCTTTTCATCGAAGAACTTACAAAATCTGTTGGCAAGATCCTTTTTCGAGGCATGTGCTGGAAGAGCAACAGATTGCTTATAGACAGATAATCTGTTCACGAAACGAAACATTTGTCTTGTATCGTAACCGGATATTTGCTCACAATAATAATCACGCTTGGCGTTATCAAGATCACACTTATACTGGCGACACTTTCTCACGGAGAGCTTCCTTGTCAACAGACAAGCGCGATTTAAGCCATTTGCGTTCAGCTTTTCTTTTGTCCTTTTTGGAACTGTGGAGAGAATCATTGAACCAAGGTGCCTTTGGTCTCAACGATATGTCATGCATTTTCTCCGGAGCGTGGGCATCAAGAAGTGTTCGGAGGGTGTTATCATAAGACAGAACCATATCATCAACGCTATTTGATTGATTCAGCAACATGCGTTCTGAAACTTCTTTGCGGAAGATGTCCATGTTGATTTCACGAAGTTTCCGCGATTTTATCAAACACTTTGTTGTTTCTGGGCGTGAGATAAGGATATCCGATATCACTGCAGCATGCAGAGTTGGAAGACCATACAGTACAAATGTATTGAACACATAGTCATAGTGAAGATCACGGGTTATCAGAAGATCAAGTGTATGACCAGCGACGTGTGTAGGTTCTGTAACATGTTGTTTTAAACCCGCCGAATGTAAGATGTCATTCATTGATTTTGTACCAACATCATCTTCAACATCCATGTGAACATTAAAGTCACCAGTGATAATGAGGTGATCAGAAACAGTTGCTGCAGTTTCCAGAAGGCTAGAAAAAATGTCTTGTAAGGTTGTCAGATCCAGGCCTATAGACTACAATAAGGTTGATTTCATCTTTGAGATCGTTTGAGATTGATAGTTGCATGCACTCAAATGTACTGTAATTGTGAGATGATGCCTTGACATCATAACCTTTCCGCAAGATGACGCATATACCACCACCCCTTTTCCCTAATCTAGGCAGCTGATGAAGTTGATAGTCAGGAAGAGTTTCTGTGATGTCAGCAAGGGCATGGTGATCGCGCTCATCCCCGTTTAACCATGCTTCAGTTATGGCCAGAATGTCTAAATTTTGGTTAATGATAAAGTCACATAAATCAGTCGTTTTGTTCATCATCGATAGTGACCCCTATGTGTAATCATCCTGATAGGATTGTGTCAATTTCGCGTGGTTGCCTGTATCTGGTGTAACTTGAGTAATCTTCCCCTTATATCACGACTCATATGAAAAAAATACCCATAACTTATACATTAAATAAATATTTCATGTTTCATGAACAAATACCTTAAACAACCATTAAGGGACCAGTGGACCTATATTGTCGTGGTGCGTAAAAACGTAGTAACCATTCGATTACTTTTTATTAACATTATTACTGTAAACAAAAACCAATTATCAAAGAAATACCAAGAACAAAAAGCATAGACCTACAATGAAACAGGTATGTCCATTATTGGCAGCACCTTGAATTTCTGTCAAATCGGTTAGACAGGTTTTCGACATAACCTGCATCGATATTTGTTATTATTTCATAGGCAAAATGATATGTGGTACCAACGTACGCCTAAGAGGTTCTCCAACATAAGCCGTACTACTCGGCATCTCTATAACCCGAACACGATTTTTTCTTCTTTCCGTAACCAAGCCCAGCTAAATCTTTCGTTGGATCCAATGACTCGTTACAGTAATTCAATAATGCAATATTGCAAATAACATGGACTTACACATGTTTCTACTTTTAAAAAATGTCAAACAAATTTGTTGCACAAAATTATGCCGTAACGAGATTTTAACCAGATACCTTTAGTTTATGTGGCGTCAGCTCTAAACATTACGCCACGAGGTGTACTGTTGGCAGACAGCGATTCGAATTTGAATCGATATGAACTTTCACGGAATAAAGCCAATTTGTTTACACTTATATATAATACAATAATGTAGGCGCAAGTCAAATCATAGCGTACAGTGAACAATGGTGAATCTTCTGTAAACTGCGCACTAGGTACGATGCGGTAATGCCAGGCTTGGTTACGAAAAGATATATTGCGGCCCAGACATGGTGGGATTTTACCATTGCCTTACTATATGTTGTAAAAACATCCTCATTGACCTACTTAATTAAATTGCCTATTTGACTCCATAACCTATTTTGATTGTTATTAGGTCATCGGTATTCCAATACATGTGTCCAGGTTCTTGTACAACGCTCATGCGGACGGAAAGTGTTTATCTTGTTAGATAGTCTGGACAGTAGTACCGGATATGGCTGGATTGCCTCACTATGACTTCGGTAAACTTAATTGTTATCAAGCTATAGATGGTATGACAACAATGTTTATCAACAAAACCAACGGTCAAAGGCACTGGACAGTCGATACATGTTTGAGGGAACAGCATAATGACCACGGCAGTGTCCGCTATGCCTGTTATAATGCATTGGTGCGAGTTTTAAAAGCACGGGTCCTACACAAAACAGGGGGTATACCACTTGTGAGGATAATCCACTACTTTTTCGCTCTAATCATCAAAACGAAACCAGAGCCTAAAGTTCTGCAGGCGTGATAAGACAAATGTGGACTTTCTCTCTCATACCAAAATCTCAATTTCGATGGGTAAGGGAAATGTATCGGGTCACACACCTTTTATAGGCATAACATAATACTTTTCGGTATTATTATATGGATTCATGTAACCCAATTAAATTCAGTTGTTAGACATTTCACTGTTTAGACCCAGGAATGTTATCCCACGCTTAATCTCTCATGGAATTTGTATAATAATAATGCATTTAAAATGTGCCATTTATCTACACAACCTATTCCGAGGCGTAAACATTAAAACAATTATAAACAAACAATTAAATTATAAAAAAACCGTCACATAGAAGTAAATGAGTCAAATCATAAGCAATCTTAAACAGATAAGTTGTTAAAGTATTTTTGAAAACATCAAGCGAATCGCGAAATTGCTCAAGATCCGACGACGTGAAGAACATATTGTTGGAACACATTTTCTGGTTTGAAATTATAAATGTTAGATTCGAAATTAAATGTTGACTATTTGATCTTGATTCATCCAACTAAATTTAACTGCAAATTTGTATCAAGTGGTCGAGATTTAGTTGCGAATTGACTTATTGCAAATTGACTTGCTCAACTACATGATTCACAAGGTACATAATAATTAATATACAATCTCTCCAATTAGTGACGAAAAGGGTGTGTGACCAAATAAATGTCACTTATCCATTGAAATTGAGATGTTAGTATAAGAGAGAAAGCCTATATTTGTCTTATCACCCCAGACTACGGTTCCGTTTAGATGATTAGAGCGAGAAGAAAAAAATAAATAATAATAATCATTTATAAAGCGCATTAAAAAGTGGTATCTATAATAATAATAAATAATAATAATAAAAAGACTTATATAGCGCATAAAGCAACGGCATCAAAGCGCTGTACATGTACAACCATAAGACTATACACAATATACTACACGCTACCATATATTTTAAAAGCATTATAAAAAAAATCATAAAAGTCTTAAATCTATGCGCTGTACAACTAACAAACTACTAAAGACCAATTTTAAAACTATGTAAAAACACATACATTTAGACAGCTAAAGATTAAAACCCAACTGCCATCAGGTGGCTAGAAGTAAACGAGCAAATTTGCAATATAATACACTAAAATGACAATATATAATTACGTTGATATGTGTGTAAAACAATAAAATGCATTAATAGCAGAGCGTCAATATACAAGTATTAAAACACAAATAGATATTTTTTTAAAAACACAACTGAAGCATATTATAGTACATGACTAAAAAATCAGATGCCATAGGCAGTTTTAAAAAGATGAAGTCCTGATTTGAATTTAGTCACTGTTGGTAATGTCCTGATGTTGTCCGGGAGTGCATTCCACAGCTTGGGTGCAATTACAGAAAAACCCCTCCCATATGTTAAGGTCTTGCTGGGTTTTTCGCGGAGAAGTGTTCGTGACGCAGATCTCAAAGTACGTGGCGGATTATAGCGAGATACCAGATCAGAAAGATATGCAGGGGCTTCGCCGACAAGAATTTTGAAAGTCGACAGAAGAATTTTGAAGATAATTCTTTCACGAATAGGAAGCCAGTGGAGCTTGCACAAAACAGGGGTGATATGTTCAGATTTTCTAGAGAGTAACGACACGGGCAGCCATATTCTGGACGCGTTGCAGTTTTGACAGTTCTTTGAGTGGGAGACCCGCGAGAATGCTGTTACAATTGTCTAATCTCGAGCTTATGAAAGCATGGACTAATTTCTCCGCGTTGCTAGAATCCAAGTAGCGACGAAGTTTGCCAATTCTGTAAATTGCATATGATGCTCGGCGGCAAATGACATTTACATGGTTAACCATCTTAAGATGTTCATCAAACACAACTCCTAAATCGCGAACTTCTGGGGAGGGGGAAATAACAGTATTTCCGATGGTATAAGGGACACATCGCGAGGCTCAGCTCTAGCGTAACGGGATTTGACGTGAAGCAGTTCTGTTTTTGTGTCGTTTAGTTTAGCATGAGCTTGTTCTTGGTCAACTACGTTCGAATATCACAAATACAGTCTTCCAGCTTAGAAAGCCTGTTAGCGCGGTCAGAGGGGTTGATGAGCACATATAACTGCGTGTCGTCGGCGTATGACATGCTGCATAAATTACGTCTATTGATAATATCTTCAATTGGAGCGGCATATGCAATGAACATTTCGGGACCAACGACTGAGCCTTGTGGCATGCCAAAAGAAATGGTCATAGGATCAGATTGTTCACCGTCAATAAGCACCGATTGCTGTCTATTGGACAGATAAGCGGTAAACCATCGATGAGCAATTCCATTGACACCGTATCTGTCCTGAAGTCGACGGAGCAATATATTGTGATCGACGGTATCGAATGCAGCTGACATGTCGAGTATAACTAATACAGCCTCGCCGTGCTCATCAACAGCTTTAAGCAAGTCATCGTTAACTTTGACTAACGCCGTCTCAACACTGTGAAACCTTCTATATGCCGATTGATTCTTGGTATACAAGTTATTCTCCCTCATGTACGCTTGAAATTGCGAAACAGCAGCACGTTCAATTATTTTGCCCAGAAAAGGTAAGTTTGACACCGGGCGGAAATTTTTCATTACTTCCACATCAAGTCCAGCTTTTTTTAGCAAAGGGGTGACAAGTGCCCGTTTCAGCGAATCAGGGAAAACTCCTGTCTGTAGAGACGTATTCACTACGGTGGTAATGGGAGAAAGCAATTCGACCAGAACATTCTTGGTAAGACCCGTAGGTAATGGATCAAGAGGGCATGTCTTCACCTGAGAATGCTTAATGATCTTGAGGACATCTTCACCTGACTGAGGCTTGAAAAAGTGGAAATTGCTCTTACATTGTGTCTTAACTATATTGACAGATAATGATGATGGAATAGCCAGATCCAGTGCAACACGAATTTTCTTGATCTTTTCATCGAAGAACTTACAAAATCTGTTGGCAAGATCCTTTTTCGAGGCATGTGCTGGAAGAGCAACAGATTGCTTAAAGACAGATAATCTGTTCACGAAACGAAACATTTGTCTTGTATCGTAACCGGATATTTGCTCACAATTAAAAATCACGCTTGGCGTTATCAAGATCACACTTTTACTGGCGACACTTTTCACGGAGAGCTTCCTTGTCAACAGACAAGCGCGATTTAAGCCATTTGCGTTCAGCTTTTCTTTTGTCCTTTTTGGAACTGTGGAGAGAATCATTGAACCAAGGTGCCTTTGGTCTCAAAGATATTTCATGCATTTTCTCCGGAGCGTGGGCATCAATAAGTGTTCGGAGGGTGTTATCATAAGACAGAACCATATCATCAACGCTATTTGATTGATTCAGCAACACGCGTTCTGAAACTTCTTTGCGGAAGATGTCCATGTTGATTTCACGAAGTTTCCGCGATTTTATCAAACACTTTGCTGTTTCTGGGCGTGAGATAAGGATATCCGATATCACTGCAGCATGCAGAGTTGGAAGACCATACAGTACAGATGTATTGAAGACATAGTCATAGTGAAGATCACGGGTTATCAGAAGATCAAGTGTATGACCAGCGACGTGTAGGTTCCGTAACATGTTGTTTTAAACCCGCCGAATGTAAGATGTCATTCATTGATTTTGTACCAACATCATCTTCAACATCCATGTGAACATTAAAGTCACAGTGATAATGAGGTGATCAGAAACAGTTGCTGTAGTTTCCAGAAGGCTAGAAAACTCACTGAAAAAATGTCTTGTAAGGTTGGCAGATCCAGGCCTATAGACTACAATAAGGTTGATTTCATCTTTGAGACCGTTTGAGGATTGAGGGCGTTTGAGATTGATAGTTGCAAGCACTCAAATGTACTGTAATTGTGAGAATATGCCTTGACATCATAACCTTTCCGCAAGATGACGCATATACCACCACCCCTTTTCCCTAATCTAGGCAGCTGATGAAGATGATAGTCAGGAAGAGTTTCTGTGATGTCAGCAAGGGCATGGTGATCGCGCTCATCCCCGTTTAACCATGCTTCAGTTATGGCCAGAATGTCTAACTTTTGGTTAATGATAAAGTCACATAAATCAGTCGTTTTGTTCATCATCGATTGTGCGTTCCATGTCGCAATGCGACTTTTGATAATACGTTTTGCTTTGCATGTTTTAGCGCCAATTTCAAGCTTTATAGTGACTAATTCTTTAGGACGAGATTGATCAGAGTTAAACTGCTTGATACGATCATTATTGATACATACAGGAATAGATCGTTGTTTATCTTTACAACCTCCACAACCTCTACGAGTTTGTTTGGCGATTCCGAGTTCTTTCAAAAGATCCCAAGTAGGTTGTTTGATTCTAATACTCTTGTTATTAATCACCTTCTTGCGTAATGAATAGAGTGAATCACTGCCATACATGAAAGGTCGCATATTGACAACGAGTGATCAATAATATAAGTCAGAGATGACTACAGTAGTGGATTATCTTCAAAAGTGGTATACCCCCTAAAATGTGTATACTGTTCTATGGCAACATTTTTGCTTCTATCATGACAACCATTGGAGCAATTTAACTCTGATTTTGGAATATGACTGGTTTTATATGTGCCTTCATCATATAGAATAGTAAACGTTAAGTGACACTTTTGGGGTCAAAATAGGGTCACCCATCTTCGATTTTATTTTATTTAAAGCTTCGAATATTTGAACTTATTCGTATCTAAAACAGAAATCAACTTTCAGGTCCGTAAGCACAAAACAACTTAAACTTAGTCTAACCTTCAACCTGGTCTAAATAAAGAAAATGCCTCCTAGGGCCTTGTTATGCTTTGATAAGCTCATTCTACATTAGTAATGAATCTTACAAGAGGTTAATACATTTCAGTGTTAATTAGTCTAATTGGGGATTCCAATTTTACTCTTGGACTTTTTAGGGAGTATAAAAGGGATATAAGAAAATAAACTATGATCCTTCAAGAAGGACCCATCCATTTACACCAGGTCAAAAGTTACACTCGGTTTAACTTGTTTTGTGCATACCGAACTTTGTGTCTTGTTAATATCATGTTCCCCGAGTAATGCGTCATTATTTTACATAGAGTCGTATAGTGTATACGTCACGATAAAAAAAATGTATTTTTACACGTCAAAGCCAATTTGGGGCTTTCGGACTTCATAAAATATTGAAGAAAATAATGGGGCAAACATCCCAAAATTGACCAGAATATATCATATTCCGTTGTCCTCCTTTACTTCGCGCGTACCGTAGGGTGAATTCAACTAACACAGTTGTAAGATACGTACATTCTCCAAATGTGATTGGATTCTCTGCATGTATTTAACGCTTTCGATGCATACGTCCCAACTTTAATCTACGAACTGTTATTTTCAGCAGGCACCAACTATGGCAGAAGGTTGCAGAGCCTGGCTGTTAGTGTTCAGCGCTGCAGTAATACTCCTGTTTGAGCATGGCTCTATGAAAGCAATGGGAGTTATGTTGTTAGATATACAGGACAGTTTCTCTTCAAAGACGTGGATAATTGGCAGTATAACGGCTGTTATGACGGGAACTGGGTGTTTATTCGGTAGGTCACTTTATCATACCTGTTCCCTTCGAGACAATGATTATCGTTACCATAAGGGAAATCAGTATAATAATTTCCCCTTCAGGACAATGATTATCATGTGGGACTGCCTACTAATTCTACAACGATTATCTTCTTCAATTTCAGAACATGCGGTTGATAACACTCAACCAAGTATCATACATACCAATTGTGAAAGCAATAATACACCTTTACTTACGATCAAACTATATGGTGGAAACCCACCCTTAAGAGGGTGTTAACCCTAAAAATATGAAATTTATCAAGCGCTGTAACATTTGAACTATTAATGTGATGTATATAAAGTGCTCAACAAAAGAAAGTCGTACACTTTGTTTTGGTCATTTAAAGTAAATGTCGATTATCTTTTTACAAAACATGCTAGATAGACATTTGGATGAATTTTTTCGGCACATTTTGATACCAAACATAGCACCTAACAACAAAGATAAACCATGATTAGTCACTTTTCAATACACTCACGTGGAAGTAAACACCAATTGTTAACATGCACTAAGCCGTATCAGTCCCGTGTTGATCGCTGCGCATTTCCCCTCAATGCGCGGGCTAATTCAAATTCAAAGTGTCATGCATGGGTGGGGATATGAATGTAAAGGGATTTTTATGGAAAGGAGAAACGGGTGCACTGTGTGATCGATTGCCCTTCGGTCAATCCTGGTTATAACAGTGTCACACACGGAGTGAACCTCACACACACACCCTTTTCCTCCCGCGTAGTGTATTAAAAATGTGACTTTTGAAAAGTGACTAATTTTCTTTAAATGGCGCTAATCATGGTTTATCTTTGTTGCTAGGTGTCATGTTTGGTATCAAAATGTGCCCTAAAGATTCATCCAAATGTCTATATCGCCTGTTTGGTAAAAAATTAATCGAAAGTTACTTTAAATGACCTAAACAAAGTGTACGACTTTCTTTTGTTGAGCACTTTATATAAAAGTAAAAATTCAAAGTCTAGACCTTCCGAGAAAGGAGTCGTTACTCTGAGTTTCATGTCAATAAGGCAATCGTCAGACGACAAGATGATGGTATTATGGCTTAATAGCTCACATCTTATCAAGTATGAATATACTTTCAAAGGTGTCAGCTATTCAGACTCAATCCTAGGATTGGTCTAAAGGCTTCGAGATAGCCAGAAAGTCCTCAACTGATAAACGGTCAGGAGCATAATAATTAACATAAATTGATGAATATCGACAATATTTCATGGTTAGACTATATACATTTTTTGGAAATGAGTCAGAGTAAATGAGTCAGAGAATCAATTGTTCACTAAAATGTTGATTTTTAAAATAAGTTTGACACAACAAATATAACTTTTTTTGGGCACAAAGTTTTTCGGACAACGTAACAAAATCAATTTGTCCTGATATTGAACCAAAATCATATTAAGACTTCTCTAGTAACAGTATTTTTATTTATTTATAAATATTTTAGTTTTTAAATTTTGGACCAAAAAAGTCAACATTGTTTTGGCACTTTTTGGTCAAAAATGTAAAAACTAAAAAATTGAACGATTGGAGAAGTACTGATTATTCATAATCACCGGCTGCCCTGTCATTGTCGACCGTGACTAGGCGCGTGCCGTAACGTGCAAAATTGTCGACCGTGACTAGGCGCGTGCCGTAGCGTGAAAGTGAACTCACATAATTCATGTAAGATATGTACATTCTCCAATGTGATTGGATTCTCTACATATATTTAACGCTTTCAATGGGTAGGTAGCAATCTTAATCTACGAATTATGTTAATGCACTATCAGCGTTATTTTGATACAGATAACCAGCTTTGTTTTATTACTACAGGGAAGATCTAGACCACTATCTTTATATACTGAGTTTAGGGAAGAAAACAAATCTATGAAACTGTACACGTTACAAACCTTGCTATGATCTGTATTAAGATTGAACCTAAGGGGTTGTTCCTGTTTTTAACACGCGACGTCTTGATACGACAAAAATCGTCCTGTATCCAGGCGGAAAAAAATCAACTGACATTCATCATTCGTAATAATGTTATGCTACAATATCATTATGTTCCCACTCCCTTAACACTTTTGGACCTGTGATTTGACATTTCGCCAGTAATAAATCATCTAAGGATGTGTCTATTTCCCACAATCCAAAAGACTGCAAAGGACATAATTATGCCCCAAGGGCATAAACTAACCACCATAAGCAGCGGTTGACCAAAATCTTAGATGATTTATTTCCGGCGAAATGTCAAAATCACAGGTCCAAAAGTGTTAGGGAGTGGGGACATAATGATTAGGTTTTTTCTAATCCCGATGTTTTAGGTATGTTGACCGATGTGATATGTAAACAAGTTCATCCGCGATGGGTCATCGTGATATGTGGAGGTCTAACGTTTGTTGGCTATGTCGTAAGTTCACAGGCGTCTGCGTTAGCGTTGTTTACACCGTTCCTCATATGCTGCGGTAAGATGACGTATTACAACATTGTCCATTATGTGTTAGAAAAGTAATTATCGAGCCTTAATCGCGTAATTATATTTAACAAAACATTATACTTATTATACAAAGACAGATAAAAACTGCCATCTCTCAACATGCCATTTTTAAAAATTCGCGGTGATTTAAAGCCGGTTCTTGGCGCTCATATTTGGGCAAGTGCATTGTACAGGGTGGTTCAATAAAACGTTGACAGTTTTTTGAAGCCATTTTTTTGAAATTCTGTAGATTTAAAAAATATATTTTTCAATTATTCATCAACTATATGATCTTGACCATCTATGCTGAAAATATCGTTACAAATAACCTTACGATTGCAAAATAACAGCTATTTGAACAAAGTCTGTCCCATTTCACTCTGTCCACGGGTACTGATTTCGCGACGTTACAACCAATGTGGTTCAATAAAACGTTGACAGTTTTTCAAAGCCATATATTTTTTTTTTACATATTCCTCAAAAATATCATCTTGGCCATCTATGCTGAAAATCTCAATGTTAATAATGCTGTGGCGGCAAAATGACAGCTTTTTGAAGAGAATCTATACAATGGGTCAAACAGTTATTGATCCGAAGTGGTTATGGTTCATGACTCTGTTTACATGTCTTTATCAATCAGACTCTATAAACACTACAGTATCCCATCTCATCAATCTGAATGTGCCTGGAGTATCTTTCCATCACAACAAGTTTCTCAATTCTCATGTTCCGCTGTACCCAAACAGTAGTGCTACATTTCAAATCGAACTGCTTGTATGTGGTGATGTAGAACTTAATCCCGGTCCGTCTACACCTGCTGATCTGCCCAATATTAAACATGACAAGATCAAATACAGTAGTTCAGAATTACACCACATAGGCCATCAATGTTCAACTGTGCCTGTGTCCCAAACTGTCTGGTCTACAATTAAGAGCCTCCGCATTCAAGGAAAGCAATCTACATCTCGAGGATTCCGTGGTGGTAGTGGGCGCGATGGAAGGGACACCAATTATGATAGCACACCTGCCGTGACTCCAGCAACTCAGAAATTACCAGCATCCCGAAATCTTCAAATGGACGAGAGAGAACGAGTATCACCACCGACCCGAAATCTTCAGATGGACGAGAACACCAAATTTAACTGTTTTAAATCTAGAGGGCTTCATTTCATCCACCTGAATACTCGTTCTCTCCCGTCCAAGTTATCTCAAGTTAAAACTCTGGTTAAAAGAACCAATGCCTCTGTCATGGCTATCTCCGAAACTTGGCTTGACGAAACGATTACGGATTCTGAAATTGAACTTGAGGGTTACAACGTGATTCGTAATGACCGCAATCGAAATGGCGGTGGTGTTTGTCTCTACATCAAAAATGGTATTGCATTCAATGTCAGAGGGGATCTCTGCAATAATAAAATTGAATCAGTCTGGGTTGAACTTCTCTTACCCAAAACAAAACCTATTGTTATCGGGGCATGCTATAGACCCCAAACTGACGTCAGATTTTTTGAAGTTTTTGATGATACCTTGACAAAGATCCCTTCTGACATTGAACTCATTATTCTTGGAGATTTCAATGTAGATTATGCTTTAAAGCGTGACAACCTATTGTCTCAAATGAAAGATGTTTTACAATCTTTTCACTGTAAGCAAATTATCAATTCTCCTACTAGATTGTGTCGAACTCGTGCTTCAATTTTAGATCACATTATCTGTAATAGTGTTAACAAAATCACCCAATCAGGTACGATCGGTGTTGGTATCAGTGATCATCAGTTTCTCATATATTGTACCAGAAAGGTCACGAAAGGGAAGCCTGAAAAAAGGCACAATGAAGTCAAGATTCGCTCCCTTAAAAATTACTGTAAGGATGACCTTCTGACTGCACTGACCGCAGCTGACTGGTCCCATATATATTGTAGCGATGTAGATGCTGCTTGGAAGGTTTTAAAAACAAACGTGATCACTATTATGGACAAACTGGCCCCTATCAAAATTGTTCGTTTAAAATCTAGAACTGAACCATGGATGAGCAAGGAAATTTTAGACAGCATCCAGATGAGAGATGAGGTATTATATCAGTTTAAAAAAGATAACACACCTGAGCTTTACACTACATTCTGTAAACTAAGAAATGAAATCCAAAGGAACATTAAAAAGGCTAAAGCAACATATTTTTCCAACAAAATCGAGGAGAACAAAAACAATCCAAAAGCCCTGTGGAAACAGTTTAAATCTCTTGGTTACTCTAATAAGTGCAAGGACCATTCTCAGATAGTACTCACAATTAATGGTCGAAAGTGTTTCAATACCAGGAAGGTGGCCACTCATTTTAATGATTTTTATACCAATATTGCTGGCAACCTAGAGCGCAATCTTCCGCCATCTCAGGGACTTTTTACAACCAATTCCGATGTTTTTAAAAATTACTACCAAAGTAAAGGTGCTAAATCAAACAAATTCCACCTTTCTCCCATCACACCTGATTTTGTGTTCAAAGAGCTTTGTGCTTTGAACCCTACAAAAAGCACTGGTCTTGATGGGATCCCAGCCAGATTTTTAAGGGATGGTGCAATAGTTCTGAAGGATCATTTGACTCATATCATTAATATGTCTATTCATTATAGCTATGTTCCAACAGATTTTAAGTTTGCCCGTGTAAAACCATTGTATAAGAAAAATGACCGTTCTGAAGCTGGTAACTATAGACCTGTGAGTATTCTGAGTGTTGCATCCAAGATCCTTGAAAGGGCTGTCTACACCCAACTTGTAAAATACTTAGAAGACAATAAGCTTTTATATGCATTTCAGTCCGGCTTTAGAGGATCCTTTTCAACAGATACATGTTTAACTCATCTCACCGACTATGTACATAATCAAACATCTTCTGGAAATTTTACTGGTATGATTTTAATTGACCTGCAAAAGGCTTTCGACACTGTTGACCATGTCATTCTCCTAGAAAAATTGGAAGCCCTTGGTGTGTCCTCTGTTGATTGGTTCCGATCTTATTTGGGAGGCAGAACACAAATTGTCAATGTTAACCAGGTTGACTCTCCCCCTAATAACATTTCTTGTGGTGTCCCACAAGGCAGCATCCTTGGACCACTTTTATTTCTATGTTATGTGAATGACATGCCCATCAGTGTTGACTGTAAATTACTTTTATATGCTGATGACAGTGCCCTGATGTTCTCCGGCAAAGATCCTACCATTATTGCAAATAAACTTAGTCGAGAGCTTGAGTCTTGTCAACAATGGATGACTGATAATAAGCTTTCGTTACATCTGGGTAAAACCGAGGCCATCCTTTTTGGCACCAAAAGGAAACTCAAATGTGCCAATGAATTTTTGGTCACCTGCAATGGAAATACCATAACATGTTCCTCTTCGGTCAAATACCTAGGTGTAACACTCGACAGTTGTCTTTCCGGTGACTCCATTGCTTCAAACATAGTTAAAAAAGCCAATGGGAGACTTAAATTCTTGTATCGACATCAGGACTGTTTGAATATGAAAGCCCGCAAGACACTGTCCTCAGCTTTAATTATGTGTTATTTTGATTATGCCTGCTCTTCTTGGTACTCTGGACTTTCTCAAAAATTCAAAAAACAATTACAGGTTATCCAGAACAAAACTGTCCGTTTTATCTTAGGTGTTGGCCCACGCACTCACATTGGGCAAGATGAGCTTAATAAAGTCAGAATGCTCAACATCCAGGACAGAGTTGCCCAATTAAAACTTAACCATGTTTTTAAATTTTTTAACAATACGTCACCTGAGTATTTTAAGTCAAATTTTACACGAGTATCTTCATTTCATAATTACAGTACCAGGGGTAGCCCATTCAACTTTATTGTTCCTCACTCCAAAACCCATTCCAGTTTCACCTTTTGCAACACGGCCATCCATCACTGGAATTCTCTTCCAAACAACATCAAAGCCACTTCAAATTCCAATACATTTAAACAATTAGTCAGGAAGCATCTTGCTAGCCACTCTCACATTTGATTGTTTATTGTTTCCATTAGTCATTGTACTTTTTGATTTCTTCCCTATTTCCCTTCAGTCTCTATTTTTATGTTGAGGACCCCAATGGAAATAAGCTATATATTTCTATGGCTTTCTTGGGCTATCCTTGGTACTCTTGTCCCATAATGTTATTTGTATGTCCTTATTGATGTTTCAAAAGTGCAATATTTTGTATGTCATTTTCTTTGTGTATCTTATGCTGTATTATAATGTATATATGTGCAATGTATGTTTGAGTACCAAATAAATTCAATTCAATTCAATTCAATCTCTCCAAAATCTCTATGTCCACGGGTAAGCTTACGGGAAATGACCAGCAAGATAACATTAAATGGCATCGTCACTTTTAAGGAATCTATGAAAATCAATAATTCTCATTAGGGTCACTAGTGGTATTATTATTACGTATTGATTTCACACCTGAATAGATAGTTAAGATGTTAACAATTACACTGGTTTCACCTGGAGGGATCTTCAAATCTTAAGGCCCTGTCACACCATAGCGTATGGCCTGAACGTGGCCTGAACGTATGCAGACGTATTCAAAAAAAAGCTCGAAAATTGTCAGAGTCCAAGAACGTCCAAGAACGTCCAACTTCCCAACGAATTGCGTAGGAAAAGTCGACATCGGTGATGGAATGGACGTATCCATAGCGTATTCATAGCGTATTGAACGTATACCTAGCGTATGACTAACGCATTGATAACGTATCACTAACTTATAACAAACTTATGACAGCGTATCACAGCGTATGCGAGCGTATGACCAACGTATGCTTAACGTATTCGTAGCGTATGTCTGCCGTGTTTGACGTATCCTCAGCGTATCCTCGGCGTACAACGAGCACGTGACTTATGGCGCTGCAGAAATTGAGTTTCCTACACGGCGGGACAAATGTTGCCAGTTCAAGTAAACGCAGCCTAGATGATAACTATTAAAATATCTAGAAGGATAAATCTATAGGTCCAACCTATAACTTACGAGTAACGTACCTCTAACGTATGTCAGCATATGTCAACGTATGACTAACGTATGTCAGCGTATGTAAACGTATGTCTAACGTACCACGAACCTATCGGGAACTTATGCAGAACGTGTTAAGCACACGTTGAGTACGTCGAGAAATTTTGAACATGCTCAATAATTTTTCGCGGGCTCGACCTATTCCAAATTTTCACAGCGTGCTCTTAACGTAAACGACGTATCCCCAACTTACCCCTAACTTATATCAGCGTACACCAACGTACTCCAACGTATTTTTCGATATTTCGCATACGTTGGCATACGTTCAGGCGATACGCCATGGTGTGACAGGGCCTTAAGATTACTTGCATGCAATTCATCATTCAGTATTCAACGTATGCGAAATATCGAAAAATACGTTGGTGTACGCTGATATAAGTTAGGGGTACGTCGTTTACGTTAAGAGCACGCTGTGATACGCTGTGACAATTTGGACCACGAAAAAATATTGAGCATGCTCAAAATTTCTCGACGTACTCAACGTGTGCTTAATACGTTCTGCATAAGTTCCCGGTAAGTTTGTGGTACGTTAAATATACGTTGACATACGCTGACATACGTTAGTGGTACGTTACTCATACGTTACTCGTAAGTTGGTATACGTTGATGAACGTAGGCTGGGGGAAACGTACAGCCAACGTAGTGATAACGAGTTGATAACGTATATGTGCCGTATGTCTAACGTATGCCTGACGTATTTCCAACGAGTTTCGACGTATTCTCACGTATTCACCTTATGCCGGGCGATCGTGTAAGGCCCTGTCACGTATCCATAGCGTATCCATAGCGTATTGAACGTATACATAGCGTATGACTAACGTATTGATAGCGTATCACTAACTTATAACATACTTATGACAGCGTATCACAGCGTATGCGAGCGTATGCGAGCGTATGACGAACGTATGCTTAACGTATACTTAACGTATTCGTAGCGTATGTCTGCCGTGTTCGACGTATCGTCAGCGTATCCTCGACGTACAACGAACACGTGGCTTATTATGCCGCTGTAGCACGTATATATAAATACCGCGCCGATCTCACATTACATCATTCCCGCCGATGTCATCAAGCAGTTAACATGCCTCCCAAGAAGAAGCAAGCAACCAGGGGTCAAGGCCGAGGAGGAGGAAAAAGCAAGAAGGCCAAGACAGACCATGAAGAAGTGAGGATGAGATACTCAAGGGACCCATTTATATACTCAAACCCTCCATAAGTTCCCAAAACGCCGAATGCGCGCTAGCTGTACGGTAGCCCTGTCACACCATGGCGTATCGCCTGAACGTATAACAACGTATGCGAAATATCGAAAATACGTTGGCGTACGTTGGTGTACGCTGATACAAGTTAGGGGTAAGTTTGGGATACGTCGTAAACGTTAAGAGCACAAGAGCACGCTGTGATACGTTGTGAAAATTTGGAACACGTCGAGCCCGCGAAAGATTATTGAGCATGTTCAAAATTTCTCGACGTACTCAACGTGTGCTTAACTTACGTTCTGCATAAGTTCCCGATAGGTTCGTGGTACGTTAGACATACGTTTACAAACGCTGACATATGTTAGACATACGCTGACATACGTTAGAGGTACGTTAATCGTCTTAAGTTGTAGGTTGGACATATAGATTTACCCTTCTAGATATTTTAATAGTTATCATCTAGGCTGCGTTTACTTGAACTGGCAACACTTGTCCCGCCGTGTACGAAACTCAATTTCTGCAACGGCATAAGTCACGTGTTCGTTGTACGCCGAGGATACGCTGAGGATACGTCGAGCACGGCAGACATACGCTACGAATACGTTGGTCATACGCTCGCCGATCGCATACGCTGTGATACGCTGTCATAAGTTTGTTATAAGTTAGTGATACGCTATCAATACGTTAGTCATACGCTATGTATGCGTTTAATACGCTATGGATACGTCCATTCCATCACCGATGTTGACGCAATTCGTTGGGAAGTTGGACGTTCTTGGACGTTCTCGGACTCTGACAATTTTCGAGCTATTTTTTGAATACGTCGGCATACGTTCAGGCCACGTTCAGGCCATACGCTATGGTGTGACAGGGCCTTAACGTCGAGAAATCAGTACCCGTGGACAGAGTGAAATGGGACAGACTTTGTTCAAATAGCTGTTATTTTGCAACCGTAAGGTTATTTTTAACAATATTTTCAGTATAGATGGTCAAGATCATATAGTTGATGAATATTGAAAAAAAAATTTTTTTAAATCTACAGAATTAAAAAGAAATGGCTTCAAAAAAATTGCATGTATGAGAGATGGCAATGTTTATTCGTTTTTATGATAAATATGATGGGTATTTTTTCAACATAACTACGGTATGCGATTATGGCTCGATAATTACTTTTCAAACATATAATGAGCAATATTGTGATTGCTGAACATCTCATTTAAAGCAGGGATAAACTACAAAACATCAATAGGCTATCTGTCTACGCCTGTATAAACTTTTAACGATGTTCTTAACAAATATGTTTGAAATGTATAGAGCTGGCTGAGCTCCACAATAATCTGAAAGCTTGATCGGAGGAGCCGTTCAAATATTTTCTATTGTTTTGTGACCCCTAGCAAAATAAATAGTTCATGCATGAATTTTTTTAATTAAATAATTAATTTTTATAAGAAAAAGAAAAAACAAAAGAAAATAGACTGCCCTCTGTTGGCCGAAAAACAATACAAAACAAAACAATTCAAAATGACTTAAAATTGTTATATCTTTCGAACTGTACACCCGATTCACCTCCAGTAAAGACTCAGCCAGCTATACCTTATACTTCAATGTCAAGATTATTTTGCTTACCATAGAAACATCATAGGATTGTTGCAGATTAACACTATTGTGGCAATAAAACAATCATGAAATTAAAATGAATAAATCAAAACCATTTTGATGAACAAACTTTCCTTGATCAAAGTGCCAAAATAAAAACAATGTTCCGAAAATATTAATGCCCCGAAGGTTTTGATAAACATAATCATAATGGAATAGAAGAAACATTTTAAAACATAGCTGAGCATTAATTTATGTACGATGGAAATGCCTGTTGCATAAAGGCAATATTGACTTTTAAAATCGATAGATTGTTATACTATTTAAACAAAACAATTATAATTTAGCATTTTTATGACGGAATACATTTTCAAAAATTGGCACACTTTAAGGCGATTCTGGCCCACTGTGCTAAATGCTACACTACGTAAGCGCAATTTCCATTGCAACTCGAATTCTCTCGTTCTTACATAACCACATTTTAAAACGCACCGATTAATTTTCTTCATATATTATTAGGATTAGTTTAGGTTTGTTATGAGTATTTTATACACTGAAATGTGGATGTAGACTCGCTATGTGCTGCCCAAGTTGAATAAAGACTATTCGTTCCTCCACGCGCAACAACAAACTTTTAAAACACCTAATACACTGAATTTAGTACTTATGAATGTGCTGTATCACAGACAAATCTTAACGCGAATTCTAAACGTTTATTTTATTGTCAAATTAAAAGAAAAAAATACGGCCATACGAATTTCGAATTTCCTCACCGCAAAATGAGCTGCGTGCTTTGGTGAACCTCGACGTGAATTTGGTAAAAACGCGTCGTTAAAAGTGTCAACCAATGACACCAATCTTCAAAATTAATATCGTTGTTTTGTCAAAAGTAGTGAATCTCGTTAGTAAGTGTAAAAGGTTGTGGATGATTGCAATGTATCGAACTTAGAATGACTTATTCAGCATTATTTTATCTTCAGGTATTGGACAACAAGTTGCCAATATTGTAATGATGGGGACGCTTGTAGAACACTTTGACGACAATTATATGCTGGCCGTCACTATAGCCAATAGTGGTTCACCTGTAGCCATGCTAGTTGTTGCCCCCGTGACTCAATACCTTAAGGATATGTTTCATTGGAGAGGAGCTATGCTGATTATAGGTGCAATACGTTTCCACATTGTACCATGTGGACTACTCATACCATCTGGTGCTAGCGCAATGGTCTCTCGGCAACGGCAAGAGTCGCAAGACTACATCCCAGTCGATAGTGGCAATACGAGAAAGCGTGGACGGATTTCGAGCGCTATACATTATATCATGTCCATAACTCACGTATCTTTATTTCTTGATATTCGTTTTACTGGGCATATTATTGGTTGGTGTGCTGCCCAATATTCTCTTATAGGATGGCTTATTTTCCTTATTCCGTGTGCAGAAAAGAAAGGTATTACTCCAAATAAGGCTGTCTTTTTGTCTACGTATGGCGGTGTGTCCAGTCTACTCGTTCGATTTATCGGAGCAGCTTTGATATATCGTAAAATGATTGATGTTGCTATACTACAAGTTTGCTCTTTCGTTATGTGCGGATGCCTCTTGATTTTGTATGCCTTCGTCGACTCATTTGGCATGCTAGCAGCTATAACAACCGTCTATGGTGCTTTTTCAGGATTCAATTGGTTGATTATCTACTATCGGATAAAACACATTGTTGGTGTTGACATGATCATTCCTGGACTAGCGTGGTCATCGTTGGCAGGGGCCATCAGTGGTTCTTTAGTCGGAGTCGTGTCAGGTATGTTATTTATATTCTATGGCAGCTACTTGTAGTATTCGCCGTTGATACCTGTGCTAGTTTTTGTTTCTCGAGTACCAAAGCTTTACACCGTACCCGTCCCTAAACCTGCTGATTTATCTTTCTTTTGTGCAGGTGCATTGAAACGCTGGCACTAGGTTGTGTATTTGTTCTCCTTCTCGTATGCCTTCGTATACGCACCTCTACCCGTATTTATGAGTTGGACAACATTACGGGCCTACCCGTCCCCAATTATCATAATTTATTCGACATTAGGCATTTTAAGAGAAAAGAAAACTGTTTCATTATAGTTTCTTTAACCAAGAGTATTCTCCTTGAAACAGAATGATGAAAAACAAACATTGCCTATTCAATACATAGTGAGTGTGGCTTTCAATGTCAACAGAAAATTTGATTGGTATTCAGCCAATACGCACTATATTATGAGATCGATAATATATAGTTTGGGCTGAGGTTTAGTCCATACCTTAAAGGTGCGTATGGTTGGTAAACAACTCGCCTATTTTATAAAGGGGTGAATTTGTTGTTGTTTGATTAAAATAAAAAGATCAAAATAACCAATAAACTAATAAGAAAGAGAATAAAATATAGATCGTGGATGTTCTGCTATATTACGTTGGTCTCATAATGTATAGGCTGTACCATTTTGTATCGTCGTGTACAGCTACGAACTATTTTGTTTTCTCAAATCCTTAATAGTCTTTGCTATCAGTTTCCTCAAATTCTAGAAAATACCGACGTTTTCCGAAGATAAAGAATTGAAATGTTTAGTAATGAATGGATATTAAATGCATTTCATCATGTGTGTTTTAATCTACTGCTGTCTGATCTCTAACAACGAACAACTCTATTTGGACCAAAAGAGGATGCAGCCCCTTTTTGAAACTGGGATCTTTATATCCATTACGACACAAATCTTTGTTCGTTGCATGATTCCAAATGAACCATAATTACTTACAAGTTAATAACCTGGTTTTTGGGATGTTTCTATTTCATTTACAGGTAGACTTGATGAGCGATTTGGTCATCTTGATGTTGCTTTTATTGTTCTTGGAGCACCTATGCTTTTTGCCGCAGTGTTCATAGGTTTGTCAGAAAGACAAATTCGACGGACTTCAACAGAATAGTCAATCCAAGGAGTCTAAGCAGATTCTCAAAACCATATATGATCTTAGAAAAGTCGAGAATACAATATAAACATCAAAAAGTTGATAATCTCCGGAATTATCATTGATCCCGAGTATGGATGCTCTTCATCTTCATTTCCAAGTTTGAAATCGTTATATCGGTACTGCTTACATCCGGGGCTTACCTGTACACTAGCCTAATCGGTACAACATATTGACGTCTTGAAAAAAAACTTTTCTTAGTTCTCTAATTCTCTTGATAGACTAGAATGGTTAAATTATGTGTTTAGCCTTATATAGACTTATTTAAAGAACAAGAAAAAAATAAGGATTAATAAAAATAAAAATCACTGTCATCTTTTTTAGAGTTGTGAACAAATTATGAATTATGCTTTATTAATATAAGCTGATATTTTATTTTAGTGTATCCAGTATTTGATTCAATTTGAATAAACTATCTGATAATTACTACTGGATAACTCGAAATGTTTGTAACCTATAATATTAATATAACTCCAGTAAAAAATGAAAGATGATGTGTAATGTTTATGTTTGTTGTATTTACTCTGGTTTTTGTATGTGTGTTTTGGTGTGTTTATATATTCATAATTGTTTTGATTATTATTATATATACTGATAGCATTTTGATTCATTCTGTGCATAAAAAGAAAAATATTTCAAAACATGTGACATTCAACCCTGTTACAAGTAATCGTCTTTTACACACAACTTCGTAACATGCTAAAATCATGAACTAAATCGCAGTGTAGTTTTCATTTTTATCTTTCCAAATAACAATAAATTCAACAACTCCTACGTATAAAAAAGTACAGCGGAAAAGCGTTGTGAATTTGAGATAAAGCAGTGACATTTAAGATTACAGGGACGGCTAAGCCGGTATTTTCAATTGAAGCTACATTTGTACGTGTGTCTCGGATTAAAATCGATCAAAAGGAACCATCATAAATGCCACGTAGTCTCAAATGCTGTCATGAAATAACTCCTCGACAGTAATACATAACTTGACACTCTCACTCCCAGATCATAGTATTCATTTGAAAAGATGAACTGATTATCCCATGTGCTCGTGGGTTCGAGTTTAGGTTTAGTAAAACATTGAGTGAAGCAGTTGTATAAAATACTTTTTAAACATTGCTACATATCGTCAGCCTGCTTCGATAATTGCCTAACTCATTTTTTCTAGTTCTTAGAAAACAACAAAAGTATGAAACCTGTTACCTGTGTACCTGTTACTCGTTTTGCATTATTGATGGATGGATATTCATTATGTGGAATGACGCTTGTCTTGTATTGTTGATGTTAGGCTTGTATTGTTGATGTGACTTGGATTAGTGCATCCATGCACGCCAATTGAGGATTGGCGTGCATGGATGCACTAATCCAGGTCATATAGAAACAGATGAACACAGCCATACAATAATTTGATTAATTCCATGGATTTGTCAATGCAAATTCAATAATGCAAAATGAGTAACATGTTGGAATGGTCTGGTGGTCCTTTTAAAACAAAGCTCTTCATTTATCAACACTTTTGATTGGTCAATGACTTAGGTATTATAACAGCATGTGCATAATGTAATGAAGTCATGATTTATGCAAAAAACTCATTTTTGCTGAAAAGTGAGTTAGGCAATTATCGAAGCAGGCTGACGATATATCGTCTTGGTAAATTGATGCAAGGAGGGGGGGGGAAGGGGAGGGGGGAAGGGGAGGGGGGGGAAGGGGGGGGGGGGGTAGGATCAAAAAAATTCGGACGGTCACAAAATTTCGCACAGTCACAAAATTTCGCATGGTCACAAAATTTCGCAGTAAAAAAAGCACAACAGTCAACGAAAATTTCCTTCTTTCTTTCTTTCCTTTTCATTCTTTCCCCTTTTTTTCTCCTTTTCCTTTTTCTTTTTCCTCCCTTTTTCCTTTCTCTCTTTCTTTTCTTCCCCTTTCCCCCTTCTTTTCCTCTTTTCCCTTCCCCCTATTTTTCCTAGTGGGTAGGTTTGAATTTCCTGCTGAGCACCTTCAGGGGGGGGGCACTGTGCCCCCCCTGCCCCCCCCCCCCCCCCCCCCCCCGGCTGTTACGCCACTGCACGACGGTAACATGTATACATTGTCGGTGCCGGTGTAGAAGGAATCATAGTCCATGGAGTCATAGTCCGCATTGTACAGTAAAGTATCGGGCACTCATCTCTACACGCAACACTATTTTCACGCTTTATTCCGTATATGTTTATAGAGGGTGTGGTACATTACACAGTTTCGCCCTGGTCGGTACCCTCGGTCAGTACACTACTGCAAGGCTTTATCAAATTCATTCTTGAGGGACACACCACTAATGCTCAACAGTCAAGTTAAATTGATGGCTAGCAATATTTATGGCTGAATGAAATATTAACCCAGTTTTTTATTTCCCTTTTCTTCACCTTCAATTTTTTTTTGGCTTACAGGTATCCTCAGACACAGGCAGATATGTCCAGTCCAAAAGACAATAACTACCAGTCTACAGGCAGGCTTGAAAAGACGAAGGAAACCTGATTCTCGGTTAATTGTCGCTTGACATTCAATTGTAACTCTTGGAAAAAAACCCCAATAATTGTGTGACGTTAATGATTATGTCATCATCTCATAGGCTGGATTCTTCAAATGAAACGTGAGTTTATATTATAATAAAGGTACTTTTCAAGTCATATACAATATAATGGTACCTTTCAAGTCATATACAATTTAAAACCTCGACCTTGCTTGTATTGTTTGTGTTTTTTTTGTTCACGAGTCTTGAAAGCTGCTTTGTGTTATCCAGAAATTGGTGTTATCAGATTTTGTTTTATTGATTTTCTTCTGAATTAAAAAAAAGCCCACAAGTTTTAATGAATAATTGCTTAAGATGTTGCCATGCCATCACAAGCTCTTGCATCACAGTCATGAGAATTACTAAGTCAAACTAAGTCAAAACAATTGCACAACAGGGGTAGAAATTAAAATAGAATCTGAAAATTGGAGTGTGGTATGTACATGTATGGCAAGTGGTCACATAGGCCGAGTTGTCTTACCCCAGAGTTGTACTATGGCCGAGTTGTCTAAAAGACCGAGTTGTCTAAAATACCGAGTTGTCCTGATTCCCATCCCATTGCAACGGTATTAATTTCATGACTCCCTATTTTCCATGTAAAAACTATGCCCCCACCCCAGCCCCAGAATATTTGGGACTCCTGCCCCTACCGAAGAAAATGACAGCCCATCTCCTTGGCCGTACCCTAACCTGCGTTTGGGATGGGGTTTTTCTCTGAATCCTCGCCGAGTTGTACTATGGCCGAGTTGTCTAAGTAAAAGGCCGAGTTGTCCTGATTACCATCATTCCATTACAATGGTATTAATTTCATGACTCCCTATTTTCCATGTAAAACCTATGCCCCCATCCACCCCCACCCCCCCCCCCCCAACCCCCAACCCCAACCCCAGGATATTGGGACCACTGCCCCATACCGAATAAAAAGGCAGCCCGTCTCCTTGGCCTTACACAATTACCTGCGTTTAGGATGGAGTTTTTTCTCTGAAACCTCGCTCTCTGTATGAGAGCTATGGAATGAAATCATATATATGAGTCAACATCTTATGAACCATTTACTCCCACCGGTTTTAAATGAAATTATTGCTGGTAGGTAACCAACACTCGTCTGACCTGAATGCGTCTCAGCCTAGAACAAACCCCAAGCAAATACTTCAATGTGAATGAGGCTTCAAATTCGGAAGTCATAACCGCTATGACAAATCGCAAACAATTACTGCAAACTGGTCAATGGCGATAGCGTTCGAGCTACATTGTCTTCGTGCAAATGCTGTACAATATAAGTTTCATAACGCGCTTATTCGTTACTAGCTGGTTCATGTAAAAAGAAGGGACAATTACGAACATTTTTGACGTCGTTCATTGACTGCAGTCACACAACACCTAATGTTTACGTAATTTATCTCTACTGGCTTCGCTTTCATTATTATTAGTGACGTCACATCAGAGTATGTCGCCATCTATAGTTTGAAATCGCCAATTACGAATAACGTCTATTATTCGAAGCAGGAAGTTGGTAAACAACTCGCTGCTGGATTCGCCGATTTTATAAAGGGGGAGGGGAATTTGTTGTTGTTCCATTAAAATAATATAATAAAATGCGTTATTTTATGATAAACGATCAAAATAACCAATCAACTAAATAAGAAAGAGAATAAAATATAGTTCGTAGCTGTTTTGCCTGCGGCGACCGACCGACTCCAAATATGGTACAGCCTACTCATTATGAGACCAATGTACGAGGGTCATTCAATAAGTTCTACCTCCTACCTCATAACTTTATTATTATATGAGCCAGTCTAATCACATATCACACGATTGCAGCTTGGAACCTCAGCTACAAATCCAATGTAAATTGATCTGAGTGCTGGTTGTACTTTTCCGGACATGCAGTGAGAACCAAACCTCGATTTGGTGTGACGGAAACGGATGAAAAACAGCAAAATATCGCCGAAGTGCTTTTCAATTGGCCTATTGTAAGAGGCAAAACAAACCTATTAGTCAATTATAACCGTTCTAAATGTCAGATATCTCTTTAACAGACTGTAAACAATAAAGTTGACAGATTGTTTTGGAAAACATATGCCCTCTGATTAGCCAGATCCAAGTCAGGATAACCATTCAGCTTACCCCTCCCCTAGAGAACCCTGTAAAAGTCATATTTGACTTTCATGATAACTTCAATATATCGAACTAAATGGAGGGATTTAAAGTCTGCCAAACCGATAATTTTCTATCATTGACTACCTGATTGACTATTCTGATGGTTGCACATAAGTAAAACTCATAAAGTGACTATTATGGTAAAAATTTAACATTCGAGGCATCATTGTGGCTTAAGTTGTAACAACGAAAATTTGACTGATGGCAGTATTCTGGTATGCCAAAGGCATAGCAATACATTTGAGTTGATAGTACACTATTTGCAAGCCTACAAGCGTTAATATTGTTTACAATCTTATCTATACATGATAATGCTGTAATATATTCAGATAACTCAGTCAGTCATTTCCATTTTCAGTATTTAAATCATGCTCTTATATCTAACCATACAATACGAAAAAACACCCGAAAACATGTGTATATTTTAAGGTAATTTTCTGTGTCCGTTGTCCAAAATCCCTCTCCGGCTTTGACCGCGTCATAACAAAAGTAAAACGGATATCAATTATCATTTACTGCACATTTGTAGCTATGATTCGGAGCTATAATCATGACAAATGTCATGAGGTTGACATTAATATTAGCGATGTTATATGTTAGGAGGTAGAACTTATTGAATGACCCTCGTATATATAGGAAAACAGCCACGAACTATATTATATTCTACAATTTTTAATAGTCTTTGTTGCAAGAAATCAGTTTCCTCAAATTCTAGAAAAGACCGACGTTTTCGGAAGATTAAAAATTGAAATGTCTTGATATGTCTGGATAGGAAACTTATTTCATCATGTGTGTTTTAATCTACTGCTGTCTGATCTTTTACAACGAAAAACTCTATTTGGACCAAAATAGGATGCAGCCCCTTTTGAAACTGGGCATCCATTACCAGGATTACGACATAAATATTTGTTCGTTGCATGATTTCAAGTGAACCATAATTACTGTTCATAAGTATATAATTTGGCTTATTGCATGTTTATATTTCATTTACAGGTAGACTTGATGAGCGATTTGGTAATCATGATGTTGCTTTTATTGTTCTTGGAGCACCTATGCTTTTTGCCGCAGTGTTCATAGGTTTGTCAGAAAGAAAAACTCGGCGGACTTCAACAGAATAGTCAATAAATGGAGTCTACAGGGTGAATCAAAAAACATTGTGCACGATTTGAAGCGGCCATTTGACTTTGATGCGTGCATTGAACCATATAATTTTTGTTGTTTGTATAAAGCGTTGTTAATCTAGTTTATCCTCCCAAAGTATGAAAGTAATCGACTTAAAAATAAGCAAACTGTGGCAAGTTTTGTAAACTGACCGCGTTTTTCGCCATTCCAATGGGATTTACACACAGTAAAATTGGTTTTGCTAAAATGGTCATTATCATCTCATTAATTGTCAAAATGTTCCTGTATAATCATTCTTTCACTCTGAGATAAGTAATTAATAGTCTGATACTGAGTTGTCAAATGAAAAGGCAAATCTGAATACAAGCATCACCTGTTACAGACCAAGAAGGCAAGAAGTCTTCAAGAAGTGGAGGCACGTGTCAGAGTCGAAGTGACAGGCTACATGTACCGCAACAGGGGAATAGTTAGCATGGTTAGACGAGCTGTTCACAACATGTTGGACAGGGCACACACATGTCTTCAGCAAAATGGTGGCCATGTCGAAGGAAGGCTTCATTAACAAAACTTAATATCAGCAAACAACTAAATGATTTATATTTTGAATTGCAAGGAAGCTTTGTGAAAAGTGTTTTACAAAATAAGAGATTATTTAAATTTATAGATGTTTTGGATGTACTAATCTTTAAAAAAAATCTATTTGTTATACTGTATGATTTGGTCATGTGATCCAAACATGTATGTATTGTATTGTAATCATGCTATGCAAAAGTTGTGAATGATTGAAAATAAATAATTTTAAAAAAGCAGTGACATTTAAATTACAGAGACGGCTAAGCCGGTATTTTCAATTGAAGCTATGTGTGTGTCTCGGATTACAATCGATCAAAAGGAACCATCATAAATGCCGCGTAGTCTCAAACGCTGTCATGAAATAACTCCTCGACAGTAATAAATAACTTGACACTCTCACTCCCAGATACTAGTATTGATTGAAAAGATGAACTGATTATCCCCATGTGCTCGTGGGTTCGAGGTTAGGTTTAGTAACATATTGAGTGAAGCAGTTGTATAAAATACTTTTTAAACAATGTTACCTAAATCGCGTCGGTAAATTCATAGGTTGGTGCGAGTAAGACAGACATAACAAACGTTGTGTACATTATTCCAATGCAGAGGGGCTTGCTTTTCATAATCTCTGGATAAATAAGCTGTTTCGTACGCAAATTGCTATGGTGGCACGCCTAATTTGGAAACAGCTGTATGCATAATGCATCGATGCATGCGTACTATACGTGACGTTCGTTGCGTACACAGAAACTGTGATGCACACGTAAAAACCTCGGCAGGTCGCTTTTTATACCACGTTTGATCGGCCGTATCGTTCCTTTCACCGGCGCACCTATCATGGCAAGTACGTTCGCTTGGTGTAGTAATTTACACAAAAACATACAAAAGCCAATTGTGCATTTCCGTTTTATGTTAAATTTATCACCAATTGTGTCTATTTTGAATTCGAAAAAATGCACGAAAGAGGTTATAATTACATTTACAATTTGTGAACGGTCGATGGTTTAACCGACGCGTACGGTAAATACGACATTGTACTCTAAAAGGGATCGAAATTATACAAACATATCCTACATGGCGGTCTTCTTACGAAACATCGACAGTCAGAAGAACTTCTCGTAGAAAAATAAGACATATACTTGAACTACCGCAAACATCCAGCGAATATTACTTTTGAGTGACTTGGAAAATTGTACATCGAAAGATACGAACTTTGGGCTAGGATTGATTTCTAAGATAAGAAAATCACCTCTAATTCAACGCCAACGGTATGAACAATCAAATTTCATGAATTGACTAATAAACACATTGTAAACACGGTACGAAACAATTACAATCAGTACATATGAGTTATATTCCATGAACAACCTTACCGTGCGTCACTCATACTAGAACTTGGAGAAGTCCCTGAATCTCATCATCATTTTAAATGACATTTTAGAAGGTCCATATAGGGGAATATGGGGCAACCGGACCGTGCGGCAAGTGGTCCAAAATGAAGGATTTTGTAATTGTATGGGCATACTGCTTTCTTTTGAACAATACGACTTTTGTTGATACTTGATATATATCTTTACCTTCTACAATCCAAAACTTGGAACTTTAGGGTATTTACACATGTGATTTTTCTCCATATCTTTGAAGCTAACTCCTTGAGTGACTGATTGAAAATTCACAGATAGTATGGGCGATATATGAAGATGGGTTTAGATCATGTTTAATGTACTTTATATGATTGACAGATATGCAACAGTAAATATATTCATGCAGTACAGTCGTCTTAAGATACTAGGTGCATATTGCATTTGATGGGTGCTATATTGTAGTGCGCTTAGGGACTTTCCGAAATATGATTAAAACCATAGGTTGTGGTTGAAATGACCGTAAAATGGCGCATATTGCTAATTTGGGACATTGGTGGTTTGGATTTCCGATCAATATTATCATTTAAAGAATGCTTTAACTTAAATCATTATCACGGGTATTCATTTGGTAGAGTTATTAGTTCATGAATTTGCAAATAACAAAGTACACCATTTCTTACTTATCTAAAGACACTCGCCTACTTGTTGTAGGACCCGAACGCCGTAATATTTGCGAATTCAAAGATACTCACTGGCTACAGAAATCTGTGTAATGGCTAAAAACAAAAATGCAGTTTTGCCTTTTTTCTGAAATGTATTGGAGTTATTGATTATTATGACAAATGGTGGTATGTTTTAAAACATTTTGGCGTAAAATGTATTACGTCACAGGCGTGTTTTAATAACGTTTCATCTCGACAAAGTGCTACGTCATTTGTTGGGGTAAGTGGTCCGAAGGGGTGTGGGGCAACTGGACCGCCTGCAAAAACTTAATCAAAATTGTAAAATTCATATTGAAAATGAGTTGTTAGTGTCAATAAAACATGACTCGGTATTGAAATGTGAATAGAATATGAAATAATTCACATTCTTTCAAGTTCTTAGACATTTTGAGGCATTTCGGGTCTAATACCACTATTTCTGATATTGAAGGATTACAATATGACATGAAATTGCTTTAGAATGGTTTGAAACCTCGGTATTATGAATTACATCTTTATTATATTTTGAATGGTGTCTGTAAAGGTATTTGCTATGACGAAATATCATGATTTATGTATTTTATCCACTGCTTTTTGTGTATATCAACCGTTGGGTCATCATTGTCATATTGACTAACTTCCCCTGTAACATGAAAAGCTGGCTAAATATCGAGATGGTTTATTATAAGTACTAAATGATGATTATATGAAGTATATAAAATCATTAAAGAAAGGGGTATATATAGACAAATGTATGGGGCGTCTGAATATCACAACCATGTAACCATTTAACTAGGTTCATACCGTTTTATCTATAATAAACGTGCAGTCGAAAATTGCGCTTGCTTTGTACACCATTAGTATTACTGCTTTTTACACGTTAACCACGAAAACTGTATAAAACATGGGTTTCATGAGACCTGTATCATTTTTACACGTTAAATAATATGGAAATGAGTTTGTAAAGAAAATACTGCTTAGTTACCGTGTTGTCAATCAATGATTTCTGTGTATTCTAACCGTTGGAACATATAGGACCAGTTGCCCCAACGATGTGGTAACTGGACCGTGCCAAGTAAAGTTTTTAGTTAGTGGTAATTGGCCTTTTGTTTGGATATTTTTTAACATTGATTATATGTTATATGTAAACAGTTACATGGGTGATATTTTCATAGCAATTCCATAAATATTTACACGAGCTTTAAGCTTTTATATCATGAAATATGCTTAACCGGTCCAGTTGCCCCATCCTACCCTATTTGTAGAAGAGATGGCGATAAAATCTTTATTTCAAAATAAGGTGCATCTGAAAGACAATATCAAAACACATTGAAAACAGAAAACCGCATTCAAATACCTTTTAAACTTTTTGAATTATGATTTGTTGTTATTTCGTGAGAAAACTGTATATTTGGACAATTTTGCGCAATTTTTGAAACAACATTTGCAATTTTTTTGAAAAGACAACAATTTTGTTCGTGTGCAAAACAATAGTCCCATTAATTTTTTTCTTCATTTCATTTGATTAAGAACATCCTATCAACGTTGTACCACAATAAAAGAACCATATTTCCACAATGTTAGCTTCAAAATAGTGAATTATATTCAATCCGGAAATTACCGAGGGCCATAACTTAACATGCTACAGTTGTTGAAAAAGGTTAAAAGGTATATTTTGTAACTCTCTTTCATGTTCTGCACATAACTCAATTTCGACAAAAAAAAGGTGAGTTAGCGCCTTTTCGAAAAACAATATACATTATGCATTACGATGCATGCGTGATATATGTGACGTTCATGCGTACACAGAAACTGTGTATGCACACCTAAAAGCACCTCGGCAGGTCGCTTTACCGAATCCTCGACCGTAAAATGTACATTGTCGGTGACGGTGTGGAAGGAGTCATAGTCCCTGGAGCCATAGTCCGCCCTGTACTGTAAATTATCGGGCACTCATCTCTACACGCAACAATAGTTTCACGCTTCATTCCTTATAGTGTCTATAGAGGGCGGACTATGGCTCCAGGGGACGAAGCAGAGACAAAAGCCGGCCGCCATGCGAGCTGACTGGAAAGCCGAGCCGACGGGAAAGCCGAGACGACTGGAATGGCGAGCCAACTGGAAAGCCGAGCCGACTGGAAAGCCGAGCCGGCAGCCTACACGTAGCCTGGATCTAGTGGCCTCAAACTTGGCTAAAATAAATTCAAAAGCCCATATAGAAATAATTCCCCTATCAAATGACTTTTCTTAAAGGCGGGCGATAGCCCTTTTGTAAAATCAGCTACGCTGTCCCTGATTAAAATGCTCGCATATTCGTTCACCGCTTACAGCCGGATCGCGCCAAAATGTGTTCCCTTTCATCTAGTTGGACCGCTACACTATTAAAACATTTAATTTTCCTTTATTTAAAGCTTCGAATAGTTTAAAACATTCGTACATCTACAGAATTAAATTTTAATTGTAATGTTTAACATAATTCTCAAGTATTAACTTCACAAGGCAAGTTTTGTTTTTTCTTTAATGTATTTTTTTGTTTCACTTTTTAATTGTACTCAACAGGGTTGTCCTTACATTTTGTTCGAACTTGAGGGCGTGTTAAAAAAGTGTCCCACAGGGAAATAAATTCTTTAAAATACATCCAAAGTTTTATTATTGAATGATAGTGAGCCTCATTAATTTTCTATTAAATAAATTTCATCTGATTAAATTTGACCCCTTAACGCCCACGATATGATATATTCAGTAACAAGAGCGGGAATTTCACTTTGACCATAATTTGAGTTTCAACAGCAAAGAGCTGCAACCAAAGAGCTGCAATTGAGATTCCAAAGACTATGTATCAATATGCAGCGATGGAAATACCCACATGACTTTGCAACATGGGTAGACAGTCCCGGGGTGGACCAACCCTGGGTGGACTAAAAAATACCTTGGAAACTATATTGATTATGAATTATATGTTAAAACACTCAGGGGTTGGTGGTCGGGGATGTAAAAACAAGGATGGATCGTTGTTAAACAACCCCGGGACTGTCCAACTGTTTCTAACCCGGACTGTCCAACTGTTTCTAACCCTTAACCTTCCACCCTAACCCTAACCCTAACCCTAACCCTAACCCTAACCCTAACCCTAACCCTAACCCTAACCCTAACCCTAACCCTAACCCTAACCCTAACCCTAACCCTAACCCTAACCCTAACCCTAACCCTAACCCTAACCCTAACCCTAACCCTAACCCTAACCCTAACCCTATCCCTAACCACCCAGGGTTGGTCCACCCAGGGTTGGTCTACCCGGGACTGTCTACCCCGGGTGGAAAGTCATGTGGGTATTTCCATTGCTGCGTATAAATATACATCATTGTCTTCATTAAAATTCATCTTATATTCACATACTGGGTTTGTTATGAATAACATGAATGAAAATGTGTTTTCTGTTCAAATTAAAATGTTGACTATCAATATTTAGTTCTCAGCACATGAAAAGTGGCCAAAGCTAAAATTGACATGGCTTGACAAGTAGATTTCCCACAGTTAGTTAATAAAGGTCAAAAATAGCCGGAAATATCTCGTATGCCACATAACCATTCCAGGACCCATATTTTTATTTATATCTCATTGTAAAAAAAATCATGTTTCACATGGAACACTTTGGGACACCGGACACGCCACGTACAATTACCAGTTTCCTCAGGATGA
Organism: Ophiura sarsii; assembly: GCA_035610835.1. Taxonomy (NCBI): domain Eukaryota; kingdom Metazoa; phylum Echinodermata; class Ophiuroidea; order Amphilepidida; family Ophiuridae; genus Ophiura; species Ophiura sarsii. The sequence goes on from CM069446.1 coordinate 20,418,806, forward strand.
ACATTATGAAATAGAATATGTAAACAGTAAGCCATGGCATGACCAATGTGTCGTTGTGGGATGTTTTTGTTGTTGTTGTTTTACACAGTGACGCATAGTGTACACGTCTTGATTTTTGTTGTATTAGTATTTCCATACGCCAAATCGATCGATTAGAATATATTCATTTCCTTTTTATTGATAATGTGTCGTGGCCAAACAGCCAAATTGTACATTAGTGACAGATTTAAAATACATTAAAATACAAAGATTAAAACACCAAACAACGATACAATATCATAAAGAAGACATAAAAAGTAAAAAAATATCGCCCACACCACAGTCACACCAAAAAAGGCTGTCGCATACATCAAATAAAAATTCCATTGAAATGGAATGGGGGCGATCCAAAAGAAAGAAGCATGTTTTGTAAATTGTAACCATGAACTCACCCACCCATCCTCGCTCACTCATCCATCACCCACACCACAGTCACTTATCACAGCCCCCACCCACCACCACCACTACAAAACCCTAACTAACAAACTCACAAGTCTCTGGACGCCCTCACACCCATTTAGGCATAATAAATAAATATATATATATAAAAAACACCCCATTATATTGCACAAGAAACATCAAAAATATTACCAGTAAAATAATATTATAATATTATATTGCATCATGGGTAAAAGAACAATTAGGAGTTGTTATTTAACAAGTCAGTAGAATATGGTTTCTGAACCGTTTGGTCCTATAAGTCAGAAGGGAGATGGAATTGGAATTGCGCAATTCCCTGCCATGCACAAATTGCCTCGTAGGTGGCATGAGGGTACTAGTGCGGTTACAATCTGGCAGAGATTTGGCACATTTTTTGTTATATTATATGCGTCATTATGTCATATATCACTGACTTCACGTCACCATGTGATACCACCGCCAAATTACGATAACGCTGACTGATTATTGATTCAACGCAGCTGTGTTTAATGACGACTGTTCTTCAAAATAAAATGTTAGCATCGTAAAATACTACATTACTCGTAAAATTCATTTAAAATGGAAAACTACTGATTATTCATAACCACCTACTGCCGTGCCGTTGTGCTCCTTTACTTCGCGCGTACCGTGGGGTGAATTCAACTAACAAATATGTAAGATATGTACATTCTCCAAATGTGATTGGATTCTCTGCATGTATTTAACGCTTTCGATGCATACCTCCCAACCTTAATCTACGAACTGTTTCCAGCAGGCACCAACTATGCCAGAAGGTTGCAGAGCCTGGCTGTTAGCGTTCAGCGCTGCAGTGATAATCCTGTTAGAGCATGGCTCTTTGAAAGCAATGGGAGTTATGATGTTAGATATACAGGACAGTTTCTCTTCAAAGACGTGGATAATTGGCAGTATAACGGCTATTATGACGGGAACTGGGTGTTTATTCGGTAGGTTTAGATCATACCTAAGGGACAATGATTATCGTATCAGTATAATAATTTCACCTTCAGGACAATGATTATCATTTGGGACCAGTGGCGTAACCAGAGGGGGTAGTCATTCCCCCCTTCCATGATCCCCCAGAAGGCTTTCCCCCCTGATGCCCCCCCCCCAAAAAAAAAGACAAAGACAAACTCTATGTATACCTAGGTATACTCAAAAATAGTCAGATGCATGCCCCCTGATGACATGCCTGTCCCCAAACATGCCCCCGCCCCCCCCCCCCCCAAAAAAAAAATTGTGAAAGCAATACCACACCCCTACTTACGATCAAACTATATGGTGGAAACCCACCCTTAAGAAAAATATGAAATTAATCATTCGCTGTAACTTTTGAACTATTAACAGTCCGGTACGATTACTTTTCTGGAAGCTTTCCTTTTTGGAAATTATTACCCATAATGCAATGCGATCATTTTGGAAAGCTTCCAGAAGAGGTAATCGTACCGGAATGATTAACGTGATGTATATAAAAGGACAAATTCAAAGTTTAGACCTTCCGAGAAAGGGAGTCGTTATTCTGAGTTCATGTTAATAAGGCAATCGTCAGACGACAAGATGATGGTATTATGGTTTAATAGCTCACATCTAATCAAGTTTGAATATACTTTCAAAGGTGTCAGCTATTCAGACTCAATCCAAGAATCGGTCTAAAAGCTTCGAGATAGCCAGAAAGTGCTCAACTGATAAAAGGTTAGGAGCATATTAATTAACATTAATTCATGAATATCGACAATATTTTATGGTTAGACTATTGGAAATGAGTCAGAGAATCAATTTTTCACGAAAAATGCTGATTTTTAAAATAATTTTGACACAAAGTTTTTCTGACAACGTAACAAAAATCAGTTTTTGGTAAAAAATTATGATATTGAACCAAAATCATCTTAAGACTTCTTTAGTAACGTTATTTATATATGTTTATAAAGAAAAAATAGTTTTTACAAAAAAAGTCAACATTGTTTTGGCACTTTTTGGTCAAAAATTTAAAAAATAAAAAATTGTACGAACGGAGAACTACTGATTATTCAGTAATCACCGGCTGCGCTGTCTTTGTCGACCGTCGTAGCGTGAAAATGAACTCACATAATTCATGTAAGATATGTACATTCTCCAATGTGATTGGATTATGTCATATATTTAACGCTTTCAATGGGTTAGGTAGCAATCATAATCTACGAAGACACTAACTTTGGCACTAACTTTGCCGGAAGTTTGCAGAGCTTGTCTGCTAGTGTTCAGCCCTGAAAGCAATGGGAGTTATGTCGTTAGATAAACAGGATGGTTTCTCTTCAAAAACAAGGTAGTTAACCAAAATCATATACGTTTGTGCTATTAACAGGCATGAAAGACAATGACAACTACTGGTTACATCTAGGATCATACATTTTCGCATGGTAAAAAAAAATCGCACGGTCACAAATAAGCGCACAGTCAAAAAAATTCGCACGGTCACAAATAATCGCAGGGTCAAAATATTTCGCACGCTCACAATAATCGCATATTCAAAAAAGGACAATCAGCAGCCACACAGGCCCCCAACCTTTCCCCACGCTACTGCAAGCACCCCACCGACATTTTTTTAACAGAAATTATATGGTCAAAATCGAAAACCACCCCCCCCCCTCCCTCTGGGGACGCCCTTGTTTCCAATTGAAAACAAGAAACGTTTCTGACAATAACCAAATATATAATGGGTACAACACATAGGTTAGGGACGATGTAACCATATGTGGCGAATGGTTGATTAGAAACAACCTCTTGTCGTGCAACCCTAGATCAGCGGTAATTTGACATATAAATAACAAGCTTTGTTTTATTACTACAGGGAAAATCTAGACCACTATCATTATAAAACTGATTTTAGAGAATAACATAAATCTATGAAACTTTACAGGTTAACCATCTTGCCATTCTGCTAGACCTGAACTTAAGCGGTTGTTCCTGTTTTTGAAACTCGCGTCGTGATGCGAAATCGTCCTATATCTAGGCGGGAAAAAACACCCAACTATACTTTCATCATTCGTGGTTATGTTATGCTACATTATTGGTGTTTTTTTCTAATCTCGATGTTTTAGGTATGTTGGCTGATATGATATGTAAGGAAGTTCATCCTCGATGGTTTGTCGTGATATGTGGATGTCTAACGTTTGTTGGCTATGTCGTAAGTTCACAGGCGTCTGGGTTAGCCTTGTTTACACCGTTCCTCATATGCAGCGGTAAGATGAAGTATTCATGATAATAACGCTACAAGTGTGGTGTTTTCAGTTGAGATTTTGCAAGATTAAATTTGTTTTGAATTGTAGTTAAATGGCCGTGTACGACCCCTTGGTGTGGTACATAGGTCCGCATTTTCATTCATTGATACTATAGGGGGTTCTTCTAATGATGTTTATCATCCACGTAGTCGTGTTGATTTAAAGTATACAGTACAACCGCACGTGGTGTGTCGCGCAGACTTTATTTTAATAGTGCGCGCAGCTACGCACCATCACTTCGCAGTTAATTTAAAAATGTATACAAGTCAGACAGATAGTCTATTGATGTTTTATAATTTAGTTTATCCTCGCTTACGGATGGCATCTAGATTCGTACGGATTGAAAACCGTAGATCGGAGAGGGTAAACGCACTGGGATAAACTGACAGTTTTGTGTAGATAAACGGAACGTGGTTAAATAATGACCAACCGATACGTGTTTAGCCATGCTTAGCGAACGCATTGAACAACTCCCGTGAACGGACAGCCAGTGCGTTTACCCTCTCCGATCTACGGTTTTCAATCCGTACGAATCTGGATGCCATCCCTTAAGATTTTTATTGAAATTCAAGTGTATCGGTTACCATCACCAGTGTCCAGATCATAAATGTATTGTTCGTTCAGAGTAGTTCATAGTTTATTATCACCAAATCGCAGCTAAAAGCTGAATTACATGGTTATTACATTGGTATAAGAACAACAGAGATTAAAAGAGATTAAAAGGTATCAAAAATACATAAATAATTAAAGGAGTCAGGTAGAAGCTAATATTGCACTGTGGGTGACATTTAGAAAATAAACAGCATTTTTAAATGACACAGGGAATGAATCACAAACCTACCCAAGAGTCAGATTAGCCCCCCCCCCCCCCCCCCCCCGGCCCCAAGGGATGGGGCTATTCCCATATCTTTTGGCTAATAAAAATAATAGGCTAGTCACACATAATCCTAATCCCTATAATTGGTTCTTTTATTATGTTCTGGGTCTACTTCAAAGCTTTACTACCACAGTAATCTCTTTTATCAGTTTATTAAGTTTTAAGCTATATTTGTTATTGTGTTGGGGTGACTTATTCAATTCTGTAGCAGAGGATAATTTTAGTTTTGCTAATATATATTTACCAAGTATCTAGGCAACTGTTACTTAAGTCACCCATGCAGTTGTAAGGGAAGGTGGGGTTTTTTAATCAGGCGTTCCACCAATCAATGTAAGCGATTCAGTTATTCTCCATTTCCAGAAGATAAGTAATTACAATTGTATCTACAGTCAAGTTTAAGTTTATCTTTGAGTTAATGTTATCTTCTTCAAGCAATGTATTTCACCATCAATCGCATCATTCGTTAATAAATAAATGGCTTCATCTGGTAACTTCAGTCATTTGTGTTCAACGTTGCTTTTATAAGTTTATATATATAATATAAGTTTTACCCGGTCCCACGACCATTCCGTTGGACTCATACAACAAGCAGTAGATAATGGCCTAAAACCAAACAAAGTCCAGACCGTACCACCCACCTCCCCCTGCGACACGTTGGGCGCCAATGTCGCAATTAGAATTAAGTGTGAATAGCCTATAATTAACAATACATTCATGATCTTATGATGGTAACCCATACATTTGAATTTCAATAAAACTCTACAAGCAAGTATAAATTATATAACATCAATAGACTATCTGTCTGCACCTGTATAAACTCGTAAATGATAGGAATGTTACAGATTAACACCATTGGGGCAATAAAACAATTATGCAATTATGAATATATTAAAACCATTTTGATTATCACCTTTCCTTGACCAAAGTGGCAAAATAAAAACAATTTTTCGAAAATATCAATGTCACGAAAGCTTAAATTTACAAACTTGACTTAAAACATAATTATAATGGAATAGCAGAAACATTTTAAAACATAGCTGAGCATTAATGTGTATACGACGGACATTGACGGAAGTGCCTGTTACATAAAGGCAATTTTGCCTTGGCGAAAACGACGGATACTTTGTTATTAATATTTCTACCAAACAATCATAAATAGGCATTGTGATGACGGCATACATTTTCAAAAATGTCTTCATTAAATTCTGCATCAGGTTCAATTAACGCGAATTATTAACGTTTATTTTATTGTCAAAGTTAAAGAATACGGCCATACGAATTTAGAACTTCCTCACCGCAAAATGAGCTGCGTGCTTTGTTGAAACTCGACGCGAGTTTGGTATAAACTTGGATAGATTAAGCTCATTGTATTGGTCGAGCCATGCGTTTTTAAAAATATTGGGAGAGACGCGGTCGAGCCCAATATTTTAAAACTCATAGCGAGACCAATACAATGTTAGGCGTAAATCATCCGATTTTTTCATTATTATGTTTTGGATGCAATATTATCCACACTTGGACACCTCAAAACATAATAATGGGTAAAAACGCGTCTTTAAACAGAGGTATCCAAGTGTCAACCAATGACACCAATCTTCAAAATCAATATCATTGTTTTGTCAATTGAAGTTATGAGTGAATCTCTTTATTATATGTAAAAGGTAGTGGAGGATTGCAATGTATCGAACTTGTAATTACTTATTCAGCATTATTTTATCTTCAGGTATTGGACAACAGGTTGCTAATATTGTCACGATGGGGACGCTTGTAGAACACTTTGACGACAATTATATGCTGGCCGTCACTATAGCCAATAGTGGTTCACCTGTAGCCCTGGTAGTTGTTGCCCCCGTGACTCAATACCTTAAGGATATGTTTCATTGGAGAGGAGCTATGCTGATTATAGGTGCAATAAGTTTCCATATTGTACCATGCGGACTACTCATTTCATCTGGTGCTAGCGCAATGGCCTCTCGGCAACGGCAAGACTACACCCCAGTCGATAGTGGCAATACGAGAAACCGTGGACGGATTTCGAGCGCTATACATTATATCATGTCCATAACTCACGTTTCTATGTTTCTTGATATTCGTTTTACTGGGCATATCATTGGTTGGTGTGCTGCCAAATATTCTCTTATTTTCCTTATTCCGTGTGCAGAAAAGAAAGGTATCGATCCAAATAAGGCCGTCTTTTTGTCTACGTTTGGCGGAGTGTCCGGCCTACTCGTTCGTTTTATCGGAGCAATTTTGATAGACCGTAAACTGCTTCACGTTACCACACTTCAAGTTTGTTCCTTCGTTGTGTGCGGGTGCCTTTTGATTTTGTATGCCTTCGTCGACTCGTATGGCATGCTAGCAGCTATAACAGCCGTCTATGGTGCTTTTTCGGGATTCACTTGGTTGACTATCTACTATCGGATAAAACAAATTGTTGGTGTTGACATGATCATTCCTGGACTAGCGTGGTCATCGTTGGCAGGGGCCATCAGTGGTTCTTTAGTTGGAGTCGTGTCAGGTATGTTATATATATTTTATAGCAGTTTATACTTGCAGTATTCGCCGTTGGTACCTATTTTAGTCCTTGTTTCTCAAGTACCAAATGCTTTACACCGTACCCGTCCCTAAACCTTTTGTGCTGGTGCATTGAAACGTTGGCACTAAATCGTGTATTTGTTCTCGTTCTCGTATGCCTTCGTACACTTAGTCACTTGTACGATCAATTGATCCAGAAAACGTCATCAAATACATCCCGAGGCGTCACCAGAAAGTCAACTCATTCTGGCAACCCTGGATCAATGGTCATACACCATTGGAACAATAAGTTCAATTTTGAAACTATATCTATGACATATTCTTATTATGAACCATGATTACTTTTCATGAGTTAATAACTTGGTTTATTGGATGTTTCTATCTCATTTACAGGTAGACTTGATGAGCGATTTGGTAATCTTGATGTTGCTTTTATTGTTCTTGGAGCACCTATGCTTTTTGCCGCAGTATTCATAGGTTTGTCAGAAAGACAAACTCAGCGTACTTCAACAGAATAGTCAATTAATGGAGTCGAAGCAGATTCTCAAAACCACATATGATCTTAGAAAAGTCGAGAATACAAAATAAAAACATCAAAAAGTTGATAATCTCCAAGCAGATTCTCAAAACCAAAAGCAGATTCTTAGAAAAGTCGAGAATACAAAATAAACATGATCAGTTCACGATTGCAGTTACCATGCACCTACTTACCCATTCACCCCCGCAGCCAACTACAGATAAGAACTCATCCCCCTCTACTGTTCGGTGTCGCTGTCATAACCTTGCAGTTGCAGTTCCCAGATCAAACATAGCGACAAAAGTTGGTAGTCACCAATATTATCTTCAGTCCCAAGTATGAATACTCTTCATCTTCAATTTTCAAGTTTAAAATCGTTATATCGGTAGTGCTTACACCCGGGGCTTACCTGTACACTTATTATTATTATAATATAATCGATACAAAATATTGATGTCTTAAAAACTTTTTCTTAGTTTTCTGGATAGACTAGAATGATTAAATAATGTATTTATCCTTAATATAGACTTATTAAGAAAAAAAAAAAAAAGGAATCATAAAATTATAAACTGTCACCATTTTAAGGGCGCACAGCACTAAATCACTCCTCGTTTTGTGTAATGGTAGTAAGTTCCGGCAAAAACAAAAAACGATTTTGTGATTAATGGGGTCCTTTGGGAATCAGTTTGGCGTGAGGGTAGCATTTCATAATTAAAATGAAAGATGATCTCTTGTACTTTGATCAGGATATTGCAAAATATTGATTTTCGATTGTATTGAAAATGTATCACGTGAATGAACACACGTGATCGGAGGCGGTTAGAAGGCGAGCGTCCGGGCTGAAAATAGGGTAGCGCTGTTTAAATGATCGTATCGTAAAATCTAATTGGAAGGTGTAACACTTCTTGACGATTTTATGAAATTTGAATGTTTGTTTATTAGAATAAAGCATTCGAGACATTCCAAAAATGGTTACTAAGGGCCCAAAATAGCGACTCTTTTAGCCCTAATTTACATGTAATCCAAGGGGCGGTTTATTTAGTGCTGTGCCCCCTTAAGGGTTTTATTGGTTAGCTGTGTTTTATGGTTCTGGTGATTTACTCTCAGATAACGGAATTGGACAAATAATAATAATAATAATAATGGTAATTTATAAAGCACCGGTATCCGCCGCAAGCGACGCTCATGGCGCTTCTCTGCATAACAACCGAAATAACATACACACGCTGCCACGCATAAGAACAAAGATGAGGATAGTCACATCAGGCAAATGCTTCAGAGTACAAATATGTCTTCAAGTTTTTCTTAAAAATATGTACAGAGTTTGACAGTTTCACATATTCAGGCAAACTATTCCATAGTTTTGGTGCTGCGACTTGAAAACTTCGCTGTCCCCACTGATGTTTAGCCAATGTTTCCTGAAGAAGACCTTGTTTTGAAGAGCGTAGCCCGCGATGCCCTGCCCTGGTTGAACAAGCTCTGTTAAATAAGAAGGAGCTGCATCATGTAAGATCTTGAAAATAATAAGGCATATCTTGTATTTCAGTCTCTGTTCAATTGGAAGCCAGTGTAGGTCCGCTAATACAGGAGTTATATGATCTGTTCTCTTAGTATATGTAATAATCCGGGCGGCTATATTCTGCAATCGTTGAAGGCGAGAGAGTTGTGATATTGTAATTCCATATAGAAGTGCGTTATTGGAGTCAAGTCTGGATGTTACAAATGCATGAATGATGGTTTCAGCTGCATCCCTTGTTAGATGTTGACAAGACACAGGAAATGTGATAGATAGCTGGTCGGCTATTGCTGAGAGGATTTATTCCTTAAATACTACAGAATTCGACAATGTCAAATTTTATTTGACATTATTATTTGATAATACAATTATTGAACATAGATGAATTGAATATATTAATTGATATCATACCAGTACATTTAAATATAATCTTAAACTACAAGTTCAAAACACAAGTGGGACCAAGAGTCCCATGATTGGAAGGTCATAATAGGAAATACCGACTGTTCAGTTTCCTAAACAGTTTCGGTTAATCAATTTAAAAAAGCCTAGTAAAGTACCAAAAAACCTGAAGTTAAATAGCGGATCTGATGCCGCACCAATTGATAATATGATTATGACCAATGTCAGAATTTTACTAATTCATTAATTATAAGTCCCCCATGGAGACATCCGTACTGTTCAATTTTCGAAGGAAATAATACCAAAAATAATGTGAGAATTATTAATTGAAAATACTTCATTATCACAATGGTTATCTTAATTGACCATTGGACGTGAATTAGCCAATAGTAATTGGTATACGATTTGACCTTATAAGTCAATAATTGGGATTTAAACCCATAAATGTTAAAGATTAATCCACACAAGTTGAGCATGGTGAAACTTGCCCCTCTGGGTTATGGTGTTCCGTCCAGCAGATAAGACTCACAGGTATGTCGGACTGCGCAATATGTCTATTAAATGCAACACAGTTTTGATACAGTCACCTCAAATGGCCCTGTTATATTTTAATTAGTTTCCCAGGCATTGATCATTACCACACCTCCAGTTTAAATTAAATTGGCTAATTTCAGGAGGTTCTAAGGTTCTTCCAGCGGTGGGGGGGGGGGGGGGGGGGGGGGGGGGGTCAAGTCCCCTCATAGGCCCTTGTTTGGCAGTCTGGTATACACTTTTTGATCACCCGAGTCACTTCATAATTGTTTTAGGTCAATTTCATATGTACTTTTCAGAGAACAATATATATTGGATAAGTTTATTAATAACCTCTCCCGAGGAAACCTAGGAGAGGGGTTAGGTTCCATGATACTTATCCTGGCTTTTTTAATAAACAGTTTATCTTGGTTACCATTGCGGTGGGAAAAGTATGCGATGTCATGCAAAGATGTTTTGTTTATCTTGGATACCATTGCGGTGGGAAAAGTATGCTCGGTTGATAACTTCCTCAGGTACCACCTGGATAAATTCAATCTCCCTAAACTTTTCTTGGACATACATTAAATGGATTTTAATGTGTATGTCATGCAATGAATTGGTATAATTGTTTATCTGCGAATAACAATTGAGCATAAACGAGTTTTCACAATATTATTCTATGTGTCACTATGAACTGTAAATAACAGACACAATAGAATAGAGTGACCTTTAAAGGTCGGGTTGTGATTTAATGATTTAAATCACAAAGTACATTTTAAAATGTGCAACTATCAACTGACCAAATAATTATATGTGTCACCATGAACTTTAAATATATAGACCACATTAAATCAGGTATGCATTATGCATTATGCATTTCAAATCATAAAGTACATTTTAAAATGTTTCGACTATTATCGCCTTTTGACAGGAGTGGAGTCTGATTTAAGTATGATAAATTCTTAAATGCATTTCTGGTTTGCAGCGAAATCACGCTTCACATATAATTATTTGCGTACGTGTTCTTATTATTGTAATCCTAGTGTCTTGCAGCAATACATGGTAATAACCATAACATACATGTATTCAAAAAAGCTTTATAATAAATTTAGGTATGAAAACGATATACAGTCCTCAAAAAAATAACTTACCAGGTAATAAATACATTCTTAACTCAAACATTTTTTGTTGCTCCTATGTTAAAATATTAAATTAGAAAGTTGTAAAGAAAGTCAAGCATCTCCAATCCTCATCTTACTATCGACCGGTGAATTGACGCTAACAATTAATCAAAAATATGCTTATGCTTCACCAGGCTGCGTGTAAATGTACTAAATGCTATAATGAAAAACGGACTTGGTTTTGGTTTTGGACACACAGCCGTATTGATATTCAGTCAATCTTAATGTATAATATCTCAAATTAAAAAGAAGACATTTCTTTACAATTGTATATATTAATTAATATTTTATATAGGTGCTATATTTCTGGAGTGAATAGCGCGTTTATTACCTGGTATCTTACTTTTTTGAGGACTGTAATCGTACATAAAACTGGAAAACTACTGATCCTTAATAACCACCTGGCATTGTCATCTTTTAAATCAGGCATGCAGCAGCGTAAAATTCAAACTCACCTAATTCGAATACTTTGTTTGCATGTATTCATGCTTTTGATGCATGGGTCTAACCCATAATCTATCAACTTTTACATCTATTTCAAGGCACTGAACCATGCCGGAAGGTTGCAGAGGCTGGCTACTAGCGTTCTCATGGATTTTTGAAAGCAATGGGAGTTATGATGTTAGATATTCAGGACAGTTTCTCTACAAAGATGTGGATAATTGGCAGTATTACGGCCCTTATGACGGGAACTGGTTGCTTATTCGGTAGGTTCTATTACGCCTTTTCACACAGGGCCAACGATAGATCTTTGGACGGTGTAATAACAGTTGCTATAACGATCGATGACTAAAAACGGACCACTCCTTGATGAATTCAATGACCGATGACCGATCACATTTCTTGCCCGTTTTGAAACGATCGATCGGCTTAAAATCAATCATCGGGCCAGTGTGGAAAATCGTAACGAAGCGCTGCAAAACTAGTTTGCTAAAGTGATATTTTGCATCAGCATACGTACAAGCCAAACTCTGAAAAAATGAGCTGAGGCCGAAGCAAATTATTCCTATATTACTATGGAAGTAACGTATCATAAATCGATAATTATTTGCTTTTTTACCTCTCAACTCTATGTTGATGATTAATCAAAACTAAATTAACTATAATGCCACTTTGGCAACCAAATATATATGCCTATTTCTTACTTTACTCGGTAGCCGTTATTTAATCTTGTTTCTTTGTCATTCATATTCAATTTATTCATCATTTACGCATTTTGCATTGTCACATGTCTGCATGTACAAAACATATCGTACGGTTATATTCAGACATATCAGATTCCATCAATGCCATTATTTTCTCGTTACCTTTCAAATAAATAATTCATTCAATCATCAAAGCTCGTGTTCTTACACATTTTGCATTTCAGTTTGGTTTAAGTAAAAACATAATCAAACAATCATATTACCCATCAAAATATGATTTAACATGTTATTAATCTATATATGATTATGCATATCTACCTTACATTATCATGGTTTCATATAACAAACATATCAATTGATTAAATTATATCATGTTATTTGTTATAGCGTAGCAAATATAATGTTTAAGCTTGCATGTACATGTATGTGCAATAGATAAATCATGTAATTCCTTTCACGCTGTATTTGATTGGAAAACGGTACTTCACTTCTTCACACTGTCTTCAACATAGACACAATCTCAAACACGTTTACAGGTTTTCGTGTAAGTATTCAAATAAAAAATGTAATGTGATAAAAGGACCAGGTTTAGTACTTGAAAATAACCACTTTTTCGTTATTAAAAGAATCAATTTAAAGGACCATTTTGGAAGGTTAGAACCCTCAAAATGATTTTGGAAAATGAAGAACAAAAATAAAATTAAGATTCCTTTTTATTGATATCAGTTTTGTTGCCGATGTTTATGATATTGCCATACTCGAGACCACAATCCGCGAACTCAGACACAGTTGACAAGAACTGCTGCAACTGCAAAATGCCTTGGGCTCGACAATAGCGTATCCAATGACTGTCAACTGCAATCCTCAAACAACACTCCAGGTATATGGGGATACCTACAGCCACCAGCTGTGAATCCGTGGACATATGTGCTCCCCCCCCCCCCCCCCCCCCCACCCCTCCCAACACATGGTACTGAAATAGTCAATTTCGGCACTTGGCCAGATGACTATAAGACATTGTTCCAGTATTTGAAACGCGACGCCGATGCGATAAAATTGGTTCTGTATCCAAGCATCCAAGAGAACAAATTAACTGACATTCATCATATAATTCTATGTTGTAATCAGTCAACTCCGGAACGAGAGCCAGTTTCACTTGAGGGCGCTAACAATTGACGGTGTGCATCAGCGTGGTAACGTGTACCCGTCAATAATGCTATCATTGCATTTTTGCTTTTCAACCCTAAATATTTGCATACAAATTAACATCTTAACAAATTGAGGGCAGCCAAGGTACCAGAATTCCTTGCGGCAGCTAGTCAGATGATTTTATCCCACCCTTGACCCCAACATCTCGCAATACAGGTCAATTCATCTTTTTGAGCCTATATACCGCGATGAGACTACCATTTTCTAGGCGAGTTGACATCATTTTTATAATGTTTACGTTAAATAAATTATATGCCTTGTAGTATTATATACTGTGCTGACGAATTTCTTAACATTATCTCAGAGATTTTTTTCCATATTGAGAATTACTGTGACGGGAGGCTGTTCCCTTGGAAACGTAGTTCCGACACCTAGCCCGCCCTATATTATTGAAGTCTCGTACCCAAGCCCGCCCTCTATTCGGAAATATCTAACTTATTCGTCACCCGCGGAAGAAGGACTCCCGTCACTTGATGAATCCGCCGTGTAAAAATCGACGGCAGTGCGTCAATAAATCGCACGCCCTCGAGTCGAACGCACTCCCATTCCGGAGCAGGCTGATAATGGTGGGTTTTTTTCTAACCTCGATTTGATGTCTTAGGTATGTTGACCAAATCAACTGACATTCATCATTCGTTATAATGTTATGCTATAATATCGGTGGTTTTTTTAATCTCGATGTTTTAGGTATGTTGACCGATGTGATATGTAAACAAGTTCATCCTCGATGGATTGTCGTGATATGCGGATGTGTAACGTTTGTTGGCTATGTCGTAAGTTCACAAGCGTCTGCGTTAGCGTTGTTTTCACCGTTCATCATATTTTGTTGCGGTAAGATGGAGTATTTGTGACAATAACACTACAAAGTATGGGGGGCAGGTCAATTAAGATCAGCACCTAAGTGCATATTTTGATCAGCATTTTCATTGTTGGTAGGGGTACTCTAATTCAATCCATCTACAGAGATCATTTATGGTTACACAAGAGGCGCTCTGCACACCTTTTTCTCGGACCCCTGACTGAATATTTAAGCAAAAAAAAAAAAATTAGCCCACTCCTTCTATAAACTTATAATATTCTCATCAGGTGTCAACCAATGGCACTAATATTCAAAATTGTTTTGTAAATTGAAGTAGTGAATCTCTATAGAAAATGTAAAAGATAGTATGGAGATTGCATTGTTTCATCTTGAGATGACATATTCTGCATTATTTTATCTTCAGGTATTGGTCAACAAATAGCTCGTCTAGTAACCATAGGAACACTTGTTGAATACTTCGACGACAATTACGGGCTGGCTATCACCATAGCTACTACTGGGTCAACTATGGCACTGCTAGTTGCTGCCCCAGTGATACAATACCTTAAGGATATGTTTCATTGGAGAGGGGCTATGCTGATTATAGGTGCAATAAGTTTCCATATTGTACCATGCGGACTAATCATACCATCTGGTGCTAGCGCAATGGCCTCTCGGCAACGGCATGAATACATTCCAGTTATTGGGGACAATACGAGAAAGCGTGGACGAATTTCGAACGCCATACAGTATATCATGTCTATAACTCACGTTTCTATGTTTCTTGATATTCGTTTTACCGGGAATATCATTGGTTGGTGTGCTGCCAAATATTCTCTTACAGGATGGCTTATTTTCCTTATTCCGTGTGCAGAAAAGAAAGGTATCGATCCGAATAAGGCCGTCTTTTTGTCAACGTTTGGCGGTGTGTCTAGTCTACTCGTTCGATTTATCGGAGCAGTTTTGATAGATCGTAAAATGATTGATGTTACCATACTACAAATTGTCTCCTTTGTTGTGTGCGGGTGTTGCTTGATTTTGTATGCCTTCGTCGACACGTTTGGCATGCTAGCGGCTATATCAGCCGTCTATGGTGCTTTTTCAGGATTCACTTGGTTGACTATCTACTACAAGATAAAACAAATCGTTGGTGTTGACATGATCATTCCTGGATTAGCGTGGTCATCGCTGGCTGGGGCCATCAGTAGTTCTTTAGTTGGAGTCGTGTCAGGTATGTTATTTATATTTTATAGCAGACTTGCATTTATACCTGGGCTATTTTTTGTTTCTCGATAACCGAATGCTTTACCGTACCCGTCCATTAACCTTCTGATTCCTATCTTTCTTTTGTGCTGGTGCATTCAAACATTGGCTCTAAATCGTGTATTTGTTTTCGTTTTCGTATGCCTTCGTACACGCATCCCTACCCGTATTCATAACTTGGACACCAACATTACGAGCCTACCGTCCCCATTTATCATAATTTCTTCGACATTCGGCATTTTAAGAGAAAACAAATAATATTTGATTATCGTTTCTTTAACCAAGAGTATTCTTGAAAGAGAATGATGAAAAACAAAACAAATGCCTATTCTCACATAGTGTTGTTTTGATGTTAAAAGGGCAATTTGATTGGTTTTGGGCTTATTTGCGCACTATATACGCACTATATATTATGAAACCGAAAATATATAGTTTGGAGCGTGGTCTAATTCATACCCTAAAAGTGCGTATGGTCATCGCGTTAAGATGTTCAAGCGTGACCTACACAAAGTTACTGGCGTATGCGTTGCCGTATGTGCGTGTCTTAAAGAACGCGATAGACGTTATTCGTAATTGACGATTTCAACCTATAGATGGCGATATACTCTGATGTGACGTCACTAATAATAACGAAAGCGAGGCCAGTAGAGATAAATAACGTAAACATCAGGGTAAACAATAGGTGTTGTGTGACTGCAGTTGATGAACGACGTCAAAAGTGTGAGTAATGTTTCCTTCTTTCTACACAAACCAGCTAGTAACGAATAAGCGCGTTATGAAACCAATATTGTACAGCATTTACACGTGTAGACAGTGTAGCTCGAATATCTATCGCCATTGACTAGTTTGCAGCCATTGTTTGCGATTTGTCATAGCAGTTTTGACTTCCGGATTTTGACCCTCCGTAGTGCTCAAGCTGGCTTCTATTTTCATTGCTTTCAAAACCATGAAAAGTCTCGTTTCAGCGTGGAATAAAGTCGTTGGTAAACATAACTGGGCCATAACGATTGAAAGGTGGATGGACCAGTATCATGCACCAGTTGTTTGCTGCCTGTGAGAGTTTGTTAGATTTATTTTAATCAAAAAAGAACAAATTTCCACCTTTATAAAATAATTCTCCTAAAGATACCTAAAAATAAAGCAAACATCCTGCAGCTTTAAGATTCGCATATCATGTATATAAATAAAATTACGGTGGCCAAGCCCACATTTTGTTCACATTGAAAACACGTACAACAAATGCACTTGAAGCACGCCTCCAATTTCAGTATTCTAACTTAAGTTTTTCTTTAATCCCCTCCCTTAATTACAACAACTCTGCCTTTGAGACAACTCGGCAAAGACAACTCGGCCATTTGAGACAACTCGGCCTATAATACCATCAGGTCGGTGCCACTGTACACAGACTCCCATTGCCGAGATTGAAGCCTTTCTAAGAGGTACATCGCGCGCCCTCATTATGCAAGAGGTACATCGCGCGTCTCAATGTCCCTTATAAGGACTTTCGTGCTGTCAATCATAGCGTTGTCAAGATAACGCTTCATTCCAAGAGTTACATCGCGAGTACTCGCGTGTATGTTCATGTATGAAAAGTTGTCACATAGGCCGAGTTGTCTTACCCCCGAGTTGTACTATGACCGAGTTGTCTAAAAGACCGAGTTGTCTAAAATGCCGAGTTGTCCAGATTCGCATCCCATTACAATGGTATTAATTTCATGACTCCCTATTTTCCATGTAAAAAACCATGCCCCCCACCCCAGCCAATATTTTGGACCCCTGCCCCCTACCGAAGAAAATGAAAGCCCATCTCCTTGGCCGTACCCTAACCTGCGTTTGGGATGGGTTTTTTCTCTGAATCCTCGCCGAGTTGTACTATGCCGAGTTGTCTAAGTAAAAGGCCGAGTTGTCCTGATGCCAATCATTCCATTACAATGGTATTAATTTCATGACTTCCTATTTTCCATGTTAAAACTATGCCAACCCCCACCACCCCCCCCCCCCCCCCCCCCCCCCCCCAGCCCCAGGACCTCTGCCTATACCGAATAAAAATGCAGCTCTCCTTGGCCTTACACTATTACCTGCGTTTGAGATGGAGTTTTTTCTCTGAAACCTCGTTCTCTGTATGAGAGCTATGGAATGAAAGCATATGAGTCAACATCTTATGAATCATTTACTTCCACTGGTTTTAAATGAAATTATTGCTGATAGGTAACCCACACTCGTCTGACCTGAATGCGTCACAGCCTAGAACAAACCCCAAGCAAATACTTCAATGTGAATGAGGCTTCAAATTCGGAAGTAGTCATAACTGCTATGACAAATCGCAAACAATGACTGCAAACTAGTCAATGGCGATAGCGTTCGAGCTACATTGTCTTCGTGCAAATGCTGTACAATATAAGTTTCATAACGCGCTTATTCGTTACTAGCTGGTTTATGTAAAAAGAAGAGAAAATTACGAAAATGTTTGACGTCGTTCATTGACTGCAGTCACACAACACCTAATGTTTACGTAATTTATCTCTACTGGCCTCGCTTTCGTTATTATTAGTGATGTCACATCATAGTATGTCGCCATCTAAAGTTTGAAATCGCCAATTACGAATAACGTCTATTATTCGAAGCAGGAAGTTGGTAAACAACTCGCTGCTGGATTCGCCGATTTAAAAAAAAGGGGGAGGGGAATTTGTTGTTGTTTCATTAAAATTTATCTAATAAAATGCGTTATTTTATGATAAACGATCAAAATAACCAATAAAATAAATAAGAAAGAGAATAAAATATAGTTCGTAGCTGTTTTGCCTGCGGCGACCGACCGACTCCAAATATGGTACAGCCTACTCATTATGAGATTAATGTATATATAGCAAAACAGCTACGAACTATATTTTATTCTACAATTTTAAATGGTCTTTGCAAGAAATCAGTTTCCTCAAATTCTAGAAAAAAAACCGACATTTTCGGTAGATTAAAAATTGAAATATCTTGATATGTCTGGATAGGAAACTTATTTCATTATGTGTGTTTTAATCTACTGCTGTCTGATCTTTCACAACGAAAAACTCTATTTGGACCGAAATAGGATTCAGCCCCTTTTGCAACTGGGCATCCATTACCAGGATTACGACATAAATATTTTTCGTTGTATGATTTCAAGTGAACCATACTTACTGTTCATTAGTATATAACTTGGCTTGTTGGATGTTTATATTTCATTTACAGGTAGACTTGATGAGCGATTTGGTAATCTTGATGTTGCTTTTATTGTTCTTGGAGCACCTATGTTTTTTTCCGCGGTGTTCATTGGTTTGTCAGAAAGACAAACTCGGCAGACCCCTCATCAGAATAGTCAATAAATGAAGTCTAAGCAGATTCTCAAAACCACATATGATCTTAGAATAGTCGAGAATACCAAAATAAACATGATCAGTTCAAGATGGCAGTTACGATGGATACCTATTTACCCATTCAACCCCGCAGCCAACTACAGATAAGAACTTATCACCCTAATACTGTTCGGTGTTGCTGTCATAACCTTGCAGTTGCCGTTCCCAGATCAAACATAGCGACAAAAGTGGATGGTCACCGGTATTATCTTCAGTCCATAGTATGAATACTCTTCATCTTCATGTCCAAGTTTACAATACCGGATGAAATGATGTGCGAGTTAAAGTTGTGATCATTTTGTCGTTTGCTTTTAGAAATTAATCAAACTCCAACCTCATCTCTTACTAGTTACATCATCATGGTTTATAGATGATATGAGTGAAAACCCTTGTTTAAGTTTCACACTAAAACCATAGATCCTTGAGGCCAGGATCTATGCTAAAACTTAGGTGATATTCTCAAAATCTAAATTACCATTACTTTTATAGTCAGGAAAAATGTTGATATTTAAGGAGTTATGAGCATTTAAATTTTCATTAATACAGACTTCAATTGCACAATTTTGAATTTTTACCTTGCCTTGCCTTGCCTTGTACAGCGGAGAAGCGTTGTGAATTTGAGATGAAGCAGTGACATTTCAATTTCAGGGACGGCTAAGTCGGTATTTTCAATTGAAGCTATGTCACTCAATTACGTTACAGTTACCTGTATAATTTGCACTGTAATTTGTGACAGGTTGACACGTCATGAAGCTATAGTACTCCTCCCTGGACAACCTTACCACATGTTGAAACCGGGCATAGCCAAAATGTAGTCTACTTTCTTCCCACAAGTTAATTACAAACAGACTTTTAATCCGATCAAGAAGCCACATTGGGCTAATTTTTCAAACTAAAATCTGCTCTAGGGATACTATATCGTGACTTTGGGCTTCTAGTTCAACCCAAGAATTGACAAAGACCCCTATTTTGACAAGACGACGGGAGACCTTGCGTTAGCAGACAATCTTACAGTTTTGCCACGCTAACTTTTAAACCATTCAGTAGCCATATTGGGCTAATTTTTAAAACTAAAATCTGCTCTATGGATACTATATTGTGACTTTTTTCGAAATTTGAACTTTTGATTTTACCAAATCTGAAATAGCACAAATTTAAGTTCAAAGTTTGAATTTCTTTACACAACAACTTTAAAAAAACACTTTAGGCTTCTAGTTCCACCCAGGAAATTATCCAATTTTAATCGAAGCTATTTATAGACAACTAAAGGAGTGTATCTTGCGGTGGAAACGGTGGCAAGTTCCCCGGCAATAAACAGGTGGTGTGAAATAAATCAGAGAAATGGCGTACGAGGGGGAAGATTTATTAAATTCATGCAATGATTGGTGCGAGCGAGACAGACATAGCAAATGTTGTGCTATATTTACAATACAGAGTGTCGTGCGTACACAGAAACTGTGCATGCACACGTAAAAACCCTCGGCAGGTCGCTTTACCAAATCCACGATGGTAAAATGTACATTGTCGGTGCCGGTGTAGAACTGGAGACATAGTCCGCCCTGTACAGTAAAGTATCGGACACTCATCTCTCACACGCATCTCTACGCGCAACACAAGTTTCACGCTTCATTCCGTATATTATGTCTCTAGAGGGCGGACTACGGATCCACGGGACACCGAGGAGCGAGACCCGAGCCGGCCGCCATGCGAGCTGACTGGAAAGCCGAACCGACTAGTACTGGAAAGCCGAGCTAACCAGCAGCCTACACGGAACCTGGATCTAGTGGCTTCAAACTTGGATCCAAAAAAAAAATCAAAAGTCATTCCCCTATCAAATGACTTTTCTTCGAGGGCGGTGCGATAGCCCTTTCGTAAATTCAGCTCTAGACTGTCAGTGATTAAAATACTCTTAATTCGTTCACCGCTTAGGACCGGATCGCGTCAAAATGTGTTCCCTTTCATCGATTTGGACCGCTACGCTATTTTAATAGTGTAAAAAACCTTTAATTTCACTTTATTTAAAGCTTCGAATATTGTAAAAATCTACAGAAATAAACTTTAATTGTTATGTTTGATAGGTATTACTTCACAAGGCAAGGTTTGTTTTTTCGTGAATGTCTTTTTTGTTTCACTATATGATTGCACTCAACAGGGCTCATCCCTTAGAAATTTAATCACCTAAAAGTACATCTGTGTTGAGTGGTGGCGTAATTCATGGGTGACAATATATCTGACCACAGGCCTACATGTTATAAAAATAGGTCGGTACGGTGTTGAAACAATGAAGGGGTGACATTAAACTAGAGAGTTCACCAATTGTAGATCTTAGATCATTGACGCATTGGATGACGAAAATACTGAACTTCAACGCTAAACATTTTCGTGGAGAATTGCTCATCAGAAGAAAAACAGAAGCTGTTTAAACTTTTCCAGTAATTTTTTAACTGTCTTCATCAGATTTGATTTTAATTTTTTACCAAGCGTTGAATTTCGTCGATTTCTGAAAAAATTGTTGTTTAGATCGTTAAAAACTTAAACATCTATTATAGTGACACCGGTAATCGATTTTGAGAATGTAATAGCTATAGATTATAATCTTGCGTTCCTCTGGTTCTCTCCGTAGCTCAATTGATAAGAGCGCTGTATTTGAATGCAAAGGTTACTGGTTCGAATCCGCTTCGAATCACGTTTTTTAATAAACCAACACACCAGTCAAACGAGGTCATCTTGAACATAATTGAGGACCCTAGATCTAAAAGGGGGTTAAGTCACATTGAGAAAAATGGCAAAAACTGGGTTTCATTGTGTCCATGTGTGGACTTGACCCAGTCGGGTTTTACCTCCCATGGACTATTACACATCTTTACCGCATGACTTAACTTTAACATTTGAACAGAGGGTGCAGAGATCCTCCTTGTAGCAGAAAACTGATACTAACTACAATTTCACAAGATTGTGACTTAACCCCCTTTTAGATCTAGGGTCCTCAATTTCTCTCTAAGGGGTGTCCTGGGGGTGGTACCGCGCCATTTTGTCCTGAAGCAATGGTTATGACCTCATATTTTGGTCGATTTTCTGAACTTTTGTATTAGATTTACGTGCAAAATGTATGCCCTTGGCATCATACTTTCCTAGGTGTGTAGTTCATTTTAAATTCAGATTCAGATACGTATCACGTGATGACCACGATCGTTTTCGCAAAATATCGCAAAATGGCGAAATACCCCCACTCCCCCTAGGGGTGTCCTTACTTTTGGTTCGAACTTCAGGGCGCAGTGTCAAAAAAGTGTCCCACGGGGACATAAATTCTTTAAAATACAGACTGATAGTGCGCCCCATTAATTTCTATTAAATGCATTTTATCTCAATAAATGTTACCCCATAACGCCCACGATATGATACATTCAGTAACAAGAACGCGAATTTTATTTTGAGTTTCAACTGCAAAGAGCTGCAACCAAACAGCTGCATTTGAGATTCCAATGACTATTTATATACATCATTGTTTTCATTACAATTCATGTTATATTCACATACTGGGTTTGTTATGGATAACATGGATGAAAATGTGTTTTCTGTTAAAATTAAAATTTTGACTATCAATATTTATTACGTAGATCATATTGATTTTAAAAATTATGTTCAATTACTCACACTAATAACAATGTTCTCAGCACATGAAAAGTGGCAAAAGCTGAAATTGACATGGCTTGACAAGTAGATTTCCCACAGTTTGTTAATGAAAGGTCAAAAATAGGGAGAAATAATTCGTATGCCACACCATTCCAGGACCCATATTTTTATTTCTCATTGTAAAAAAAATCATGTTTCACAAGGGATACTTTTTGACACGCCACGCACAATTGCCAGTTTCCTCAGGATGATCATTATGAAATATAATATCAGTAAGCCATGGCATTATTATCGGACCAATGTGTCGTTGTGGGGTGTTTTTGTTGTTGTTGTTTTACACAGTGACGCATAGTGTACACGTCATGATTTTTGTTGTATTTCCATACGCCAAATCGATTGACTAGAATATATTATACGTCATTATGTCATATATCACCGACTTCACGTAGACAAGTTCCACCAGTCCCTGAAGTGTCGTCCCTCACCAGCTGAACTAATATACCCAGAATGCATAGCGCGGACCTCCACCGTCACAACAGCAAACGCAGTGGAGCGTATTGTACGACTGGAGGATAAAGTATAGACTTCACGTCACCATGTGATACCACCGCCAAATTATGATAACGCTGACTGATTCCAACGCAGCTGTGTTTTATGACGGCTGTTCCTCAAAATAGAATGTTAGCATCGTAAAATACTATACTACTCATTTAAAATGGAAAACAACCGATAGTCATAACAACCCATTGCCATGCCGTTGTGCTCCTTTACTTCGCGCGTACCGTAGGATGAATTCAACTAAAACATATGTAAGATATGTACATTCTCCAAATGTGATTGGATTCTCTACATGCATTTAACGCTTGTGATGCATACGTCCCAACTTTAATCCACGAACTGTGTTCAGCAGGCACCAATTATGCCAGAAGGTTGCAGAGCCTGGCTGTTAGCGCTCAGCGCTGCTGCTGCTGCAGTGATACTCCTGTTAGAGCATGGCTCTTTAAAAGCAATGGGAGTTATGATGTTAGATATACAGGACAGTTTCTATTCAAAGACGTGGATTATTGGCAGTATAACGGCTGTTATGACGGGAACTGGGTGTTTATTCGGTAGGTTTAGATCATACCTGTCCCTTCGGTACAATGATTGTCATATAAGTATAATACTTTCACCTTCAGGACTATGTTTATCACTTAGGACCAGTGGCGTAACCCCCCCCCCCCCCCCCCTCCTCCGCCATGACCCCCCCCCCCTTGATCCCCATCCCCCAAAAATATGAAATGATAAACTCTATGTATACATATGTATACTAAAAAGATAGTCAGATATGCCCCCTGATGACATGCCTGTCCACCAACATACCTCGCCCCGCCCCCCACCCCAATTTGAAGACCCTAGTTACTCTACTGTTTGGGACTGTCTACTAATTCTACAACGATTATCTTCCTTAATTCAGAGCATTCGGTTGATAACCCTCACCCAAGTAGCATGCATACCAATTGTGAAAGCAATACAACACCTTTACTTACGATCAAACTATATGGTTGAAACCCACCCTTAAGAAAAACATGAAATTTATCATGCGCTGTAACTTTTGACCTATTAACGTGATGTATATGAAGTAAAAATCAAAGTTTAGACCTTTCGAGAAAGGGAGTCGTTACTCTGAGTTTTATGTTAATAAGGCAATCGTCAGACGACAAGATGATGGTATTATAGCTTAATAGCTCACATCTAATCAAGTTTGAATATACTTTCAAAGGTGTCAGCTATTCAGACTCAATCCCAGAGTCGGTCTAAAAGATTCGAGATAGCCGGAAAGTGCTCAACTGATAACAAGTCAGGAGCATATTAATTAACATAAATTCATGAATATCGACAACATTTTATGGTTAGACTATATACATTTTTTGGAAATGAGTCAGAGAATCAATTTTTTACTAAAAATATTGAACCAAAATCATCTTAAGACTTCTCTAGTAACGTTATTCATATATGTTTATAAACATTTTTAGTTTTTAAATTCTTGACAAAAAACAAAAAAATCAACATTGTTTTGGCACTTTTTGGTGAAAAATTTAAAAATTTAAAAAATTGTACGAATGCAGAACTACTGCTTATTCATAATCACCAGCTGCGCTGTCTTTGTCGACCGTGACTAGGCGCCTGCCGTAGCGTTAAAATGAACTCACATAATTCATGTAAGATATGTACATTCTCCAATGTGATTGGAATATCTACATATATTTAACGCTTTCAATGGGTTAGGTAGCAATCATAATCTACGAATCATGTTAAGGCACTAACATTGCCAGAATTTTGCAGAGCTTGGATGCTAGTGTTCAGCCCTGCTGATTAATTACTCCTTATAGAGCATGATTCTATGAAAGCAATGGGAGTTATGTCGTTAGATATACAGGATGGTTTCTCTGTAGTTAACCAAATTTAGATTCGTTTGTGCAATTAATAGGCATGAAAGGCAATGACAAATACTGGTTACATCTAGGTTTGCACGACCTGGTCACCATTAGTCGCATCCGCGACTATTATCGCTAGTCGCTGCGTCAATTTTAATTAACAAAACAAAGTGTATGTTCGCCGTGCGCTATTAAAATCAGTCTGCTGCTAACCGTCTGGGACTTCATGGTGATGTTACATAGGTAGGGATTTCATTTAAACATTTTCGACATTGGCGTCGAATTCGCAGGGTTATCGCCTGAAAGAA
Source organism: Ophiura sarsii (assembly GCA_035610835.1). Taxonomy (NCBI): domain Eukaryota; kingdom Metazoa; phylum Echinodermata; class Ophiuroidea; order Amphilepidida; family Ophiuridae; genus Ophiura; species Ophiura sarsii. Next base: position 20,444,241 of record CM069446.1, read on the forward strand.
ATTCGGACCAACGTAGATTTTACCTTTAGGTGTAACTTTTAGATTTCAAATACCCAACAATTGTAATGTTTAATTGTACTGGAAAGTGCATTCTTAGTTCCATGATGTGCGTAAACCACGATGTTTTCCGATTGAAAACAAGAAACGTTTCCGACAATAACCAAATATATAATGGGTACAAAACATAGGTTAGGGACGATGTAACTACGCAAAGACGGTAGTGAAATTCATTATGTAAGTTACCTATTCTTATTCTGTCATACTCCTTTATTTTTACACATTTATATACAACAACTAACTTAGCATTAACATTTCGTCAGTATTTGACCTCTAATAGTCGTCGCGACTATCATGACTATAGTCGCGACCATATGTGGCGACTGGTCGACTAGAAAAAACCTCTTGTCGTGCAGCCCTAGATCAGCGGTAATTTGACATATAAATAACCAGCTTTGTTTTATTACTACAGGAAAAATCTAGACCACTATTTTTATCATATACTGATCTTAGAGAAGAAAACAAATCTATGAAACTTTACAGGTTGAACACCTTGACATTATCTGCTAGACCTGAACTTAATGGACCCCTCACATGTATCCGTGTGAGCTGGGCGGCCCCTTACCGTGTGAAAAATGGGTGCGGACGGCGGCACACACGTTGAACACGTTCAGGGGACTTTGCCGGCCAAAACTCCAGGCGGGTGAGTAAAAGCGGCGGCGAACGATAGGAGCCCGGTATGAAGACGGTATAAGGACGGCGCACCCGTTCGCACACGTTTCACACACGTTTCGCACCCGTTTCGCGCCCATTCGCAGGGCGGTGATGGACGGTAGTGGACGTCGACCATCTTATAAGCGACGCGGGCTGCAAATGGCCGCATGCAGCCTGGTAACCGTTCGCGGAACGGACTCTCAGCAGGCATGTTGCTCTCTCTAAATGTAAAAGAGCTAAAACTCACTCTTTCGAGAGCTTTAGGAGGGACAGCTTTTTTGGAGTAAAGTTCACTCTTAAAAGAGCGATCACTCTAAAAAGAGTTAAAATCACTTTGAAAAGAGTTAAAATCACTTTGAAAAGAGTGGAAATCACTCTTAAAAGAGTGAACTTCACTTCCTAGAAGAGCCGTCCCTCCTAGAGCTCTCAAGAGAGTGAGGTTTAGTTCTTTTACATTTAGAGAGTATTATAGATGTTGGTCGTACGAATTCCGGAATGCCAATGAAGCGGCGAGCTTGAGCGCTCAGCTTAAAAAGGGCGATTTGAGGATATAATGAAGACGTTTCGGCCGGTACCCAGGCGTTCCGACCGGTTAGGAACCGGTGTGGAAGTGGTATGCACACGGTGAGGACACGATGAAAACGGTAAGCTAGACCTGTATTAGGCCGGTGAGCCCGGTACCAGGCCGGCGAGAACCCAGTACAGACCCGGTGTAGAGCGGTATGGACCGAGGACCGGCGAGGAGGTGTTATGCACCCGGTGAGAACGGTAAGCTAGCCACGTTTGAGGACGGTGAGCCCGGTACCAGGCCGGTGAGGACCCCGCATAGACCCGGTATATAACGGTATGGACCCGGTGACCACCAACAAAAATCAATGCGCCCGTTGGCATTTTACTGATTGTTTGGACTCTGTTGTTTTTCTTTTAGACGGTAAGGTGGCCGCCTACCATTACCGCCCTGTGAACGGGCGCCAAACGGGTGCGCCGTTTTTATACCGTCCTCAAACCGGGCTCTCACCGTTTGCCGCCGCTTTTACTCACCCGGCAGGAGTTTTGAGAATGGTCAAACTTCCTGCCGGGCGCGGATGGCCGGCAATGTCCCCGGCAACGTGTTCAACGGACGGGAAACGGCCCACCGTGTGACATCACCGTGTGCCTCCGTCTGCACCAATTTGTCACACGGTAATGGGCCGGCCGGCTCACACGGATACATGTGAGTAATACAGAGATTCCCGGAATGTGAGTGAAGCGGCGAGCTTGAGCGCTCAGCGTATACAGGGCAGTTTGATGACGTTATCAAGGCGGTTCGGTCGGTACCCAAGCATTTCGGCCGGTGAGGACCTGGTGAGGAGGTGGTATGAGCCCGGTTCCAGGCCGATAAAGACCCGGTATAGAACAGTATGAACCCGGTGACAAAAATAAAATCAATGCGGCCGTTGACATTTTTTTCTGATTGTTCACCGTGTTGGACTCTGTTGTTTTTCTATAAGACGGTTAAGGGGCCGCCCAGCTCACACGGATACATGTGAGGGGCCCATAAGCGGTTGTCTGTTTTTGAAACACGCGTCGTGATGCGAAATCGTCCTGCATCTAAACCTGAGACTAATATATTAGTCTCAGATCTAAACCAAAAACACACCCAACTGACATTCATCATTCGTGGTAATGTTATACTACAGTTTTTTTCTTCTTCTTCTAATCTCGATGTTTTAGGTATGTTGACGGATATGATGTGTAAGGAAGTTCATCCTCGATGGGTTGTCGTGATATGTGGATGTCTAGCGTTTGTTGGCTATGTTGTATGTTCACAGGCGTCTGGGTTAGCCTTGTTTACACCGTTCCTCATATGCAGCGGTAAGATGAATTATTCATGGCAATAACGCTACAAGTGTGGTGTTTTCAGTGGAGTTTTGGAAAGATTAAATTTGGTTTGAATTGTAGTTAGATGGCCGTCTACCACCCCTTGGTGTGGTACATAGGTGCGCATTAGATCCGAATTTTCATTCATTGATACTTAGGGTTCTTCTGAGGATGTTTATCATCCACGTATTCGTGTTGATTTAAAGTATACAGTACAACCGTCACTTCGCAGTTGATTTCAAATTTACAGGTCAGACAGCTAGTCTATTTATGTTTTATATTTTATCCTCGCTTAAAGAGTTTTATTGAATGGGTTATGGGTTACCATCACCAGTGTCCAGATCATGAATGTATTGTTAATTATAGGCTAGTCACACTTAATCCTAATCCATATAATTGATTCTTTTATTATGTTCTGGGAAGTCCACTTGAGAGTCAAAGCCAATCAAATGGTCTACTTCAAAGCTTTACTACCACTCAGTAATCTCTTTTATCAGTTCATTAAGTTTTAAACTATATTCGTTATTGTGTTGGAGTGACTTATTCAATTCTGTAGCAGAGGATAATTTTAGTTTGGCTAATATTTGTTTACCAAGTATCTAGGCATCTACTACATCTTCAAGCAATGTATTTCACCATCAATCGCATCATTCGTTAATAAATGAAAGGCTTCATCTGATAACTTCAATCATTTGTGTTCATCGTTTTAATTGCTTTTATATTTTAAAGTTTATATATTATGTACGAATTTTACCCCCGGCCACACGACCATTCCGTTGGACTTATACAACAAGCAGTAGATAAAATCATGGCCTAAACCAAACAAAGTCCAGACCGTACCAACCTCCCCCTGCGACACGTTGGGCGCCAATGTCGCAATTAAAATTGGGATTAAGTGTGAATAGCCTATAATTAATGATGGTAACCCATACATTTGAATTTCAATAAAACTCTACAAGCAAGTATAAATGATATAACATCAATAGACTTTCTGTTGCACCTGTATAAACTTGTAAATGATAGGAATGATGCAGATTAACGCCATTGGGGCAATAAAACAAGTATGTAATTAAAATAAATAAACTATTTTGATGATCACCTTTCCTTGACCAAAGTGGCAAAATAAAAAAACAATGTTTCGAAAAAATCAATGACACAAAAGCTTAAATTTACAAACTTGACTTAAAGGTAGATGTTCCGATTTTCGACTTGAAGTTTTCTATTCTACATGAAAGGTCATCCTTAAAAAAGTCGTGTTCCAAAGTTTGAGTTGCATAGCTCTAATGGTTCTTATTGTAGACGCACAGGATGCTGTGAACTGTACCCATTGAGTAGTACACAAACTATATCGGTGGTTACCACCATTCGCGGTAATTCGACGTTATTTCATCGATTTCTCCGTAATTATACCGATTTAGGCCGTCAAATTTCAGTATGATGATGAGAAAAATACGAGCTTTCATATGATATGAAAATCTCCGTATGTTTGAAATAATTCTGTGTTACGAAAATGTGATCGGGTCATCTACCTTTAAAACATAATTATAATGGAATAGAAGAAACATTTTAAAACCTAGCTGAGCAATAATGTGTATAAGACGGACATTGATGGAAGTGCCTGTTACATAAAGGCAATTTTGCCTTGGCGAAATCGACAGATACTTTTTTATTTTTTTATTTTTATTAAAATTTTTGGTTTGCAACATATTACATCAAAATACATATTAAGCTAACTTAAAAGATACCTGTAATGATATATTACAAATTTATATTAACACTAAAGACGATGTACATCTAACCATTGAAAAAATAGCAAGACAAAACAAGACAATACATGACATGACCCGACACGATACAACACGCCACGACACTGCACGACACGGCATGGCACTGCATGACATGACATGACACGACACGCAACACCATGACCTGACATGACATGACATGACATGATATGACACGACATGACACAACACGACACGACAGATACTTTGTTATTAATATTTCTACCGAACAATCATAATTAGGCATTGTTATGACGGCATACATTTTCAAAAATATCTTCATTGAATTCTGCATCAGGTTCAATTAACGCGAATTGTTAAAAAATACGGCCATACGAATTTCGAACTTCCTCGCCGCAAAATGAGCTGCGTGATTTGGTGAACCTCGACGCGAGTTTGGGTAAAAACAAACAGATGTATCCAAGTATCAATCAATGACACCAATCTTCAAAATCAATATCCTTGTTTTGTCAATTGAATTAAATGTAAAAGGGAGTGGAGGATTCAACCGCTTAATATGTAATTGCATTACTACTTTTATTGAAGATAATAATATATTATCTGAAATACAAGGGGGGTTCAGAAAAGACCACAGATGCGAAGATCATGTTTTCACGCTTAAAAGCATCGTAGCCACTAGACTAGCCGAGGGAAAGTCTACCCATCTAGCTTTCTTGGACTTCCGTAAAGCTTTCGATACAGTATGGCGAGATGGTCTATTATCGGTTGCGTGGAATATTGGTATTCGTGGTAAAGTTTGGAATATTATTGATAGTTTATATAATAATGTGTTATGTAATGTTAGATTTGGGGATATTGTTACTGACTTTTTTGAAATTGATGAAGGACTGAAGCAAGGTTGTGTTTTGTCACCCGTTTTATTTTGCATTTACATAAACGAATTAGCAAAAATGTTAGCTTCTCAAAATGTTGGTATAAATATTTGTAATGTTAATATTAGTTCCCTTTTTTGGGCTGATGATGTTGTACTTATTGCTGAGAATGAAACTGATTTAAACCGTATGCTTAACATTGCCGCCGAGTTTTCTAAGAGGTGGAAACTTCAATTTAACCACACAAAATCTAATGTCCTAGTTGTTGGTAAACAAATCAACAAAAACAAAACTATGGAAATTAGGGGATCACATCATCAAAGAGGTTGTCAGTTACAAATACTTAGGTATTCATATCACGAGGAATCTGTCAGATCATACGCACGTCAATGAGGTAATTTGTAAAGGTAATAAATTGATTGGCTATATTAAATCCATTATCAATAATCATGAGGACTTTGACAGGGTGTATTTTGGGGACGTGTTGTGGAGGTCACTGACATTGCCATCTATAAACTATGCATGCGCGATTTCTACTTATAGTGCTAGTGACTACAAGAAACTTGAATCTCTTCAATTTCAAATGGCAAGATCAATTCTAAAGGCCCCGCGTAATACACCTTCAATGTCACTCTTGGGCGATTTAGGCTGGGATACCATAGAATCTACCCATAATAGGATTAAAGCTAATTATTATTCACGTCTTCATAATATGGGCCCTCACAGATGGCCTAAATTATTACTCAATGCAATGTTTATTATTCATGATCATGGTACTAAATTAAGATGAAAATGGCTTGACTCAATCAATCATATCTTATGTGATCACGGTATGGACTTTAACTTTTTAAGCATACAACCTAATAACCCCGGATGGGTCCAAGTGTTTAAAAGAATAAGTGCTCAACAAGATTATGATAGATGGTATAAAAATGTATGTGATAAATCCTCTTTAAAATTTTATGTTCAGTTCAAAACACACCCATATTTGGAAAGTTATTTAAAGGACAAGCTTGATTTCTACGGGGCAAGCTTGGAGTTCAAAGCTCGTTCTAACACGCTTCCTCTAAATGGCAAACTAAGTTCGTGGGAGGTTAATAATGATGGCATGTGCTTACTTTGTAATAGTGGTTGTGAAGATATCAAACATTTTATGCTTTCATGTAAGTCTCTTCGTGCAATTCGCGACAATGAGCTTCACAACTTAGAATTGAATCTTCGCCGAGTAGATCTCTCCTATGTATGGCATTTCTTTAATGTTAGTGACAATGATACACAAATTTGTTTAATTTTAGGTAGTACTTGTTTCAATGTCACCCCCATGGTGAGTAATTACTCATATGATGCATTGATTGACAAACAGTTTGATATATTTTGTAAATCTGATTTAAAACGTGCATGGTCATGTAGGACAGTTTTGTTGAATGATAATAATAGCAGTAATAATGACATTAGTTAATGTACACACTCCACGTTACGCTTCATGATATAAGCTGATTAACCCATCTTTGTGTATGATATAATATCCATGATATTCATGATTGTATGCTTATTTTGCTTATTTTCTCTCTTTTGTATTATCATTGTACAGTGTATTTACTTGTATTCTTTGTGTATTTTACTCTTGTTTTGTATTCTTTGGATGCACCACCTCCAGGTGGGTGCCGCTGCTTTGAAAGTGATTTCCGAATAAATAAATTTAAAAAATTAAAAAAAGAAGATTGCAATGAATCGAACTTGTAATGTCTTATTCAGCATTATTTTATCTTCAGGTATTGGACAACGGGTTGCTAATATTGTCATGGTGGGAACGCTTGCAGAACACTTTGACGACAATTATATGCTGGCCGTCACTATAGCCAATAGTGGTTCATCTGTAGCTCTGCTAGTTGTTGCCCCCGTGACTCAATACCTTAAGGATATGTTTCATTGGAGAGGAGGTATGCTGATTATAGGTGCAATAAGTTTCCACATTGTACCATGCGGACTACTCATACCATCTGGTGCTAGCGCAATGGCCTCTCGGCAACGGCAAGACTACACCCCAGTCGATAGTGGCAATACGAGAAAGCGTGGACGGATTTTGAATGCTATACATTATATCATGTCCATAACTCACGTATCTTTATTTCTTGATATTCGTTTTACTGGGCATATCATTGGTTGGTGTGCTGCCAAATATTCCCTTACAGGATGGCTTATTTTCCTTATTCCGTGTGCAGAGAAGAAAGGTATCGCTCCAAATATGGCCGTCTCTTTGTCTACGTTTGGCGGAATGTCCGGCCTACTCGTTCGTTTTATCGGAGCAATTTTGATAGACCGTAAAATACTTCACGTTACCACACTTCAAGTTTGTTCCTTCGTTGTGTGCGGGTGCCTTTTGATTTTGTATGCCTTCGTCGACTCGTATGGCATGCTAGCAGCTGTAACAGCCGTCTATGGTGCTTTTTCAGGATTCTCTTGGTTGACTATCTACTATCGGATAAAACTAATTGTTGGTGTTGACATGATCATTCCTGGACTAGCGTGGTCATCGTTGGCAGGGGCCATCAGTGGTTCTTTAGTCGGAGTCGTGTCAGGTATGTTATATATAATTATGGTCACTTGTACGATCAATTGATCTAGAAAACGGCATCAAATACATTCCGAGATGTCACCAGAAAGTCAACTCCTTCTGGCAACCCTGGATCAATGGTCATACACCATTGAGAAACACATCCGATCGGATGTCGAAACTGTCTGGAACAGTAAGTTCAATTTTGGAACTTTATCTATGAACTATTCTTATTATGAACCATAATTACTTATAAGTTAATAACTTGGTTTATTGGATGTTTCTATCTCTTTTACAGGTAGACTTGATGAGCGATTTGGTAATCTTGATGTTGCTTTTATTGTTCTTGGAGCACCTATGCTTTTTGCCGCATTGTTCATAGGTTTGTCAGAAAGACAAACTCGGCAGACCTCAACATAATAGTCAATAAATGGAGTCGAAGCAGATTCTTAGAATAGTCGAGAATAAAAAATAAACATGATCAGTTCACGATGGCAGTTTACCCAGTCACCCCCGCAGCCAACTACAGATAGGAACTCGGCACCCTCTTCTCGCTGTCATAACAGTTGCAGTTCCCAGATCAAACATAGCGACAAAAGTTGATGAACACCGGTATTATCTATGGATGCTCTTCCTCTTCATTTCAAAGATTAAAATCGCTATTATCGGTAGTGCTTACATCCGGGTCTTACCCATGTTACCTGGTCACTTATTATTAATATAATATAATCGATAACAAATATTGAATATATCAAGAGTTCATATTTGAACATACGAACAGTAGCGTATCTCCAGAGTGCCCCCCAGACAGCTTTGACCGGGAAGGCCAGCTCAAACTACCGGGCTAAAAAAAATCGAAGAGAGGGAAGAGAGGAAGAGAAAAGGGGAAAGGAAAGGAAAAAGGGGAAGGAAAAGGAAAGGGAGGAAGAGAAGGGGAGAAAGAAAAGGGAAAGGAAAAGAAAGGAAAGGGAGAAGAGGAAGATAAAAGGGAAAAGGAAAGAGAAAATGTAAGGGATTTACTTAATTCCTGGGTGATTTCAAGAAAGTTTATGGCATGCATTAAGTGCAACATTGGAAACTGCATCATTTGTTATTCAAATGGCAACTGCTTCATCAATATTGGTGCTATTGTAACAAATGAGGTGTCAAAATGCGCAGGATTTTTTTTTCTTCATTTTTTCCCCCATATTTCGAATTTATTAAGGGTCTTAGGAATTAAACACAGGGTGTCTTGAAGAAGGGGTTACTATATTTAAGTGCAGTGTTTATAGTGGCGTTTGATTTATAATGCTGATTCTTGTCAATTTTCAGTGCCCAGAGACCATGATGTTTATAGTACTGAAATTACATGATAAAAATTACCCACATGTTTGAATTTTTCCGTGAGAAAGGGGTAAGGCTTACAGTTTAAGTATCATAAGTTTATTTTATTGACAAATGTCACGGTTCAGAGATTTTCAATGGTTGCAGGTATTTATTGAATGCCCCTTGTATAACGTATGTATTGAGAAATCGTCAAAGAAATATTAATATGAAATATGACAATAAGTTAAATTGTATATGTTTCACAGATTGTTAATATTATTATTTATGTAACGATGAGTATGATTAATAATAGTAATTATAAAAATAAGTATAGATATTTATTACAATTCTGAATGGTTAAAGATTGCCACTAATAATAAAATAAAGTGTTGAATGAATATTTTGGAATTTATTTTTGTCCTGTTTTATTTCAAGTGGTTAATCTCTGTTTCAATAAACATTGCAATGTAATTACGGCATTCTTACTATAAGCTTGGATGACGGTATGAACGTATGAACCATCATCGAAATGTACATCAGATAACTTTTGAAACCTCATCATTGCTGACCTGCACATTTCCCGTATCGCATCGCAATATGCACCATAAAAATCATCAACTGCGATACAACTTTCAAAGGCTGGTGCATAAATGAAGTTGCTATCGCGATTCATTTAAATGCAAGCATTCAATGTAAACACTGAATGCCACAAACACATTTGAATATCTCTCTTATTCATTGTTTTGATGCCCAAACACAGCAGAGACACAAAATGTAAAACATCTCTCAAGCAAAAATTGTGCTTAAAGTATAAAATGTTTGAATTTTTTCATTGGGCTATTCATAGGTGCACACATTCTATAGAGGGGTAATTTTTCAATTCGGAAAATTACCGGATTTCCAAGAGCAACTTTCAAAAAAATCTGGATTTCCGGTTCAAATTGATCTATAATAAATCTGGATTTCCGAACCCCTTTATAGGGGATTCCAGATTTCCAATGCTTCCGTGGGGAAAAGTCTGGATTTCCAACGCTTCGGGAGGAAACAAACATCGGATTTCCGATTAACACTTGAAGCTAAAAAGTCCGGAAATCCAAACCCCTCTTTAGGGGTGTGCCCATATTTTCCATGTATGTTAGAGCTGCTGGCAATAAATTCTTGCCAATATTTTGCTTCTTCAGTTAGTAAACTCAACCATGGAAAGGATAAACACATTAAAATATTCAGACAGTTGAAATAAAATGAGGGCTTCATAGATGTCAATTCATACATTGCATTGTAGGCATAGTTAAGTTTTAAAAAAGTCCGGAAATCCATACCCCTCTTTAGGGGTTGTGCCCATATTTTCCATGTATGTTAGAGCTGCTGGCAATAAATTCTTGGCAATATTTTTCTTCTTCAGTTAATAAACTCAACCATGGAAAGGATAAACACATTAAAATATTCAGACAGTTAAAATAAAATGAGGGCTTCATATATGTCAATTCATACATTGCATTGTAGGCATAGTTAAGTAAAAAAGTCCGGAAATCAATATGTATACTCTCTTAGTAGTGTCAAACCAATCATAAAGCAAGAAACTTTAAAATACGCGTAGTACATTGAAAGTGTCTAATGTACTCCGCGTGTGCGCCGTTCAATGCACGCCCAGCGCGCTTGGTTTTGATTCGTTGTTTAGGAATCGCGGGTTCGCCGATTTTCACAGCGGGTGTTAGCAAACTTGTTAACATGTTTTTATTCGTTTTTACATAGATCTAAATTATGCTTAAATTGTGAATTTTGATTTGTATAGTGTCGTGTATGAATTAGGTCAATACATGCGTATGTTTTGTTTCTCGAAAAAATTGAAACAATGCAATTGCGCAAATGTTGATGTGTGAATAATGGCACGACCCCGCGCATTGATTTGTCTAATTTCTCTCGAAACGACACATACGCATTTATTGACCTATAACCAACGCTCTCTTCACCTGATAATGCATGGTAGTAACCATAACAAACTTGTATTCATAAAAGCTTTATAATAAATTTAGGTATGAAAACGATATACAGTCCTCAAAAAATAACTTACCAGGTAATAAATACACTCTTAACTCAAACATTTTTCCTAGCTCCTATGTTAAAATATTAAATTAGAAAGTTGTAAAGAAAGTGAAGTATCCCCAATCCTCATCTTACTATCGACCGGTGAATTGACGCTAACAATTAATATAGAAAGTGCAGTTTTAGCATGTTGTTCGTCTACTCGCAGGATAGTGTAACAAGTGCATGGGCAGCATTGATCAATTCAAGCATCCACAATCCTCATCTTACCATCGACCGGTAAAACAAGTGTAATATCTCAAATTAAAGAGAAGCCATTTCTTTACAACTTTATTAATTAATATGTTACGTAGGCGCTATATTTCTGGAGGAAACAGCGTATTTATTACCTGATAACTTACTTTTTTGAGGACTGTAATTGTACATAAAACTGGAAAACAACTGATCGGTCATAACCACCTGGCATTGTCATTTTTTAAATCAGGCATGCAGTAGCGTGAATTTGAACTCACCTAATTCGATGTACATTCATCAAATACTATTAGATTTTGTCCATGTATTTCATGCTTTTGATGCGTAGGTCCAAACCTTAATCTATCAACTTTTACATATATCTTAAGGCACTAAACCATGCCGGAAGGTTGCAGAGCCTGGCTACTAGCGTTTGGCGCTGCAGTAGTCATACTGATACAGCATGGTTCTTTAAAAGCAATGGGAGTTATGATGTTAGATATCCAGGACAGTTTCTCTTCAAAGACGTGGATAATTGGCAGTATTACGGCCCTTATGACGGGAACTGGTAGTCTATTCGGTAGGTTCTATTACGCCTTTTCACACTGGGCCAACGATCGACCTTTTAACGATCGAATGTCCTTTACTAGGTGCAATAACAGTCGCTGACGGGTGTAGTACATTTCGTCCAAAAGTTTTTTGTCCAAATACACTTTGTCCAATTTTTGTTTGTCCAAATACACTTTGTCCAAAAAAATCTGATCCAAACAAACTTTGGTCCAAAGAATCTTTTGTCCATTGGTTTTTTTGTCCAATATTATTTAGGCCAATTTTGTTTTGGTTCAATGCTATTTTGTCCAAAATTGTTTAGGCCAATTGTTTTTTGTCCAATTGTTTTTTGTCCGACATTATTTTGTCCAATTTATTTAGGCCAAATTTTAAATTTTGTCCAACGCTATTTTGGCCAACATTATTCGACTCTGTATCTTTCACTCTCACACATTTATGACTTATTTTTAATCAAGTCAACGTTTTGACATAATTACCTATTACTTAGAATGTTGAACAACCCAAGAAACCAAGCTTTAATGTCTCCCCCTGCTGTAAGCTAAATGACAATCAGACTATATAGCCGATGTACAGAGGGGGAGCCGACATGCATGCAGTTTTATTTATTCGCAGTCCTATTCATGCTGTCTATATAACCTTTGTTAATATTGAAGGGAAAAGGAAAATAAGACTAATATGACATTTTAAACGCTGACTTATGTAGCCCTTGTTCATCAATTAATTTCCTTCATTATGAAAGATTCAGTTGAATGTTATGGAATAGAATCCTGGTTATCAATTTTAAGATTTGAGGGGGATTTATTCAAATAGCCTCAACTAATTATAATAGCTAAGTATTTTTCAGAAAAACCTGAAATAAACTTTTACTGTAGATTAAAAACTCCCCCTCTCCCCCTGGTTCAATGTTGAAACATGATTTGTGTGTTACAGACAATACAGTACTGGAATGGATCAACATTGTCTAGTGGGGTGGGGGAATAATTCAGGTTAAGGAAAGGCTTCAAAGCTTTACGTCAAGACAGCTATTGTTTCAGTTGTGTAAATACCGTGAAAACAGGACATATCATGTAATTATTTCTAGGGCATTAAAGGTAGATGACCCGATCACATTTTCGTAACACAGAATTATTTCAAACATACGGAGATTTTCATATCATATGAAAGCTCGTATTTTTCTCATCATCATACTGAAATTTGACGGCCTAAATCGGTATAATTACGTAGAAATCGATGAAATAACGTCGAATTACCGCGAATGGTGGTAACCACCGATATAGTTTGTGTACTACTCAATGGGTACAGTTCACAGCATCTTGTGCGTCTAAAATAAGAACCATTAGAGCTATGCAACTCAAACTTTGGAACACGACTTTTTTAAGGATGACCTTTCATGTAGAATAGAAAACTTCAAGTTGAAAATCGGAACATCTACCTTTAATTATAACCACGATTGTCTCAGGCATTTGCTTAAAAATCATCCATTTTCATTTTTGTACCATAATTTTTAATTCCAACAAATTTTCTTCACAAAATTTGGAGGTATAGGCCTAGTTTTGGTCACGTGCCCAACTACTTTAAAAGTTTTATGCTTCAACTTACTTTTATAGATAGGTTACTTTTAAAGGTAGATGACCCGATCACATTTTCGTAACACAGAATTATTTCAAACATACGGAGATTTTCATATCATATGAAAGCTCGTATTTTTCTCATCATCATACTGAAATTTGACGGCCTAAATCGGTATAATTACGGCGAAATCGATGAAATAACGTCGAATTACCGCGAATGGTGGTAACCACCGATATAGTTTGTGTACTACTCAATGGGTACAGTTCACAGCATTTTGTGCGTCTAAAATAAGAACCATTAGAGCTATGCAACTCAAACTTTGGAACACGACTTTTTTAAGGATGACCTTTCATGTAGAATAGATAACTTCAAGTTGAAAATCGGAACATCTACCTTTAATTGCGGAGGTATATTTTGCACATTAAATACCCGCGAAACTATGGACATCGCTGGTTATTTAGATTCAAATGGTTTTTCTATCACACACATATACCATTTGCCAAACATTCTGGGAACACCACGAGTCATTCAAACAATGATTATATAACTCTTTTTTTTAAATCATGATATTTTGAAATCAGAAGAATCCCCATATTTTTCTCATTATATCTGTAAAATCTAAGGGGCTAGAAATGTTCCATTTAGAAATTATAGGCTAAAACGTACTGAATTACTGCCAAAGTGGTTACCACCAGCCAGTTTGTGTTATCACTCAATAATCACAATTCTTCTGACCTTGTGCTTCTAAAATTAGAACCATTGGGAATTATGCAACTCAAACTTTGGTTGGAATGCAACAAACAGCGTTTTAAAGGATATCAGGACAATAAGGGGCGTAATCGATTAAGGTTAGCTGGTTTTTTTTAATTATTGCCATGTCATTACAAAAAACCTTTATTTTAGACCACTTACCCCATGGACCAGTTACCCACAGCATACAAATTAGGGGGGGGGGAACGGGGGCCAGGAAATTGTGGGCAAAATGAGTGACGCATAATATTTCTCTCTAAGGAGGAGGTGGGACAATTAATAGGCCTTTCTAATGTATGCATAGCAAGCAAGAAGACTAAACAATACTGACATATCAATTGATTAATATAGTTATTGTTGATTGATTTATTTACTTGTTTATTCATTTGTTATTTGACCATTTATAAAGAAAGTACACCAAAAATGGGTATAACATCGCAATAAAAGTGCCCGTTCCCTGAAAAAGTTAATGAAACGAACAATTTTGTCACTCAATTTTTTCTATGTTTTTTTAATCGATATAGTCAACTCAAAGTTAAACGCGTGTTTAGCTTAAGTAAAGGGGGACTTAAGGAAGTTTTTTGTTGAATATTGTTAATGCTGTAATTATTGAACTATGACTCAAATGTATATAAAAGTATACTTTTTTGGAAAGGAAATGGATCAGAGAATCCAAATTTGGCATCAATTTTGACCAAAAATGTTGATTTTTTGAGAAAATCACAAAAAACCCTTTTTAAACCCAATTTTTTTGAACAAAGCTAACAAACATAATTTTGAGTTAAAAATGCCCAAATCACTTGATGTTGATGTAAAGACACTAATGAAGGGACGAATTTTTTTTTATTGAACCTAATCCAATATTTTTTGAAATGTTGACAAAAAAGTGTTAAAAAAAATAAAAATCCATTTTTTCACGTTTTTTGGCACTTTTTGGTCAAAATTTTCAAAAATATTAGTTTAGGTTTAAAAAAAAAAAATCGTCCCTTCATTTGTGTCTTAACATCATTTTCAAGTGATTTGGCCATTTTTTACTCAAAATTATTTTTGTTATTTTTGTTCAAATTTGGTCAAAAAAGTGAATTTTTTGATTTTCTCAAAAAATCTACTTTTTTGGTCAAAATTGACGCCAGATTTGGATTCTTTGATCCATTTCCTTTCCAAAAATGTATACTTTTATATGCATTTGATTAATAGTTCAATAATTACAGCACTCACAAAATTCAAAAAATCAAATCAAAACCTTCCTTAACCCTTACAGCCCCAGATCCCATGAAATCCCATTTCCCAGCATCCTGGTTCCACCTGGCGCTGAGGTTTTTGTCTGAAATAATGGCTGTAAGCTATATAGCTGGGCGAATACACTCGCCCAGCACAGCTTCCCCCGTGGCGCAGTTGGTAGAGTGTCCGCCCGCCAACCGAGAGGTCGTGGGTTCAAACCCCGGGGCGTGGCACCTCTTGTTGTGTGTGCTTTTTTCGCTTGAAAAAATCTTTGTTGGAAAATCCACCGGGTGGGTTAGGGTTATTGAACGATTTTTTTTTCTTCTTTTTAATTTTCACTTTTATTCTCTAATTTTACCCTGATTAACCCTTACAGCCCCAGATCCCATGAAATCCCATTTCCCAGCATCCTGGTTCCACCTGGCGCTGAGGTTTTTGTCTGAAATAATGGCTGTAAGCTATATAGCTGGGCGAATACACTCGCCCAGCACAGCTTCCCCCGTGGCGCAGTTGGTAGAGTGTCCGCCCGCCAACCGAGAGGTCGTGGGTTCAAACCCCGGGGCGTGGCACCTCTTGTTGTGTGTGCTTTTTTCGCTTGAAAAAATCTTTGTTGGAAAATCCACCGGGTGGGTTAGGGTTAATACCGTTTTTTTAAATGCGTATCTTTTACTGGTGTTTCAGCATGTATGAAACTGTCCAACGGTATAGGAATTGTTGCTTTACACATGTTCAGGGGCAAGAGCACTTATAAGTTTATGAGATATGTTTTGGGCCCTGGCCCTCGAACATGTTTAAAACAGAAAATAGTTAAAAACCTAAAGAAATATTAAATGGATTAACACTGTCAAGCCACAGGCCTATTATAACAAAACCGTGCTATCTCTTATTATTAAATGACATTGGTATTATAATACTCATTAGTTAACCAATGAGTTAACACATGAATCGTTTTAATGGTTCTGTGATATGAACTAAAATTAGTTTGCAATAATAGGCCTATATTTGTCCTTTTGTTTGCTTTATGGCTATAATGTTGCAATCTCTAGTATTATACTGAAAAAAGGGAACAAATATTGGTTTGCTATTTACTGAAGATAGCAACCTTATATAACCTTGTGGTTGCAGTGGCATGCACCAGATTTTTAAATTAGGGTGGGGGGGGGGGGGGGGGGGGGAGGGCAGTCACACAATATTTTTCCCGAGTGACTCGCAAGAGTAATTGAAAGAATATATATAAGTAAACGACAAGATTGTAATAATAGGCTGTCAAACTTTAGGTTTGATAGCTCAAACTGGCGGCTTTTGTGCACGCTACTGCACGATAACATTATTATCCATTATAATATCTACTGAAGATAGCAATTTCATATAAGCCGGCCGGGTAATTCTTTGAGGGTTTTTGTTCTTGTTTTAACCGCGAAATGTTCAATTTAAATGTTTAATTGGAGGTCCTACACTGCAAAAACTACAGAACGTGTTCAAATGTAACAGATTGAGAACATCTGATGTGTTCTGAACAGTCACGTTCAGAACATATCCAGAACACGTTCAGAACACGTTCAGAACATGTTCTAAATCTGTTACATTTTGAACATGTTCTGGAACACCTGGAGAACACACCGTGAACATGTTCTGAACGCGTCATGTGTTCTGCACTTTTTGCAGTGTGTAAACGGAACTGAACTTGACCCTCATTATGCCACATTTAAAATGTGTTTGCTATCTACTGAAGATAACAATTACAGCAGTTCAAAACGGTCACTAAGGCCTTTGGTAAGTTACAGCGTGTCCCAAAAAACTGGGTCCAAAACTTTCAGAGCTTATAACTTAAAATATGGGCAACATAGATGCTTCATGTTTAGGAATATTAAAGTAAATATATCTGACATTATTTGGTGAAATTATAGGACCAATCGGATTTAAGGTTTTAGAAATACAAAGCTTTGCATACAGCGTGGTCAGAACCCGTTTTTCCCGATTTTGCCCATGAACCGTCCATGCGTTGCATTTGCGCATCGTACTGACGTCATCAAAGTTTTGCCTTTGACTTGATAACAATGACTTACTCAGGGAAATCTTCGTCATAAGGGGCATAAAAAGTGTAAATACCTATGATTTTTGTTAGAAAAATCAATAAATAACCTTCTGAGACACTGCCATCTTTGAAGCAATTGAAGAACCATTTCTCCGAAATTGGAAACCAGCCGTTAAGTCAGTCATCTCATCAAAGGAATTAGAGGCAGGGCTGGAACTTCAGATTGTTTTCAACCAGCCAGTCGGGATCGGGCAGGTAACTCACAAAAATACCTGCCCGACAGAAATTCCACCAGCCAATGTAACTCTCACACTTGCACCGTGAGTTTGAAATTGTTTACCCGCCAGTCGGTTGCCGGGGTACTTTTTCCCCGACACAAAATTTACCCGCTATATGGGCAGGTGGGCGGGTGCTATTTCCAGACATGGTATCAGGGTAACAGTTGCTCTGTTTTTGTATATATTCAACGACAAGGTTACTGCAATGGGTATTTATAATGCTGAATATTGATAAAAAAATACCTATAATTTAACCCTTTTCTACCAAACATAAGATATTTCGGAGAATAAACACCATGCACATGATGTAGGGAAAACTTGCACACAACGCAAATGCAAGGCATAAGGTGGTTTATTGCTAAATTGGAAAAAACGGGTTCTAACCACGCTCTGTTGAAAGCTTTGTATTTCAGAAAGTTGACATTTGATTGGTCTCACATTTTAACCAATTAAGGTCAAGTATATGTACCTACATATCCTCAAATATGGAGCAGCTACGTTTTCAACTTTTTAAGTTACAAGCTCTGCAGATTTTGGACCCAGTTTTTTGGGACACGCTGTATAAATGGCTATCCTTATATCCATCCTTATATTGCCTTGCCACACCGACTGTGGCGTAACTAGACCTTTTCATTGGGAGTACATGTAGGGTAAACAGGTACTATCGTTTATATCTGAACTAAACCAATTTTACCTCTTTATTATGGGTGGGTGGGGCTGTGTTAGTGCACCTCACCATTAATCCTCCTGGTGTAGTACTTTTCTTAATCCTCCCCCTTTCACCTTTACTTTCACTAAAGAACATTCAGGTATGGATAGGCCATTTACATGTAGCATGTATAGCAATCTAAGGTAAAGGCCGTGGCGTTCCCAAACCGGTGTGAAAAATTGAAAAATAGAGCTATCATCTTCATCTTCATCATAATTAATAATTAGACATTGTTCATCCTCACGGTTATCCCCCCCCCCCCCCCCCATTTTGGGTTCCCTCAATTTAAATGTTGGTGGAGGTGGCGTGTCACTATGCCCCCCAACCCCCGTCGATGACGCTCCTGCCTTGTGGCCTTCATAACTATAAAGACTGTAAGAGACTTAAGAGACTTTATCGACCAATTGTATAGTCTAATGCACAACATTTTCTTTCTTTATTTTACACCCTTCTTCCTCTTTTATTTTGTACAAGGAACCATGGAGGGAGGGGCAGTAGCGAGCACAGGAATTTGTGACTGGGGGTGGGGGGGGGGGGCAGGGCACAGAATATTTTCCCTCTGACTTTGAGCGAAGAAGCCCTTTTGCCGCCGAGTGAGAACTTGAGGTGGGGGGGGGGGGGGGGTTGTGACATGGTTTTCCCCAAACATGGTAACAAAATTGAGCTCCATAAAGATGAAGTGACCACTCTCCCCCGACTGACCATTCTCCCCCGACTGCCCCCCCCCCCCCCTTGCGCACGCCACTGGAGAGGAGGAGTGGCACATGACCCAAGCTCCCCTAGCTATAGGATCTGTTGAGATAGTATTTATGTATATATCCTATTTCGCAATTAAATCTAGTCAATCTGTAGGTTATGAGTACCAAATCTAGTAAGTCTAAGCCACGACTGCTACCCCTTGGACGGTCTACTTCAAGCACAAACCAGCATTTGACCAGTTAAACAATTGAAATGGTGTTAGACATGATTCCAACTCCAATTCTTTAAATCCGTTGGAAAAGTGCAGGGGGTTATTTCGGTTTCCGATGCGCGCAAGGGATCATGGGAAACAGTGTGATTTAGTCAATCGGGTGCACTTTACGTGATATGTAAGTAAACACAACACAAAGAAAGTAACCACTTTTTTTCGAGACACCCTGTGTTTAATTCCTTGGGCCCTGAATAAATTCAAAATATGGGAAAGAACAGAAATATTCTCTCGCACATTTTGATACCTCATTTGTTACAATAGCGCAAATATTGATGAAGCTGTGTCCATTTGAATACGAACTTATGCAGTTTCCATTGTTGCACTTAGCCCTAAACCCATATAAAAAGATCGTAAACAAAACAGTAAATATAAAGTGTACCACTTCCTTTTCTCCATGAAAAGAAAATCATAATCCGAACATCTCACTTCGTCAATTGTTTTCACCTGTAGGAGGAAGACACACACGATACTGATGGATTTGTGGTTAATTTTGACAATACTTTTTAATTTCATTTTTTGTTTTGATTAAACAAAGCCCATGAGCAAAACAAATCTTGCTTATCATCCTTATCATTTGCGTGTGTGAACTTATTCTTTATTTCATGGGTATAGGGTTAAGTGCAACAATGGAATCTGCATCATTTTGTATTCAAATGGACACTGCTTCATCAATATTGGTGCTATTGTGACAAACGAGGTGTCAAAATGCGCAGAAGAACATTCCAGTTATTGCCCAAGTTTTGAATTTATTTAGGGTCTTAGGAATAAAACACAGGGTGTCTTGATAAAAAGTGGTTACTTTTTACTGGAATTCTGTCTGTATCCTAAAACAGAGTGCTACAAAATGGCTGCAGTTGAGTTCCTTAAAAGCAAAGATGCCGTTTCCGTGGACGGCCACATTTACACGAAGAAAATGCAGACGGATACGGCTATCTACTGGAGATGCCAAAACCATCTCAAAATCACAGAAACGTCAAAACAAGATGTCACAAAAGACTACATTATACCATTTGTATAGTCTAATGTACAAAGCTGTACATCATTGTGGTTTTTTTTTAATGTCAAGGGTGTCATCCCTTTTTTGAAAAGTGAGGGGGTCATAAAAGTGTGGGATTGCCCAAAAGATAAAATATGGTCGCAAAGGGGTGGGGGCGGAAGGGGGGTGGGTGGGGGGTTGAGTTGAGGCCATGGCGTTCCACAACCAGCATGGAAATTTGAAAAATAGAGCTATCAACATCATCGCTATTAATAATTAGACACTTTCAGCATCATGGTTATTCAAAAAATGGGGGGGGGGGGAGGGACGACATCTGCTATTATGCGACGACGCCCTGCATTGTGGGCTTCATCATAACTATAAAAAGAAAGTAAAAGACTATATCGACCAGTTGTATAGTTCAATGCACAACATTTCCGGTTCATTGTTTCCTCTTTTATTTTGTTCAAGGGACAGGAGAGGGGAGGGGAGGGGAGGGGCAGAAGCGTGCCCAGAAATGTTGACAGGGGGGCACAGAAGAAAAAAATCTCCGACTTACTTGACGCGAAGAAGCCCCTTTCAGCCAGTAGGGAGGTCACGCTGCATGTCATATTTTGTTATACGCAAGAAAACAATTGAGTCTTAGTGACTGTAATATTTGCTAGAAATAGCTTCGGAAAATGGTCTATTTGGGCATCTCAAAAAATAAGAAACGTGTTAAAAATCATGTAGAATTTTAGAGGAGGGTCAATAACATCTGCAGAACGGTAAAATGTATAGTTTTAAACACGTTTGGTGACCAAATTTATGTCGTACAATGTCGGAAAATTCACCTTTTGAAAATCCGTGGTCTTCAAAATTACAGGAATCCTAACTCATTCTAAACCTCACCAAATCATGAAATGAACCCTCGTCTACAAAAAAGTCCATGTACGTATTGCTCTATCTGCTTGGAGATAGCGAAGACCACGGAAACCTCATAGCTTCATACAACGGAATGAAATCCGCCATAGAGATTACATGGCGAAAATCATCCAGATTTGCACTGCAGACCTCTGTGTAGGGAATGTTGACAATAGCATGACAATAGCAAGGTCGTTTGACTATTGTGTTTGTGCATGTTTGTGACGACTGACCCCGTTTAACAATCTTCATAGCTTTCATATAGGGCTTGGGTGACCTAACTATTGACTGCTTTGCCGCCGAGTGAGCATGTTTTATAATCGATTTTCATAAAGATAGGGATATGCACGGGTATTTTTGGTTCTGATTTCTTTTTTAAATTTGTTTAAAATTAAAGGTAAACATGACACATGTTTAAAAAATCATTAACACGTGACAGAAATAGTTATTTTCGTAGACAAATTCAAAATTTAAGCTTATTACACTTTTGAATTGACGTTTTGTTGTACAAAGAGGGCTGATTTTTCTTAATCATTACAGGTGGAAGTTCACACATGTACATGTAATACAATTATAAAAATGTACCAATCCCAGATTTTATCATAAAACAATATAATTGATGCAGTCTCCAGACTGCATATCCCCGTTTTAGTGACCACTCCAGCTCCCCCGAATGACCATCTCTCCCGACTGCCCCCCCCCCCCCCCCCCCTCCCTTTACGCACGCAACTGGGGAGGGAGTGGCACATGACCCAAGCTCACATAGCTACAGGATCTGTTGATATATTATTTCTGTTTATCAAGTGCCTATTTCACAATCAAATCTAGTCAGTCTGTTAATGACTACCAAATCTAATAAGCCTATAAGCCACGATTGCTACCCCTTGACCGGTATACTTTTGGACAAATAATAGTTGGACAAAAAAAAGTGGACGAAAATCATTTGGACAAAATAATATTTGGACAAATATCATTTGGACAAATATCATTTGAACGAAATAATAGTTGGACCCAAAAAAATTGGACGAAAATTATTTGGACCAAAACAAATTGGACCAAAACAAATTGGACTAAAAATGGGCCACTTCTCTGTGTGAATTCAATGACCGATGACCGATCACTTTTCTTGTCCGTTTTGAAACGATCGATCGGCATAAGATCGATCGTCGGGCCAGTGTGAAAAATCTTAAGGTAGCCCAGCAGAACTAGTACGTATGACTCATACGTATAAGTGAATTGTACGTCAGACTTATACGATAGTCGCCAAAGTGATATTTTGCATCAGCATACGTACCAGCAACTCTGAAAAGGTGAACTGAAGGAAATTACTTTGGAAATAACTCAATAATTATTTGTTTTTATACCTCTTCTAACTCTTTGCTGATGATTAATCAAAACTAAATTTACTATAATGCCACTCTGGTAACCACATCTATATGCCTATGTCTTAACCCTAACCCCGGTTTAGGATTTTTGACCGGGATCACAATTTTCGAGGAAAAAACACCAACTAAATCTCCGGGAACCTGCCGGGATTCGATCCGGGGACCCTCCGTTCTCAAGCCCCACCTTCTAACCACTAAGCCACGGCCCTCAGCTACACATTCGTGCAGTATAATGCACTCATTATATAGGCTCGGTTGACTACGTCATCGAAAACCGACGGCGCATGCGTTTGGAGAGGGACTTTGGATTAGCATCTTTTAGCACTCAGGGGGGTTAGGGTTAATTTACTCAGCAGCCGTCATTTTTAAGTTTGTTTGCAACAAGTTAGATGTACATGTATGTTGAATAGATAAATCGTGTAATTCCTTTCACGCTGTATTTGATTGGAAAATGGTAATTCACTACTTCATGCTGTCTTCGACAAAGACACAACCTCAAACACACGTTTACAGGCTTTATAAACCTATTTAAATAAAAACAATTAATGTGATAAGAGGACCAGGTTTGGTACTTTAAAATAACCACTTTTCGTTATTCAAAGAATCAATTAAAAGGACCATTTTTAATATTATCTCAGAGATACGAGACTTATCTTATGGTTGAAAATCGGCAAAATAAGATTTTATTTCAATCTTGAGAATTACTGTGAAGGGTGGCCTTTCCCTTGGAAACGTGATTTCGTTCCCAAACCAGCCCTCTATCATTGAATGTCCAGTTCCCAAGCCCGCCCTATATTGAAATATCTAACTTATAAGCGTGTAAAATTGACGGCAGTGCGTCAATAAATCGCACGCCCTCAAGCCGGAACGCGCTCCCGTTCCAGAGCTGACTGATAATGTGTTTTTTCTTCTAATCTCGATGTGATGTCTTAGGTATGTTGACCGATGTGATATGTAAACAAGTTCATCCTCGATGGGTTGTCGTGATATGCGGATGTGTAACGTTTGTTGGCTATGTTGTAAGTTCACAGGCGTCTGCGTTAGCGTTGTTTTCACCGTTCCTCATACTTTGTTGCGGTAAGATGGAGTATTTATGATAATAACACTACAATGTTGGGGGGGGTGGTCAGTTAGGAATTTGCCAGATTTAACCCCTTGGTGAGGCATCTAAGTCAATATTTCTATCAGTATTTTCAATGTTGGTACGGGTCCTACTGATGAAGTTTATATACACGCAGTGAATCAAAGTACCGTGGGTTGAGAAACCGATAGCTATAGTTTCACCTCTCAACATGAAGATGAAATGACAAATGTTTGTTCTGGGGTCCGAGAAAAAAGTGTGCAGCACCATACCATATTTTTATGAAGGAAGTGGATTGATTACAAAATCCTATATTTTTACTTAAGTTACATGAACATTGGATAATGCATTTTCTTAAACATTTACATTTTGGCGTAAAAATTGATCATGAGGGCGCTTTTCAAGATTGTTCTCAAGTTTACTTCCATTCGCTATTTTAAATTTTATAGCTCGAAAAAATATTAGGATCATTTGATCACAATTAGTTTGTTGGGCTCATTTGAACGTTTCCTTGCAAGGCTCCTATTCAAATGAACAGGGCCAAGTCACTTTTCCTTATGTACAATTCAATGTAGGCATCCAAATGGATGATCTAATGATCGCTACGGTCAAACTAATTGTGATAAAATGATCACATTTCTCGTACAGGTCAAGCTGGTGATCATCTTCCTAGCTTATAAATTTTGAAAAACACCCTTATGATCAATTTTTCCCCAAAATGTCAATTCTTAAGAAAACACAATTTCTATTTGTCGTGCAATATTCCTAACAAGGTATTTTGACCCATTTACATATATTTGGATACCAAATTCACAGCACAATGCCAGAAAAGGAGCAATGCGAAGGATTTTGTAGTCTAATTCACTCCCTCCACAAATATCAGTTATGGTTACACAAGAGGCGCTCTGCACACCTTTTTTCGGACCCTGACAGATTATTTAAGAAAAACAAAAAGTAACCCATTTATAATATAACCCACTCCTACTGTAAGCTCTAAAATTCTCACCAGGATGAAATTGTATCCAAGTGTCAACAAATGGCACCAATATTCAAAATTGTTTTGTAAATTGAAGTAGTTAATATCTTTATAACATGTAAAAGGTAGTATGGCATACAAGGGCGTTCCCAGAGGGGGGGTGTGGGGGGTGTCACACCCCCCCCCCCCCCCCCCATTCATCAAATCTGTCGGCAAAATGTTGGTGCTGTGGGCAAATCAAAGGAAGGAGGAAGAAAAGGGAGAAAGAAAAAGGGAAGAGAAAGGAAAAGGGGAAGAAAGAAGGGAAGAAAGAAAGAAAGAAAGAGAAAGGGAAAGGAAAGAGGAAAGAAAGAAGAAAGAAAAAGAAAGAAAGAGAAAGGAAAGAGGAAAGAAACAAAGGAAAAGGGGAAGAAAGAAAGCAAGCCCTATAACAATTATCGTATGCGCAAATGATAATGTTGTGTCGGCATATATGTTATGTTAACACAAATCAAATCAAAAATGAACAAAGGCAATGTAGGCATATGAATTTGTAGGCACTGTGAACGAGCCCCTTTTTATGAGATTTTGTGTCGGCGCACATGAACAGCCTAGGCCCAAGTCTTTGTTTTGCTCATTGTCAAGACATGCAAACAAATTGTGTCGGAATAGTATAGGCCTAGGCTAGGCCTAACGGGCAATGTGTGGGACCTGTATTGCTCTTTAATTATACTAACTAGGCTTATTTCATTGTCGTTGTCAATGCAAACCCAAGTCAATAATGTCGCCAATGGCCAATCATGTTGGCACATAGGTTACGAAATATTAAATAATTCGCCTATAATTATTTAAGTTGATGTAGGCCAATTGCTCATTGTACTGATTGTAGACTCTGCAAGCCCACTATCAGTCTATCGCAAAAGTAAGTCCAACTCCAACGTTTAGGTTTAAGTAGACTCTGTCCTAACTTCGACTTGAACAATGCAAATTATCATTATAATTAAGACAATAAGCACACAACTGTCGTTATTTGCGTGAGACCAGGATTTGTGTGTGCACCAGGGGCACAATCGATATCTTACGTAATGGTATAGGTCTATGTCGATGTCGGACATACAGGCTGTAGGCATATCATGCCTATACTGAACATTTGACCATGTTTTGTTAGCATTATTCAACAAAAACAAGATGGCTTCAGGAAAGTGTTCCATGACCATTTTAGTTTAAAAACTGATAATCTTTGTGCGCTTCGCGCGCATTCTTTCTACAGGTTCCAACATTATAATAGATCTCGAACCAAATTAAATATTAGGGGGACGTTAAAAACGTCATACTGGACCCTAAGTTTTAGAAATGCCAAATGTTGCGCGCTTCGCGCGTATTAGTTTCAATGTTTCATTATTCAAGCTGAACAAGATGGCTTCTGGAAAGTTTTCCATGACCATTTTAGCTTAAAAACTGAAAATCTTTTTGCGCTTTGCGCGCATTCTTTCTACAGGTATCAACATTATAATGGTCTCGAACCAAACCAAATATTATATGGGTGACGTTAAAAACGTTATACTGGACCCTTTAAGTGTTAGAATTGCAACATTTTGCGCGCTTCGCGAGTATTAGTTTCAATGTTGTTTCATTATTTAAGCTTAAATTATAGTATCAGAAGGCTTCCAAACAGTTTTCAATGACCATTTAAGTTTAAAAACTGAAAAATTTTGCGCGCTCTGCGCGCATATTTTCTACAGGTTTTAACATTATAATGGCCCTCAAACTATATGACTTGGATAAGGACTTGATATGTGTAACTATGCAATATCAAACCGTCAAAAATGTCATACTTGACTATTTAAGTGTTAGAAATGCCAATTTTTGCGCGCTTCAAGAAAGCTTTAGGACAGTTTTCCATGACCATTTAAGTTCAAAAACTGAAAAAATTTGCGCACTCTGCGCGCATATTTTCTACAGGTTTTAACATTATAATGGCCCTCAAACTATGACTTGGGTAAGGACTTGATATGTGTAACTATGCAATATCAAACCGTCAAAAATGTCATACTTGACTATTTAAGTGTTAGAAATGCCAATTTTTGGGCGCTTCAAGAAAGCTTCAGGACAGTTTTCCATGACCATTTAAGTTCAAAAACTGCAAAATTTTGCGCGCATATATTCTACAGGTTTTAACATTATAATGGCCCTCAAACTATGACTTGGATAAGGACTTGATATGTGTAACTATGCAATATCAAACCGTCAAAAATGTCATACTTGACTATTTAAGTGTTAGAAATGCCAATTTTTGCGCGCTTCAAGAAAGCTTCAGGACACGGTTTTCCATGACCATTTAAGTTCAAAAACTGAAAAATTTTACGCGCTCAGCGCGCACATTTTCTGCAGGGTTTTTGCGCGCGTTGTATTAGTTTCAACGTTTCAATATTTAAGAAAAACAAGATGGCTTGAGGTTGTATGCCCCCTATCAAAACAGTCCTGGATACGCTGCTTTATTTAACATTTCAATTACCATATCAAATTTGTGTCATTGACGTCCCTGACCATACAGTCGATACTAAAATATGCGTGTATGAATTCCGGCGAGCGAAGCGAGCCGAAATTTTTTTTGTCGGCACAAAGGGCTCTGTCGGCAATTGATGACCTTTACACCCCCCCCAATGAAAAGGGTCTGGGGACGCCCTTGATGGCATAACAATGTATTGAACTTGTAATGACCTAGGTATTCTGCATTTATTTAATCTTCAGGTGTTGGTCAACAAATTGCTCGTCTTGTTACCATAGGAACAATTGTTGAACACTTTGACGACAATTATATGCTGGCCGTGACTATAGCCAATAGTGGTTCACCTGTAGCTCTGCTAGTTGTTGCCCCCGTGACACAATACCTTAAAGGGGCGTGTACATCTCAAGTGTTTGTCCTGGACAAAAATCACATGACTCCCTACGTATCTGAGTCTCCGTATTCCCATGTAATAATACCCATGGTGCAATAGATTTGCGCGAATTTTAATCGACAAAACGTAATGTTGAAATTATTGTACGAACGAACTGTGTCTAGAATAGTTTCAAAAAGAAATGCAATGCATAATAATGAAATCAGAATTACAATCTCCTTCAGCATATAATCAACTTTTGGGCGATAACCTTTGATCCTGTTGATAAAAACGCACAACAATCGAAATATAAAGCATTTTAGCCTCCGATTTCAGTGATATTCGTATTTTAAACTCTATGTAATTTTATTTTAAAACTGTTTCATGTATAGTTTTCATTAGCTCAAATGGTAGAGCGCTGGCTTCACAATCATGAGGTCAGTGGTTCGAATCTTGTAAATGTCTTTTTCTTTTTGTTATTACACTTTATTTAAAATAAAAAATAACAGGATTGCTTATAATCGTTCGCTATATTGATGTTGAATGATACTTTTTTCAGTTGCAATTTCACTACGATAATGAATGTCCTGTAAATATGATTGTGTTGATTGAACCATGAATGAACTATGGAGTCCCTAGCAAGTCTATAATGGACATGGTCTGCAAAGACTAATTGTTATGTAAATAAGAAGCCAGTCGGCTTATGTCCTTGAATCGATTTTTTTAGTTCCTTCAACACAGATATTTGTAATTTGCTCCAATCTTCAAAAAAGAGAGTTGTATCTTCAAAATTACATTACGCGGTTCACGGCTTACGTATGGGCGACAGTATTTTGGCGTAGATTTGATACCGTGACTCCGACTAATATCGAAAAATAACGCGCATCTGCTCAACGCTCACTTATTCACTTCGTTAAACACGGGAATCCATATGTGATAATTACTACCTGGACCAAACTTTTTATCGTCGGGGGCTGGCTTATTAATTTTCTTTACTTTTTCGCTCGATCCCATTTAGATTATTGTTTCCTCTTTTAAATAAGCCTAAATTTAACATCATTTGATGTACGCATATAGGTGGCAATGTTGTTTCAAACTACATATTTTTTCATGCAATCGTTGCCGATTCAATGACGCGCAAGCCATTTCCAGCGGGGTAACGGCATTAAATTAATCAGCTAAATTCGCTGGTTTGTCATTTTACAAAATTTCGCACGGCTAACAAATCTACGGGAACTAATCTTTCTTATTTTTGTTTTTAGGAATTGTGTTTGATAATAATCTATGTATGGATGTTCAAGTTCGACGGATATGCCAATCAGTGTATTATCATATACGGAATGTCAATAGTATAAGGAAAATGTTAACATTTGAAACCGCAGCTACTATTGTCCATGCTCTTATAACTTCTCGTATTGACAATGGCAATTCTCTTCTTTTTGGCATCACTGATCACTTACTTCGCAAACTACAACTTGCTCAAAATGCAGCTGCTCGCGTTCTCACAAAGACAAGGAAATTCGATCATATCACTCCAATATTGAAAGATCTCCACTGGCTTCCTGTTCGCGAAAGAATTCATTTTAAACTTCTTCTTTTAACTTGGAAAGCTTTGCATGGCACTTCACCAACATATATTGCTAATCTTCTTGTACCATATCATCCAAAACGTACTCTCCGGTCCACTGATAAACTTTTACTTGTTGTTCCACGGACTACTTCTTCATTTGGAGATCGCGCATTTTCGGTTGCTGCACCAACTCTCTGGAACTCACTACCTTATAATTTAAGATGCTGTGATTCACTTGACTCTTTTAAGAACTTGTTAAAAACAAGATTATTTGACTCAGTTTATAATTGATTTCTTTGTATTATACATATGTACATGTATATGCACATCATCCTTGTTTATGTATTTTTCATGTTAATTTGTATTTTTGTTTTATATGTTTGCGCCTCGGAATAGTTTTACCTAGATTGACGGCGCATTATAAATGCCATTATTATTATTATTATTATTATTATGATATAAGACTCGAGATGATTGGTTGAGAGGAAGTAGTTGGCAATTTTGATTCAATCATGTGTGTTCTATCTTTTCCAGACCAATGCTGGAAGTGTGCGAGGTCAAAAATCGATCGATCGATACCAATGTCAATAGGTAGTTCAATAGTAACCAAGTCTCTGTGTATTGATGTTAATGCATGCATAGAGATGTACATAAAAGGTCACATAGAGTGTATAGTAAGAGCTGGGGGATTTCTGGATTGTTTTATGCTCGTATCAGGCAATAATTTATCAATATATGCTCATCGCTGCAAGAGCGCAATTATAAAATGCTGTCCGCTGTCCTAAATCTCTCTCGTCTTGACTCCCGGTCTTGACCACATCATAACACAATATTTGTATTGTGCCACTACTGTGAGACTATTAAATAAGTGGGTATGCCGACTATAGTTTTATGTCAAAACTCAACATAATTGAGGCGACCGACGTAACGGATGCGCCAAAAAGTGGCTCAATAAGTTGTAAAATAAGCTGAAACCATCTAAAAATGCTCATTTATTGTCTTGTTCATATAATTATACAAATACCGTTTGAACCAATATATCTACCCATTAATATATCCATCTATCTATATATCTAAACACGTTCTTTTGATACCCTTTTAAACTTCAGTGAAATAATTCAACAAAATATCTGAGGCCCCATGGCCATATGAGCTAAAATGTTTGATCGCATAACTTTTAAGTTATGATAATAAGATAAGATACATTGATTCAACATGGTAAACACGTGCTGATAATTTTTCAGATTTCATTTTTTTATATTCATGATGCGGCTTTTGCAAAAACAAATTGTCAACAAAACTTCAGTTTTATGCTAACATTAAATATATGAGACGTACTCCAAAGTGTTCAAAAACTTCAGTTGTATGCTAACACTAAATAAATGACACGTATTCAGAGAACATTTCAATGTCAAATGCACAAATTGTCCAATTTCCAATTTGGTGCATTTATTCATATACAGGCTGTCCCAAAATGATATAGTAGGCTGCGCCTACCCATCGATGCCCATCATTAAAATCAATGAGATTCAGGTCCAGGTTTTTTAATCATCTTTGACATAACCATTTCATTAAAATGTTACGATAATGAATATCGGACTTATTTCACCTCTTTGGCAAAGTACAAAAGGGTGGGGGTGTGTGTGTTAACACTTTCCATCACCATATTTGGAATCACCACAAGAAATGCATTAAAATAAGTACAAATATACCTAGTATTGATTCACTAATTCTTGAGATTACTTGAAATTTCGGAAAGGCTTTTGAAACATCTGTTTTGTGTGGTAAAACTAAAATAGCCGCGTGGAAAGTGTTAAACTTGTTTGAAAGAAACATAAATAGTCTCTCAATGCCTTGTATGCTATTGTTCCCTTCTGTTATAAACTGTTGTTCGTTATGGTTGTTCAAATCATTAACATTCTTCAATTTGAAGAGTAAAAATGGATCGTCACACATCACTTAAGCGTGACGAACTTCTTTATGTGTTAGGGTGTACTTTGTTTTACTTTGATTTCATTGCAATATTGTAGATTCTTTACATACAGTGGGTATGGTTTTGGATGTCACTGGACTGTGATTGGTTTTAGTTTGCTGATTTTCATCCGATACGCAATATATATTATGAGACAATGGTGTATAGTTTGGGGCGGGGCTTGATTCGTTTGAATAATGATACATTCAGTGCGCATTGCGTTAGCGTGCCCTACACAAAGTCGCCGGCGTATGCGTTGTGCGTGTAACCCAGCGTTGCCATATGCGCGTGTGCTAAAGAACGCAATTAATTCGAAGCGAAGTTGGTAAACAGCTCGATGGATTCGCCGATTTTATAAAGGGGGAAAGTTGTTGTACGTTTAGAGAATAAAACATAGTTCTTAGCTGTTTTGCTATAGACGATGGTCTTATAGTGTACAGGCTGTACCATATTTGGAGTCGTGTATGGTCGCCGCAGGCGGCAATACAGGACGCCACAAATATGGTACAGCCTATACATTATAAGACCATCGTCTATAGCAAAACAGCTAAGAACTATGTTTTATTCTCATTCTTATTTAGTTTATTAGTTATTTTGATCTTTTATCATAAAATAACGCAGTTTGTTAGATTTATTTTAAACAAACAACAACAAATGTCCCCCTTTATAAAATCGGCGAATCCAGAGAGCTGTTTTCCAACATCCTGCTTCAAATTAATCGCGTTCTTTAGCACACACGCACCTGTCATCGCTGCGTTATACCCACAACGCATACGGCGGCGACTTTGTGTAGGGCACGCTAACGCGATGACGCGTTGATCATACGCGCTGAAGGTATTATTTTTCGAATGAATTAAACCCCGCCCCAAACTATACAACATTGTCTCATAATGCATGGGCGTGTCCGCTGAAAATCAGCCAAAAAACAATCAAATTGCCTGCTGACCTCTCAAACCACACCCACTATATAAGAATTATGTTAGATTATTATGTTTGTTGTTAAAATAAATCTAACAAACTGATTAAAGACCAAAATAACCAATAAACTAAATATGAATGAGAATCAAACATAGTTCTTAGCTGTTTTGCTATATACGACTCCATGGTACAGCCTTTACATTATAAGACCATCGTATACAGTATATAGTATTAGAACTATATTTTATTCTCTAAATACAAATCTGATGTTGGTTTGTATACAGGGTGAGTCAAAATATTCAGGTCCCGTTTTTAGAAAATCACGACAAATACTTTTGTTAAAAATTAGCCAATTGCATATATGAGTACACTAGCTACTTCTTTATACTTGATGAAAGTGTTCCAAATATACCCCATTGTCCATTGTAGGCATTGTGAATAACAACACGCCATTGATTGACATTTCAAAATGCGTGAGTTAAACTTTTGCATTCATAGAGGTACCTTGGAAAAGTGCACATATCTCCCGTTTGAAATAACCAATTTGAATTAAATGAAATTCAAGTTATAGCTGACAATGCGTTCGTACTGTGCATATTAATACATTATATTATTTTTATGCATATTAGCTGGTTTAAAATATCGGTTGGGCCCGCTGATACTAGGGGAGAGCTTGCTTTTATTTTAAAATAGGATTGCGTACAAGTAGAGTATAGTCAGTGTCATAATGCTATGGTCAACTCCATTCTATGCGTGCGAACTTGTGTGCATTCGTATGTGCGTAAACCCAGAGGTACCGGGCACATTCAAAAAATGACCGCGCGTCAATCGTGATATCGTCACGCACGTTAGTTAGAACATTTCAGGCATCTGGCATCTGGACGCAGCTCCGCGAACAACGACGAAACATGCTCGTGTGAAATAGCTTGAATTTAGTAATAAGTCATTATACCATTATGACAGTGATTATAGACAAGCTAGCAGTTAGCATTTGCGCAAACGCGACACGTGACGCGTTACCACGGTATGATTACGCGGCAGTACGCGCAACGCACAATGTTGTTCAATTCTAGTAGCATTTATGAGCCAAATCTGAGAGGTTATTTGCTGTTTTTGGAGCAAATTGTTAACCAATTTCATTGGAATAAACTTTAACACACCGTTATTTCCTCGATATTGCATGCAAATTATGCGCCACTTTGATCAAAACTAACGGAGACATAAGGATAACAAACACACACACCCCCACACAGCTTTATAGTAAGATGCTCGCAGCAGCAATGAACATGATGAGTTCAGCACTCAGTCAGTCAGTCAGTCAGTGGCGTACCCAGCTTTTGGAAACTGGGGGGGGGGGGGGGGGGGAGGTATAGTACGAAAGTCATGATGTACCGACAAAAAAAATCGCAAAAATGACCCAATTTTCTTCTTATCGTCAGTAGTTGAAATATTGAAAAGTGGGGGGTAGCGATGACATTGTCAACAATAGCTGAAAAAATCGCCTGGTAGAAATCGCAAATATACCCAGTCAGAAGTCAAGGCATGAAAATACCGCCAGTGAAGTGAGATTTCAAAAAAACAAATAGAAATCGGATCATTTACAACTCGCGATTGTGAAGGATTGCCTCCATCAATTTTGATCATCTTAGGCTCATTTTATACTCATACGACGTTGTCAACAATAGCTGAAAAAAATCGCCTGGTAGAAATCGCAAACCGACGGAAGCTCAAGTTTACCGACGTGGATATTTCAGTGGGGCACCAGCCCCTGGACCCCTGGGTTCGCCACTGAGCACGGTATCAAATCCACGCCAAAATACAGTCGCTCACACCAGGCCGTGAACCGCGTAACGTACTTTTGAAGATACAATGACTCTTTTTTTTGTTGAAGTTTGGAGCAAATCAGCAAATACAAATATCGGTCGTATAGGAAATAAGAAAATCGATTCAAGGACATTTTAGCCGATTGGCTTCTTATTTACATAACAATTGGCCTTTGCAAATCATGTTCATTGATAGACTAGCTAGTCTCCATAGTTCAATCGAACGGAATAGTCAACACAATATATTTATAGGATAGGCCTATTCTTTGTCGCAGTGAAATTGCAAAAGAAGAAAAAGGCGGGGAAAAAGGTATCATTCAACATTCAATAAATATTGCGAACGATATGCAATCCTGTCAATTTCTAAAAATAAAGTGTAAATAACAAACAGAAAAAGTATAACAATCCTAGGATTCGATCCACTGACCTCATGATTATGAAGCCGGCGCTTTGCCGACTGAGCTAATGAAGACTATACATAGATATTCAGAAAATAAAATTACATAAAGTTCAAAATACGAATATCACATGAATCGGGGCAAAAATGCGGGCTAAAATGCTTTATATTTCGATTGTTGTGCGTTTTTAACATAGGGTTATCGCCCAAAAGTTGATTATATTCTGAAGGAGATTGTAATTCTGATTTCATTATAACGCATAACACTACTTTTCGAAACGATTCTAGACACCTTAGTATTTCGTTCGTACATAAAATTTTGGCCATTACGTTTTGTCGATTGAAATTCGGCGCGGCAAATCTATTGCACCATGGGTATTATTACATGGAAACACGGAGACTCAGATACGTAGGAGTCATGTGATTTTTGTCCAGGACAAACACTTGAGATGTACACGCCCCTTTAAGGATATGTTTCATTGGAGAGGAGCTATGCTGATTATAGGTGCAATAAGTTTCCATATTGTACCATGCGGACTACTCATACCATCTGGTGCTAGCGCAATGGCCTCTCGGCAACGGCAAGACTACACCCCAGTCGATGGTGGCAATACGAGAAAGCGTGGACGGATTTCGAATGCTATACATTATATCATGTCCATAACTCACGTTTCTATGTTTCTTGATATTCGTTTTACTGGGCATATCATTGGTTGGTGTGCTGCCAAATATTCTCTTACAGGATGGCTTATTTTCCTTATTCCGTGTGCAGAAAAGAAAGGTATCGCTCCAAATAAGGCCGTCTTTTTGTCAACGTTTGGCGGTTTGGCCAGTCTACTCGTTCGATTTATCGGAGGAGTTGTGATAGATCGTAAAATGATTGACGTTACCATACTGCAAGTTTGCTCCTTTGCTGTGTGCGGGTGCCTCTTGATTTTGTATGCGTTCGTTGACTCATTCGGCATTCTAGCGGCGATAACAGCCGTCTATGGTGCTTTTTCAGGATTCACTTGGTTGACTATCTACTATCGGATAAAACAAATTGTTGGTGTTGACATGATCATTCCTGGACTATCGTGGTCATCGCTAGCTGGGGCCATAAGTGGTTCTTTGGTTGGAGTCGTGTCAGGTATGTTATTTACATTTCATAGCAGACTTGCAGTATTCGCATTGATACCTATGCTAGTTCTTGTTTCTCGAGTACCAAATACTTTACACCGTACCCGTCCCTGAACCTTCTGAATCCTATCTTTCTTTTGTGCTGGTGCATTGAAACGTTGGCACTAAATCGTGTATTTGTTCTTGTTCTCGTATGCCTCGTACACTTAGTCACTTGTACGATCAATTGATCCTGAAAACGTCATCAAATACATCCCGTGACGTCACCAGAAAGTCAAGTCCTACCAAGTGAAAAAGATATCCGATTCAATTTTGGAACTATATCTATGAAATCTTCTTATTATGAACCATGATTACTTTTCTATCTTATTTACAGGTAGACTTGATGAGCGATTTGGTAATCTTGATGTTGCTTTTATTGTTCTTGGAGCACCTATGCTTTTTGCCGCAGTGTTCATAGGTTTGTCAGAAAGACAAACTCGGCAGACCTCAACAGAATAGTCAATAAATGGAGTCTAAGCAGATTCTTAGAATAGTCGAGAATAAAAAATAAACATGATCAGTTCACGAGGGCAGTTACCATGGATACCCACTTACCCATTCGACCCGCAGCCAACTACAGATAGGAACTCGTCACCCACTTCTCGCTGTCATAACCTTGCCGTTGTAGTTCCCTGATCAAATATAGCGTCAAAAGTTGATAATCACCGGTATTATCTTCAGTCCCGAGTATGGATGCTCTTCATCTTCATTTCCAAGTTTAAAATACTTATATCGGTAGTGCTTAAATCCGGGGCTTACCTGTAGATGGTCTAGCCTACACTCTCAGTATAGGTATTAAAAAACCTTGTATTAAAAGAATGTTGATTAAAAAGTATACTACATTGGTTAACAATAAAGCGTTGGTTAAAAATTACTTGTAACACTGGTTTTGGTTAAAAAGTAAAAATATAATTCATTTTTGGTTTAATCAACGTTGGTTAAGGCATGATCATTTTAACTAACAATAGGTCAAAACAAGTTTCCCGCCAAAGAATTTCAATAGCGGGAAAATGTTTTGTGCATATTATCAAATTGTTGCTTACATTTTAATCAACATTGATTAAATTTGAATAAATGTGTTGGTGAAAAATCTGTATTGCACAACGTTGGTTACAAATGTGATGTGTTGCTGCGACATCAAAACGAGGCTGGCATGTTTTCTCTCTTTTTGACAAAATGACAGACGACCAAGTGATTGCAACGCTCCGGTTGTGGTGTCTGGAGACGCATATAGAAGGGTTTCAAGGTACAAGATTGATTTCTTAATACTGCAATTTAATAATTATGTAACTGTCTGAGCTAAACTTTACAATATTATGGTATTTGTCCATCAAGAAAGGCAGATTTAGGACACTATTTTACCTTCACTTACTACAACATGCATGTATGGTTAAGCTTAGCTATCGTATTTTCACTGTAGCGTGTAAAAGGGCAAACACATTTCAAGTCATGTTTTCTTGAATATAGAAGGTGCCTCAGCCATTTCGTCAACTGCTACATGTTAATTGATTATTATAGATACTATGTGAACCAAAATATGATAAATGTTGAAACTGTTGAAAAATAGTGATGAACCTACGATGCCTCTGGACAATGCAATAATAGTAGACTTAATCATCAAAAGCTCAGACAGTTACATAATTATTAAATTACAGCATTATGAAATCAATCCTGTACCTTGAAACACTCCGTCGTCTGCCATAATGTCGCTGCAATACTTCATAGCCATAATAACAGAGCTACTGCCCACTGCATCAAAATAATTAACCAACACATGGTTAAGTTTTAACCAACCCCATTTTAAATATGAAGCAGGTTTAATCAACAAATGGTTAGGTTTTAACCAACCCAATGTTAAATATGAAGCAGGTTTAATCAACAAATGGTTAGGTTTTAACCAACCATGTTATATGTCAAGCAGGATTAAGCAACAAAATGGGTCAGTTTAGCAGAATTAATCAACAAATGATTAAAGTTTAACCAAAAAAATAAAAGTGTAACCAACATTTTTTAATCAACCACTGTTTGTTAAAACATATTTACCAACAAACGATTACAATTTGTAACCAACTACAGGTTAAAGTTTAACCAACAGCTGTTGGTTACGGTTTTAACCAACCAATTGTGTGGTTCACCTGGTAACCTCCCTTGGTTAAAAGATTTTAACCTTTGTTCTGAAAGTGTAATCGATACAAAATATTGACGTCTTTAAAAACTTTTTATTAGTTCTCTGGATAGACTAGAATGATTAAATAATGTAGTTGTACGGACAAGAATTATGTGCCATTATGTCATAGGATTTATTTGTAACCATGTAGCACGTCATCTTATCACTTGCTTACTCTATCAATATGATCAAACCGCCCTAAACTGGTACAATATGTTCACGTGTTCGCTTTCCAATTGTTCAGGCGGATGTCATTACAGTTCATGTTGACGAAATAATTTGTCAATATTCAGCTTTCACTTTTCTCAGCATGCTCAACAACCAAATGCGGAATTCAAATCTCATTAAATCTCATTGATATAATCTTGGTCCGGCTATTCAAACATACAAATCATCATTTTACGTTTTGTCTTTTAGCTGTTTTGAATAACAACTTTTAAACTCTTTTTGATTTGTATGCGCTCTTATGGATTTCACTCCGTATTTTTATATACGCTTGCCATGCAGAATTGTACATTTGGGAAGTTTGGTGCGATTGAAAGTTGAGTAGTCTTTCTGCTTCTACTTTAAGATATCCCATATATCGGAGGGAAGTTGCTCCTGGAATTCGCAAGCTTCCGGGGCTGCTCTCCGGAAATCAACCATCTAAAAACGAGATTGATAGTCTGCAATGCAATTATTACGACCTTCAATATGGCTTGCTTTGAACGAAATGTTCATCAACAAGCAAGTACACTTTCCCTTACCATTCCCATGATAATGTTGCAAGGGGACATTTTCTTATTCAGTATAGCTACGGTGGCACAGTTGTTTGATTTAAAATGAACTTTATTAGCAAGTTCGCTGCCCCAAACTTTAATTGCCACGTAAATGGGAAAATATTCTAGGGCAGCTAGTGATAGATTTTGATGTAGGACCCACTCTGACCATTCCCCCTGGGCCCATTTACCCGATAATATACATCGAAATCTATGGATCCGCATCTGCAAACAACTTAAAGTGACTGTTTTGTATGGATCATTATATATCATTGGAAAGCTTGTGATCTCTAGATTTCAAAATATATTTTTCTGATTTTCCCCCGATACCATGAGTGCCAAAAAATCAGTAAAAAAGAATCAAAATCATCAATATTGAGTCTCCAGTGGGCCTCCTTCATATACATGTATAACAAAACCGCAGGGACGCATAACAGCACAATCTGATGACATCAGCCCTTGTACCACTGCACACACCACTGATAACAAAATGTAAACGAACCCATAATATAATGCATAGTGAAAGTACGGAATACCGTGCAATTGTGTGATATTTTCATTTAAAATACAATTAATATATATTCATACCCACCATTCAGAATATGTGCCATATTTGTGTACACAAATTACACAATTTTCCAAACCAATCGATTTTTAGAGACTACATGCTCTTAGGCCGGGCTCTTAGGTTTATAACTAAAAGTACTTATTATTATTTTCAATCACATTTTATAGCCCTCATTGCAAACACCATGGTCCCCCCCCCCCCCCCCCCGGGGGCACTGACATTGGAAAAGGGTATAGGTATGTGCCGCGCTGAAGACCCCTTTTCACCCTCTGCTGCTAGTTCTTATGACCCCCCTTTTGAGCATGCATCAGTTCCCAATTTGATTGAAAATTAAAAAATCGCGAAATTTTGCGTTCCAAAGCACCAATTCTTCGAAAACTTTGCGTTCTAAAACAACAAAAAATCAAAAAATTGCGTTCTTGCTAATCAAAATTGAACTATAGGCCAGTTCTCAAAACCTACTTTTTTGACAAAATCAGTTCCAAAGACCCTATTTTTCAACATAAAATCCACTCAGTCCAGTTCTGTAGCCCCCCTTTTTGAGACCCTGTGCGGCACACCCCTACCAAAAAAAAGTTGAGTGCCCCCCCCCCCCCCCCGGACCATGGTACGTGTTGTTTATAAAAATCAAAATTGACTGCAAACCAGAAGGATAAAAAAATTCAAATTCATCGGAGATATCATTCGGAGATCAGAGATTTGTGTTTTCGCCCCTTCTAGTTCTACATTCATATATCAATAGGTTTTCAAACATTCGGTTTTTTTTGTTCTTTGATTGCATATTTTATCATCACATCTTCTTAGTTTTGTTTCCTTTCGTGAGTACTTTAAATAATTATATTTTGAGCTTAAAATTAAATTGAATTCACGCCAAAATTCCACCTAAAAAGCAATCCAACGGATCACAACAACAGCAACCGCTGATACAACCGCCAATACATGTACAACAAGCCAGTCTCCGTGACAACGCCGTTTCTCTGCGACCAAGCACATCCGGGACATCGATCTCATCAGGTGATAATCGCCGCCATGGAAATCGGCAAGTTGCAAATTCGGCAATCCATCGATGCAGGAAGACAACAGTCAAGAAATGTGTCTTACCAACCCAGAACGGACAAACTCATCCAGGAAACAGCCAGTGAGAATGTTTTAAATACTTTTTGGCGGGTTGTGACTGGGGGATAGAATCGCGATTCAATAATTATAATAACGTCAATGATGTTCAAAATCTCAATCCTGACAACTACATGTACAATCATGACAATCTGAGTTCTACCATTGGTAAAACTAATACGATCGATCATAATGTAAGCTTAGTCGGTCAATGTATTTTTTGACACTTGTTGTTTTTCTTTGCAGGCTCCATCAATATGTTCACTGCCCCGGGTGCCCCCATATTTTTTTTTTACAGCGGGTTTTTTTCAATAAGGTGTTTCGTCCAGCAGATAAGACTCACAGGTATGTCGGGCTGCACAATATGTCTATTAAGGGCAACACAGCTTTACTCCAGTTTAAATTGAATTGGCTAATTTCACTAACTAAAGCTCAAGGTTCTTTCAGCGGGGGGGGGGGGTAAAGTCCCCTCATAGGCCCTTGTTTGGCAGTCTGGTATACACTTTTTGATCACCCAAGTCACTTCATAGTTGTTTTAAGTCAATTTCATATTTACTTTTCAGAGAAAAATATATATTGGATAAAAGTTTATCACTAAGCGCTTCCGAGGAAACCTAGGAGAGGGGTTAGGTTCCGTGATACTTGGCCTGGCTTTGTTAATAAACAGTTTATCTTGGTTGCCATTGCGGTGGGAAAAGTATGCGATGTCACGCAATGATTTTTTGTTTATCTTGGATACCATTACAGTGGGAAAAGTATACTCGATTGATAACTTCCTCAGGTACCACCTGGCTCAATTCAATCGCCCTAAACTTTTCTTGGACAGGCATTAAATGGATTTTAATGTGGATGTCATGCAATGAATTTTATAATTGTTTATCTGCGGATAACAATTGAGCATACACGACCAATTGTGGTCCGAGTTTTCACAATATTATTATATGTGTCACTATGAACTGTTAATAACAGACACAATAGAATAGAGTGACCTTTAACGGTCGGGTTGTGATTTAATGGTTTAAAATTTTAAAATGTGCAACTATCAACTGACCAAATAATTATATGTGTCATTATGAACTTAAAATATATAGACCACATTAAATCAGGTGATTATGCATTTCGAATCATAAAGTACATTTTAAAATGTTTCGACTATTATTGCCTTTTGACAGGAGTGGAGTCTGATTTAACTATGATAAATTATTAAATGCATTTCTGGTTTGCAGCGTAATTACGCTTCACATGTAATTATTCGCGTACGTGTTCTTATTATTGTAATCATAGTGTCTTGCAGCAATACATGGTAAAAACCATAACATGTATTCATATACATGTATTCATAAAAGCTTTATAATAAATGTAGGTATGAAAACGATATACAGTCCTCAAAAAAATAACTTACCAGGTAATAAATACGCTCTTGATTCAAATATTTTTTGTAGCTCCTATGTTAAAATATTAAATTAGAAAGTTGTAAAGAAAGTCAAGCATCCCCAATCTTCATCTTACTATCGACCGGTGAATTGACGCTAACAATTAATCAATAATATGCTTATGCTTCTCACCAAGGCTGCGTGTAGATGTACTATAATGAAAAACGGACTTTGTTATGGTTTTGGACACACAGCCGTATTGATATTCAGTCAATCTTAACGTATAATATCTCAAATTAAAAACAAGACATTTCTTTACAATTTTATTAATTAAAATGTTACATAGGCGCTATATTTCTGGAGTGAATAGCGTATTTATTACCTGGTAACTTACTTTTTTGAGGACTGTAATCGTACATAAAACTGGAAAACTACTGATCATTACACCTGGCATTGTCATCTTTTAAATCAGGCATGCAGCAACGTAAAATTCGAACTCACCTAATTCGAATACTTTGTTTGCATGTATTCATGCTTTTGATGCATGGGTCTAACCCATAATCTATCAACTTTTACATCTATTTCAAGGCACTGAGTCATGCCGGAAGGTTGCAGAGGCTGGCTACTAGCGTTCTGCGCTGCAGTTATCAAACTGATAGAGCATGGATTTTTGAAAGCAATGGGAGTTATGATGTTAGATATTCAGGACAGTTTTTTCTCTACAAAGATGTGGATACTTGGCAGTATTACGGCCCTTATGACGGGAACTGGTTGTTTATTCGGTAGGTTCTATTACGCCTTTTCACACTGGGCCAACGATAGATCTTTGGACGGTGTAATAACAGTTGCTATAACGATCGATGACTAAAAACGGGCCACTCCTTGATGAATTCAATGACCGATCTCATTTCTTGCTTGTTTTGAAACGATCGATCGGCTTAAAATCAATCATCGGGCCAGTATGGAAAATCTTAGCGAAGCGCTACAAAACAAGTTTGCCAAAATGATATTTTGCATCAGCATACGTACAAGCCAAACTCTGAAAAAATGAACTAAGGCCAAAGTAAATATATCTGTATTACTATTCCTAAATCAATAATTATTTGGGTTTTTTACCTCTCAACTCTATGTTGATGATTATCAGTACTAAATTAACTATAATGCCACTTTGGCAACCAAATGTATATGCCTATTTCTTAATTTATTCAGCAGCCGTTATTTAATCTTGTTTCTTTTTCATTCAAATTCATTTTTATTCATCACTTACGCAATTTCGCATTGTCACATGTCTGCATGTACAAAACATATCGTACGGTTGTATTCAGACATATCATTAACCCTAACCAGTAAAGCTAGTTTTTTGTGCGTATCGGGGGAGGGGGAAAAGGTACTATTTTTTGGACCCGAAAAATCACCCAGCACCCCCCGGGATTCAATCGCGTTACCATCCGCACCCAAGTCTGTCCCTCTACCAACTGAGCTAACTCCCTAGCGCATATGCGGGCACAAACTCCGTGCCCACATATGCCTGCGGTAGGTGACGTCATCGAGGCAATGCAGCAGCACGTGCGTGGAGATAGTTTCTGGCAGTAAGATTTAGTGAGATTGTTGGGTTAGGGTTATTCCATCAATGCCATTTTTTTCTCGTTACATTTTAAATAATAATTCATTCATTCATCAAAGCTCGTGTTCTTACACATTTTGCATTTCAGTTTGGTTTAAGTAAAAACATAATCAAACAATCATATTACCCATCAAAATATGATTTATTATTAACCTATTTATGATTGTGCATATCTACCTTACATTATCAAGGTTTCATATAACATATCAATTCATTAAGATATATCATTTGTTATACCATATAGCAAATATAATGTTTAAGCTTGCAACAAGTTAGATGTACATGTATGTGCAATAG
Organism: Ophiura sarsii; assembly: GCA_035610835.1. Classification (NCBI taxonomy): domain Eukaryota; kingdom Metazoa; phylum Echinodermata; class Ophiuroidea; order Amphilepidida; family Ophiuridae; genus Ophiura; species Ophiura sarsii. The sequence continues at coordinate 20,487,587 of CM069446.1, forward strand.
ATAACTCATGTAATTCCTGTCACGCTGTATTTGATTGGAAAACGGTACTTCACTACTTCACACTGTCTTCAACATAGACACAATCTCAAACACGTTTACTGGTTTTCGTGTAAGTATTCAAATAAAAAATGTAAAGTGATAAAAGGACCAGGTTTGGTACTTGAAAATAACCACTTTTTCGTTATTAAAAGAATCAATTTAAAGTCTCGTACCCAAGCCCGCCCTCTATTCGGAAATATCTAACGTATTCGTCACCCAGCGGAAGAAGGACTCCCGTCACTTGATGAATCCGCCGTGTAAAAATCGACGGCAGTGCGTCAATAAATCGCACGCCCTCAAGCCGAACGCACTCCCGTTCCGGAGCAGACTGATAATGGTGGCTTTTTTCTAACCTCGATTTGATGTCTTAGGGAGTGTTCATAAATACTTTGGTGGGGGGGGGGGGGGGTTGGAAAATATGAGGGGGGGCCAACCAAAAAAAAGGTTCTTAAAAGGGGGGGTCAGGGAAAAAAGTGCTTGTATAGGGGGGTCCAAAAAAAAAGGTTGGTATTTTTGACAAAGCAGCATTTTGACGGGGGGGGGGGGGGTCAAAAAAAAAAGGTTCTTGAAAGGGGGGGTCAAGAAAAAACCCCACCCTATTTGGGGGGGTCCAAAAAAAAAGATGTCCATGGCTCAATTGTTTCCCCCCCCCCCCCCCCCCCCCACCAAAGTATTTATGAACACTCCCTTAGGTATGTTGACCAAATCAACTGACATTCATCATTCGTTATAATGTTATGCTACAATATTGGTGTGTTTTTTTAATCTCGATGTTTTAGGTATGTTGACCGATGTGATATGTAAGCAAGTTCATCCTCGATGGGTTGTCGTGATATGCGGATGTGTAACGTTTGTTGGCTATGTCGTAAGTTCACAGGCGTCTACGTTATCGTTGTTTTCACCGTTCATCATATTTTGTTGCGGTAAGATGGAGTATTTGTGACAATAACACTACAAAGTATGGGGGCAGGTCAATTAAGATCAGCACCGAAGTGCGTATTTTGATCAGCATTTTCATTGTTGGTAGGGTCCTACTTATGAAATATATGTATTGAAGCAGTGATTCAAAGTGCCGTGGTTGAGAAACCGATAGCTATAGTTTTTTTGTATTCCATTTCACCTGTCAACATGAAATGACAAAATGTTTGTCTCGAGAAAAGTGTGCAGCACCATACCTTATTTTTGTGGAGGAGTGGATTTGAGTACAAAATCCTTCATATTACTCTTTTTCTGGCATGTTACTGTCATATTGGTGTATAATGCTAAATCAATGTTTGTCAGCTCGAACCATCTAATTTTGAAAGTTACCTGAACATTTTACATTGTGTTTTCTTTTCTTTCTTTTTTCTTCTTTTTTTTTTTGGGGGGGGGGGGGGGTAAAAATGTATCATGAGGGCTCTTTATAAGATTGTTCTCAAGTGTACTTGCGTTCGCTTTTTTAAAGTTTACAGCAGCGAAATAGTTTTTGGGATCATTTAATCACAATTAGTTTGTTTGCTGGACTAATTTAAACTTTCCTTGCAATACTCGTATTCAAACGTACTTTTCCTCAATCGAGCAGGTCAAACTTGTAATCCTCTTCGTAGCTATTTTGACCCCTTAACACATTATCAAGACACCAAATTCAAAGCACAATGCCAGAAAAGGAGCAATTTGAAGGATTTTGTACTCTAATTCACTCCCTCTACAGAGCTCAGTTATGGTTACACAAGAGGCGCTCTGCACACCTTTTTCTTGGTCCCCTGACTGAATATTTAAGCAAAACAAAAAAAATAGCCCACTCCTTCTATAAACTTATAATATTCTCATCAGGATGAGAATTTCATCCCAAGTGTCAACCAATGGCACTAATATTCAAAATTGTTTTGTAAATTGAAGTAGTGAATCTCTATAGAAAATGTTAAAGATAGTATGGAGATTGCACTGTTTCATCTTGAGATTATATATTCTGCATTATTTTATCTTCAGGTATTGGTCAACAAATAGCTCGTCTAGTAACCATAGGAACACTTGTTGAATACTTCGACGACAATTACGGGCTGGCTATCACCATAGCTACTACTGGATCAACTATGTCACTGCTAGTTGTTGCGCCAGTGATACAATATCTTAAGGATATGTTTCATTGGAGAGGAGCTATTCTGATTATAGGTGCAATAAGTTTCCATATTGTACCATGCGGACTACTCATACCATCTGGTGCTAGCGCAATGGCCTCTCGGCAACGGCATGATTACACCCCAGTCGACTACATTCCAGTTATTGGTGACAATACGAGAAAGCGTGGACGAATTTCGAACGCCATACAGTATATTATGTCCATAACTCACGTTTCTATGTTTCTTGATATTCGTTTTACTGGGAATATCATTGGTTGGTGTGCTGCCAAATATTCTCTTACAGGATGGCTTATTTTCCTTATTCCGTGTGCAGAAAAGAAAGGTATCGATCCAAATAAGGCCGTCTTTTTGTCAACGTTTGGCGGTGTGTCCAGTCTACTCGTTCGATTTATCGGAGCAGTTTTGATCGATCGTAAAATGATTAATGTTACCATACTGCAAATGTTCTCCTTTGTTGTGTGCGGGTGTTGCTTGATTTTGTATGCCTTCGTCGACTCGTTTGGCATGATAGCGGCTATATCAGCCGTCTATGGAGCTTTTTCAGGATTCACTTGGTTGACCATCTACTACAAGATAAAACGCATTGTTGGTGTTGACATGATCATTCCTGGATTAGCGTGGTCATCGCTGGCCGGGGCCATCAGTAGTTCTTTAGTTGGAGTCGTGTCAGGTATGTTATTTATATTTTATAGCAGACTTGCATTGATACCTGTGCTAGTTTTTGTTTCTCGAATACCGAATGCTCTACCGTATCCGTCTATTAACCTTTTGATTCCAATATTTATTTTATGCTGGTACATTCAAACATTGGCTCTATGAATCGTGTACTTGTTCTCGTTTTCGTATGCCTTCGTACGCGCATCCCTACCCGTATTCATAACTTGGACACCAACATTACGAGCATACCGTCCCCATGTATCATAATTTTTTCGACATTGGGCATTTTAAGAGAAAACGAATAATATTTGATTATCGTTTCTTTAACCAAGAGTATTCTCCTTGATTTTTGTTATGATAAATTGTGCAATGCATTTTTGTCTGATGTTATAAAAGCATGGTATAGATTGAAAAAATCTAGTAATGACACAATTACTGATGAGGTTTTATGGTATAATACAAAGATAAAGGTTAACAAAAATACTGTTTTCTATAAAACATGGAGTGTGAAAGGGGTGAATTTTATTTCTGATCTTCTATATGAGAATCAGCGTTTTATGACATACAATGAGTTCACAACCTTTCATAATATTAATTGCAATTATATGAAATATTTTGGTCTAGTTAATGCTGTGTCAACATGTTTTAATAAACAGTTGATGAACCAAAACTTATCTCATGAATCTGAGCTGTTGAGACAGATTAAAATTGTGAAGAAAACAACTTCATTTGCATATCAATTGCTGAGTAACAAAGTCAATGTGCCTAAAGCACAACAGAAATGGATCACGGAATTTGACAACATGCCAGACTCAAAGGAAATTATTTGGAAAAATATTTATAGTATGCCATATAGATGTACTCTAGATACAAAAACACAGTATTTGCAATATCGTTTTATTCATAAAATCCTCCCCACAATTACATTTCTTTATAGGATTGGTTTAGTTGATGACTATAAATGCAATTTTTGCGAAACAGAGGAAGAGACAATGAAACACTTGATGTGGTCATGTAATTATGTTTCCAAACTGTGGAGTGATGTTTGCAATTGGTTGAAAGATTTGAATATTAATGTAAATATAACATACTGGGATGTGTGCTTTGGAATTTATGGTAATAAAGAGTACCTTTCATTCTTGAATATGATTATTTTACTTTTGAAAAGATACACTTATAGATGTAGGGTCCAAGAAATGCACCCTCTGTTCAATGACTACAAAAATGTGGTAATTTTTAGTGAAAAGATTGAGAAGAACATTGCAAAAAATAGAGATAAATATGGGTCTCATGTTAAGAAATGGGAACCTTTCTTATAATAATTTGTTGTTGTTGATGATAAGGTAATTTACTACAATTTATTTTGTAATTTCATCTAGTGGCTGAGTTTAACTGTGTCAACTTGTAAATTTATGTAAAATGTAAATTTAAGTTTGTACTCATGTTTGTATTGTGTGGGTTTGTTTATGTTCTTTTTTTTGTGAGTTAAAAAAAGAAATACAAATAAAGACCCTCACGGGCTTGGAAAATGAAAAAGAGTATTCTCCTTGAAACAGAATGATGAAAAACAAAAAATGCCTATGCTCACATGGTAGGTGTGGTTTGGGATGTTAAAAGGACAATTTGATTGGTTTTGGGCTTATTTGCATCCAATACGCACTTTATATTATTAAACCGATAATGTATAGTTTGGAGCGGGGTCCATTTCATACCCTAAAAGTGCGTATGGTCATCGCGTTAAGATGTTCAAGCGCGACCTACACAAAAGTTGCCGACGTATACATTGCCGTGTGTGCGTGTGTTAAAGAACCCGATTATTCGAAGCAGGAAGTTGGTAAACAACTCGCTGCTGGATTCGCCGATTTTTATAAAGGGGGGGGGTTTGTTGTTGTTTCATTAAAATAAATGTAATATAATGCATTATTTTATGATAAACGATCAAAATAACCAATAAACTAAATAAGAAAGAGAATAAAATATAGTTCGTAGCTGTTTTGCATGCGGCGACCAACTCCAACTATGGTACAGCCTACTCATTATGAGACTAATGCATATATAGCAAAACAGCTACGAACTATATTATACTCTACCATTTTAAATCTAGAAATCAGTTTCCTCAAATTCTAAAAAAGACCGACATTTTCGGTAGATTAAAAATTGAAATGTCTTGCTATGTCTGGATAGGAAACTTATTTCATCATGTGTGTTTTAATCTACTGCTGTCTGATCTTTTACAACGAAAAACTCTATTTGGACCGAAATAGGATTCAGCCCCTTTTGAAACTGGGCATCCATTACCAGGATTACGACATAAATATTTGTTCGTTGCATGATTTCAAGTGAACCGTACTTACTGTTCATTAGTATATAACTTGGCTTATTGGATGTTTATATATCATTTACAGGTAGACTTGATGAGCGATTTGGTAATCTTGATGTTGCTTTTATTGTTCTAGGAGCACCTATGCTTTTTGCCGCAGTGTTCATTGGTTTGTCAGAAAGACAAACTCGGCAGACCCCTCATCAGAATAGTCAATAAATGGAGTCTAAGCAGATTCTCAAAACCACAAATGATCTTAGAAAAGTCAAAAGTAAACATGATCCGTTCACGATGGTAGTTACGATGGATACCTACTTACCCATACAACCCCGCAGCCAACTACAGATAAGAACTCATCACCATCTACTATTCGGTGTCGCTGTCATAACCTTGCAATTGCAGTTCCCAGATCAAACATAGCGACAAAAGTTGATAGTCATCGGTATTATCTTCAGTCCCAAGTATGAATACTCTTCATCTTCATTTCCAAGTTTAAAATCGTTATATCGGTAGTGCTTACCTGTACACTTATTATTATTATAATATAATCGATAAAAAATATTGACGTCTTGAAAAAACTTTTTCTTCGTTCTCTGGATAGACTAGAATGATTAAATCATGTATTTATCCTTAATATAGACTTAATAAGAAGAAGAAAAAAGGAGTCATAAAAATAAGAATTACTGTCATCATTTTTAGGGGTTTTATTGGTAAGCTGTTATATGTCCGTAAATAGATTCATCAGGTCTGTTGATAATCATGAAGTAGAATGTAACTTTCGTGTCGGGCGGGTGAAGATGCAACATTTTTGAAGCTCAAAGTGTATATAAATAACAGTAAGTTCAGGATCATTTCATCGTCAGACCGTGTGTCATGATGATAGAGGCGATCAGGTTGATAGGAGATTAAAGAATATTGGATTGAAGAACATGATGAATACGGTCTAGGGTTACAGTGGAACATCATACAATAAAGACAATAACATGTAATTGTAGTTTAAAAGTATTCTTGCTCTTAATTGTTTGCTGCAAAATATTAAGAAGGCACTAATCTTTCCGGTCGCAACATCTGGAGCTGAAACATGGTCAGTCGGAATAGCAGATTCAAAGAAAATATCAGCTTTTGAAATGGTGTTGGCGCAAGATGCTAGGAATATCATGGAAAGAGCTAAGACAAATGAATTTGTCAGAAGCCAGATTGGGAACCAAACTTCTCTGTATACAAAGATCATGCGCAACAAGCTACAATACTTTGGACATATTGCTAGACGAGAGGGTGACAATCTAGAAAAGGTGCTATTACAAGGCGCTATCGAAGGAAGACGTAAACGTGGCAGACCAAAGCTTCGTTGGACTGATGGCATTTAACACTTTCCACGCGTCAGGCGTCTGCAGATGACATTCCAAAATTTCACAAAATGTTTATAAAATTTCAAAAATATTAAATTTTGTTGCCATATTTGGAATCACCATGAGAAATGCGATGAAATAAGTACAAACACGCCTAGTATTGGTTCAGTAATCCTTGAGATAGACCTTGAAAGTTAGGAAAGGTTTCTGAACAATCTGTTTTGTATAATGGTAAAACCGTTAGCCGCGTAGAGAGTTTTAAGAAACAACTGGTCTATCTCTTATCTCTGCGCATCGCATGTCACAAAATAGACTCAGCCATGATCCATAGAACCACGACGACGACGATTATGAAAAAACCTTGGGCTGGTGAAATGTTTGTCGGGCACGTAAATTCTGTGAGTTACCTGCCCGACTGGCTAGTTGCAAAAAATCTGAAGTTCCACCGCTGGTTGCAGTTCCCAGATCAAACATAGCGAAAAAAGTGGATGGTCACCGGTATTATCTTCAGTCCCGAGTATGAATACTCTTCATCTTCATCTCCAAGTTTACAATACCGGATGAAATGATGTGCGAGTTAAAGTTGTGATCATTTTGTTGTTTGCTTTTAGAAATTAATCAAACTCCAACCTCATCTCTTACTAGTTACATCATCATGGTTTATAGATGATATGAGTGAAAACCCTTATTTAAGTTTCACACTAAAACCATAGATCCTTGAGGCCAGCATCTATGCTAAAACTTAGGTGATATTCTCAAAATCTAAATAACCATGACTTTTATAGTCAGGAAAACTGTTGATATTTAAGGAGTTATGGGTATTTAAATTTTCATTAATACAGGCTTCAATTGAACAATTTTTGAATGTTTACCTTTCCGAATAATAATAAATTCAACAACTCCCACGTATAAAAAAAATACAGCGGAGAAGCGTTGTGAATTTGAGATGAAGCAGTGACATTTAAATTTCAGGGACGGCTAAGTCGGTATTTTCCATTGAAGCTATGTCACTCAATTACGTTACATGCAGTTACCTGTATAATTTACACTGTAATTTGTGACAGGTTGACACGTCATGAAGCTATAGTACTCCTCCCTGGACAACCTTACCACATGTCGAAACCGGGCATAGCCAAAATGCAGTCAACTTTCTTCCCAAAAGTTAATTACAAACAGACTTTTAATCCGATCAAGAGGCCATATTGGACTAATTTTTCATACTAAAATCTGCTCTAGGGATACTATATCGTGACTTTGGGCTCTAGTTCAACCCAGGAATTGGCAAAGACCCCTATTGTGACAACACGACGGGAGACCTTGCGTTAGCAGACAATCTTACAGTTTTGCCACGCTAACTTTTAAACCATTCAGTAGCCATATTGGGCTAATTTTTAAAACTAAAATCAGCTCTATGGATACTATATTGTGACTTTTTTCGAAATTTGAACTTTTTATTTTACAAAATCTGAAGTAGCACAAATTTAAGTTCAAAGTTTGAATTTCTTTACACAACAACTTTAAAAAAAACCACTTTGGGCTTCTAGTTCCACCCATGAAATTATATTTTAATATTGTATATTTATATATTGCTCCAGTGACGTGTGCTTTACGCTTTTAATGTACCTTTGTAAAGCGCCTTGAGTTCTTTTTGATGTAATTGCGCTATATAAGAAATGAATATTATTATTATCATTATTATCTTACGGTGGAAACGGTGGCAAGTTCCCCGGCAATAAACAGATGGTGTGAAATAAATCAGAGAAATGGCGTACGAGGGGGAAGATTTATTAAATATGCAATGATTGGTGCGAGCGAGACAGACATAGCAAATGTTGTGCTATATTTACAATACAGAGTGTCGTGCGTCACACGTAAAAACCTCGGCAGTTCGCTTTACCAAATCCACGATGGTAAAATGTACATTGTCAGTGCCGGTGTAGAACTGGAGACATAGTCCGCCCTGTACAGTAAAGTATCGGACACTCATCTCTCACACGCATCTCTACGTGCAACACAAGTTTCACGCTTTATTCCGTATAATTATGTCTCTAGAGGGCGGACTACGGATCCAAGGGACACCGAGGAGCGAGACCCGAGCCGGCCTCCATGCGAGCTGACTGGAAAGCCGAACCGACTAGTACTGGAATAACGAGCTAACCGGCAACCAACACGGAACCTGGATCTAGTGGCTTCAAACTTGGCTCCAAAAAAAATCAAAAGTTATTCCCCTATCAAATGACTTTTCTTCGAGGGGGCGGTGCGATAGCCCTTTAGTAAAATCAGCTCTAGACTGTCAGTGATTAAAATACTCTTAATTTGTTCACCGCTTAGGACCGGATCGCGCCAAAATGTGTTCCCTTTCATCGATTTGGACAGCTACGCTATTTTAATAGTGTAAAAAACCTTTAATTTCCCTTTATTTAAAGCTTTGATTTTTTTTAAAAATACGTATCTACAGAAATAAACTTTAATTGTTATGTTTGACAGGTATTACTTCACAAGGCAAGGTTTGTTTTTTCGTGAATGTATTTTTTGTTTCACTATATGATTGCACTCAACAGGGCACATCCCTTAGAAATTTGAAATTTGGGACATAATAGCAACCGCCCCCTTTAATCACCTAAAAGTACATCTGTATTGAGTGGTGGCGTAATTCATGGGTGACAATATATCTAACCACAGGCCTACATGTTATAAAAATAGGTCGGTACGGTGTTGAAACAATGAAGGGGTGACATTAAATTAGAGAATTCACCAATTGTAGATCTTAGATCATTGACGCATTGGATGACGAAAATACTGAACTTCAACGCTAAACATTTTCGTGGAGAATTGCTCATCAGAAGAAAAAAAAGAAGCCGTTTAAACTTTTCCAGTAATTTTTTAACTGTCTTCATCAGATTTGATTTTAATTTTTTACCAAGCGTTGAATTTCGTCGATTTCTGAAAAATTTGTTGTTTAGATCGTAAAATGGGCTGACTTAAACATCTATTATAGTGACACCGGTAATCGATTTTGAGGATGTAATACTAGCTATAGATTATAATATTCCGCTCCTCTGGTTCTCTCCGCAGCTCAATTGATAAGAGCGCTGTATTTGAATGCAAAGGTTACTGGTTCGAAAGGGGTGTCCTGGGGGTGGTACCGCGCCATTTTGTCCTGAAGCAATGGTTATGACCTCATATTTTGGTCGATTTTCTGAACTTTTGTATTGGATTTACGTGCAAAATGTATGCCCTTGGCATCATACTGTCCTAGGTGCGTAGTCATTTTAAATTTCAGATGTTCCAATGTGTCGTTGTGGGATGTTTTTGTTGTTGTTTTACACAGTGACGCATAGTGCATACACGTCATGATTTGTGTTGTATTTCCATACGCCAAATCGATCGACTAGAATATATTATACGTCATTATGTCATATATCACCGACTTCACGTTACCATGTGATACTACCGCCAAATTATGATAACGCTGACTGGTTCCAACGCAGCTGTGTTTTATGAAGGCTGTTCTTCACAATAAAACGTTAGCATCGCAAATTACTATACTACCGTACCGTAGGTGAATTCAACTAACACATATGTAAGATATGTATTTTTTCCAAATGTGATTGGATTCTCTGCATGTATTTAACGCTTTTGATGCATACGTCCAAACCTTAATCTACGAACTGTTTTCAGCAGCCACCAACTATGCCAAAAAGTTGCAGAGCCTGGCCGTAGGTGAATTCAACTAACACATATGTAAGATATGTATTTTTTCCAAATGTGATTGGATTCTCTGCATGTATTTAACGCTTTTGATGCATACGTCCAAACCTTAATCTACGAACTGTTTTCAGCAGCCACCAACTATGCCAAAAAGTTGCAGAGCCTGGCTCTTAGCGTTCAGCGCTGCAGTGATACTCGTGTTAGAACATGGCTCTTTGAAAGCAATGGGAGTAATGATGTTAGATATACAGGACAGTTTCTCTTCAAAGACATGGATAATTGGCAGTATAACGGCTGTTGCGACGGGAACTGGGTGTTTATTCGGTAGGTTTAGATCATAACTGTCCCTTCGTTACTACCATGAGGGAAATCAGTATAATAGTTTCACCTTCAGGACAATGTTTATCATTTGGGAAGGTTTGCCACCCCCCCCCCCCCCCCAAAAAAAATAAATAAATAAATAAATAAATAAATAAATAAATAAATAAATAAATGACAAACTATAATTATGTATACCTATGTATACTTTAAAAATAGTCAGATAAGCCCCCCCCCCCTGATGACATGCCTGTCCCCCCACATGCCCCCCCCCCCCACTAATTCTACTACGATTATCTTCTTCAATTCAGAGCATTCGGTTGATAACCCTCACCCAAGTAGCATACATACCAATTGTGAAAGCAGTACCACACCTTTATGATCAAACTAAACTGCTTAAAAGATGTTTGAAATTTATTTCAATCACAATTTGTTCAAATATCGCGGGATATGTTCATTAAGTCTTATATATCCATGTTAAGCTGAGTTGTTCATCTTTACAATAAAACTAAATTTGAAGCAATCCCTTGCTCCAGTGCTGAGCTACTTGCTTGAGAACATGAGGAGGTCACAATCTCAAAATAGTGTTACATAGACCACTACAGTGTAGTGTGATGATCTATTGATTTTTAAGCACAAAATAGTGTTGATTTTGGCACTCTCAGATTGCGACCTCCCCATGTTCTGAAGCATGCGACTGAGCACTGGAACAAGGGATAATTTACATTGGATATCATTGTAAAGATGAACACATCAGCTTTTGAACAAATTGTGATTGAAAAAAACTTTTGTTCAGCAGTTTATATGGTGGAAACCCACCCTTAAATAAAATATGATATTTTATCATACGCTGTAACTATTGAACTATTATTGCGATGTATAAAAAAAGTAAACAATCAAAGTTTAGACCTTCCGAGAAAGGGAGCCGTTACTCTAAATTTCATATTAATAAGGCAATCGTTAGACGACAAGATGATGGTATTATGGCTTATTAGCTCACATCTAATCAAGTTTGAATATACTTTCAAGGGTGTTAGCTATTCAAACTCAATCCCAGGATCGGTCTAAGGCTTCGAGATAGCCAGAAAGTTCTCAAAACTGATAAAAGGTCAAGAGCATAATAATTAACATAAATTCATGAATATCGATCGACAATATTTCATGGTTAGACTATATACGTTTTTGGAAATGAGTCAGAGTAAAATAATGAGTCAGAGAATCAATTTTTCACTACATATGCTGATTTTTAAAATAATTTTGACACAAAGTTTTTCGGACAACGTAACAAAATCAGTTTTTGGTTTAAAAAAATGCTGATACTGAACCAAAATCATCTTAAGACTTCTCTAGTAACGTTATTTATATGCAGCAATGGAAATACCCACATGTCTTTCCACCCGGGGTAGACAGTCCCGGGGTAGACCAACCCTGGGTTGATAGGGTTAGGGTTAGGGTTAGGGTTAGGGATAGGGTTAGGGTTAGGGTTAGGGTAAGGGCTAGGGTTAGGTTTAGGGTTTGAAACAGTCCCTTCTTGGACAGTCCCTGAAGTGGACAATCCCGGGGTTGTTTTATGACTCGGAGAGTCCCGGACCGTTTTAGAATGATCCGGACAGTCCCGGGGTTGTTTTAAAGTGATCCATCCTTGATTTTACCTCCCCGTAAATATGATTTATAATCACTATAGTTTCCATGGAAAAACACTAAAAAAATAACATTTAAAAATAAAAATAGTTTCCAAGGTGTTTTTTAAACAGTATTATTGCGGTTTATTCCGTGAGGGCGCTTTATTGTAGTCTTACCAGGGTTGGTCCACCCCGGGACTGTCTACCCGGATGGAAAGTCATGTGGGTATTTTCATCGCTGCTTATTTATATATGTTTATAAACATTTTTAGTTTTTAAATTTTTGACCCAAAAAAGTCAACATAGTTTTGGCACTTTTTGGTAAAAGATTAAAAAAAATTAAAAACATTGTAGGGGAGAGCGGGGCGAGTCCGCCCTCTAATTTTCAGGCTTGCCTATTGGACTCATTTTACAAGTTAGAAAATTATCCTACTTCCAAATGAAAGCTACGTTTCTTAGCTACATACCCCCATATTTTCAGCACTCTATAACTTTTAGAAAGTGCAGGAGTAAGGAAAATAACCAACAGGGCGGACTTACCCCATACTACTCACGCCGGGGCGAGTTCGCCCTCATGATGTGCAAGCTCGTCCGGCTTCATAGGCAAGTTAAATATTGCAGAAACTATCAGTTATTCCATGTAAAGATTGATCAAAAGTCAACTAGACACAACTATGACAAATTAGGCCATGTGGCCCCAACATATGAAATGGACACATCATGTGTCCATTTATTATGTTGGGGCGAGTCCGCCCCCTTCTTAGCGTGTAATAGGACATGGGCGGACTCGCCCCGGCGGTATGGGGACGAACTCACCCCAGAGCTAATTTGTTTTTCAATCTCATGGTATACCTACTAAACACGGAATGGGAAGTTTTTAACTGCATAATATGTTAGGCAAAGCCCTTATACCTTTTGAATGACTATAAAAGTTAGTACCATCGCTGTGATGTCTTTAGATTAATGCAACGTTTTTAATGGCAGATAATTTTACTTTACTTATTCAAAAACAATTATTCAATATAAATCCTTAGGGGAGCTGTATCCGGGTCTGAAGTTTTAATAGTTACTTTGCTAGGACCGGTGCAACCGAATTACACCAGTCTGATATTTTGTCAACAGTCACGTGATGAGAAACACGTGGTGGGCGGACTCGCCCCGAGGGCGGACTCGCCCCGCTCTCCCCTACGAATGGAGAAGAGCTACTGATTATTCATAATCACCGACTGCGCTGTCTTTGTCGACCGTGAATAGGCGCCTGCCGTAGCGTGAAAATGAACTCACATAATTCATGTAGGATATGTACATTCTCCAATGTGATTGGATTATCTACATATATTTAACGCTTTCAATGCGTAGGTAGTAATCATAATCTATCTTCGCCGCGCGCTATTAGAATCAGTCTGCTGCTACCGGCTGGGACTTCATGGTGCTGCTACATAGGTAGGGATCTCATTATTTTCGACATTAGCGTCGAATTTGCATGGTTACCGCCTGAAAGACATTCGGACTTCCAGATAGATTTTACCTTTAGGTGTAACTTTTAGATTTCAAATACCCAACAAGTGTTATTGTAATGTTTCATTGTACTGGAAAGTGCATTATTGGTTCCATGATGTGCGTAAACCACAATGTTTTCCGATTGAAAACAAGAAACGTTTCCGACAATAACCAAATATATAATGGGTACAAAACATAGGTTAGGGACGATGTAACTACGCAAAGACGGTAGTGAAATGCATTATGTAAGTTACCTATTGTCACTCTGTCATACCCCTTTATTTTTACGCATTTACAACAACTAACTTAGCATTAACATTTCGTCAGCATTTGGCCTCTAATAGTCGTCGCGACTATAGTCGCGACCATATGTGGCGACTGGTCGACTAGGAAAACCTTCTGTCGTGCAACCTTAGATCAGCGGTAATTTAATACAGCACTAACCAGCTTTGTTTTATTACTACAGGGAAAATCTAGACCACTATTTTTTATCATATACTGATTTTAGAGAAGAAAACAAAACTATGAAACTTTAGAGTTGAACACCTTGCCATTATCTGCTAGACCAGAACTTAAGCAGTTGTCTGTTTTTGAAACACGCGTCGTGATGCGAAATCGTCCTGCATCTAGACCAAAAACACACCCAACTGACATTCATCATTCGTGGTAATGTTTATACTACAATATTTTTTCTTCTTCTTCTAATCTCGATGTTTAAGGTATGTTGACTGATATGATATGTAAGGAAGTTCATCCTCGATGGATTGTCGTGATATGTGTATGTCTAACATTTGTTGGCTATGTCGTAAGTTCACAGGCGTCTGGGTTAGCCTTGTTTACACCGTTCCTCATATGCAGCGGTAAGATGAATTATTCATGATAATAACGCTACAAGTGTGGTGTTTTAAGTTGAGATTTTGCAAGATTAAATTTGGTTTGAATTGTAGTTAGATGGCCGTCTAGCACCCCTTGGTGTGGTACATAGGTTCGCATTAGATCGCGTTTTCATTCATTGATAATATAGGCCTAAGGGGTTCTTCTGATGATGTTTATCATCCAAGTGTTCGTGTTGATTGAAAGTATACAGTTCAACCGTGTCGCGCAGACTTTATTTTATGAGTGCGCGCAGCTACGCACCATCACTTCGGAGTTGATTTAAAATTTACAGGTCAGACAGATAGTCTATTTATGTTTTATAGTTTATCCTCGCTTAAGAGTTTTATTGAAATTCAAGTGTATGGGTTAGTTACCATCACCAGTGTCCAGTTCATGAATGTATTGCTAATTATAGGCTAGTCACACTTAATCCTAACCCCTATAATTGATTCTTTTATTATGGTCTGGGAAGTCCACTTGCGAGTCAAAGCCAATCAACTGGGCTACTTCAAAGCTTTACTACCACAGTAATCTCTTTTATCAGTTCATAAAGTTTTAAGCTATATTGGTTATTGTGTTGGAGTGACTTATTCAATTCTGTAGCATAGGATAATTTTAGTTTTGCTAATATGTTTACCAAGTATCTAGGCAATTACTACTTAAGTCACCCATGCAGTTGTAAGGGAAAGTGGTTTTTTTTAATCAGGCGTTCCACCGGATCATCAATGTAAGCGATTCAGTCATACTCCGTCTTCAGAAGTTTAGTAATTACAATTTTATCTACAATCAAGTTTAAGTTTATCTTTGAGTTAATGTTATCTTCAAGCAATGTATTTCACCCGGGATTTCACCATCAATCTCATCATTCGTTAATAAATGAAAAGCTTCATCTGGTAACTTCAATCATTTGTGTTCATCGTTTTAATTGCTTTGATAAGTTTATATATTATGTACGCATTTTACCCCCGGCCACACGATCATTTCGTTGGACTCATACAACAAGCAGTAGATAAAATCATGGCCTAAACCAAACAAAGTCCAGACCGTACCAACTTCCCCCTGCGACACGTTGGGCGCCAATGTCGCAATCAGAATTAGGTTTAAGTGTGAATAGCCTATAACTAATGATGGTAACCCATAACATTTGAATTTCAATAAAACTCTACAAGCAAGTATAAATTATATAACATCAACAGACTATCTGTCTGCACCTGTATAAACTTGTAAATAATAGGAATTAGGCAGATTAACGCATAAACTATTTTGATGATCACCTTTCCTTGACCAAAGTGGCAAAATAAAAACATGGTTTCGAAAATATCAATGCCACAAAAGCTTAAATTTACAAACTTGACTTAAAACAAAATTATAACTTATAATAGAAAAAACATTTTAAAACACAGTTGAGCATTAATGTGTATACGACGGACATTGACGGAAGTGCCTCTTACATAAAGGCAATTTTGCCTTGGCGAAAACGACAGATACTTTGTTATTAATATTTCTACCGAACAATCATAATTAGGCATTGTGATGACGGCATACATTTTCAAAAATGTCTTTATTGAATTCTGCATCAGGTTCAAGTAACGCGAATTGTTAACATTTATTTTATTAAAGTTAAACAAATTATGGCCATACAAATTTAGAACTTCCTCACCGCAAAATGAGCTGCGTGCTTTGGTGAACCTCGACGCGAGTTTGGGTAAAAACGCGTCTTTAAACAGATGTATCCAAGTATCAACCAATGACACCAATCTTCAAAATCAATATCATTGTTTTGTCAATTGAAGTAGTGAATCTCTTTATTAAATGTAAAAGTAGTGGAGGATTGCAATATATCGAACTTGTAATGTCTTATTCAGCATTATTTTATCTTCAGGTATTGGACAACAGGTTGCTAATATTGTCACGATGGGGACGCTTGCAGAACACTTTGACGACAATTATATGCTGGCCGTCACTATAGCCAATAGTGGTTCACCCGTAGCCCTGCTAGTTGTTGCCCCCGTGACTCAATACCTTAAGGATATGTTTCATTGGAGAGGAGCTATGCTGATTATAGGTGCAATAAGTTTCCATATTGTACCATGCGGACTACTCATACCATCTGGTGCTAGCGCAATGGCCTCTCGGCAACGGCAAGACTACATCCCAGTCGATGGTGGCAATACGAGAAAGCGTGGACGGATTTCGAGCGCTATACATTATATCATGTCCATAACTCACGTATCTTTGTTTCTTGATATTCGTTTTATTGGGCATATCATTAGTTGGTGTGCTGCCCAATATTCTCTTACAGGATGGCTTATTTTCCTTATTCCGTGCGCTGAAAAGAAAGGTATCGCTCCAAATAAGGCTGTCTTTTTTGTCTACGTATGGCGGTATGTCCAGTCTACTCGTTCGATTTATCGGAGCAGCTTTGATATATCGTAAAATGATTGATGTTACTATACTACAAGTTTGCTCTTTCGTTATGTGCGGGTGCCTCTTGATTTTGTATGCCTTTGTCGACTCGTTTGGCATGCTAGCAGCTATAACAGCCGTCTATGGTGCTTTTTCAGGATTCAATTGGCTGATTATCTACTATCGGATAAAACACATTGTTGGTGTTGACAGGATCATTCCTGGACTAGCGTGGTCATCGCTGGCTGGGGCCATCAGCGGTTCTTTAGTCGGAGTCGTGTCAGGTATGTTATTTATATTTTATAGCAGCTACTTGCAGTATTCGCCGTTGATACCTGTGCTAGTTTTTGTTTCTACTGCTGATTCTTATCATTCTTTTGTGCAGGTGCATTGAAACGTTGCTAGGTTGTGTATTTGTTCTCCTTCTCGTATGCCTTCGTATACGCACCCCTACCCGTATTCATGATTTGGACACCAACATTACGGGCCTACCCGTCCCCAATTATCATAATTTATTCGACATTAGGCATTTTAAAATAATGAAAAACAAACATTGCCTATTCAATACATACATGTAGTGAGTGTGGCTTTGAATGTCAACAGAAAATTTGATTGGTATTCAGCCAATACGCACTATATTATGACCCCGATAATATATAGTTTGGGGTGAGGTTTAGTCCATGGCGTGCGTATGGTTAGTAAACAACTCGCCTATTTCATAAAGAGGTGAATTTGTTGTTGTTTGACTAAAATAAATCTAATAAAATACGTTATTTTATGATAAAAGATCAGAATAACCAATAAACTAAATAAGAAATAAAATAAAATATAGTTCGTGGATGTTCTGCTATATATACGTTGGTCTCATAATGTATAGGCTGTACCATTTTGTATCGTCATGTATGGCCGACGCTCCAAATGCGGTGCAGCCTGTACAGTATGATACCAACGTATATATAGCAAAACAGCTACGAACTATTTTGTTTTCTCTAATCATTAATAGTCTTTGCAAGATATCAGTTTCCTCAAATTCTAGAAAATACCGACGTTTTCCGAAGATAAAGAATTGAAATGTTTTAGTAATGAATGGATATTAAATGTATTTCATCATGTGTGTTTTAATCTACTTCTGTCTGATCTCTAACAACGGGAAAACTCTATTCGGACCAAGCGAGGATGCAGCCTCTTTTTGAAACTGGGATCGTTATATCCATTACGACACAAATCTTTGTTTGTTGCATGATTCCAAATGAATCATAATTACTTATAAGTTAATAACTTGGTTTTTTGGATGATGTTTCTATTTCATTTACAGGTAGACTTGATGAGCGATTTGGTAATCTTGATGTTGCTTTTATTGTTCTTGGAGCACCTATGCTTTTTGCCGCAGTGTTCATAGGTTTGTCAGAAAGACAAATTCGACGGACTTCAACAGAATAGTCAATCCATGGAGTCTAAGCAGATTCTCAAAACCATGATCTTAGAAAAGTCGAGAATACAATATAAACATCAAAAAGTTGATAATCTCCGGAATTATCATTGATCCCGAGTATGGATGCTCTTCATCTTCATTTCCAAGATTGAAATCGTTATATCGGTAGCGCTTACATCCGGGGCTTACCTGTACACTAGCCTAATCGGTACAACATATTGACGTCTTGAAAAAAAACTTTTCTTAGTTCTCTAATTCTCTTGATAGACTAGAATAGTTAAATTATGTGTTTAGCCTTAATATAGACTTATTTAAAGAACAAGAACAAAATAAGGATTAATACAAATAAAAATCACTGTCATCTTTTTTAGAGTTGTGAACAAATTATGAATTATGCTTTATTAATATAAGCTGATATTTTATTTTAGTGTATCCAGTATTTGATTCAATTTGAATAAACTATCTGATAATTACTACTGGATAACTCGGAATGTTTGTAACCTATGATATTAATATAACTCCAGTAAAAAAGAAAGATGATGTGTAATGTTTATATTTGTTGTATTTACTCTGGTTTTTGTGTATGTGTTTTTGTGGTTTATATATTTATAATTGTTTTGATTATTAATATACTAATAGCATTATGATTCATTCTGTGCATAACAAGAACAAATATTTCAACACATGTGACATTCAACACTGTTACAAGTAATCGTCTTTTACACACAACTTCGTAACATGCTAAAATCATGAACTAAATCGCAGTGTAGTTTTCATATCTTTCCGAATAACAATAAATTCAACAACTCCTACGTATAAAAAAGTACAACGGAAAAGCGTTGTGAATTTGAGATAAAGCAGTGACATTTAAATTACAGGGACGGCTAAGCCGGTATTTTCAATTGAAGCTACATTTGTACGTGTGTCTCGGATTAAAATCGATCAAAAGGAACCATCATAAATGCCACGTAGTCTCAAATGCTGTCATGAAATAACTCCTCGAGAGTAATACATAAGGGAAGACGTCAAAACTCGACCGTCATGGACATCTTTCATTTTCAAACACCACTTAGGAAACAGTCATAGGATTATTTCTAACTAAGTTTTATTGGTAAAATGTTTTATCTTGCGATGTTATGACGAATTGTTTAGGGGGGACTTACTTTTGGTGTTATGTTTATAAACAGATTGAAAAAGCCAACCCCAGCGAAAATCAATAGCTGTATTGTACTGGTTGTCAACTGAGCCCATTACTTCAATATTTTATTGCTCACGCGTGTGACGAGGCACTATCAAACGGTCGTGTTCACCAGAGTGTAACTATTTGACCTCATTATGTGTGTATATTATAACAGACGACACGTTTTGTGAGAACCGGGCGGAACCGGCCGTAACCGGCGGTTGCCTGGCGGTCGAGTTTTGACGTGATCCCTAACTTGACACTCTCACTCCCAGATCCTAGTATTGATTTGAAAAGATGAACTGATTATCCCATGTCGTGGGTTCGAGTTTAGGTTTAGTAAAACATTGAGTGAAGCAGTTGTATAAAATACTTTTTAAACATTGCTACATATATCGTCTTGGTAAATTGATGCAAGGATTGGTGCGAGCGCGCGAGACAGATATAACAAACGTTGTGTAAATTATTCAAATGCAGAGGGGCATCCCTGCTTTTCATAATTTCTGGATAAACACGCTGTTTCAATTCTGAGGTGGTGGCATGCCTTATTTGGAAACCGCTGTATGCATAATGCTTCGATGCATGCGTACTGTATGTGACGTTCGTGCGTACACAGAAACTGCATGCATACGTAAAAAACCTCAGCAGGTCGCTTTACCAAATCCACAACGGTAACATGTATACATTGTCGGTGCCGGTGTAGAAGGAATCATAGTCCATGGAGTCATAGTCCGCCTTGTACAGTATCGGGCACTTATCTCTACACGCAACACTATTTTCACGCTTTATTCCGTATATGTTTATAGAGGGTGGATTAAGGCTCCAGGGGACACCGAGAAGCGAGACACGGGCCGGCCGCTATGCGAGCCGACTGGAAAACCGAGCCGACTAGAAAGCCAACCGGCAGCCTACACGTAGCCTGAATGTAGCTAGTGGCCTCAAACTTGGCTAAAAAAAAATATCAAAAGCCCATATCAAAATCATTCCCCTATCAAATGACTTTTCTTCAAAGGCGGTGCGATAGCCCTTTCGGAAAATCAGCTCTAGATTGCACTCAACAGGTGTGTCCTTTTGGTTCGAACTTGAGGGCGAGGTGTCAAAAAAGTAACCCACAAGGGCATACATTTTATAAAATACATCCAAAGTTTTTTTCGATAATAGACTTATAGTGAGCCCCAATAATTTTCTATTAAATACATTTTAGCTCATTAAATTTGACCACATAACGCCCACGATATGATTTCAACTGCAAAGACCTGCAACAAAAGAGCTGCAATTGAGATTCCAATGACTATGTATCAATATGCAGATATGGAAATGCTCATACACCTTTCGACCTCAGGTTACCTAACCTCAGGTTACCTAATCTCAGGTTACCTAACCTCAGGTTACCTAACCTCAGGTTACCTAACCTCAGGTTACCTAACCTCAGGTTACCTAACCTCGGGTTACCTAACCTCGGGTTACCTAACCTCGGGTTACCTAACCTCGGGTTACCTAACCTCGGGTTACCTAACCTCAGGTTACTTAACCTCAGGTTACCTAACCTTAAGTTACCTAGCCTCAGGTAACCTACCTAACCTCAAGTTACCTAACCTCAGGTTACCTAACTTCAGGTTACCTAACCTCAGGTTACCTAACCTCAGGTTACCTTACCTCAGGTTACCTAATTCAAGTGTGCAGGCCTGCACTGCGTGCACACGTTCAATCATTATACGACCTGAGGTTGTCTGATTGGATTTATTTTCAACCTAAGGTTGTTTTATTAAAAATGTTCTCAACCTCAGGTTTACTTATTGCAGTATTTTAATTTAGCATAATCATTTTCCCGTGTTCTTGACCTTTTTAGACAGACCTTTACTCTGTTTATATTGAATACAATTTTTTTGATTATAGCCGTGTCTGATTTTTGTATTGTTACCTCGGGTTACTACTGTGATTTGTTAGGCCTGTCATTTTCAATTTTTTCTCCTTGGCCTTTTTTGACAGACCTTTACTCTGATTATATTGAATACACATTTTTTAATTTAGACGTGTTTGATTTTTGTATTATTACCTTGGGTTTGAGACTATAATTTACCACGTTTCAATCAAAATCAACCTGAGGTTTTCACATTGAATATCTTGACAACCTGAGGTTTTCACATTGAATATCTTGACAACCTGAGGTTGTATAATTGGATTTATTTTTAACCTGGGGTTGTTGTATTGAATATTTTCTCAGCCTCAGGTTTATTTATTGCAGTATTCCAATTTATTTACATTTTTCCAATATCCTTGGCTACCAAAATGTTTAAGTCCAAAATTGAATACAACCTGAGGTTAGGTGACCTGAAGTTAGGTAACCTGAGGTCGAAAAGTGTATGAGCATATATCATTGTCTTCATTAAAATTCATTTTATATTCACATGGATAACATGGATGAAAATGTGTTTTCTGTTCACATTAAAATATAACTATCAATATTTAGTACGTAGATCATATTGATTTTACAAATTATGTTCAATTACTCACTGAACGATGGTTCTAATAACAATGTTCTCGGCACGTGAAAAGTGGCCAAAGCTGAAATTGACATGTATTGACAAGTAGATTTCCCACAGTTTGTTAACGAAAGGTCAAAAATAGGCAGAAATAATTCGTGTGACACAAATCCATTAATGCTCCCATATTTTTATTTCTCATGGTAAAAAAATAATCATCTTTTACATGCCACGTACAATTGCCATATTCCTCAGGATGAACATGATGAAATATAATATGTCATCAGTAAGCCATGGCATGATAAGCGGACCAATGTGTCGTGGTGGTTTTGTGGGGTTTTGTGTGTGTTTTTGTTACATAGTGACGCATAGTGTATACGTCATGATTTTTGTTGTATTTCCATACGTCAAATCGTTTATTTAATTACTAAAAAATTAAACAAATTTTGGGAATTTGGACTCAATATCACATAATGAAGAAAACATTGACAAACAACTTTAATGAAGAAAACAATATTTCAAAACAATAGGTCAAACATACAAAAATTGACCTCAACATATCATACGTCATGTCATATATCATAAATTATATATATATATCACCGACTTCACATCACCATTTGATACCACGGACGAATTATGATAATGCTGACTGGTTAATGCTTCAACGCACCTGTGTTTTATGACTGCCGTTCTTCAAAATAAATTGTTGATATCGTAAAATAATGTTGTGCCAAACGTGTCATTTAGTACAGAGAGAATATATCGCCATGTTCATTGTTTCTCTATATTTTCTAAATATTAGGTTGGCAGTGTCTTTATCCGAGCTTAAATGAAAGGATTCATTGTTTTAGGTTGTGGTGTATATTTATTGAAATTAGTATCATTTGCATCCAATATCAAATTAATAATAAATACAGAATTATAATATGAAATGTATGTATTGAGAAATCGTTAAAGAAATATTAATATGAAATATGACAATAAGTTAAACTATATCTGCTTCACAGATTGTTAATATTATTATGTATGTAACGATGTCTATTTTGAATTAATTTTATAAGTATGATTAATAATAATAATTTAAACTAATAAGTATAGATATTTATTTCAATTCGAAACGGTAACAAAATTGCCCGTAGTAATACAATAATATGAATATTGTGGACACAAACTGACCTGTTTCGATAAGGGATTCGGGGTTTACATTCACAGAAAAAAATATAGTATACAGTCTGGAATGCATTATTGTCCTGTTATTATCTTTATCTGTTTCTTTCTTCTTCTTACTTTGATTTTTTTCAAAAATCAAGGTATTCTATCTGTCGTCTTTTTTTTCTTCTTTTTTTTCTTCTTTCTCTCTTTCTCTCTCTCTCTTTCTTTCTTTCTTTCTTTCTTTCTTTCTTTCTTTCTTTCTTTCTTTCTTTCTTTCTTTCTTTCTTTCTTTCTTTCTTTCTTTCTTTCTTTCTTTCTTTCTTTCTTTCTTTCTTTCTTTCTTTCTTTCTTTCTTTCTTTCTTTCTTTCTTTCTTTCTTTCTTTCTTTCTTTCTTTCTTTCTTTCTTTCTGTCAAAACATGATTTTCACTTAAAACGCTCTTGCAATTTAGTGAAATGACCTAGGATCGTCAGAATCGGTCAACTTATTCCTTATGATCGTACGCATATATAATAGTTTTAATAATTGAAAATTTTTTGGGGTCACTAGGGGTCAAAATGTAAATTTTTAATTCATTTAAAATGCATCTTGTCTCAGAAAATACAAGGGTAAAATTGAAGGCGTGCTCCGACTTTCATCAAACTTATTACATCGTATGTCTTTTGATAAGAAAAGAAAACAAGTTAATCATGACCTTGGGGTCAAAGGTCACACATGGTCACTAGTGATCAAAACGTGATTTTCACTTAAAACGCCTTTGCTATTTAGTGAAATGACCTAGGATCGTAAGAATCGGCCAACATACTATTTATGACCGTACGCATATATAACAATTAGGTTTTTAAAATGAAAAATTATTTGGGGTCACTAGGGGTCAAAATATTCAAGTTGTTCATTTAAAATGCTTCTTGTCTCAGAGGCAATGACTGATGACCTTCATAATTATTAACAGATTCCTTGTATCCATGCACATATAGGGTGTTCAGCGATTAAAAGTGACACTTCATATGGGGTCACAAGGGTTCATTGACCTATACACAGGTAAAATTATAGACATGCTCCAATTTTGATCAGACTTGATGCATCTTATCTCTTTTGATAGACAAGAAGAAAAGTCAATCATGACCTTTGGGTCAAATGTCAGGAACGAGACAAAAATCAAGGTCGCTTGGTCTTTAACTAGAGCAAGATCTAGTTCTTCTTCTTGCCAACCCATCTACAAAATGCTCCTTCTCCTACAGATTACATGCTACAATCACCAGACTTGGTCAGTACAACCGCCTACCTGACCTTCATATAGGGTCTTCACAGTTCGGGTCAAAGGTCACACTAGGGTCACTAGGCGGAAATGTGATTTTCACTTAAAACGCCTTGCAATTTACGTAGGATCTTCAGTAATTAAAAGTGACATGTCATATTGGGTCACTAGGGGTCATTGACCTATACAGAGGTAAAACGTGAGATATGCTCCGATTTGGACCGAACTTGTTTCATCCTTTCTGATTTGATGAGACAAGAAAAAAGATCAATAGTGATGTTGGGGTCAAAGGTTAGAAACATGTCAGTAGAGGTCATTGAACTTTCTTGCAGACCTTTCTACAAAATGCTTCTTCTCCTTTTCCATTCACAAATAACTATAACAATATGGAAATATCATTAAAAGGGTTACAAATGATTCAAGGTAACTATTCCAATACATTTCAAGTACATTCAGCACAATATCAATTCTCTTACGGGTGCACTACACTAAATGGGGGTATCTCCTACCCTTAAGGGCGGTGTTTAAAACTAGAATCGGAAAGTATGCATGGGAAAATCCTAAATTTAAAAGACTTGACAGTAATACAATTGCGTAAATGCCTAGGATTTTTGATTAATTATGATTAATGGGACATCACCTACATGCACCCTGACTATAAACTGTGAATATCGTCTACAATCAACGGGGGAAAAGGTTGGCACACTTTGTCCTAATTTCGGAAAAAAACCCGCCCCTCTCCCCGGAAGCAATGTTGATCCGAGTCATGTTGTCAGAAGCCTTGGCAGTTCCCCCAACATTGATTGATGGGGTGGGGAAGGATTTAAGAAAGGGGGAGACTTTTGTTTTCTATTAAACAGTGCTATGTCCCTAGTCTGATCTCAATTGCGAGCACAGGGATAGTTATTATTTTCCTTCGATTGTAGGTAAATTTTGAGAGATCTTTCAAATTTGTGCTTTTTACCGGAAACATTGGCGATTACGGCAACATTTCCAAGTTCATCAGATATGCAGTCGGCTCCATGGGCGTATTTTGGAAAATCGAGCAGGTTCACCTATTTTTTGAGCTTTTTGGTGAGAAAATGTGATCATCTTCAAGAAAAATCACTCTACAAGGTCCAATTTCGCAATTTAATGGTCTAAAACAGAATTCTATATCAGTGGTTTTGTACATATCCCTATGGAGCTCTATTTAGTAGCGTGACCCCTTTAAACTGTAGCAATTTTGAAATGACCTAGAATCGTCAAAATTAGTAAACATATTCCTTATGACCGTAAGCATATATGTTTTTTTAAATCAAAAAGTAATTGGGGTCACTAGGGATCCAAATTTTAATTTTCTTACCATATAGAAGAGGTCACTAGGGATTTTCTCATTAAAAATCAAGATGGCCTGGTCTTAGACCAGAGCAATATCTAGTTATTAATTACCTTTCTTGCCTACCCATCTACAAAATGCATCTTCTCCTACATCTTACATGCTACAATCACCAGATTTATTCAGTAAAACCCCGACCTAACCTTCATATAGGGTCTTCACAGTTTGAGGTCAAAGGTTAAACAGGGGTCACTAGGGGTCAAAACGTGATTTTCACTTTAAACGCCCTTACATTTTAACGAAACAACCCAGAAACGTCAAGATCGGTCATCATATTCATGATAACCGTCCCCATAAACAAAAGTTCGGTTTTTTAAATCAAAAATCTTTGGGTCACTAGGGGTCAAATGTTAATTTTCACTTGTTTCACTTAAAATGCTTCTTGTAATCAGCAGAAATGAGGTACGACCGTCAGAATCGATCGACAGATTTCTTAAATCAATATTCATATTGGGTTTTCAGCGATTAAAATTGACATGTCTAATTAGGTCATTAGAGGTCATTGAACTTTACAGGGGTAGAACTCAAGACATGCTCCAATTTGAACCGGACTTGTTTCATCTTGTTCGGTTTGATGAGACAAGAAAGTAAGTCAATAATCATAACTAGGTCAAAGGTCAAGAAAAGGTTATTTGGATTTAAAATTTAAAATTCCTTCTGGTCAATCAAAATGCTTTCTGTCTCAGCCAAAATGAGTTATGACCGTCAGAATCGGTCAAAAGATTCCTTGAATCAATTTTCATATGGGGTATTCAGCAATTGAAATTGATGTGTCTAATTTGATCACTAGAAATCTTCGATTTGAACCGGATTTGTCTCATAATAATAATAATAATAATAATGTACTTAATATAGCGCCCAACACAAGAAAAAGGCCTCTAAGCGCTTTACACAGTAAAATCTTAAAAACTACAAATAAAAAGCCTAAAATGGTACCATATTAAACAATGACCAATAGTAAAACATTTATAAAAATATATTGCATAATTATTATGATTGCATACAAATATAAGTGATAAAACACCATTATTAAAATCAAGGTCCATCTTGTTAGGTTTGATGAGACAAGGAAAAAAGTCAATCACAATAACCAGGTCAAAGGTCAAATAAGGTCACTGGAGGTCAAAATTTAAACTTCCTTCGACATTGAATCCGTACATACCAAATATCAATGGCTAAATTAAACAATTACAGCCATAACACCTGTCGCCTGCCACAGTTACAACACCCTTATATTAATAGTTGTAGCGCCATCAATAATACCATATTGAAGAAAAAACAAGGTGTTGTGGTCTCCGACCCGACCCCAAATATATCTAGGCCTAGTTTTGGACTGTAATTGTAGACAAAA
Organism: Ophiura sarsii; assembly: GCA_035610835.1. NCBI lineage: Eukaryota > Metazoa > Echinodermata > Ophiuroidea > Amphilepidida > Ophiuridae > Ophiura > Ophiura sarsii. The sequence goes on from CM069446.1 coordinate 20,514,742, forward strand.
CTGGAAAACTACTGATGATTCATAACCACCTGGCATTGTCATCTTTTAAATCAGGCATGCAGTAGCGTGAATAAGAACTCACCTAATTCGATGTACATTTATCGAATGTGATTATATTGTTTGCATGTATTTCATGCTTTTGATGCGTAGGTCCAAACCATAATCTATCAACTTTTACATCTATTCTAAGGCACTGAACCATGCCGGAAGGTTGCAGAGCCTGGCTACTAGCGTTCTGCGCTGCAGTTATCAAACTAATAGAGCATGGTTTTTTGAAAGCAATGGGAGTTATGATGTTAGATATCCAGGACAGTTTCTCTACAAAGATGTGGATAATTGGCAGTATTACGGCCCTTATGACGGGAACTGGTTGTTTATTCGGTAGGTTCTAGTACGCCTTTTCACACTGGGCATCGCTTATTTCTACCTTGATAAAGGCCTATGGCCGAAATATCGGAATTTTAATAAAATCATGAGGTTTGAACCATATTACGTTTTCTCTGGACATTAGTATCTATTTTTAATCAAACCTACGCAGCTCCTTTATTTATATTTGGACGGTGTAACAACAGTTGCTATAAGGTCATGTTTTTTATACTGGGAACCCAAAAAAGGTGGATCTGTTACATTTGCACTACATATTATTACTTTGCATGCATATATTTTGGCTATTCTTTATCACACATACTTAAATTTGGTCTTATTTTGATGAGAAAGTATTTGGCCTTTATTTTAAAAAGAAAAATATAAACTACCATGGTTCTGTTAATTACAATAGTTCGTTAAACCTAATTAGTCGGGGGTGGAGGAGTATGTGGAGGAGGAGTATGTGGAGGAGGAGGAGTGCATAGTTGAACAAGTATGGTGCAATATACATTGGGCAAACATAAAATGCACTGGTTTCACTCTTGGTACAATTCTATATTGAAAACATAACATTATTGAAGTATATTTGAATTAAAAATATAATTAGTTAATTAAGGAATCATTAATTAGCATTAAATAAGAAACTCAAAAAAATGTTAAGAAACGTAAGTTGGTCGCAGTTTGCAAATATATGCAAACATTTGCCTGCACTAAACTGTCCATTTTAAAAATATAGAAAGGTTGAGGTACCCTTTTGAATAAATAAATTTAACTATTTAATTAAAAATTAAAAGAAGATATGTAATTAACCTCATGTATTCTGTATTGTCTGGATGTTAATTAGCACATTTTGTTAAATGCATTTAAGTGTGGTGTTATTACTTGTTTTTAACTGTGTTACCAAATAAGTAAAAAACTGCTGGTTTTCATCAAGCTTGTAAACTCAGGAGAATTATTAAATTCTTAGAAATGCAACTGACCTGACCTAGTATAGGATGACCAGCATAAGCAGTTTGCCAATCAACATTGGATCACCCTATATGTTGAATACAACTTAAAACGAAAACAATTATATTTCAAACTTAAATCAGACTCTTGAAATTTGAATACTGGGTTCAAACATTATGGAAACTAACCTAATTTGTTCATTTGAATGTGCTTTGCACATCATGAAGGTACAAGAAGAATGAACGCAATTAATTGTATGCCACTAAACATGTGCCATTGGGAAAATTTGAGTCACCCTGTAGTTAAAGGGCCCCTTTTTATTGAACATTATTTGAAACTCATACCACTTTAAGCATTTGCCACATCAAATTGGAATGTAAAATCATGTTTCAGATGCAAATATAAATTCATTCAATTTAATGAGTTGTGGATAATCATGTATACCTATAAATTAATGTTTTAAACACCCTATATGTTAGAAAAGGGTGACTTTTAAAATCAATCAATGTTCATGTACATGTAATTGGTGCATTTTTATTTGAAATCTACTTGAATTTGGTTAAAATACTAGTCTTTGTATGTATGTAGTAATAGAAGCATTTTTCTGGCTCTAAATAAACAAATTTGTAGACACCCTGTATGTAGAATTTCAGATTCGTAATGAAATTTAATTTGCATATGTCTGGATGGGTATTTTATTAAACTACTTTAAATCTGTACTGAACTTTTCTCTCATCACTTCATATACATAGTGGAAGTAATTATTGTAACCCTTCTTTTTTAAGAAGATTTTGCTTGTTACACCCTGTACAATTTCGGACCACCCTGTATAATCAACTTGATTGTATGCTATTTGCATCCGTTACAGTATATGCTTTCAGAATATGTATACTTTTATCAACTTTAAATGTAAACTTTTTCAGATATAATGCATAAACTGAAAAAGGAACCTAATTTATGGAAAAAGGGACATGTAACACAAATTGTACCCAGTATAAAAAACATGACCATAACGATCAATGACTAAAACGGGCTACTCCTTGATGAATTCAATGACCGATGACCGATCACATTTCTTGCCCGTTTTGAAACGATCGATCGGCTTAAATTCAATCATCGGTGCAGTTTGGAAAATCTTAAGGAAGCGCTGTAAAACTAATTTGCCAAAGTGATATATTGCATCAGCATACGTACAATCCAAACTCTGAACTGAGGCTAAAGCTAATATTTCTGTATTACTATTCCCAAATCAATAATTATTTGGTTTTTTACCTCTCAACTCTATGTTGATGATTAATTAAAGCTAAATTAACTATACTGCCACTTTGGCAACCAAATCTATATGCCTATTTCTTAATTTACTCAGCAGCCGTTATTTAATCTTGTTTCTTTGTCATTCATACTCAATTTATTCATCATTTACGCATTTTTCATTGTCACATGTCTGCATGTACAAAACATATCGTACGGTTATATTCAGACATATCAGATTCCATCAATGCCTTCTTTTTCCGTTACATTTCAAATAATATTCATTCAATCATCATAGCTCGTGTTCATACACAATTGGTTTAAGTAAAAACATAATCAAACAATCATATTACACATCAGAATATGGTTTAACATATTTTTCATCTTCATATGATTATGAGTGTGCATATTTACCTTACATTATCATGGTTTCATATAACATATCAATTCATTAAAATATATCATGTTATTTGTTATAGCATAGCAAATATAATTTTTAAGCTTGTTTGCAACAACTTAGATGTACATGTGGAATAGATAAATAATGTAATTCCTTTCACGCTGTATTTGATTGGAAACAGTACTTCACTACTTCACGCTGTCTTCAACATAGACACAATCGCAAAAAAAAATTTACATCTTAACAAAGTGAGGGCAGCCTAGGTACCAGAATTCCTCGTGGCAGCTAGTCCGATGATTTTATCCCACCCTTGACCCCAACATCTCGCAATACAGGTCAATTTTTAGCCTATGCACCGCGATGAGACTACCATTTTTTTAGTCGATTTGACACCTTTTTAATAATTTTGACGTTAAATATCATATATACCTTGTAGTTTTATATATTGTAGTGATGAATATGAATTTCTTAACATTATCTCAGAGATACGAGACTTATCTTATGGTTGAAAATCGGCAAGTAATTAGGATTTTTTTTTCAGTCTTGAGGATTACTGTGACGGGAGACCGTTCTCCTGGAAACGTAGTTTCGTTACCAAGCCTGCCCTATATTATTGAAAGTCTCGTGCCCAAGCCCGCCCTCTATTCGAAAATATCTAACTCCCGTCATTTGATGCCGCCGCCTTGTAAAAATTGACGGCAGTGCGTCAATAAATCGCACGCCCTCAAGCCGAACGCACTCCCGTTCCGGAGCAGACTGATAATGTGTTTTTTTTCTAACCTCGATTTGATGTCTTAGGTATGTTGACCAAATCAACTGACATTCATCATTCGTAATAATGTTATGCTACAATATTGGTGGTTTTTTTAATCTCGATGTTTTAGGTATGTTGACCGATGTGATATGTAAACAAGTTCATCCTCGATGGGTTGTCGTGATATGCGGATGTGTAACGTTTGTTGGCTATGTCGTAAGTTCACAGGCGTCTGCGTTAGCGTTGTTTTCACCGTTCCTCATACTTTTTTGCGGTAAGCTTGAGCATTTTTGATAATAAGACTACAATGTTGGGGGTGGGTCAGTTAGGAATTTGCCTGATTTAACCCCTTGGTGTAGCACCTAAGTGCATTTTTCGATCAGCATTTTTATTTTTGGTAGGGTTCTATTGATGAAATGTATGTACAAGCAGTGAATCAAAGTACCGTGGGTTGAGAAACCGATAGCTATAGTTTGTTTGTATTCCATTTCACCTGTCAAACATGAAATGATAAAATGTTTGGTCTCGAGTTAAAAGTGTGCAGCACCTTACCTTATTTTTGTGGAGGAGTGGATTTGAGTACAAAATCCTTCATATTACTCTTTTTCTGGCATGTTGCTGTCATATTGGTGTATATTATTAAATCAATTTTCATCAGCTCAAACTACCTAATTTTGAAAGTTACCTGAACATTGGACAGAGCGTTTTCTTAAACATCATTCAAAGCTTTCTAAGATTGTTCTCAAGTTTGCTTGCATTTGCTATTTTAAGTTTACAGCTACGAAACATTTTTCTTGGATCATTAAATCACAATTAGTTTGTCTGCTGGACTAATTTTGAACTTTCCTTGCAATGCTCTTATTCAAATGCACTGGGCCAACGTACTTTTCCTCATGTACAATTCAATGGTGGCATTCAAATGAACGATCTAATGAGCGCTACGGACAAACTAATTGTGATAAAATGCTCAAATGTCTCGAGCAGGTCAAACTTGTAATCCTCTTCGTAGTTATCAATTTTAAAATAGCGAATGGAAAAAACTTGCGACAAGTCTTGATCAATTTCCCCCAAAATGTAAATTCCTAAGAAAACACAATGTCCAATTTTCGTGCAATATTCAAAAATAGGTATTTTTACCCATTTACATATTGGTATTTGACCCATTTACATATTATCTAGACACCCATTAACAGCACAATGCCAGAAAAGGAGCAACTTGAAGGATTTTGTATTCTAATTCACTCCCTCTACACAAATCAGTTATGGTTACACAAGGGGCGCTATGCACACCTTTTTCTCGGACCCCTGACTTAACATTTAAGCAAAACAAAAGAATTTTCCCACTCCTACTATAAGCTTATAAAATTCTCATGAGGATGACCAAGTGTCAACCAATGGCACCAATATTCAAAAAAAAATTATAGAAAATGTAAGAGATGGTGTGGAGATTGTACTGTTTCATCTTGAGATGACATATATTCTGCATTATTTAATCTTCAGGTATTGGTCAACAAATTGCTCGTCTCGTAACCATAGGAACACTTGTTGAATACTTCGACGACAATTACGGGCTGGCTATCACCATAGCTACTACTGGGTCACCTATGTCACTGCTAGTTGTTGCCCCAGTGATACAATATCTTAAGGATATGTTTCATTGGAGAGGAGCTATGCTGATTATAGGTGCAATAAGTTTCCATATTGTACCATGCGGACTAATCATACCATCTGGTGCTAGCGCAATGGCCTCTCGGCAACGGCAAGACTACACTCCAGTTGATGGTGACAATACGAGAAAGCGTGGACGAATTTCGAACGCCATACATTATATCATGTCCATAACTCAAGTTTCTATGTTTCTTGATATTCGTTTTACCGGGAATATCATTGGTTGGTGTGCTGCCAAATATTCTCTTACAGGATGGCTTATTTTCCTTATTCCGTGTGCAGAAAAGAAAGGTATCGATCCAAATAAGGCCGTCTTTTTGTCAACGTTTGGCGGTATGTCCAGTCTACTCGTTAGATTTATCGGAGCAGTTTTGATAGATCGTAAAATGATTGATGTTACCATACTACAAATTTTCTCCTTTGTTGTGTGCGGGTGTTGCTTGATTTTGTATGCCTTCGTCGACTCGTTTGGCATGCTAGCGGCTATATCAGCCGTCTATGGTGCTTTTTCAGGATTCACTTGGTTGACTATCTACTACAAGTTAAAACACATTGTTGGTGTTGACATGATCATTCCTGGATTAGCGTGGTCATCGCTGGCTGGGGCCATCAGTAGTTCTTTAGTTGGAGTCGTGTCAGGTATGTTATTTATATTTTATAGCAGACTTGCATTTATACCTGGGCTAGTTTTTGTTTCTCGATAACCGAATGCTTTACCGTACCCGTCCATTAACCTTCTGATTCCTATCTTTCTTTTGTGCTGGTGCATTCAAACATCGGTTCTAAATCGTGTATTTGTTCTCGTTTTTCGTATGCCTTCGTACCCGCATCCCTACCCGTATTCATAACTTGGACACCAACATTACGAGCCTACCGTCCCCATTTATCATAATTTCTTCGACATTGGGCATTTTAAGAGAAAACGAATAATATTTGATTATCGGTCCTTTAACCAAGAGTATTCTTGAAAGAGAATGATGAAAAACAAAGTAGGTGTGGTTTTGGATGTTAAAAGGGCAATTTGATTGGTTTTCGGCTTATTTGCGCACTATATACGCACTATATATTATGAAACTGATAATATTTAGTTTGGAGCGTGGTCTAATTCATACCTTAAAAATGTGTATGGTCATCGCTTTAAAATGTTCAAGCGTGACCTACACAAAGTTATCAGCGTATGCGTTGCCGTGTGTGCATGTCTTAAAGAACGCGATAGACGTTATTCGTAATTGACGATTTCAAACTATAGATGGCGACATACTCTCATTATGTTCCCAGTCCCTTAACACTTTTGAACCGGTGATTTGACATTTCGCCGGTAATAAATCATCAAAGGATGTTTCTATTTCTCACTATATGGTTCAATTAAAAGACCACAAAGGACATGATTATGCCCCAAGGGCATAAACTTACCTTCATAACCCTGAAAATGGACCACATAGTCAGCGGTTGACAAAATCTTAGATGATTTATTACCGGTGAAATGTCAAAATCACCGGTCCAAAAGTGTTAAGGGATGGGAACATAATGAGTGATGTGACGTCACTAATAATAACGAAAGCCCCAGAATATTTGGGACAGCCCATCTCCTTGGCGTACCCTAACCTGCGTTTGGGATGGGGTTTTTTCTCTGAATCCTCGCCGAGTTGTACTATGGCCGAGTTGTACTATGGCCGAGTTGTCTAAGTAAAAGGTCGAGTTGTCCTGATTACCATCATTCCATTACAATGGTATTAATTTCATGACTCCCTATTTTCCATGTTAAACCTATGCCCTCACCCCCCCCCCCCCCCCCCCCCCAGCCCCAGGATATTTGGACCACTGCCCCATACCGAATAAAAAGGCAGCCCGTCCCCTTGGCCTTACACTATTACCTGCGTTTAGGATGGATTTTTTTCTCTGAAACCTCGCTCTCTGTATGAGAGTTATGGAATGAAATCATATGAGTCAACATTTTATGAACCATTTACTCCCACCGGTTTTAAATGAAATTATTGCTGGTAGGTAACCAACACTCGTCTGACCTGAATGCGTCTCAGCCTAGAACAAACCCCAAGCAAATACTTCAATGTGAATGAGGCTTCAAATTCGGAAGTCATAACCGCTATGAAAAATCGCAAACAATTACTAAACCAAACGCGCTTATTCGTTACTAGCTGGTTCATGTAAAAAAGAAGGGAAAATTACGAACATTTTTGACGTCATTCATTGACTGCAGTCACACAACACCTAATGTTTACGTAATTTATCTCTACTGGCTTCGCTTTCGTTATTATTAGTGACGTCACATCAGAGTATGTCGCCATCTATAGTTTGAAATCGCCAATTACGAATAACGTCTATTATTCGAAGCAGGAAGTTGGTAAACAACTCGCTGCTAGTGGATTCGCCGATTCTATAAAGGGGGGAGGGGAATTTGTTGGTGTTCCATTAAAATAATATCATAAAAGGCGTTATTTTATGATAAACGATCAAAATAACCAATAAACTAAATAAGAAAGAGAATAAAATATAGTTCGTAGCTGTTTTGCCTGCGGCGACCGACCGACTCCAAATAGGGTACAGCCTACTCATTATGAGACCAATGTATATATAGCAAAACTGCTACGAACTATATTATATTCTACAATTTTTAATAGCCTTTGCAAGAAATCAGTTTCCTCAAATTCTAGAAAAGACCGACGTTTTCGGTAGATTAAAAATTGAAATATCTTGATATGTCTGGATAGGAAACTTATTTCATCATGTGTGTTTTAATCTACTGCTGTCTGATCTTTTACAACGAAAAAACTCTATTTGGACCAAAATAGGATGCAGCCCCTTTTGAAACTGGGCATCCATTACCAGGATTACGACATAAATATTTGTTCGTTGCATGATTTCAAGTGAACCCTAATTACTGTTCATTAGTATATAACTTGGCTTATTGGATGTTTCTATTTCTTTTACAGGTAGACTTGATGAGCGATTTGGTAATCTTGATGTTGCTTTTATTGTTCTTGGAGCACCTATGCTTTTTGCCGCAGTGTTCATAGGTTTGTCAGAAAGACAAACTCGGCGTACTTCAACAGAATAGTCAATAAATGGAGTCGAAGCAGATTCTCAAAACCATATATGATCTTAGAAAAGTCGAGAATACAAAATAAAGAACATAAAAAAGTTGATAATCTTCAAGCAGATTCTCAAACCAAAAGCAGATTCTTAGAAAAGTCGAGAATACAAAATAAACATGATCAGTTCACGATGGCAGTTAGCATGGATACCTACTTACCCATTCACCCCCGCAGCCAACTACAGATAAGAACTCATACCCCCTCTTCTGTTCGGTGCCGCTGTCATAACCTTGCAGTTGCAGTTCCCAGATCAAACATAGCGACAAAGTTGATAGTCACCGGTATTATCTTCAGTCCGGAGTATGAATACTCTTCATCTTCATTTCCAAGTTTAAAATCGTTATATTGGTAGTGCTTACATCCGGGGCTTACCTGTACACTTATTATTATTTAGGGGTTTAATAAGGTTTCGGAGTTGTTTATCTTGAATCGACAACGGTAAGACGTGTTTATTTTGCGAGGGCAGCTAAGCTGCCCGAGCAAAATAAACCCGTCTTACCGTTGTCGATTCAAGATAAACAACGACGAAGACCTTGTTGAACCCCGTTCAACAACGACCAAACATATTTACATCATTCAAATGTGAATATTGTTGTGGATAATCAATGAGAACAAGTACAAAACTTGTTTTAATAGGCTTCATTTGACATTAAAAAAATAGCTGCTCTTTAAAAATCGAGAAAAAAAAGGTTTACGTTTATTATCATTAGGCCCTTATTTAGACATCGTCCGTTCCCCGTAAATGGGCGATGTAACTTCAGAATGGGCTGGGTTACAAAAGGTAAACATGAGAGAAGACAAATTATTTCGCAAGTAATTGTGAAATTAAAAATATTTTGTAACTAGCATTTTATTCACACACCACCTTTAACATTCACAGAAAAATTAAATCAAGAATGCGTTTAATTTACACAACACATTTCGATATATGTTTATGGAATATTTGTATAAAATCAAAACACACCCCTCCGTTTCAATAGTGATACGGTCCTGTAGATCAAAGCGAACACATTTCGCCGCGATGATGCAAAAATTGCGATTCTCTTGTGCTCAGGTAGCGACGGTTCGGCTAAAATTGTGGCTTTAAAAGTGAACCTTTACATATGGCCCTCGCCAAAAATATTTTCCTCAGGGGTATAGCTACATTTCGGTATATAAAGCTATTTGCTAACTTGAAGAATTGCATGGCGAAATTTATTTATACGCCGAAAAAAATGAACAAATTTTGCGAACATTTTTGTTTGTTTACAATTTTGCCGTTTCCAGATAAGGTTCGCTATCCTAGTAATTTGCATATGAACAGTGAGTCTATCTCTAATCAACAACGCTTTGTTACTGTACTTAAGGTATGGGGGAGTTGTTGAATATAATATAATCGATAACAAATATTGACGTCTTGAAAAAACTTTTTCTTCGTTCTCTGGATAGACTAGAATGATTAAATCATGTATTTATCCTTAATATAGACTTAATAAGAAGAAGGGAAAAAGGGTTCATAAAAATAAGAATTACTGTCATCATTTTTAGGGGTTTTATTGGTAAGCTGTATTATATGGTTCTGGTGTTGTGCTCAAATTATGAATTACGTTTTATTAATATAAAATCTGAAATTACTACTGGATGGCTGTAAATGTTTGTAACCTGTAATAGAACTCCAATAAAAAAAGGATGATGTGTAATGTTTATATGTTGTATTTACTCTGTTTTTGTTGTTGTTTTTTGTGCGTATTTATATAAAATGTATATAATGTTTTTAATTATCATTATAATAATAGCATTTTGGTTCATTCTGTGCATAAAAAGAAAATTATTTCAAAACACGTGACATTCAACCCTGTTACAAGTAATCGTCTTTTACACACAACTTTGTAACTTGCTTAAATCATAAACACATGTTGTAGAATTTATTTTTTAATAATCAGTCTAAATCACAGCGTAGTTTTCATTTTTACCTTTCCGAATAAAAATAAATCCAACAACTCCCACGTATAAAAAAAAGTACAGCGGAGAAGCGTTGTGAATTTGAGATGAAGCAGTGACATTTAAATTACAGGGACGGCTAAGTCGGTATTTTCAATTGAAGCTATGTCACTCCATTACGTTACAGTTACCTGTATAATTTGCACTGTAATTTGTGACAGGTTGACACGTCATGAAGCTATAATACTCCTCCCTGGACAACCTTACCACATGTCGAAACTGGGCATAGCCAAAATGCAGTCTACCTTCTTCCCACAAGTTAATTACAAACAGACTTTTAATCCGGTCAAGAAGCCACATAGGGCTAATTTTTAAAACTAAAATCTGCTCTAGGGATACACTATATCGTGACTTTGGACTTCTAGTTCAACCCAAGAATTGGCAGATACCCCATATTGTGACAACACGACGGGAGACCTTGCGTTAGCAGACAATCTTACAGTTTTGTCACGCTAACTTTTAAACCCTTCAGTAGCCACATTGGGCTAATTTTTAAAACTAAAATCTGCTCTATGGATACTATATTGTGACTTTTTTCGAAATTTGAACTTTTTATTTTACAACATCTGAAATAGCACTAATTTTCATAACAAATTGAAGTTCAAAGTTTGAATTTCTTAACACAACAACTTTAAAAAACACTTTGGGCTTCTAGTTCCACCCAGGAAATTATCCAATTTTAATTGAAGCTATTTATAGACAACTAAATGAGTGTATTGGTCAAACGTTAATATTTTCTTGCATTATAATAGCTCACTTCGTTGATATCCAATGGATTTCACTTATTCGACCAGCAAACAATGAACATTGACACATTATTTACATTATTGCCACAAAATAAAAAGTCCCATAGACAACGCTTGAAGTACGCAGCCGAAACAGGCCTCCCATGAGCATATCGTCAGCCTGCTTCGATAACTGCCTAACTCACTTTTCAGCGAATTGAGTTTTTTGCATCAATCATGACTTCATTATATTATGCACATGCTATTATAATACCTAAGTCATTGACCAATCAAAAGTGTTAATAAATGCACAGTTGCAATTCTCCCTGAGTCAGCATTGTGAGTTAGGCAGATTGTACTAATGATGAAAAATGTTTAAAATGGGTCATATAAACTCGCATATAACAAGCCACATTTCACTTAAAGGTATATCCCCAACCTAATTATATCCAACATTTACTGCTTCTGTTGGAATTCACCTGCACTATTCATTTTGCTATTCAACATATCGTCAGCCTGCTTCGATAATTACCCAACTCACTTTTCATACTGTTGTTGTTTTCTAAGAACTAGAAAAATGAGTTAGGCAATTATCGTAGCAGGCTGACAATATAGGCTTGGGACATGCTTGGGAGAGCGGTGGAAACGTTGGCAAGTTCCCCGGCAATAAACAGGTGGTGTGAAATAAATCAGAGAAATGGCGTACGAGGGGAAGATTTATTAGCCTCGATAAGGTTGGATATCGGAGGTTACGATTGTCTAAAACTTTTAAGGGGATGGAATCCTAATGTGTGTCTCGGATTAAAATCGATCAAAAGGAACCATCATAAATGCCGCGCAGTTTCAAACGCTGTCATGATATAACTCCTCGATATAACACATAACTCGATAGTATTGATTTGAAAAGATGAACTGATTATCCCATGTGATCGTGGGTTCGAGTTTAGGTTTAATAAAACACTGAGTGAAACAGTTAATTGTATAAAATACTTTTTAAACATTGTTACATAAATCGCGTCGGTAAATTCATGCAATGATTGGTACGAGCGAGACAGACATAGCAAATGTCGTGCTACATTTACAATACAGAGGGTCATCCCTGCTTTTCATAATCTCTGGATTATTAGGAAACCGCTGTATGCAATATGAATCGATGCATGTGTATACCGTTCGTGCGTACACAGAAACTGTGCATTCACACGTTAAAACCTCGGCAGATCGCTTTACCAAAACCACGACGGTAAAATGTACATTGTCAGTGCCGGTGTAGAACTGGAGCCATAGTCCGCCCTGTACAGTAAAGTATCGGGCACTCACGCATCTCTACACGCAACATTCCGTATATTATGTCTCTAGAGGGCAGACTATGGCTGCAGGGGACACCGAGGAGCAAGAAACGAGCCGGCCGCCATGCGAGCCGACTGGAAAGCCGAGCCGACTAGTACTGGAAAGCCGAGCTAACCGGCAGCCTACACGTAACCTGGATCTTAGTGGCTTCAAACTTGGCTCAAAAAACAAATCAAAAGTCATTCCCCTATCAAATGACTTTCTTCGAAGGCGGTGCGTAAAATCAGCTCTAGACTGTCCGTGATTAAAATACTCGCATATTCGTTCACCGCTTACGACCGGATCGCGCCAAAATGTGTTCCCTTTCATCGATTTGGACCGCTACACTATTAAAACCTTTAATTTCACTTTATTTAAAGCTTCGAATATTGTAAAAACATACGTATCTACAGAAATAAACTTTAATTGTTATGTTTGACAGGTATTACTACATAAGGCAAGGTTTGTTTTTTCGTTAATGTATTTTTTGTTTCACTATTTTATTGCACTCAACAGGGCACATCCCTTAGAAATTTGAAATTTGGGACATAATAGCAACCGCCCTCTGTTGTTTTTTAATCGCCTAAAAGTTCAGCTGTGTTGAGTAGTGGCGTAATTCAGGGGTGACAATATATCTGACCACGGGCCTACATGTTATAAAAATAGGTCGGTACGGTGTTGAAAAATGAAGGGGTGACATTAAATTAGAGAATTCACCAATTGTAGATCTTAGATCATTGACGCATTGGATGACGAAAATACTGAACTTCAACGCTAAACATTTTCGTGGAGAATTGCTCATCAGAAGAAAAACAGGAGCTGTTTAAACGTTTCCAGTAATTTTTTAACTGTCTTCATCAGATTTAATTTTAATTTTTTACCAAGCGTTGAACTTCGTCGATTTCTGAACAATTTGGTGTTTAGATCGTTTAAATCGGCTAACTAAAACATCTATTATAGTGACACCAGTAATCGATTTTGAGAATGTAATAGCTATACGAGATTATAATCTTGCGCTCCTCTGGTAGTTCTCTCCGTAGCTCAATTGATAAGAGCGCTGTCTTTGATTGCAAAAGTTGCTGGTTCGAATCTGCTTTGAATCACGTTTTTTTTAATAAACCAACACACCAGTCAAACGAGAGCGTCTTGAAAATAATTCCTCTCTAAGGGGTGTCCTTACTTTTGGTTCAAACTTCAGGGCGCAGTGTCAAGAAAGTGTCCCACGGGGACATAAATTCTTTAAAATACATCCAAATTTATTTTTATAATAGACTGATAGTGCGCCCCATTAATTTTCTATTAAATGCATTTTATCTCATTAAATTTTACCCCATAACGCCCACGATATGATACATTCAGTAACAAGAGCGCGAATTTTACTTGGAGTTATAACTGCAAAGAGCTGCAACCAAACAGCTGCATTTGAGATTCCAATGACTACGTATAACTATACATCATTGTCTTCATTACAATTCATCTTATATTCACATACTGGGTTTGTTATGGATAACATGGATGAAAATGTGTTTTCTGTTCAAATTAAAATTTTGACTATCTATCAATATTTAGTACGTAGATCATATTGATTTTACAAATTATGTTCAATTACTCACACTAATAACAAAGTTCTCAGCACATGAAAAGTGGCCAAAGCTGAAATTGACAAGGCTTGACAAGTAGATTTCCCACAGATTGTTAATGAAAGGTCAAAAATAGGGAGAAATAATTCGTATGCCACATAACCATTCCAGGACCCATATTTTTATTTCTTATTGTAAAAGAATCATGTTTCACATGGGACACTTTTTGACACACCACGTACAATTGCCAGTTTCCTCAGGATGATCATTATGAAATAGAATATGTCATCAGTAAGCCATGGCATTATTAGCGGACCAATGTATCGTTGTGGGGTGTTTTTGTTGTTGTTGTTGTTGTTTTACACAGTGACGCACACAGACACGGCATGACTTTTGTTGTATTTCCATATGGTACAGGAAAAGGTAGCTCATTAACATAATTTCCGTGATACCCATCGTGTTGGAGCATGCGATTCATGTAATCGTGTAGTATATGTCCTCCCCGATAGGAATACCGCTGTTGGCATATTAAAAATGTGTGCTAAATACCCTAATTACGTAAAACAAAACATCAGTCCCTAAACTTAGTTATAGCATATACCAAATGTAGCATCACTGTCCATTCAATGAACGTCATTTGTATATCGATTCCTTTATCAGTTGTCTATTATTTCGAAAGACACTATTGAAATGGGATGATGGGTTGCCACTTCATAGCTTTGGAATCAAGGATATTGGCTGAACACATTCTTAGAGAAATCGATTTAATACCTGAAATCATACAATAACGCCTAAATATGTCAACAGAATCGGCGGGAGAATCGGTACCAAAAGGGAATTGAATATAAGGGTTGTTGCTGTTTTGAATCCACATAGTTCATATTGTAGGATAATGAAAATCCACCCAGGCCTATGATATAATAACGTGATATAACTTTGCGTGTTTTGTTTTTGTTTTTGTATTTTGTGTATAAAAAGCGCAAACGTGAACAGTTATAGCCAAACAGACATCTACGAGGTTAATGAACTGAGTGATTATAGAAATCAATCTGGTAACCCAACAAAGAGTCTGATGGGCCAATCTATTCTATGGTTCAAGTGCATGCAACTGTAAGAAAACATGCAAAATAAAATATACAAGAAACACAAATTAATAATAGGCATGAGTTAAAAGTGACAATGAAAGTAACATAAGAATAAGATAAGAAAAAACTGACATAGAGAACAATATCCATCTAAATAAAAGAAGAATACATTGCTGGAGGTCAATGAACAACGGACTCGAGATGGGGGTAATGTCATGAAGGCCTTATTGAGCGAATTTGCTTAAAACTACGCCATAACACTGTCGTTATGATGATAATGTACGATACCAAGTTTTACAGGTAGGTATATTATAAGTTTTAAGAAATTCTTGTGGCAAATATCAATGAATAGACAAATATAAATGCGGCCATTTATTGTGTGATATTGTTGAGGCCTACATTTAGGAAGATTAGCCGAACTTCTAATAATTTACAGATTTCCTTATTTTGTACTTTTTAAGGGTAGGGATTACATTGCTTTCCTCAGCAGATAGCTTTTTTGATGTGCATATAAAGAGCAAATGTGAACAATAGCCTAACAAACGAACAACGAACTGAGTGATTACAAATCAACTGGGTAACTCTCTACAGAGAGCTCTGGTAGGCCAATCGATTAGTTCACTGCAACTTAGAAAATAATCAAAATACAAGTTTTAAAACACAATTGGGCTGGTAAAAACCCCAATGCAAGTGGCGTGTGACAGGAATAAGATAAAAACCCAAACATAGAGAACAACATCAACAAATTAAGAGAAGAAAAATAATATCTGGAAATCATTAACATCGAGAGCCAACACTTAAAAGATGGGAAATTTCCTCTATGATGTTGCCAACATCCGTCTTAGCCGACTTGTCTGAAAGACTGTTCCAGGCTGCATGGACGAAGCTTCTGTCTTAGCAGCAAGTGCTGGCAAATTAAAGGGCATGAACTGGCATTGCAACACTGTAAGCATGGTAAGGAGCAACGCTGCTATATCTTATGGAGAGTGGTTGGTATGCATTGATATTGATAGATTTATATTACATGGCTTTCTTGGGCAGATAGCACCCATACATTACATTGCTTTTTCAGCAGATAGCGGCCTATTACATTGCTTTCTTCAGTAGATAGCACCCATATACTATACAGGGTGAGTCAAAAAACATTGTGCACGATTTGAAACGGCCATTTGACCTTGATGCGTGCATTGAACCATTATTTTTTTTTGTCAGTGTAAAGCGGTGTTAATCTAATTTATCCTCCCCAAAAAAGAAAGTAATCGACAGAAGAAAACGCAAACGGTGGCAAGTTTTGTAAACTGACCGCGTTTTTCGCCATTCCTATGGGATTTACACACAGGAAAATTGGTTTTGCTAAATGGTTATTATCACTCATATTAATCATATTAGTTGTCAAAATGTTCCTGAAAAAATCATTCTTTCACTCTGTGATAAGTAGTTAATCGTCTGATACCGAGTTGTCTAATGAAAAGTCAAATCTGAATACAAGCATCACCTGTTACAGAGCACTTAGGATGCCACATCCTCCTTTGTTTAGGATGATGGCGGTTTCTTAATCTCACTTCATACCATCATGCTGCAGTAATATTCATGTCTTTATGTGTAAATCCCATAGGAATGGCGAAAACACGGTCACTTTACAAAACTTGACACAGTTTGCTTATTCTTCAGTCGATTACTTTTGTTTTTTGGGAGGATAAACTAGATTAACAGCGCTTTACACTGACAAAATAATGGTTTCGAATCGTGCACAATTTTTTGACTCACCCTGTATACATTGCTTTCTTCAGTGCAGTAGATAGCACCCATATACTATATACATTGCTTTCTTCAGTAGATAGCACCCATATATTACTATTGTCATCAGATAATTATTTACCGTTATTTAACTTTACAGAAAATTAAAATGTTTTATTTACAACATATAACGTTTCCTGAAACTGCGATGTGAAAAAAATATGTTTATATTTATTTAGCAGTTGTGATTTTAGCACTAGGGACTCTGCCACATCAAGTAATTGTATTGACGTTGACTTTTTCTTTTAATTATCTTGAAGACAAGTTAACCTCTTTAACAAATTGTCAGTCGCGACATTATATTTGGTCTTAAAACAGCATTTAAGATTTTTGTCTAGGATTTTCAACTGAAAAACACACACATAAAAACACCACAACAAACAAACTAATATAATGTGGCTAAGATTGCTACAAATATGCATAGGTGGCATACACGAAACAAATTATTTTTTAAATATCCAAACGATGTCGTATCTACGAATAATGTATAAACAATATAAATACACACATTTCAAATTTTAAAACAAAGTTGATGAATATAATGATGTGTTAGGTCAATTAAAATTAATTTTGAGTTTAGACCTATAGACATACGTACTGTTTCCCACCCGCTTTCATTTGCATTATTACTTTGATTCTAACAGATGATTATGAACAAACAAAGAATACGATTGTATTATTTCCCGGGATTATTACTTAGATATGACAATAATATGTTATAAAATAATTAAATGCACAATCCTCGATATGCATTGATATTGGTTGCGACCACTTGTTTTGAAATAAAGGCAATAAAAGATAATTAAACAATTAACTTATTAACTAATTCAATGTCACTCCGTCCGTTTTTCAAACTTGAAACAGTATTTCAACTGGCCTTGATCAGGCTTCTAAAATTATTCAGACAAATGACAGTCCGATCTCGTCCATAACTAGCTGGCGTACATTTCATCAGAGACTCCAGTCCCTCCGTGCCACACTTCGGCACACATAGTTGAATACCGTGCTATGACTAATGACTTTGGATTTACGAGCGAATAGCTGCATTCCGGAGTAAATTCCTAAAACGGACTCGCGTCTATTTCCTCCAAAAATAGTCATGATCAATGGGAATCGAACTCGAGGTGGCAACTCAATTCAATAACGACACAAAGACACGCGTTAATGGATTCGCCATGAATTCAATAGAGAAGTACGTGTTGCTATACTTGAATAGTACATACTGCACTCAATTTAGGTATTTGCACGTTATTTTGCTTAATTAAAGCTAATTAGCACACGATTTTAATATGCCAACAGCGATATTCTTATCGAGGAGACAATACCCCACATGTCTATACCAATCGCATGCTCCAACACGATGGGTATCACGAAATGTCTTACGGGAAGCACTTTTCTCGGGTTTTACACTGTACCAATACGCCAAATCGATCGACTAGAATATATTATACGTCATTATGTCATATATCACCGACTTCACCTCACCATGTGATACCACCGCCAAATTATGATAACGCTGACTAATTCCACGCAGCTGTGTTTTATGACGGCTGTTCTTCAAAATAAAATATTAGCATCGTAAATTACTATACCACTAATTTAAAATGGAAAACAACCGGTTAGTCATAACAACCTATTGCTATGCCGTTGTGCTCCTTTACTTCGCGCATACCGTAGGGTGAATTCAACTAAAACATATGTAAGATATGTACATTCTCCAAATGTGATTGGATTCTCTACATGTATTTAACGCTTTTGATGCATACGTCCCAACTTTAATCTACGAATTGTTTCCAGCAGGCACAAATTATGCCAGAAGGTTGCAGACCCTGGCTGTTAGCGTTCAGCGCTGCAGTGATACTCCTGTTAGAGCATGGCTCTTTAAAAGCAATGGGAGTTATGATGTTAGATATACAGGATAGTTTTTCTTCAAATACGTGGATAATTGGCAGTGTAACGGCTGTTATGACGGGAACTGGGTGTTTATTCGGTAGGTTTAGATCATACATGTACCTGTCCCTTCGGGACAATGATTATCATATCTGTATAATAATTTCACCTTCAGGACAATGATTATCATTTAGGACCAGTGTCGTAACCAGAGGGGGCAGCCCCACCCCCTCCTCCGCCATGACCCCCCCCCCCCCCCCCTGAAGGCTTTCCCCCTGATGCCCCCTCCAACAACAAAAAATGAAACGATAAACTCTATGTATACCTATGTATACTAAAAAAAATAGTCAGATATACCCCCCTGATGACATGCCTGTCCACCAACATGCCTCCCCCCAATTGAAGACCCTAGTTACTCTACTGTTTGGGACTGCCTACTAATTCTACAACGATTATCTTTCTCAATTCAGAGCATTCTCACCCAAGTAGCATACATACCAATTGTGAAAGCAATACCACACCTTTACTTACGATCAAACTATGGTGGAAACCCACCCTTAAGAAAAATATGAAATTAATCATGCGCTGTACCTTTTGAACTATAAACGTGATGTATATAAAGTAAAAATTCAAAGTTTAGACCTTTCGAGAAAGGGAGTCGTTACTCTGAGTTTCATGTTAATACCGGGCAATCGTCAGACGACAAGATAATGGTATTATGGCTTAAAAGCTCACATCTAATCAAGTTTGAATATACTTTCAAAGGTATTGAGACTCAATCCCAGAATCGGTCTAAAGGCTTCGGGATAGCCAGAAAGTGCTTAACTGATAATAGGTCAGGAGCATATTAATTAACATAAATTCATGAATATCGACAATATTTGATGGTTGTTTTGGGATTGTTTTTTATGTAAAGCGCAAATGTGAACAATAGCCCAACAGACATTCACAAGGTTAATGACCAGAGTGATTAAAAATCAAACTGGTAACTCTCGAAAGAGAGCTCTGAAAGGCCAATCAATTGGTTCACTGCAACTCAGAAAATATGCATAAAACAAGACACACAACTGGGCAGAGGTTAAAAATGCCAATGAAAGTGACATAATTATAAGATAAAAGCCAAACATAGAGAACAACATCAAAAAATAGATTATAGAAAAATAATAATATCTGGAGGTCTGATGGGCATCAAGAGAACCTACACAACAAACTTGGGAACTAAATATACCAGGAGCTGCCTGTTGTCACCTGTTGGGGCGTGACCGTATCACCAGCCCAGCTGGCTACATGCTTTACAGGACCACCATCTCCCCAACCAAGCATTAACCTACACTTAACCCATGACCACCATGCTATTTTATGTATCAGTCGGATGTTGAAAGGACTTGAATGAAGGGTGTCATGAAAGAGTGTGAAGCCTATGACAAGTTTGAGAGAAGATGACCGTGCACACGGCACTTTAAAGCCTGGATTCCCGCTGCTGAAATGTTACCAACAATATCATCTGGAAGACTATTACATAAGGGAACAGCAGTGTGAATGAAGCTTCTGTCTAAGCAGCGAGTTCTGGCTGTCGGCAGAGAAAGAGCATGGACTGGCATTGATACGCTCGAACGGGTAGCACGGCGTTGGACATATGGTGCGGGAAGTAACCCTGCTAGATCTTGTGGGCAGTTGGTAGTATGCATCTTGTACAAGACCGTAGCCGCTGCTACCTGTCGCCTGTGAAGCAGGCTGTCAATTTTGAGCTGTGAACGAGCAGTAGCTTCATTAACCCCAATGATTCTAAGTGCCCTCTTTTGGATGTTGTCAAGCTGGCTTAGGATGGTAGGTGAAGCATTCGCCCAAGCATACTCCATAATGCTGCGGACTTGCGACTTGTAGACAGTAGATCTACCTTTAGCCTCCAGTTTATTTGCAACTTTGCGTAGAGCGCCAAGCTTTTGACCAGCTTTAGTTGAAATGCCTGAGATGTGCTTTGACCAGGTAAGCTTGCTGTCAATGGTTAGACTATACATTTTTTCGGACAACGTAACAAAATCAGTTTTTGTTAAAAAAGCTGATATTGAACCAAAATCATCTTAAGACTTCTCTAGTAACGTTATTTATATATGTTTATAAACATCTTTATTTTTTAAATTTTTGACAAAGAAAAAGTCAACATTTTTGCAAAAAATGTAAAAATAAAAAATTGTACGAATGGAGACTACTGCTTATTCATAATCACAAGCTACGCTGTCTTTGTCGACCGTGACTAGGCGCCGGCCGTACCGTGAAAATGAACTCACATAATTCATGTAAGATATGTACATTCTCCAATGTGATTGGATTATCTACGCATATTTATATTAGTCGAGAAACGACTAATATACTGTATTTGTCCTGTTTCTTTCTTCTTTCTTCTTCTTCTCCTGTCATGGGACCTATAGCTCCGTAACCATTGACCCGATTTTGACCATATTTGGTCATAAGAACCCTTATGTGCACCACTACTCAGGTTGTAAAGCATAAGGGGTCAAAGGTCACACAGGGGTCACTAGGGGTCAAAACGTGATTTTCACTTAAAACGCATTTCCAATTTAGTGAAATGACCTAGGATCGTCAAAATTGGTCCACATATTCCTTTTGACTGTACGCATGTACAAAAGAACGGTTTTTAAAATTAAAAATCATTTGGGGTCACTAGGGGTCAAAAAGAAAATTTTCAATCCTCGCACTAAAAATGCTATTTTTTCGAGAGGAAATGACCCATGATTATGAGAATTGGTCAAAAGATTCCTTGGATCAATGTTCATATAGGGTCCTTTCACACTAAAAGTGACATGTCAAACAAAGTCACTAGGGGTCATTGAACTTTACAGGGGGAAAATATAACGCATGCTCCGATTTTGACCGGGTTTCTTTTATTTTGTGGGCATTGATGAGACAAGAACAAAAGTCAATCACACCGTTAAGATCAAAGGTCAAAAAAAGGTCACTAGGGGTCAAAATGTACATTTTCACTCCTCGCACTCAAAATACTACTTGTCCAAGAGATAATGACCTATGATTGTCAGAATTGGTCAAAAAATTCCTCTTATCCATGTCCATGTAGGGTCTTTCTCCACTAAAAGTGACATGTCACACGAGGTCACTAGAGGTCATTGAACTATACAAATGAAAATCTTAAGACATGCTCCGATTTTGACGGGACTACTTTTTTCTTGTGCGCATAGATCAGCCAAGCAAAAAAGTCAATGACAAGTTTTGGGTCAGAGGTCAAAAAAAGGTCACTAGGGGTCAAAACGTGATTTTCACTAAAAACGCATTTGCAATTTAGTGAAATGACCTAGGATCGTCAGAATTGGTCAACATATTCCTTTTAACCGTACGCATGTATAATAGTTCGGTTTTTAAAATCAAAAAATATTTGGGGTCACTAGGGGTCAAAATGTAAATATTTCTCCATTCACTTAAAATGCTACTTGTCCGAGAGGAAATGACCTATGATTGTCAAAATTAGTCAAACGATTCCTCTTATCCATGTTCATATAGGGTCCTTCTCCACTAAAAGTGACATGTCACACGGGGTCACTAGAGGTCATTGAACTATACAGGTGAAAATCTTAAGACATGCTCCGATTTTGACGGAACTACTTTTTTCTTGCGCGCATTGATAAGCCAAGAAAAAAAGTCAATCATAAGTTTGGGGTCAAAGGTCAAGAAAAGGTCACTATGGGTCCAAAAGTGATTTTCACTTAAAACGCCGTTGCAATTTAGTGAAATTACCATAGGATCGTCATAATTGGCCAACATATTCCTGTTGACCGTACGCATATACAATAGTTCGGTTTTTAAAATCAAAACTGAACGCTGATTGGTTCCAACAAATACGCACATCCCCGCTCTCTAACTACCAAATCCGCTAGACTAATATCCGCGATCTCCGATCGCAGCTTATGTCTAGTTAACGCTTTCATTGGGTTAGGTAGCAATCATAATCTACGAATTATGTTAAGGCTCTAACAAAAGGCACTGCCAGAAGTTTGCTTGGCTGATAGTGTTCAGCCCTGCATTAATGACTCCTTATAGAGCATGACTCTTTGAAAGCAATGGGAGTTATGTAGTTAGATATACAGGATGGTTTCTCTTCAAAGACAAGGTAGTTAACCAAAATCAGATACGTTTGTTCTATTAATAGGCATGAAAGACCATGACAACTACTGGTTACATCTAGGTTTGCACGACCTGGTCATCATAAGTCGCATCCGCGACTATTATCGCTAGTCGCTAGTCGCTGCAATAAATGTAATTAACAAAACAAAGTGTATGTTCGCCGTGCGCTATTAGAATCAGTCTGCTGCTAACGCAGGCGCGGATCCAGGGGCCGGAGGCCGCCCCCCCCCCCCCCCCCCCCCGGTAAAAAAAATCAACAACAACAACAACAACAACAAAAAAGGGGAAAAGAGAGGGGGAGAGAAATGGAGAAAGAGCCTTTTATTGAGTAACTGATTGGTGAATAAAATAACGTTGTATGTCGTGATATATATATTGTATATTTGAAAAGAAAGAAAAGAAGAAGAAGCGAAAAAATGAAACGGGGGAAAGGGATTGCTTTTCAATAACATATTGGTCAAAAGTACACACCAAATCGCACCAAATGGGTTCGCAAAATTTTACTCTCAGGGGGCACATCCCCCCTCAGACTCCCCCTGTTCGAGCTTTTAAACCATGTATATTTAAATCAAGAAAATATTAGTTATGCTCACTTCTTTCGTACATTGATAACTGCTAGACCTGAACAGATTGTTCCTGTTTTTGAATCTCGCGTCGTGATGCGAAATCGTCTCGTATCTAGGCGAAAAAAAATCACCCAACTGACATTCATCATTCGTGGTAATGTTATGCTACATTATTGTTTGTTTGTTTTTTCTCGATGTTTTAGGTATGTTGACTGATATGATATGTAAGGAAGTTCATCCTCGATGGGTTGTCGTGATATGTGGATGTCTAACGTTTGTTGGCTATGTCGTAAGTTCACAGGCGTCTGGGTTAGCCTTGTTTACACCGTTCCTCATATGCAGCGGTAAGTATTTATGATAATAACGCTACAAGTGTAGTGTTTTCAATTAAGATTTTGCCAGATTAAATTTGTTTTGAATTGTAGTTAAATGGCCGTGTACGACCCCTTAGGTGCGCATGTCCGCATTTTCATTCATTGATACTATAAGGGGTTCTTCTCATGATGTTTATCATCCACGTAGTCGTGTCGAAATAAAGTATACAGTACATCCGCACGCTGTGTGTCGCGCAGACTTTATTTCAATAGTGCGCGCAGCAACGCACCATCACGTCGCAGTTGATTAAAAAATGTATACAGGTCAGACAGATAGTCTATTGATGTTTTATAATTTATCTTCGCTTAAGAGTTTTATTGAAATTAAGGTGTATGGTACCGGGTTACCATCACCAGTGTCCAGATCATGAATGTATTGTAAATTATAGGCGAGTCACACTTAATCCCAATCCCTATACTTTATTATTTGATTATGTTCTGGGAAGTCTCCACTTGAGAGTCAAAGCCAATCAACTGGTCTACTTCAAAACTTTACTACCACAGTAATCTCTTTTATCAGTTCATTAAGTTTTAAGCTATATTTGTTATTGTGTTGGAGTGACTTATTCAATTCTGTAGCAGAGGATAAGTTTGGTTTTGCTAATATATGTTTACCAAGTATCTAGGCAACTGCTACTTAAGTCACCCTTGCAGTTGTAAGGGAAGGTTTTTTTAATCAGGCGTTCCACCGGGTCATCAATGTAAGCGATTCAGTTATACTCCATCTCCAGAAGTTAAGTAATTACAATTATATCTACAATCAAGTTTAAGTTTATCTTTGAGTTAATGTCATCATCAAGCAATGTATTTCACCATCAATCTCATCATTCGTTAATAAATGAAAGGCTTCATCTTGTAACTTCAATCATTTGTGTTCATCGTTTCAATTGTTTTATAAGTTTATATAATGTACGAGTTTTACCCCCTCCCCACGACCATTCCGTTGGACTCATACAACAAGCAGTAGATAAAATCATGGCCTAAAACCAAATAAAGTCCAGACCGTACCAACCTCCCCCTGCGACCTAACGTCACAATTAGAATTAGGATTAAGTGTAAATAGCCTATAATTAACAATACATTTATGATCTTATGATGGTAACCCATACATTTGAATTTCAATAAAACTCTACTACAAGCAAGTATAAATTATATTACATCAATAGACTATCTGTCTGCACCTGTATAAACTTTTAAAGGATAAGAATGTTGCAGATTATCCCTATTGGGGCAATAATACAATTACGCAATTAAAATGAATAAATTGAAACAATTTTGATGATCACCTTTCCTTGACCAAAGTGGCAAAATAAAAAAATAAAAAATCGAAAGTATCAATCCACGAAAGCTTAAATTTACATGCTGAGCATTAATGTGTATAAGACGGACATTCACGGAAGTACCTATTACATAAAGGCAATTTTGCCTTGGCGAAAACGACAGATACTTTGTTATTAATATTTCTACCGAACAATCATAATTAGGCATTGTGATGACGGCATACATTTTTAAAAATATCTTCATTGAATTCTGCATCAGGTTCAATTAACGTGAATTGTTAAAAAATACGGCCATACGAATTTAGGACTTCTTCATTGCAAAATGAGCTGCGTGGTTTGGTAAACCTCGACACGAGTTTGGGTAAAAAACGCGTCTTTAAACAGATGTATCCAAGTATCAACCAATGACACCAATCTTCAAAATCGATATCATTGTTTTGTCAATTGAAGTAGGGAATCTCTTTATTAAATGTAAAAGTAGTGGAGGATTGCAATGTATCGTCCTTGTAATGTCTTATTCAGCATTATTTTATCTTCAGGAATTGGACAACAGGTTGCTAATATTGTCACGATGGGGACGCTTGTAGAACACTTTGACGACAATTATATGCTGGCCGTCACTATAGCCAATAGTGGTTCACCTGTAGCCATGCTAGTTGTTGCCCCCGTGACTCAATACCTTAAGGATATGTTTCATTGGAGAGGAGCTATGCTGATTATAGGTGCAATAAGTTTCCATATTGTACCATGCGGACTACTCATACCATCTGGTGCTAGCGCAATGGCCTCTCGGCAACGGCATGACTACACCCCAGTCGATGGTGACAATACGAGAAAGCGTGGACGGATTTCGAATGCTTTACACTATATCATGTCCATAACGCACGTATCTTTATTTCTTGATATTCGGTTTACAGGGCATATCATTGGTTGGTGTGCTGCCAAATATTCTCTTTCAGGATGGCTTATTTTCCTTATTCCGTGTGCAGAAAAGAAAGGTATCGCTCCAAATAAGGCCGTCTTTTTGTCAACGTTTGGCGGTTTGGCCAGTCTACTCGTTCGATTTATCGGAGGAGTTGTGATAGATCGTAAAATGATTGACGTTACCATACTTCAAGTTTGCTCCTTTGCTGTGTGCGGGTGCCTTTTGATTTCGTATGCGTTTGTTAACTCATTCGGCATTCTAGCGGCGATAACAGCCGTATATAGTTCTTTTTCAGCATTCACTTGGTTGACTATCTACTATCGGATAAAAAAAATTGTTGGTGTTGACATGATCATTCCTGGACTATCGTGGTCATCGCTAGCTGGGGCCATGAGTGGTTCTTTAGTTGGAGTCGTTTCAGGTATGTTATTTACATTTCATAGCAGACTTGCAGTATTCGCATTGATACCTGTGCTAGTTCTTGTTTCTCGAGTACCAAATGCTTACCCCGTACCCGTCCCTGAACCTTCTAAATCCTATCTTTCTTTTGCGCTGATGCATTGAAACGTTGGCACTAAATCGTGTATTTGTTCTCGTTCTCGTATGCCTTCGTACACTAAGTCACGATCAATTGATCCAGAAAACGTCATCAAATACATCCCGTGACGTCACCAGCAAGTCAAGTCCTTCTGGCTACCCTGGATCAATGGTCATACACCATTGAGAAAGACATCCGATTCAATTGTGGAACTATATCTATGTAATCTTATTATTATGAACAATGATTACTTTTCATAAGTTAATAACTTAGTTTATGTCTCAATCTCATTTACAGGTAGTCTTGATGAGCGATTTGGTAATCTTGATGTTGCTTTTATTGTTCTTGGAGCACCTATGCTTTTTGCCGCAGTATTCATAGGCTTGTCAGAAAGACAAATTCGGCAGACCTCAACAGAATAGTCAATAAACGGAGTCTAAGCAGATACTTAGAAGAGTCGAGAATAAAAAATAAACATTGATCAGTTCACGATGGCAGTTACCATGGATACCCACTTAATACCCATTCGACCCGCAGCCAACTACAGATAGGAACTCGTCACCCACTTCTCGCTGTCATAACCTTACCGTTGCAGTTCCCAGATCAAATATAGCGTCAAAAGTTGATAATCACCGGTAATATCTTCAGTCCCGAGTATGGATGCTCTTCATCT
Organism: Ophiura sarsii; assembly: GCA_035610835.1. Classification (NCBI taxonomy): domain Eukaryota; kingdom Metazoa; phylum Echinodermata; class Ophiuroidea; order Amphilepidida; family Ophiuridae; genus Ophiura; species Ophiura sarsii. The sequence goes on from CM069446.1 coordinate 20,542,136, forward strand.
TCATTTCCAAATTTAAAATAGTTATATCGGTAGCGGCTTAAATCCGGGGCTTACCTGTAGATAGTCTAGCCTACACTCTCAGAACAGGTATTAAAAAACCTTGTATTAAAAGAATGTTGATTAAAAAGTATACTACATTGGTTAAAAATAAAGCGTTGGTTAAAAATTACTTAATACATCATCTTGGATACCGCATGAGTAATTCCAACATTGTGTCTTCAGCTAAAGCATATGCCGACGACCTTACACTGGTTGCTAGAAATACAGAGGGTTGTCAACGACTCATAAATACCACCAACGAATTCCTCAAATGGTCAAGAACCATGAAAGCCAAGCCTGTTAAATGCAAATCTCATGCCATGAAGCAAGTGGTTCCGAATGCAGACCAGAAGCGAAGAGGCCATAAAACACAATATATAGCCTACGACCCACAACTATTAATAATTGACGGACAGAAAATCACATATATCCACAGCCAACCAATGAAATTCCTTGGGAAGTTAATCTATGAAGACCTGAAGGATGATAAGATCAGGCAAATGGTTACCAGCAAGTTGTCTGCTATGTTGGAGTTAACAGATACAAGCAAATTGAATGGTATCATGAAAATGTGGATCTACAATCATGTGATCATCCCAAAAATGGTATGGGAATTTACCATCTACAACTTCCCAATCACCTATATTGAGAAACTGGAGGCAACCTGCACAAAACATCTGAAGAGATGGGCAGGAGTAACCAGAAGCACTACCAACAGTGCTTTATACAGATCCAGAAAACGCTACGGCCTACAACTAAAGCGACTCACCACCTCGGTGAAATGTATGCAGCTAACCAAATACCATCTCAACAAGCACTCCGGAGATGGAAAAACTCAAACACTATACCGAGAGTGTTTAGAGTCGAAAAAGAAGAGGTCCAGATGGAATGGAGTAAAGGAGTTGGAACAAAAAGAACGACATCTCATCCTTAATGAATCGGCAGAGGTCAGACTGACCAAGCAGGCTTGGGATTCAAGAAAAATCAGAAGCTAATTAAAGACATGACCCTGAAAGAACACAGGCAGTGCCTGACCAGTTTGGTTAAAAAAGTTGACGAGGATGAGATGCTGATCTACCTTTATGGATGCGCGAAACAAGGACAGTTGGCTGCGATGGGGACTCTGCCATGTAGGTGGACACATCATGGAAGAAACTCCTGTATGTTTGGACACCAGAACTCCTGTCGTTCCAGATAAATGCCATCCATGACCAACTCCCGACACCAACTAACCTGAGACTCTGGGGCAAGACAAATATGGGATTGTGCCAGTTATGTCACCACCGAAATTGTACTCTGCTCCACATCCTGAACTGTTGCAGCTTTTCCTTAGAAAATGGAAGGTACAATTGGCGCCATGACCAAACATTGAGAGCAATTGTATCAGGACTGATACCATATGTCGATGACGCAAACAACAACAGACCATCGACATCCCAGTCTCAAAGTTTCAGTTGCATTCCAAACAGCAGATGGCACAACTACCGTAATCCAGTCTTGCCGTACAGAAAGCCAAAGAGACAGACATCCTGATAGTATTTCCTCCAGAAATGGTTGACACGGCCAAGCGACCTGACATTACTATTTTCTCAACTCAGACTAAAAATGTCATCATCATTGAATTGAAAGTCCCAGCAGAGGAAAACCTTGCAAATGCTTTCGCCAGGAAGAAATGTAAATACCAAGACCTTGTAGCAGAATGTGAAAATAATGGATGGTCTGTAAACTACTTTCCCGTTGAAGTCGATTAAATAATGTAGTTGTACGGACAAGAATTATGTGCCATTATGTCATAGGATTTATTTGTAACCATGTAGCACGTCATCTTATCACTTGCTTACTCTATTAATATGATCAAACCGCCCTAAACTGGTACAATATGTTCACGTGTTCGCTTTCCAATTGTTCAGGCGGATTTCACTTTTCTCAGCATGCTCAACGACCAAATGCGGAATTCAAATCTCATTAAATCTCATTGATATAATCTTGGTCCGGCTATTCAAACATACAAATCATCATTTTACGTTTTGTCTTTTAGCTGTTTTGAATAACAATTTTTAAACTCTTTTCGAATTGTATGCGCTCTTATGGTTTTCACTCCGTATTTTTATATACGCTTGCCATGCAGAATTGTACATTTGGGAAGTTTGGTGCGATTGAAAGTTGAGTAGTCTTTCTGCTTCTACTTTAAGATATCCCATATATCGGAGGGAAGTTTCTCCTGGAATTCGCAAGCTTCCGGGGCTGCTCTCCGGAAATCATCCATCTAAAAACGAGATTGATAGTCTGCAATGCAATTATTACGACCTTCAATATGGCTTGCTTTGAACGAAATGTTCATCAACCAGCAAGATAGTACAATTTCCCTTACCATTCCCATGATAATGTTGCAAGGGGACATTTTCTTATTCAGTATAGCTACGGTGGCACAGTTCTTTGATTTAAAATGAACTTTATTAGTAAGTTCGCTGCCCCAAACTTAATTGCCACGTAAATAAGAAAACATTCTAGGACAGCTATTGATAGATTTTGATGTAGGACCCACTCTGACCATTTCCCCTGGGCCCATTTACCCGATAATATACATCGAAATCTATGGATCCGCATCTGCAAACAACTTAAAGTGACTGTTTTGTATGGATCATTATATATCATTGGAAAGCTTGTGATCTCTAGATTTCAAAATATATTTTTCTGATTTCCCCCGATACCATGAGTGCCAAAAAATCAGTAAAAAAGAATCAAAATCATCAATATTGAGTATCCAGTGGGCCTCCTTCATATATAACAAAACCGCAAGGACGCATAACAGCACAATCTGATGACATCAGCCCTTGTACCACTGCACACACCACTGATTACAAAATGTAAACGAACCCATAATATAATGCATAGTGAAAGTACGGAATACCGTGCAATTGTGTGATATTTTCATTTAAAATATAATTAATATATATTCATACCCACCATTCAGAATATGTGCCATATTTTTGTACACAAATTACACAATTTTCCAAACCAATCGATTTTTAGAGACTACAATCATGCTCTTAGGCCGGGCTCTTAGGTTTATAACTAAAAGTACTTATTATTATTTTCAATCACATTTTATAGCCCTCATTGCAAACACCATGGTCCCCCCCCCCCCCCCCCCCCCGGGGGGCACTGACATTGGAAAAGGGTATAGGTATGTGCCGCGCTGAAGACCCCTTTTCACCCTCTGCATAGTTCTTATGACCCCCCCTTTTGAGCATGCATCAGTTCCCAATTTGATTGAAAATTCAAAAATCGCGAAATGTTGCGTTCCAAAGCACCAATTCTTCGAAAACTTTGCGTTCTAAAACAACAAAAATCCAGTCTTGCCGTACAGAAAGCCAAAGAGACAGACATCCTGATAGTATTTCCTCCAGAAATGGTTGACACGGCCAAGCGACCTGACATTACTATTTTCTCAACTCAGACTAAAAATGTCATCATCATTGAATTGAAAGTCCCAGCAGAGGAAAACCTTGCAAATGCTTTCGCCAGGAAGAAATGTAAATACCAAGACCTTGTAGCAGAATGTGAAAATAATGGATGGTCTGTAAACTACTTTCCCGTTGAAGTCGGAAGCAGGGGGATTTATAGTACCACGATCAGCAAATGTCTGGCCTCACTAGGAATCCCCAGCGGGAAGAGAAAACCAATCTTAGACACAGCAGCCAAAACAGCCTTGCGAGCAAGCTACATTATCTGGCTTTGCAGAAGCACTAAGGCGTTCAGACAAGCGGAGTTGATTCCACCTCCAACCATATGCCATGAGCATGATGAGGGAAGTGGGACGGTTGAGCCCTACAAAACCGGTTTAACCCGCCAAAGTCTGGTCCGCAGCCCAGAGACCTCAGAGCATAAAATTATCTACATGTACACAGATGAAGATGATGAAGAAAAGCTATATTATGGAACACGGTGATTTTTCCCTTTAGTCATTTTCAACGAGAACTACATCAGGAGTGCTCATCTTAATAAGGGTGAAATTACGGCTCTTCGGAGCCGTAATTTCTACACTGGTAATCTACCAATGAATTATTCTTCTGTTGGTTAAAGAGTAAAAATATAATTCATTCTTGGTTTATTCAACATTGGTTAAGGCATGATAATTTTAACCAACAATAGGTCAAAACAAGATTCCCGCCAAAGAATTTCAATCGCGGGAAAATATTTTGTGCATATTTATCAAATTGTTGGTTACATTTTAATCAGCATTGGTTAAATTTGAGTAAATGTGTTGGTGAAAAATCTGTATTGCACAACGTTGGTGACAAATGTGATGTGTTGCTGTGACATCAAAACGAGGCTGGCATGTTTTCTCTCTTTTTGACAAAATGGCAGAGATTGCAACGCTCCGGTTGTGGTGTCTGGAGACGCATATAGAAGGGTTTCAAGGTACAAGATTGTTTTCTTAATACTGCAATTTATTAATTATGTAACTGTCTGAGCTAAACTGTACAATATTATGGTATTTGTCCATCAAGAAAGGCAGATTTAGGACACTATTTTACCTTCACTTACTACAACATTTTGTCATGAGTTCAAGTTCTATACTCTTTTTCCATGTGCAATGGGTAGCTGTCAGTAAAGCAGTCTTTAACATTGAAATTGAAACATTTCATGTTCTTTGTTGAAATGGTCCATCCAATTAAATAAATTACCTAATATTGCACTGAAATAAATCTAGTAGTAGTACTAGAACTTGAACTCATGACAAAATACCTATATAATTTATGTGGTATATATTTATTTATGTCTTTTAAGCTTGAAAAGAATCGAAAGAATGCGTTGAAAAGAACAAAGAAGAGATTAACTGATGTGTGTGTGTGTGACTTTATCATGTTGCTTCTTGCTTCGTGTATTTAAAAAGCTTTACTTTCATACTGAGAGGATTGGACCAAGCCGATTTTGCTTCCTCATGTTTACTGAAGCATATCTCCCGTTCTAAATAACCAATTGGAACGCAATTAAATGCAAAGGAAAGCTTATTTACTCAGCTTTCATAATACATTAAGATTAGACCCGTGTGTTCCTGTCCTTTTAAGATATCTTATGTGCCCGGAGTGTTAACATTTTTTTGGGTCACCCTATATGTGAATCAAAATATGATGAATGTTGAAACTGTTGAAAAATAGTGATGAACCTACGATGCCTCTGGACAATACAATAATAGTAGACTTAATCATCAAAAGCTCAGACAGTTACATAATTATCCAATTACAGCATTATGAAATCAATCCTGTACCTTGAAACACTCCGTCGTCTGCCATGATGTCGCAGCAATACTTCATAGCCATACAATAACAGAGCTACTGCTCAGTGCGACAAAATAATTAAACAACAAATGATAAAGTTTTAACCAAACCCATTTTTAAATATGAAGCAGATTTAAGCAACATATGGTTAGATTTTAACCAACCCCATGTTAAATATGAAGCAGGTTTAACCAACAAATGGTTAGGTTTTAACCAACCATGTTATATATCAAGCAGGATTAACCAACAAAATGGTTAAGTTTAGCAGAATTAACCAACAAATGATTAAAGTTTAACCAACATTATTTTAAACAACCGCTGTTGGTTAAAACATATTAACCAACAAACGATTAAAAATTGTAACCAACCACAGGTTAAAGTTTAACCAACAGCTGGTGTTTACGGTTTAAACCAACCAATTACGTGGTTCACCTGGTAACCTCCCGTTGGTTAAAATGACTAACTAACATGGTTAAAGATTTTAACCTTTGTTCTGAGAGTGTAATCGATACAAAATATTGACGTCTTGAAAATAACTTTTTCTTAGTTCTCTGGATAGACTAGAATGATTAAATTATGTATTTGTACGGACTCGCGAAATAAGAAAACACACGAAACGGTAACAAAGGAATTATGTGCCATTATGTTATAGGATTTATTTGTAACCATGTAGCACGTCATCTTATCACTTGCTTACAAATTGCTACCAATACCAGATAGGTGTTTTGTCTCTTAAACTTTTCTGTGGGCAATCTATCAATATGATCAAACCGCCCTAAACTGGTACAATAATTATGTTCACGTGTTCGCATTCCAATTTTTCAGGCGGATGTCATTACAGTTCATGTTGACGAAATAATTTGTCAATATTCCGCTTTCACTTTTCTCAGCATGCTCAACAACCAAATGCGGAATTCAAATCTCATTAAATCTCATTGATATAATCTTTGTCCGGCCAATCAAGCCTACAAATTAACATTTTACGTTTTGTTTATATAGCTGTTTTGAATAACAACTTTTAAACTGTTGATTTGTATGCGCTCTTATGGATTTCACTCCGTATTTTTATATACGCTTGCCATGCAGAATTGTACATTTGGGGGGTTTGGTGCGATTGAAACTTGAGTAGTCTATCTGCTTCTACTTTAAGACATCCAATATATTGGAGGGAAGTTGCTCTTGGAATTCGCAAGCTTCCGGGGCTGCTCTTCGGAAATCATCCATCTAAAAACGAGATAGATAGTCTGCAGTGCAATTATTACGACCTTCAATATGGCTTGCTTTGAACGAAATGTTCATCAACAAGCAAGTACAATTTCTCTTACCATTCCCAGGGGATGTTTTCTTATTCAGTATAGCTACGGTGACACAGTTGTTCGATTTAAAATGAACTTTCATATTAGCAAGTTTGCTGCCCCAAGCTTTAATTGCAACGTAAATGGGAACAAATTCTAGGGCAGCAGTCTGCTATTGATAGATTTGATGTAGGACCCACTCTGACCATTTCCCCTGGGCCCATTTACCCAATAATATACATCGAAACCTATGGATCCGCATCTGTAAACAACTTAAAGGTGACTGTTGTTTTATGGATCATTGCATGCCATAAATTGCCCGCTTAGGAGCGCTATTAATTCGGTCTAGTAAACCTATTGTTATCAATTACTACGAGAGGATTACCTGGTTGTATATTTAAATTCGAACTGCACTTCTTGCTAACTGCAGTGGTGAGTTTCCATTATGTTGCAAATTACATCCATGCTCAAGCGTTTAAACTACTCAATGGGCATTGCAATACAGCCGGCTGGTTGCACACGAGAATTATGTCATTTATAGCAACCAGCTTTGATGGAAGGCGAATATTTAAATTTGTTGCCGGTTTTTAGTGGCAACAATTTATAGCGCTGCTAAGCGGGCCTTGTAGTAGCGTAATGTGGAAAGCTTGTGATCTCTAGATTTCAAAATATATTTTTCTGATTTTCCCCCGATACCATGTGTGCCAAAAAATCAGTAAAAAAGAATCAAAATCATCAATATATGAGTCTCCAGAGGGCCTCCTTCATATCTAACAGCACAAGCTGATGACATCAGCCCTGGTACCACAGTGCACACACCACTAATAATAACAAAATGTAAACGAACCCATGATATAATGCATAGTGAAAGTACGGAATACCGTGCAATTGTGTGATAATTGCATTTAAAATACAATTGATATGCATACCCACCATTCAGAATATGTGCCATATTTGTGTACACAAATTACACAATTTTCCAAACCAATCGATTTTTAGAGACTACATGCTCTTAGGCCGGGCTCTTAGGTTTATAACTAAAAGTACTTATTATTATTTACAATCACATTTCATAGCCCTGTTTGCAAACACCATGGTCCGTGTTGTTTATAAAAATCAAAATTGACAATTGTTTACAACATGGAAACATCGTTTCCATTTTAACAATAAATAAAGACTTCTTTCGTGCTTTGGTAGAAGGAATTCCTTTATTTTAACATTAACAAAATAATTAATTTAGGCCTTCAAACAGCTTCAAACTCTCACGATATGTTAGATGGAAGGAAGGCAAGGCGTCCCGTTTTGTAAGGGAATGGGCGGTTGTACTAGTAATATACAGATACGACATGGTATAGAGGGAAGTAGTGTGAATTACTGGCCCCGAGGTGTTGGATGAGTGCGTCTACTTCCCAACGCGTAGCGGAGGGAAGTAGACGCACTCATCCAACACCGAGGGGCCAGTAATTCACATTACTTCCCGATATAAACCATATTGTATTTGTTTTACTATACATCATAAATGTTCATCACGAACTTATAAAAACTTACAACTTAGCTTAGGCCTAGGCCTACCTTGTTTAAATAGATAATCCAAAATGACACGGCCGGTGTTTCCAATCAAAAATTCAATGGAATTCAAATTTCGTAAACAGTAAACAGTCAATATAAACGATGTCAACATTCAAAGTTCCAATAAAACGTCAATAAATGACGCTGTAGACCGTTACCGTAACGTTTGCATTGATCTCTTAGAGCAGACTTCACCTCCTTTGCCTTTGGTACGGATCTCGGCGTAGAACTTACGAAGTATGATGCATAAATCACGAGTTTCAAGCAACTCTCAGCTTCAACAATGTTGAGATCCTTGGTGCTACAATACGTGAAAAGATGCCTACTGCTTTCTGTATAACAGCTTTTGTTTGTTTTGCGTCATTCCATCAACAATAGCCTTAGTGCAAATCCTTCTCAAAACGACTAGCAGACGACGCCATTTTGACAACAACAGAATAACCATGCTCGTCGCCAGAATGCAAAGTTCTATACAATGTGACGCATATACGTTTGTTGAACTGTTTCGTTCAGGGGATGAGACTTAAGGTGCGGTAGTAGCCTCCTAGGGGTGCGGTAGTACCCTTATTTTTTTCCCTCGTCTGCGTCTTTCCCGTAAGCGAGGAAGTAGGCTAAATACTGAAGTGCGTAATTAACGGAATATACCAATAGGAAACCGCGATTAGCTTATGAATATTTATGATGTATAGTAATACCAACCACCAACCGGGATGGAGTCTCTGACTTAACGTCGCCGTATGCACAGCAGCGGTATTCAAAGCGGCGGTTTCATCGCTATCGTGCTGATCCATGTTCTACTTCACCGTCCTCAACATCACATACATTAACTTCTTGGAAATGATTGTTCAATTGTTCCTCGCTACTGTAACGGATTTCCGGATTTTCTGGAGGAGTCCACTAGTAGCTATCGCAACAAAAGTGATATTATTTAGCACCACCTGTGTGACGATTTTGCTGTATGGCTGTGATTCCTGGGTGATATCTCAAGATATGGAGTGCAAAATAAATGCCTATGCTACCTCTTGCTATAGGATAATGCTTAACATCAAACGCATGGATCATGTCCCGAACACCACCATTTATGACATGACCAAGACAGAGCCTCTTATCAACCGTGTTAAAAGTCGCCAGCTGAGATTCCTTGGACATATTCTCCGTCTCCCTGATGAAGAGCCTGCTAGAATGTACGCCACTTACATACCAACACATGGCCGAAGGAGACCTGGTCGTCCAAGCACATCATAATTGAAGTACATACAGCCATACAAGAACGTCACAAGAACGTACATACAAGAACGTCAGATAGCCACTCTTGCTACAGATCGCCGTGCTTGGAGAAAACTAGTGGTCACCTGCTCCGCAGCCGAAGGATGATGATGACTAGTATTGATTCGAAAAGATGATCAGATTATCTCATGTGCTCGTGGGTTCCAAGTTTAGGTTTAATCAAACACTGAAGTAGTTGTATACAATACTTTTTAACATTGTTCATGCAATGATTGGTGCGAGCGAGACAGACATAGCAAACGGTGTGTGTATTATTCCAATACAGAGGGTCATCCTTGCTTTTCATAATCTCTGGATAAACACGTTGTTTCGTATGCAAATTACTAAAGGTACTAAGGCGGCACGTCTGATTTGGAAACCACTGTGTGTATTATGCATCGATGCATGCGTATTATACGTGACGTTTGTGCGTACACAGAAACTGTGTATGCACTCGTAAAAGATCCTCGGCAGGTCGCTTTACCAAATCCACGACCGTAAAATGTACATTGTCGGTGACGGTGTGGAAGGAGTCATAGTCCCTGGAGCAATAGACCGCCCTGTACAGTAAATTATCGGGCACTCATCTCTACACGCAACAGTAGTTTCACTTTTAATTCCGTATGTCTATAGCGGGCGGACTATGGCTCCAGGGGACATCGAGAAGCGAGACACGAGCCGGCCGCCATGCGAGCCTACAGGAAGCCGATCCCACTGGAAAGCCAAGCCAACCGGCAGCCTACACGTAGCCTGGATACAGTGGCATAAAACTGGGCTCAAAACAAAATAAAAGCCCATTCAAAAATCATTTACCTATCAAATGACTTTTCTTCAAAAGCGGTGTGATAGCCTTTTCGTAAAATGTTCGCATATTCGTTCACCGCTTACGACCGGATTGCGCCAAAATGTGTTCCCTTTCCATCTATATGGACCGCTACACTATTAAAACATTTAATTTCCCCTTATTTAAAGCTTCGAATATCTTTAAAACATTCGTATGTACAGAAATAAAAAAGTGTCCCACGGGGACATAAATTCTTTAAAATACATCCAAAGTTTTTATAATGATTACAAATAAGAGCAGCGTAAGAATGAGCTATGGTTTGCGATGGTTTCCAGTTTTCAATACGATTTATTCCGTTAAAATATACTACCGGGTTCCAAAGTGTCGGCATTCAATTATTTCCTTTCATCCTTCCGCGGCCCTTACCGAGGTTCGTTTATAATAGACTGATAGTGAGCCCCATTAAAGTACAACAATCTGAAGTAGTTTTATGGTGTTTTTCTTTTTTGAAGCGTCATATAAAAATAAAAATTAAGAAAACACTCATCAGTTCAACTCATCTACAATTGGTGCTCCATTGTAGAGAAGGAATTGTCTATATAATCATTGACGTATACGTAGCTAAGCTAGCAATTAACATGATGAAATACAATTTCCTACTTTGAATTTCTTAATTTAAATGATCGGGATTATGATTCCATGAAATGATGAAATTGAAAGAGGAGCCCTGATTCTTCACTTGATGTATGAGCGTGATCAACATGAATTAATAACCAAGTCGTATCATTGTGAAATTACACACGAACTTAGAAATTGTTTCAGGGCAAAAACACACGATAGAATACATGCAGAGCTGTCGAATTCCCCAACTTCTTCATACTTTTTCGCAATAACATCCTATCTTATAACTTGATATAGATTCATCAGGATTGTTCATAAATATGTAATAAAATGTTCTTTTGACGAATCCAATAAATCGTACTTACTAGTTACGTTTCGACTCCTTACTGAGCTGGAGTCTTCATCTGACTGGCAATCTTCTGATTTGTCCTATTGGTTTATAGGCACGATTCTCGCCGATAGAGGGCGGAGTTTCAATCAGTTGGTCATAAATGTTATTCAACTTGAAACTCCGCCCTCTATCGGCGAGAATCGTGCCTATAAAACCAATAGGACAAATCAGAAGGTTGCGAGTCAGATGAAGACTCCAGCTCAGTAAGGAGTCAAAATGTAACTAGTAAGTACGATTTATTGGATTCGTCAAAAGAACATTTTATTACAACATCCTATCTTGATCTTCTAGCATCAAAAGCTATCGTTTCAGAAGGTCATCTATTTCCCTTTTTGTCATTGTATCTGTCGTAATTGTCATCAAAAAAGTTCACAAATCCATCTAAACTGCCGCGTATTATAAGTGGCCATGATTAAAATAGCTAACGGCGAGTCGGTGACACTTGTTGACGATGTTTCTAGAAGTTGTTCCGATACTTTTAATTTAGTTTTAGTTTTTACATCTTTTCATTTGAAACCGTGGTCTTAAAACTCTCAAAATAAGATGAATGGTATGATAATGTTACTAACTAGTTTCACTTTCAATGTTAAAGTGTAAGTTTGGCAACAAAATATGCGAGTTAGAATTAGAATTCACGTACTTTCTCTAGCAATAAACGCTACTTACTAGTAAAGTCTACGGGCCTGCAAAGCTGAGCTCAGCCTGTCTGACGTCATCAATTTCGCAATTTCGCGGATGATACTCCCAAGAGCACTTGCGAAATGACTCCTGCTAATAACGTCAATAATAACGTCAATTTCTCGATTGATAATAAAACTGAAACAAGGTGGATAACATGTCAATTGATAACCCCTTTATATAATTAAAACTGATTTCATTGTAAACAATCTTCTTTAATTTTGTACGAAATATATTTTATCTCTTTAAATTTGACCCATAACGCCCAAGATATGACATAGGCCTATACATTCAAAAACAAGAGCGCGAATTTCACTTGACCATAATTGGAGTTTCAACTGCAAAGAGCTGCAATCAAAGAGCTGTAATTGAGATTCCAACTATGTATAAATATGCAGTGATGGAAATACTCACATGACTTTCCACTCGGGGTTGACTAGGTAAGAACTACACACTTACAATATTTCTAACCCTAACTTTTACAAAAGGAAATAAATCAGTCGAAAAAGTAGTCCTAGTAGGAATCGATCCATGGACCTCTGCATTGTAAGGCACATAACTCAACCACTAGACTAGCAGGGGGTGAACTGGCCAATACTTGATTTTAATCCCTCTTATTATTACGGAATAAAGCAATACTACTATTATGATCAGTACACATAATATTATTACTAGAGCTGCGACACACATGATCTTCAATCCCGGGTTGACAGTTATGTGGGTATATTGTCTCATTACAATTATTCTTATATTCACATAGGCCTACTGGGTGTGTTATGGATAACATGAATGAACATGTATTTCTGTTCAAATTAAGATTTAACTATCAATATTTAGATGCGTAGACCATATTGATTTTACGAAGTATGTATGTTCATTTACTCACTGAACGATGATTCTAATAACAAAGTTCTCATCACATGAAAAGTGGCCAAAGCTGAAATTGACATGGCTTGACAAATAGATTTCCCACAATTTGTTAACGAAAGATCAAAAATAGGCAGAAATAATGCGTATGACACATAACCATTCCAGGTCCCATATTTTTATTTCTCAAAATAAAATCATGTTTTACATGGGATACTTTTTGACACGCCACACGTACAATTGCCATTTCCTCAGGACTATGAACATGATGAAATATAATACGGTATGTCATCAGTAAGCCATGGAATTATAAGCGGACCAATGCGTCGTGGTAATTATTGACGCACAGTGTATACGTCATGATTTTTGTTGTATACCCCAAATCGATCTTTTAATTACTAATTAATTAACCAAATTTTGGGCATTTGGACTCAATAACACATAGGCCTAATGAAAGAATACATTGACACACAACTTTAATGAAGAAAACAATATTTCAAAACAATAGGTCAAACATACAAAAATTGACCTCAAAATATCATACGTCATGTCATATCATAAATTATATATACATGTACATGTATATCACCGACTTCACGTCACCATTCTTACTATAAGCTTGGATGGCGGGGTATGTATCTATAATATTATGAACCATCAACGAGATCTACATCTGATAACTTTTTACACCTCATCAATGCTGTACACACGTAATCAGAACATGCTCTTATACAAACGCACTCTTCACCTGATAATAAAATAATTTTTAGCTTGTGTAACATAATTTTGAGTTGCTCACGCACTAGGGTTGCCGGCACGTTTTGTTTTCCGGCTTTTCAGACGGCCGTAGTTACAAATTTTAAACCAATCCCGAATCGGGATTCGCCAGCCCTCGAAATTTGCTTTGTTGTCCAGTCAAGCATGTCTCATCCGTTTGGCCCTTTTTCCGTGTTCATTGGCGGGTCATATCGTATTCTGACTGCAAACTAGAAGGATAAAAAAATCGGAGATATCATTCGGAGATCAGAGATTGGTGTTTTCGCCCCGTCTAGTTCTACATTCATGATCTTCAATCACATGATCTTCAATCCCGGGTTGACAGTTATGTGGGTATTTCCATCATCGATGCAGGAAGACAACAGTCAAGAAATGTGTCTTACCAACCCAGAACGGACAAACTCATCCAGGAAACAGACGGTGAGAATGTTTTAAATACTTTTTGGCGGGTTGTGACTGAGGGGGATAGAATCGCGATTCAATAATTATAATAACGTCAATGATGTTCAAAATCTCAATCCTGACAACTACATGTACAATCATGACAATCTGAGTTCTACCATTGGTAAAACTAATACGATCGATCATAATGTAAGCTTAAGTCGGTCAATGTATTTTTGACACTTGTTGTTTTTCTTTGCAGGCTCCAACAATATGTTCACTGCCCCTGGTGCCCCCATGATTTTTTTACAGCGGTTTTTTCCATTAAGGTGTTCCGTCCAGCAGATAAGACTCAAACGTTATATTCTAATTAGTTCCCCCAGGCATTGATATCTTTACCACCCTTCCAGTTTAAATAAAATTGGCTTATTTCACAAACATAGGCTCTAAGGTTCTTCCGGGGGGGGGGTCTCATAGGCAGGCCGCAGGCCCTTGTTCGGCAGTCTGGTATACACGTTTTGATCACCCGAGTCACTTCATAATTGTTTTAGGTCAATTTCATATTAACTTTTCAGAGAACAATATATATTGGATAAAAGTTTATTAATAACCTCTTCCGAGGAAACCTAGGAGTGGGGTTAGGTTCGTGATACTTGTCCTGGCCATGCTGGCTTATTTAATAAACAGTTTATCTTGGTTACCATTGCGGTGGGAAAAGTATGCGATGTCATGCAATGATTTTTTGTTTATCTTGGATACCATTGTGGTGGGAAAAGTATGCTCGGTATTACGGCCCTTATGACGGGAACTGGTTGTTTATTCGGTAGGTTCTATTACGCCTTTTCACACTGGGCCAACGATAGATCTTTGGACGGTGTAATAACAGTTGCTATAACGATCGATGACTAAAAACGGGCCACTCCTTGATGAATTCAATGACCGATCTCATTTCTTGCTTGTTTTGAAACGATCGATCGGCTTAAAATCAATCATCGGGCCGGTATGGAAAATCTTAGCGAAGCGCTACAAAACTAGTTTGCCAAAGTGATATTTTGCATCAGCATACGTACAAGCCAAACTCTGAAAAAATGAACTAAGGCCAAAGTAAATATATCTGTATTACTATTCCTAAATCAATAATTATTTGGGTTTTTTACCTCTCAACTCTATGTTGATGATTAATCAGTACTAAATGAACTATAATGCCACTTTGGCAACCAAATGTATATGTCTATTTCTTAATTTATTCAGCAGCCGTTATTTAATCTTGTTTCTTTGTCATTCATATTCAATATATTCATCACTTACGCATTTTGCATTGTCACATGTCTGCATGTACAAAACATATCGTACGGTTATATTCAGACATATCATTAATCCATCAATGCCATTTTTTTCTCGTTACATTTCAAATAATAATTCATTCATTCATCAAAGCTCGTGTTCTTACACATTTTGCATTTCAGTTTAGTTTAAGTAAAAACATAATCAAACAATCATATTACCCATCAAAATATGATTTATCATTAACCTATATATGATTGTGCATATCTACCTTACATTATCAAGGTTTCATATAACATATCAATTCATTAAGATATATCATTTGTTATACCATATAGCAAATATAATGTTTAAGCTTGCAACAAGTTAGATGTACATGTATGTGCAATAGATAACTCATGTAATTCCTTTCACGCTGTATTTGATTGGAAAACGGTACTTCACTACTTCACACTGTCTTCAACATAGACACAATCTCAAACACGTTTACTGGTTTTCGTGTAAGTATTCAAATAAAAAATGTAAAGTGATAAAAGGTCCAGGTTTGGTACTTGAAAATAACCACTTTTTCGTTATTAAAAGAATCAATTTAAAGTCTCGTACCCAAGCCCGCCCTCTATTCGCACGCCCTCGAGCCGAACGCAATCCCGTTCCGGAGCAGACTGATAATGGTGGCTTTTTTCTAACCTCGATTTGATGTCTTAGGAATGTTGACCAAATCATCTGACATTCATCATTCGTTATAATATTATGCTACAATATTGGTGGTTTTTTTAATCTCGATGTTTTAGGTATGTTGACCGATGTGATATGTAAGCAAGTTCATCCTCGATGGGTTGTCGTGATATGCGGATGTGTAACGTTTGTTGGCTATGTCGTAAGTTCACAGGCGTCTACGTTAGCGTTGTTTTCACCGTTCATCATATTTTGTTGCGGTAAGATGGAGTATTTGTGACAATAACACTACAAAGTATGGGGGCAGGTCAATTAAGATCAGCACTTAAGTGCATATTTTGATCAGCATTTTCATTGTTGGTAGGGTCCTACTTATGAAATATATGTATTGAAGCAGTGATTCAAAGTGCCGTGGTTGAGAAACCGATAGCTATAGTTTTTTTGTATTCCATTTCACCTGTCAACATGAAATGACAAAATGTTTGTCTCGAGAAAAGTGTGCAGCACCATACCTTATTTTTGTGGAGGAGTGGATTTGAGTACAAAATCCTTCATATTACTCTTTTTCTGGCATGTTACTGTCATATTGGTGTATAATACTAAATCAATGTTTGTCAGCTCGAACCATCTAATTTTGAAAGTTACCTGAACATTTTACATTGTGTTTTCTTTTTCTTTTTTTCTTTTTTTTGGGGTGGGGTAAAAATGTATCACGAGGGCTCTTTATAAGATTGTTCTCAAGTGTACTTGCATTCGCTTTTTTTAAAGTTTACAGCAGCGAAATAGTTTTTGGGATCATTTAATCACAATTAGTATGTTTGCTGGACTAATTTAAACTTTCCTTGCAATACTCGTATTCAAACGTACTTTTCCTCAATCGAGCAGGTCAAACTTGTAATCCTCTTCGTAGCTATAAATTGTAAAATAGCGAATTGGAAAAAAAACTGGCGATAAATGTTAAATAGCATCCTAATGATCAATTTCCCACAAAATGTCAATTCCAAAGAAAGAACAATGTCCAATTTTCGTGCAATATTCTAAAATAGGTATTTTGACCCCTTAACACATTTATATCAAGACACCAAATTCAAAGCACAATGCCAGAAAAGGAGCAATTTGAAGGATTTTGTACTCTAATTCACTCCCTCTACAGAGATCAGTTATGGTTACACAAGAGGCGCTCTGCACACCTTTTTCTTGGTCCCCTGACTGAATATTTAAGCAAAACAAAAAAATTAGCCCACTCCTTCTATAAACTTATAATATTCTCATCAGGATGAGAATTTCATCCCAAGTGTCAACCAATGGCACTAATAAAATTGTTTTGTAAATTGAAGTAGTGAATCTCTATAGAAAATGTTAAAGATAGTATGGAGATTGCACTGTTTCATCTTGAGATGACATATTCTGCATTATTTTATCTTCAGGTATTGGTCAACAAATAGCTCGTCTAGTAACCATAGGAACACTTGTTGAATACTTCGACG
Source organism: Ophiura sarsii (assembly GCA_035610835.1). Lineage (NCBI taxonomy): Eukaryota > Metazoa > Echinodermata > Ophiuroidea > Amphilepidida > Ophiuridae > Ophiura > Ophiura sarsii. Next base: position 20,559,535 of record CM069446.1, read on the forward strand.
ACAATTACGGGCTGGCTATCACCATAGCTACTAGTGGGTCAACTATGTCACTGCTAGTTGCTGCCCCAGTGATACAATATCTTAAGGATATGTTTCATTGGAGAGGAGCTATGCTGATTATAGGTGCAATAAGTTTCCATATTGTACCATGCGGACTAATCATACCATCTGGTGCTAGCGCAATGGCCTCTCGGCAACGGCATGAATACACCCCAGTTGACTACATTCCCGTTATTGGTGGCAATACGAGAAAGCGTGGACGAATTTCAAACGCCATACAGTATATCATGTCCATAACTCACGTTTCTATGTTTCTTGATATTCATTTTACCGGGAATATCATTGGTTGGTGTGCTGCCAAATATTCTCTTACAGGATGGCTTATTTTCCTTATTCCGTGTGCAGAAAAGAAAGGTATCGATCCAAATAAGGCCGTCTTTTTGTCAACGTTTGGCGGTGTGTCCAGTCTACTCGTTCGATTTATCGGAGCAGTTTTGATAGATCGTAAAATGATTGATGTTACCATACTGCAAATTTTCTCCTTTGTTGTGTGCGGGTGTTGCTTGATTTTGTATGCCTTCGTCGACTCGTTTGGCATGATAGCGGCTATATCAGCCGTCTATGGTGCTTTTTCAGGATTCACTTGGTTGACCATCTACTACAAGATAAAACATATTGTTGGTGTTGACATGATCATTCCTGGATTAGCGTGGTCATCGCTGGCCGGGGCCATCAGTAGTTCTTTAGTTGGAGTCGTGTCAGGTATGTTATTTATATGTTATAGCACACTTGCATTGATACCTGTGCTAGTTTTTGTTTCTCGAATACCGAATGCTCTACCGTATCCGTCTATTAACCTTTTGATTCCAATATTTCTTTTATGCTGGTACATTCAAACATTGGATCTATGAATCGTGTATTTGTTCTCGTTTTCGTATGCCTTCGTACGCGCATCCCGACCCGTATTCATAACTTGGACACCAACATTACGCGCATACCGTCCCCATGTATCATAATTTGTTCGACATTGGGCATTTTAAGAGAAAACGAATAATATTTTATTATCGTTATTTTAACCAAGAGTATTCTCCTTGAAACAGAATGATGAAAAAATAAAAAAAACCTATTCTCACATGGTAGGTATGGTTTTGGATGTTAAAAGGACAATTTGATTGGTTTTGGGCTTAATTGCATCCAATACGCACTTTATATTATTAAACGAATAATATTTGATCATCGTTTCTTTAACCAAGAGTATTCTTGAAAGAGAATGATAAAAAAAATGCCTATTCTCACATAGTAGGTGTGGTTTTGGATGTTAAAAGGGCAATTTTATTGGTTTTGGGCTTATTTGCGCACTATATACGCACTATATATTATGAAACCGATAATATTTAGTTTGGAGCGGGGTCCATTTCATACCTAAAAGTGCGTATGGTCATCGCGTTAAGATGTTCAAGCGCGACCTACACAAAGTTGCCGACGTATGCATAGCCGTGTGTGCGTGTGTTAAAGAACCCGATTATTCGAAGCAGGAAGTTGGTAAACAACTTGCTGCTGGATTCGCCGATTTTTATAAGGGGGAATTTGTTGTTGTTTCATTAAAATAAATCTAATATAATGCATTATTTTATGATAAACGATCAAAATAACCAATAAACTAAATAAGAAAGAGAATAAAATATAGTTCGTAGCTGTTTTGCATGCGGCGACCTACTCCAACTATGGTACAGCCTACTCATTATGAGACCAATGTATATATAGCAAAACAGTTACGAACTATATTATACTCTACCATTTTTAATAGTCTAGAAATCAGTTTCCTCAAATTCTAGAAAAGACCGACGTTTTCGGAAGATTAAAAATTGAAATGTCTTGATATGTCTGGATAGGAAACTTATTTCATCATGTGTGTTTTAATCTACTGCTGTCTGATCTTTTACAACTAAAAACTCTATTTAAACCGAAATAGGATTTAGCCCCTTTTGAAACTGGGCATTCATTACCAGGATTACGACATATATTTTTATATTTTAATATTTGTTCGTTGTATGATTTCAAGTGAACCATACTTACTGTTCATTAGTATATAACTTGGCTTATTGGATGTTTCTATTTCATTTACAGGTAGACTTGATGAGCGATTTGGTAATCTTGATGTTGCTTTTATTGTTCTAGGAGCACCTATGCTTTTTGCCGCAGTGTTCATTGGTTTGTCAGAAAGACAAACTCGGCAGACCCCTCATCAGAATAGTCAATAAATGGAGTCTAGGCAGATTCTCAAAACCACAAATGATCTTAGAAAAGTCGAAAATAAACATGATCCGTTCACGATGGCAGTTACGATGGATACCTACTTACCCATTCAACCAACTACTGTTCGGTGTTGCTGTCATAACCTTGCAGTTGCAGTTCCCAGATCAAACATAGCGACAAAAGTGGATGGTCACCGGTATTATCTTCAGTCCCGAGTATGAATACTCTTCATCTTCATGTCCAAATTTACAATACCGGATGAAATGATGTGCGAGTTAAAGTTGTGATCATTTTGTTGTTTGCTTTTAGAAATTAATCAAACTCCAACCTCATCTCTTACTAGTTACATCATCATGGTTTATAGATGATATGAGTGAAAACCCTTATTTAAGTTTCACACTAAAACCATAGATCCTTGAGGCCAGGATCTATGCTAAAATCTAAATAACCATGACTTTTATAGTCAGGAAAACTGTTGATATTTAAGGAGTTATGAGTATTTAAATTTTCATTAATTTGAACTTTTTATTTTACAAAATCTGAAATAGCACAAATTTAAGTTCAAAGTTTGAATTTCTTTACACAATAACTTTTAAAAAACCCACTTTGGGCTTCTAGTTCCACCCATGAAATTATCCAATTTTAATCGAAGCTGTTTATAGACAACTAAAGGAGTGAATATTTTAATATTGTATATTTATATATTGCTACCGTGACGTGTGCTTTACGCTTTTAATGTATCTTTGTAAAGCGCTTTGAGTTCTTTTTGATGTAATTGCGCTATATAAGAAATGAAAATTACTATTATTATTATTATCTTGCGGTGGAAACGGTGGCTAGTTCCCCGGCAATAAACAGATGGTGTGAAATAAATCAGAGAAATGGCGTACGAGGGGGAAGATTTATTAAATTCATGCAATGATTGGTGCGAGCGAGACAGACATAGCAAATGTTGTGCTATATTTACAATACAGAGTGTCGTGCGTCACACGTAAAAACCCTCGGCAGGTCGCTTTACCAAAACCACGACGGTAAAATGTACATTGTCAGTGCCGGTGTAGAACTGGAGACATAGTCCGCCCTGTACAGTAAAGTATCGGACACTCATCTCTCACACGCATCTCTACGTGCAACACAAGTTTCACGCTTCATTCCGTATAATTATGTCTCTAGAGGGCGGACTACGGATCCAAGGGACACCGAGGAGCGAGACCCGAGCCGGCCTCCATGCGAGCTGACTGGAAAGCCGAACCGACTACATGTAGTACTGGAAAGACGAGCTAACCGGCAGCCAACACGGAACCTGGATCTAGTGGCTTCAAACTTGGCTCCCAAAAAAATCAAATGTTATTCCCCTATCAAATGACTTTTCTTCGAGGGGGCGGTGCGATAGCCCTTTAGTAAAATCAGCTCTAGACTGTCAGTGAATAAAATACTCTTAATTTGTTCACCGCTTAGGACCTGATCGCGCCAAAATGTGTTCCCTTTCATCGATTTGGACAGCTACGCTATTTTAATAGTGTAAAAAACCTTTAATTTCCCTTTATTTAAAGCTTTGAATTTTTTTAAAAATACGTATCTACAGAAATAAACTTTAATTGTTATGTTTGACAGGTATTACTTCACAAGGCAAGGTTTGTTTTTTCGTGAATGTATTTTTTGTTTCACTATAATTATGATTGCACTCAACAGGGCACATCCCTTAGAAATTTGAAATTTGGGACATAAACGCAACCGCCCCCTTTTTAATCACCTAAAAGTACATCTGTATTGAGTGGTGGCGTAATTCATGGGTGACAATATATCTAACCACAGGCCTACATGTTATAAAAATAGGTCGGTACGGTGTTGAAACAATGAAGGGGTGACATTAAATTAGAGAATTCACCAATTGTAGATCTTAGATCATTGACGCATTGGATGACGAAAATACTGAACTTCAACGCTAAACATTTTCGTGGAGAATTGCTCATCAGAAAAAAAACAGAAGCTGTTTAAACTTTTCCAGTAATTTTTTAACTGTCTTCATCAGATTTGATTTTAATTTTTTACCAAGCGTTGAATTTCGTCGATTTCTGAAAAAAATTGTTGTTTAGATCGTAAAATGGGCTGACTTAAACATCTATTATAGTGACACCGGTAATCGATTTTGAGGATGTAATACTAGCTATAGATTATAATCTTCCGCTCCTCTGGTTCTCTCCGTAGCTCAATTGATAAGAGCGCTGTATTTGAATGCAAAGGTTACTGGTTCGAATCCGCTTCGAATCAAATTTTTTTTAATAAACCAACACACCAGTCAAACGAGGTCGTCTTGAACATAATTCCTCTCTAAGGGGTGTCCTGCCTGGGGAGTGGTACCGCGCCATTTTGTCCTGAAGCAATGGTTATGACCTCATATTTTGGTAGATTTTCTGAACTTTTGTATTGGATTTACGTGCAAAATGTATGCCCTTGGCATCATACTGTCCTAGGTGTGTAGTCATTTTAAATTTCAGATGTTCCAATGTGTCGTTGTGGGATGTTTTTGTTGTTGTTTTACACAGTGACGCATAGTGCATACACGTCATGATTTGTGTTGTATTTCCATACGCCAAATCGATCGACTAGAATATATTATACGTCATTATGTCATATATCACCGACTTCACGTTACCATGTGATACTACCGCCAAATTATGATAACGCTGACTGATTCCAACGCAGCTGTGTTTTATAAAGGCTGTTCTTCACAATAAAATGTTAGCATCGTAAATTACTATACTACCGTACCGTAGGTGAATTCAACTAACACATATGTAAGATATGTATTTTCTCCAAATGTGATTGGATTCTCTGCATGTATTTCACGCTTTTGATCCATACGTCCAAACTTTAATCTACGAACTGTTTTTAGCAGCCACCAACTATGCCAAAAAGTTGCAGAGCCTGGCTCTTAGCGTTCAGCGCTGCAGTGATACTCATGTTAGAACATGGCTCTTTGAAAGCAATGGGAGTAATGATGTTAGATATACAGGACAGTTTCTCTTCAAAGACATGGATAATTGGCAGTATAACGGCTGTTGCGACGGGAACTGGGTGTTTATTCGGTAGGTTTAGATCATAACTGTCCCTTCGTTACTACCATGAGGGAAATCAGTATAATAATTTCACCTTCAGGACAATGATTATCATTTGGGAAGGTTTGCCCCAGCTCCAGTGCTGAGCTACTTGCTTGAAAACATGAGGAGGTCACAATCTCAAAAAAGTGTTACATAGACCACTACAGTGTAGTGTGATGATCTATTGATTTTTAAGCACAAAAAAGTGTTGATTTTGGCACTTTCAGATTGCGACCTCCCCATGTTCTGAAGCATGCGACTGAGCACTGGAACAAGGGATAATTTACATTGGACATCATTGTAAAGATGAACACATCAGCTTTTAAACAAATTGTGATTGAAAAAAATTCAAACTTTTGTTCAGCAGTTTATATGGTGGAAACCCACCCTTAAATAAAATATGAAATTTATCATGCGCTGTAACTATTGAACTATTATTGCGATGTATAAAAAAAGTAAAAAATCAAAGTTTAGACCTTCCGAGAAAGGGAGCCGTTACTCTAAATTTCATGTTAATAAGGCAATCGTTAGACGACAAGATGATGGTATTATGGCTAATTAGCTCACATCTAATCAAGTTTGAATATACTTTCAAGGGTGTTAGCTATTCAAACTCAATCCCAGGATCGGTCTAAAGGCATCGAGATAGCCAGAAAGTTCTCAAAACTGATAAAAGGTCAAGAGCATAATAATTAACATAAATTCATGAATATCGATCGACAATATTTCATGGTTAGACTATATACATTTTTGGAAATGAGTCAGAGTAAAATAATGAGTCAGAGAATCAATTTTTCACTACATATGCTGATTTTTAAAATAATTTTGACACAAAGTTTTTCGGACAACGTAACAAAAGCAGTTTTTGGTTTAAAAAAATGCTGATACTGAACCAAAATCATCTTAAAGACTTCTCTAGTAACGTTATTTATATGCAGCAATGGAAATACCCACATGTCTTTCCACCCGGGGTAGACAGTCCCGGGGTAGACCAACCCTGGGTTGATAGGGTTAGGGTCTGGGTTAGGGTTAGGGATAGGGTTAGGGTTAGGGTTAGGGTTAGGGTTACGGTTAGGGTAAGGGCTAGGGTTAGGTTTAGGGTTTGAAACAGTCCCTTCGTGGACAGTCCCTGAAGTGGACAATCCCGGGGTTGTTTTAAGATTCGGAGAGTCCCGGGGCTGTTTTAGAATGATCCGGACAGTCCCGGGGTTGTTTTAAAGTGATCCATCCTTGATTTTACCTCCCCGTAAATATGATTTATAATCACTATAGTTTCCATGGAGAAACACTAAAAAAATAACATTTAAAAATAAAAATAGTTTTCAAGGTGTTTTTTAAACAGTATTATTGCGGTTTATTCCGTGAGGGCGCTTTATTTTAGTCTTACCAGGGTTGGTCCACCCCGGGACTGTCTACCCGGATGGAAAGTCATGTGGGTATTTTCATCGCTGCTTATTTATATATGTTTATAAACATTTTTAGTTTTTAAATTTTTGACCCAAAAAAGTCAACATTGTTTTGGCACTTTTTGGTAAAAGATTAAAAATTAAAAAAATTGTACGAATGGAGAAGAGCTACTGATTATTCATAATCACCGACTGCGCTGTCTTTGTCGACCGTGAATAGGCGCCTGCCGTAGCGTGAAAATGAACTCACATAATCCATGTAAGATATGTACATTCTCCAATGTGATTGGATTATCTACATATACATGTATTTAACGCTTTCAATGCGTAGGTAGTAATCATAATCCATCTTCGCCGTGCGCTATTAGAATCAGTCTGCTGCTACCGGCTGGGACTTCATGGTGCTGCTACATAGGTAGGGATCTCATCATTTTCGACATTATCGTCGAATTTGCATGGTTACCGCCTGAAAGACTTCCAGATAGATTTTACCTTTAGGTGTAACTTTTAGATTTCAAATACCCAACAAGTGTTATTGTAATGTTTCATTGTACTGGACATTCTCATCTTGGTTCCATGATGTGCGTAAACCACAATCTTTTCCGATTGAAAACAAGAAACGTTTCCGACAATAACCAAATATATAATGGGTACAAAACATAGGTTAGAGACGATGTAACTACGCAAAGACGGTAGTGAAATGCATTAAGTTACCAATTCTTAATCTGTCATACTCCTTTATTTTTACACATTTACAACAACTAACTTAGATTAACATTTCGTCAGCATTTGACCTCTGTTAATAGTCGTCGCGACTATAGTCGTCGCGACTATATGACTATAGTCGCGACCATATGTGGCGACTTGTCGACTAGGAAAAACCTCTTGTCGTGCAACCCTAGATCAGCGGTAATTTGACACAGCACTAACCAGCTTTGTTTTATTACTACAGGGAAATCTAGACCACTATTTTTATCATATACTGATCTTAGAGAAGAAAACAATCTATGAAACTTTACAGGTTGAACACCTTGCCATTATCTGCTAGACATGAACTTAAGCGGTTGTCTGTTTTTGAAACACGCGTCGTGATGCGAAATCGTCCTGCATCTAGACCAAAAACACACCCAACTGACATTCATCATTCGTGGTAATGTTACTACAACAACAAAAAATTTCTTCTTCTTCTAATCTCGATGTTTTAGGTATGTTGACTGATATGATATGTAAGGAAGTTCATCCTCGTTGGGTTGTCGTGATATGTGGATGTCTAGCGTTTGTTGGCTATGTCGTAGGTTCACAGGCGTCTGTGTTAGCATTGTTTACACCGTTCCTCATATGCAGCGGTAAGATGAATTATTCATGATACTAACGCTACAAGTGTGGTTTTCAGTTGAGTTTTGGAAATATTAAATTTGGTTTGAATTGTAGTTAGATGGCCGTCTACCACCCCTTGGTGTGGTACATAGGTGCGCATTAGATCCGAATTGTCATTCATTGATACTATATGGAGTTCTTCTGATGATTCGTTTTGATTTAAAGTATACAGTACAACCGTGTCGCGCTGACTTTATTTTATGAGTGCGCGCAGCTACGCACCATCACTTCGCAGTTGATTTCAAATTTACAGGTCAGACAGATAGTCTATGGTCACGCGTTATGAACTCGCCTCCCAATAGGGTGGTGCCGTTACATTTTTTAGTTTTATGCTGTCATTTTCCTCAAATATTTCCAAAACCACAAAAGCTATCTCAACATATTTGGTATCATATTAAAGCCCTAATAACAAGCTATCTGCCTGCAAAATGGCATTGGTATAGCTAATAGTAATACAGAAGGGGAGATACAGCTGTTTGATGTTTGGAGACCAGGGGTGGTGCTGGAAGGGGTGCCGCCTGTACAAACTCAATGGGGATAATCCAATAATGGCGATAATCGTTGTTCTTTTTACAATAACTAGTCATCCCACAATGTTACAAACACCATTCTGGTCCCATTTTAAAGGATATGTAGTAGTCTTTAAGTATGTGGTTCAACAGACTTGTCAACTATTTGTAACAACTAATTAATTATGGATAAGACCATGATCACCAGCTTTCTTCCTTTTCGCTACACAGTCAACATGAATAATCAGCCTTAATTTACCGGATTTATAAAAATGACTATAACAGAAAAAGTTTTCAACCTATGATAGCAAAAGTATACATTTTTGGAAAGCTTGTAACTAGAGGAATTCAGAAATGCAGTTTATATCAGGGAAGGGTTTATTCTTAAACAAATATTTCTGAAAATTCTAAAAATGTATCAAATAAAAATTGGAGATATTCACTAGCCGGTATCATTCCCATACCGACGTAGTAACTTTGACAATTATATATCATATAATGGGTAATTTAATGAGGAATTCAAATATGTAAAGTAAATAATGAGAGGGGTAGGTATAAAAAATATATGGATCTAAAATTAAAAATTAAAAAACTCTGATATTTTTCCGAACATTTCCGATCATACCATTTTAGTTCTTGGTCGTACTATAATTTAATGGCATATTTGGTTTCCTCATGCAATTTCCCTTCAGAAAATGTATACTTTTACTACCTCAGGGGGGCTATACAAGCAAATATAAATGTGTAAAGTTAAATCATGTCGCGAAAGCCAAAATCCGTGTGTAACGCGAAAGGAGGCGAGCTTAAAACACATGACCCTATTTATGTGTTATAGTTTATCCTCGCTTAAGAGTTTTATTGAAATTCAAGTGTATGGGTTTAGTTACCATCACCAGTGTCCAGATCATGAATGTATTGTTAATTATAGGCTAGTCACACTTAATCCTTATCCCTATAATTGATTATTTTATTATGTTCTGGGAAGTCCACTTGAGAGTCAAAGCCAATCAACTGGTCTACTTCAAAGCTTTACTACCACGGTAATCTCTTTTATCAGTTCATTAAGTTTTAAGCTATATTCGTTATTGTGTTGGAGTGACTTATTCAATTCTGTAGCAGAGGATAATTTTAGCTTTGCTAATATATGTTTACCAAGTATCTAGGCAACTACTACTTAAGTCACCCATGCAGCTGTAAGGGAAGGTGGTTTTTTTTAATCAGGCGTTCCACCGGGTCATCAATGTAAGCGATTCAGTCATACTCCATCTTCAGAAGTTTAGTAATTACAATTTTATCTACAATCAAGTTTAAGTTTATCTTTGAGTTAATGTTATCTTCAAACAATGTATTTCACCATCAATCGCATTATTCGTTAATAAATGAAAGGCTTCATCTGATAACTTCAATCCTTTGTGTTCATCGTTTTAATTGCTTTTATATTAAGTTTATATATTATGTACGAATTTTACCACCGGCCACACGACCATTCGATAAAATCATGGCCTAAACCAAACAAAGTCCAGACCGTACCAACCTCCCCCTGCGACACGTTGGGTGCCAATGTCGCAATTATAATTGGGATTAAGTGTGAATAGCGTATAATTAATGATGGTAACCCATACATTTGAATTTCAATAAAACTCTACAAGCAAGTATAAATTATATAACATCAATAGACTTTCTGTTGCACCTGTATAAACTTGTAAATGATAGGAATGATGCAGATTAACGCCATTGGGGCAATAAAACAAGTATGCAATTAAAATAAATAAACTATTTTGATGATCACCTTTCCTTGACCAAAGTGGCAAAATAAAAAACAATGTTTCGAAAAAATCAATGACACAAAAGCTTAAATTTACATACTTGACTTAAAACATCATTATAATGAAATAGAAGAAACATTTTAAAACCTAGCTGAGCAATAATGTGTATAAGACGGACATTGATGGAAGTGCCTGTTACATAAAGGCAGTTTTGCCTTGGCGAAAACGACAGATACTTTGTTATTAATATTTCTACCGAACAATCATAATTAGGCATTGTTATGACGGCATACATTTTCAAAAATATCTTCATTGAATTCTGCATCAGGTTCAATGAACGCGAGTTGTTAAAAAATACGGCCATACGAATTTATACGAAATGAGCTGCGTGATTTGCTGAACCTCGACGCGAGTTTGGGTAAAAACGCGTCTTTAAACAGATGTATCCAAGTATCAATCAATGACACCAATCTTCAAAATCAATATCCTTGTTTTGTCAATTGAATGTAAAAGGTTGCAATGTATCGAACTTTGCAATGTATCGAACTTGTAATGTCTTATTCAGCATTATTTTATCTTCAGGTATTGGACAACGGGTTGCTAATATTGTCATGGTGGGAACGCTTGCAGAACACTTTGACGACAATTATATGCTGGCCGTCACTATAGCTAATAGTGGTTCATCTGTAGCCCTGCTAGTTGTTGCCCCCGTGACTCAATACCTTAAGGATATGTTTCATTGGAGAGGAGCTTTGCTGATTATAGGTGCAATATGTTTCCAAACTGTACCATGCGGACTACTCATACCATCTGGTGCTAGCGCAATAGCCTCTCGGCAACGGCAAGACTACACCCCAGTCGATAGTGGCAATACGAGAAAGCGTGGACGGATTTCGAGCGCTATGCATTATATCATGTCCATAACTCACGTATCTTTGTTTCTTGATATTCGGTTTACAGGGCATATCATTGGTTGGTTTGCTGCCAAATATTCCCTTACAGGATGGCTTATTTTCCTTATTCCGTGTGCAGAAAAGAAAGGTATCGCTCCAAATATGGCCGTCTCTTTGTCTACGTTTGGCGGAATGTCCGGCTTACTCGTTCGTTTTATCGGAGCAATTTTGATAGACCGTAAAATACTTCACGTTACCACACTTCAAGTTTGTTCCTTCGTTGTGTGCGGGTGCCTTTTGATTTTGTATGCCTTCGTCGACTCGTATGGCATGCTAGCAGCTGTAACAGCCGTCTATGGTGCTTTTTCAGGATTCACTTGGTTGACTATCTACTATCGGATAAAACTCATTGTTGGTGTTGACATGATCATTCCTGGACTAGCGTGGTCATCGTTGGCAGGGGCCATCAGTGGTTCTTTAGTTGGAGTCATATCAGGTATGTTATATATAATTATGGTCACTTGTACGATCAATTGATCTAGAAAACGGCATCAAATACATTCCGTGTCCCTGGATCAATGGTCATACACCATTGAGAAACACATCCGATCGGATGTCGAAACTGTCTGGAACAGTAAGTTCAATTTTGGAACTTTATCTATGAAATATTCTTATTATGAACCATGATTATTTTTCATAAGTTAATAACTTGGTTTATTGGATGTTTCTATCTCTTTTACAGGTAGACTTGATGAGCGATTTGGTAATCTTGATGTTGCTTTTATTGTTCTTGGAGCACCTATGCTTTTTGCCGCAGTGTTCATAGGTTTGTCAGAAAGACAAACTCGGCAGACCTCAACATAATAGTCAATAAATGGAGTCGAAGCAGATTCTTAGAATAGTCGAGAATAAAAAATAAACATGATCAGTTCAAGATGGCAGTTACCATGACCCACTTACCCAGTCACCTCCGCAGCCAACTACAGATAGGAACTCGGCACCCTCTTCTCGCTGTCATAACAGTTGCAGTTCCCAGATCAAACATAGCGATAAAAGTTGATAAACACCGGTATTATCTATGGGTGCTCTTCATCTTCATTTCAAAGTTTAAAATCGCTATTATCGGTAGTGCTTACATCCGGGGCTTACCCATGTTACCTGGTCACTTATTATTAATATAATATAATCAATAACAAATATTGAATATATCAAGAGTTCATATTTGAACACTTTGGATGCCTTTAACATGTCCGTGTGTTCACATACGAACTCTCTAACACGTTAATCTTTGTATTTTCAGGCGTTCATCAGATGTTAATGTGTTAATAAGTGAACACTTAAAGAAACTTAATGAACACATCCTATACCTTTACTGTACAATCTTCATGATCTTAGAGCATTAACGCGTTTAAGTGTTAATTATCCGTTACTCTAATCATTAACATTTAGATTTGCAGTGTATTTTAAAACATCCCATATATCGGAGGGAAGTTGCTCTTGGAATTCACAAGCTTCCGGGGCTGCTCTTCGGAAATTATCCATCTGAAAACGAGATAGATGGTCTGCAATGCAATTATTACGACCTGCAATATGGCTTGCTTTGAACGAAATGTTCATCAACAAGCAAGATAGTACAATTTCCCTTACAATTCCCATGATAATGTTGCAAGGGGATGTTTCTTATTCAGTATAGCTACGGTGGCACAGTTGTTCGATTAAAAATGAACTTTCATATTAGCAAGTTCGCTGCCCCAAACTTTAATTGCCACGTAAATGGGAAAAATCTAGGGCAGCTATTGATAGATTTCGATGTAGGACTAACTCTAGCCATTTTCCCTGTGCCCATTTACCCCGATAATATACACCGAAACCTATGGATCCGGCAGCATTTCCAAACAACTTAAAGGTATGATATGATATGATATGATATGATATGATATGATATGATATGATATGATATGATATGATATGATATGATATGATATGATATGATATGATATGATATGATATGATATGATATGATATGATATGATATGATATGATATGATATGATATGATATGATATGATATGATATGATATGATAATATTTTTCTGATTTCCCCCCGATACCGTGTGTGCCAAAAAATCAGTAAAAAATAATCAAACTCATCAATATTTGAGCCTCCAGAGAGCCTCCTTCATATCTAACAAAACCACAGGTACGCATAACAGCACAAGCTGATGACATCAGCCCTTGTACACTGCACACACCACTGATAACAAAATGTAAACGAACCCATGATATAATGCATAGTGAATGTACGGAATACCGTGCAATTGTGTGATATTTGAATTAAAAATACAATTAATATATATTCATACACACAATTCAAAATATGTGCCGCACTGAAAAATAAATTGGTGTCACACCGACACCTTCTTGGAGTCAACTGTAAATGACACTTAAAAAGGTGTTATTTTGACTCCAAAATTGGTGTAATCGTCAATGATATGGGTTTGCACATAATTTACGGTGACACCGTTAAGTGTCCGACGGACACCTTTCAGTGATCATTTAGTGATTTACACCAATACTGGTGTCAGATTAATTGAAATAACTCCAAGGGCGTCAATAATTGGCGGGAAAGCGCACGGTTTTTAGAGGTGTCGAAGCAGCATGACACCAATTGGTGTAATTCTGACACCAAATTGGGCTTCTATCAACATATCAACGCATGCGTTTTCTCGTCGCCATTTTGTCTGCATGTTACGTACCGATCTGCTCCATTTCCAGACATTTTTGATAATAATTATGATACAATTAGCGTAATGTAAGCTTTGTTCATGTTGTTTAATATTGCGCCAACTAACTGATGAAATCAATTACAATTTCATAGTCAGAGACTAGCATTTTGTTAGGCTGTTGAGTCAGGACTCATTTTGGACTGTGTGTCAGTGCATGGACCTACTAGTACTATGTGTGTGTTCGTCATGCATGCATACGATGATACGTGCAACATTACATATAGCCCGATTCATCTGGCTCAGTGGTTCATACGGACGTCTGATATTACGCTAATTGTATCATAATTATTATCAAAAATGTCTGGAAATGGAGCAGATCGGTACTTACCAGTCTTACCGGCTCGTAAACATAGAGGTGACAAATACCCATTTTCCCATTTCCAAAAATTACACCCCAATTAGGGTGTAAATGTATCTCAATATGACACTTAAGAGAGTCAATTTTACACCCCATTTGGGGTGTAATGACATTTTTCGAAAATGGGTCCTCAGGTAACCACCCTAGGTGTCAAAATGAATATGACACCCAAAGGTGTCATATTTTACACCCATAATGGTGTAAATTTGACACCTTTAGGTGGCCAACTGAGGACCCATTTTTTGACACTTGTTTTAGTGTCAAAATGACACCAAAAAAAATATCAGTGCATGTTCTTGCACACAAACTACCCAATTTTCCAAACCAATCGATTTTTATAGACTGCATGCTCTTAAGTTTATAACTAAAAGTACTTATTATTATTTACAATCACATTTCATAGCTTTCTTTGCAAACACCATGGTCCGTGTTATTATAAAAATCAAAATTGACAATTGTTTACAACATGGAAACATCGTTTCGAAAAAAGGTTTCCTTTTTAACAGTAAAAAAGACTTCTTGCGTGCTTTGGTAATAGGAATTCCTTTATCTTAACATTAACAAAATAGTTAATTTAGGCCTTGAAACAGCTTCAAACTCTCACGAAATGTTAGATGGAACTTGGAAGGAAGGCAAGGCGTCCCGCGTTGTAAGGGAATCAGTGGTTGTAATATATAGTAATACCAATCACCAACCTGGATGGAGTCCCTGACGCAACGTCGCCGTATGCACAGCAACGGTATTCACAGCGGCGGTTTTATCGCTATCATGCTGATCCTTGTTCTACTTCTCCGTTCTCAACATCACATACATTTACTTCTTGGAAATGATTATTCAACTGTTCCTCGCTACTGTAGCGGATTTCCGGATTTCCTCCTTGGTCCTTGGTCCTTAAATAGTTAAATTTAACACATGACATGCGACACAATTTTATGAAACGACAGTACCGTCAGGAATGTTTATTTAGAATAATAATTGGCAAATCAACAGAAATTATCCTTAAACAGGTACCAATTGAGCACCTGCGCCTACAAAGCTGTGGTACTTATATCGGTTTCAGCAAATGTGTCACCTCTTGCATATTGGCGGAGGTGCAAGGTCATGAAGGTTGACTTGATGGGGATGTGGTTGTAAATTGCTATTTATTAAGGACGTTTTTTTGTTTTTTTACTGTATTTTGATGATGTTTATCTATTTTTTTTTCATTTTATAGTTTTTTATTAGCATTCCTTTTGCTGAAAAAAATAACATACATCATAAAACAATTCAAATATACATGTAGTGGTACAAATTATATTTACCAAGGGGTGCATTCATGCATGAACAAATATTGTTTAGATTGAACGTATTTTGTATATAAACAGGTAAATTTATACAGAGACAGTGTATTTTTTCCTCTTTCTTATAAACATACATGCAATAACTTTTAAATTTAATTATCTTATTTCTCAAAAAGGTAAAACAAGGTGTGTGTTTTTATTATCCTGCTTTTGTAAATATTGAATTTCAGAATTAATAAGATATTGTTAAAAACATAATCTTTTTACTGGTAATTTCCAAACAGGATCATTTCTTTTTTCATCCGAATATTTGTGTCCAGATTGCTATTAATCCTGTTTTGAACGTCTTTCCAGTACTTTATAGTAAATTCACATTCCCAAGAGAGATGAACAAAGTTTTCGCCATCTTCATTTACGGTACCAATTTTAACTAAAAGGGTATTTGTACAAAGGATTTTGTTTTTCCAGTTATACTGACAAATATTCAACCATTCTTTTTCAGTTAAATATATACCTCATTTATGGTTCAAGTTTTCGGTACATTTAAACTTAACCTTTAATCCAGTAATAAAAATGTTATAAAATTGGATAAAGTATCACACTGGTATGAAAACCTTGAAAAGGATTTGGAAGTGTGATATTTGAACTACAAAGGAGATTTGAGAATGCTTCATGAATAGCTCTTTTCATCCCATGATATTGGAGAAAATTTATTTTGATATTTTATTTATCTTGAATGTCCTTAAGTAATAGGAACACTCCTTCTGTAGAAAGAAGATCATTAATATATTTGATACCAAATTTCTCCCAACTTTTGTACTGTACACATCTATTCCCCACAATAATATTACTATTATTCCAAATCGTCAGCCTGCTTCGATAATTGCCTAACTCATTTTTTCTAGTTTTAATGCTGACTTAGGCAGAATTGCAATTGTGCATTTATCAACACTTTTGATTTGTCAATGACTTAAAAAATTATTACGCATTGTGCATAATGTAATGAAGTCATGATTTATGCAAAAAAAAACCAATTTCGTTGAAAAGTGAGATAGGCAATTATCGAAGCATGCTGACGAAATACTGGAACACAAAACTTGATCCCTATTTATTAGGGTTGAGTTTTGAAGCATAATCCCTCCATGCAATAAGCATACTTTTCCAAAAATCATTTTGACAATCATGAATAATGTGGTTCCAATATTCCAATGATGAATAATCAAAATTGCATGATGGGACATTAAAGGTAGATGACCCGATTTTCAACTTGATGTTTTCTATTTTACATGAAAGGTCATCCTTAAAATTGTTGCATTCCAAAGTTTGAGTTGCATAACTCCAATGGTTCTATTTTTAGAAGCGCAAGGTCAAAAGACATGTGCCCATTGAGTAGTACACAGACTGGTTGGTGGTTAACCACCTTTGGCAGTAATTCACCACATTTTAGCCTATAATTTCCAAATTAAACATTTCTGGCCCCTAATATTTTACAGACATAATGAGAAGAATATGGGGATTCTTCTGATACCAAAATATCTTGATGTGAAAAAAAAATCATAGCCCCAAAAAAGTGATCGGGTCATATACCTTTAACTGTAAATGAATTGTGAATTTTACTCCTATTTTTATACTTAAAATTATTCTTGTCCAAGTTATTTTAAGAGCTTTTGCAAAAGAATCAAACTGAACCATACCGGTGCCTCCCTTCTCATAAGGACGAGCCATCTGATTTCTACTAATCCTGTCAATCTCCCCTCCCCATATAAAATTATGAAAAGTTGAATTTATCTCATTGATGACATTATTCTCCGGGGATGGTAAGGAAAGTATTAGATTGTTCAGTTTTGACAAGAAGTGATTTTACCACTACAATTCTACCCAATACAGTTAGGAACCTTTTTGACCAGTGGTGACTTTGTTTTGTTATAGCTTGCATGGTAGTAGTAAAATTCACATTAACAATAGCACTTATATTTGTACATAAAGTAACACCTAGGTAATTGAATGGTTTTTCACCAACACAATTCATTTCATATTTTTTACAAAGGACTTCTTTACAATTTTTCTCTGCACCAATCCATATAGTACTAGTTTTATCAATATTAATTTTCAAACCGGAAATATCATAAAAATCATTTAGTAACTTAAGAGTTTCCAAAAGTGAGTTTTCAGTCCCATCCAGTATAATAGTGGTGTCGTCGGCATATTGCAAAACTTTATATTCCATGTTGTTTATTTTTATACCTTGAATATCATCATTATTATTATTATTACTAATACTGCAGATTCGGCATTTTTATAAAAAACACGAATCCATTTTTTATAGTTGGTGTGGAGGGTGTTCTTTTCGTCTGTTTTTGATATCACAAAATGTCAAGTTGCGGTGAAATTTCGCCAGGATTATGAAAAAGACGTGGACGCGGTGAGAATTCTGTTGATATATAAAAAGACATGGAAGTGGTGGCCGCTTCCTCATACTGGCCCTATATTTCGGCATTTATAGATTGAAGCCCGTCCTCTATAGTTTGTTTCATCCGTGTACGACAATGCATGCACGACAAGGGGAGGTCGCTCGAGGTCGCTATTTGTTTAAACGTGAAGAGTGACACCGCCCTCTATAGTTTGTTTCATCCATGTACGACAATTCATGCACGACAAGGAGGTCGCTTGAGGTCGCTATCATGGTATTGGTGTGTAGGGAAATACAGAATTACGCCTATATTGAAACCAATTTAATGGGCATGGCATTTTTCTTTTCTTCATCTAATTATTTTTGGTGGCTAATATTTTGGTTGTGATTATTTTCTCTGAACTGCACAGATCAAAAGACAAACAAAAAAGTCATATCGATGAAAGATATTCATATTTGATTTCCAATAAATAATTTAGTATTCGTTTAAGCAAAAACACCCCAACAAACAAACAAACAAACAAACAAATAAATAGCGAATCAAATTTAATTGACTTGCGAGTACACGTTGTCACAACTGTAAAGATTTGCAGTAAAAAATAAATCTTCTCAATGAACATGAACATGCATTTTAAAAATTACACGTATGCATACAAACAAGTTTGTATTATGGCACATGTACTGTAGAAGTATGTACTAACCAGTCTATCAGAACTAGCCAGGGTGACCTAATCCGCATTGCACTGTATTGTTGTCTATTGAGGCGGTATTATCTCTATAGCACCCCAGCCAACACGTATGCATGGGCCCCACGTGGGCTACATGTGGGCAATCAGGGCTAATGAGGGCAATGAATATGTGCGGGCTGACCAATCGGTCCCATATGGGTTTTACAAGGGTCGTAATGGGCTACGTTTTGGGTAAACCTATCAGGGTCCCATATAGGCTGACCACATGGGTCCCATATGGGTTTCACAAAGGCCATAATGGGCTACGTTTGGGTAAACCTATCAGGGTCCCATATAGGCTCACCACATGGGCCCCATTTGGGTATGGATTTCTACACTATGGATTTCATATTTATAAATGTTGATAAATGATTCAATCCACATCAAGCACTATTTCATAATTTAATGGCAAGTAAGAACATAACTTCACACAAAACTGTACACATGAACAATTTTGTTGGAGAATGTTAATAAAAAGCCAAATGACTGAATTGTGCTTGCAATTGCCAGACATTTTTTTGGATATGTAAATAATTCAATTAACAATTACCTAATATAGGTTGCCCATAAGGGCAAGCCCATTTAAAACCCTGATTTGACCCGAATAAAACCCATGTTAACCCCCCCCCCCCCCCCCCCCCCCCCCCCCATTGGACCCATGGGGGCCAACTCGCATAGGCCCCTTCCGGACAAAGTGATCAAATTAGTACAAGTAAGGGTCTCATGTGGGCCCAACTCGCATGGCCCCTTAAGGACAACGTGGCCAAAATATTAAGGGTCCTATGTGGGCCGCCCAAATGGGGCCCACAAAGTGGCACATAAAGGGCCCACATGGGGCCCATGCATACGTGTTGGCTGGGAAGGCGTAAATTAAATCTGATAGCTGAAGGTTATTATATTGAGTGTCCCAGTAGAAAAAAGGTCCGACTGGAACTCTAAAACATCATTTTTCTCCCTCATGGTCACAACTTTTTCCCCCCTTTTAAAAAGAGTTCCCCAACAGTAAATGTGTGTGCATTTTTGGGGTGGTTTGGTTATTACACACTGCCTTGGTATTTTAAAACAAAAAAACCCAGCTTATAGCTGCCGTGTCCGGGTTTCACAAAATAAATTGTAATTCCCACTGATCTAACATGGTCTTCAACCCCAAGTTGACAGTTATGTGGGTATTTCCATTACTGCGTATGAATATACATGATTGTCTTCATTACAATTCTTCTTATTTTCACATAGGCCTACTGGGTGTGTTATGTATAACATGATTGAAATACAATATGTCATCAGTAAGCCATGCCATTATAAGCGGACCAATGCGTCGGGGTGTTTGTGTGTGTGGGGTGTGTTTTTCACATAGTGACGCATGTGTATACGTCATGAGTTTTGTTGTATTACCATACCGGTGTTCTCTCTTCGTTTTTAGAGGGGTAACACATGATTGTTCCAGGATCTTGCAATACTCTCTATTTGACGGCGTTTCGCGGACAATTTTGCTAATTTGACCCCCTTTTCGCACAAAAACGAGGACATTTTGACTGAAAATAACCCCCTTTTTCACTATTTCAAGGACACTTTCTACATAGTCCCCCCATTTGCGCAAAAACGAGGACACGTATGGTTCAAAATACCCCTTTTTACTTCTTCGCGGACATAGCCTCTCCAAAAACACCCCTAATTTGGGGCAATCGCGGACATAGCTTCAAAAAACACCCCTAATTTGGGGAAATCGCGGACATAAATGTCCGCGGAATGTCCGCGGACATGGTACAGAACCCCCCCCCCCCCCTTTTTGGAACGATCATGCGTACCCAACGTCAATGTTGACTGAAACCACCACGCCAAATCGATCATTTAATTACTAATTAATTAAACAAATTTTGGGCATTTGGACTCAAAAACACATAATGAAGAAAACCATATTTCAAAACAATAGGTCAAACATAAAAATTTGACAACAATATATCATACGTCATAATTATGTCACATAAATTAAATACATCTCCGACTTCACGTCCCCATTTGATACCACGAACGAATTATGATAATGCTGACTGGTTAATGCTTCAACGCACCTGTGTTTTATGACAGACGTTCTTCATAATAAAATGTTGATATTGCAAAATATTTTTGTGCCAAATGTGTCATTTAGTACAGTAAGAATATAATCATCATGTCCATTGCTTCTCTATTTATCTAAATATTACGTAGGCAGTTTCGTACTCTCTAAATGTAAAAGAGTGGTTTTCCACTCTTTCAAGGAGTTAAACGCAGGACAACACGTTTTCGAGTGGAAAAACAGTCTAACACGAGGTAAAGGGGATTTTATATGACAATGTTCCACTCTATTGAGAGTGAAAGATTGACTTTCACACTCACTTTAGAGTGGAAAATGTCCACTCTAAAACGGGTTGTCCTGAGTTTCCCTCCCTTCACTCCTTTTCGAGTGAATTTCCACTCTTTCCACTCGTTTTACATTTAGAGAGTATTAGAATAAGTCTTTATTCCAGCTTATATGAAAGGATTCATTGCTTATAATGCCTTAAGTGTGTGATGTATGTTTGTTGAAATTTGTGCCGTTATGATAACATGGTCTCCACCTTTCAATTGCCTCTAATATCAAATTAATAATAAATACAGAATTATAATATGAAACTAGGCGGTCACCCGGGGTTTGTCGGTTCTCGGGTTTAGGCGGTCACCCGGGTTTGGCGGTTCTCGGGTTTGTAGCTACTTCCCTGGATGGATGGGGATTGTGGATGATAATTACTGCACTTTTGCTGTTCCACCACACTTACAATCGACAGAACTTAAAAAATCGACCCCTAGATGACCTTTGACCCCAGACGACCCAAGAAAAGCAACGGCGTTTTATTTTGTCCACGCTCGACTCGCATTCGGGCTTCCCGTCCCCGAGTTTAAGCCCGATCGGACAAACTTTGAAAATTCGACCCTTAGACGACCTTTGACCCCGGAAGACCCGACAAACGCCAACCCGTTTTATTTTTGCCACGCTCGCCTCGAATCGAGCATTGCGATCACCGAGTTTAAGCACGATCCGACCAACTTCAAAAAGTTGACCCCTAGATGACCTTTGACCTCGTACGCTCTAGCGAATGCAAACTTGCTCTTGCGGGGACCGAGCTGCACCCACCCACCGAGTTTGAACGCCGCCCGACCCCGGGAAGGCGACGAAAAAGCGCGCACAGACAGACAGACAAACAAACAGACCAACAAGCAAACAGACAGACAGAGAGTAGCGTATTATTATATAGATGTACGAGGGGCATTCAATAAACACCTGCAACCATTGAAAATCTCTGAACCGTGACACGTGTCAGTAAAATAAACTTATGATACTTAAACTATAAGTCGTACTCTTTTCTCACAGAAAATCTCGAACACGTAGGTCATTTATATCATTACATTTCAGCACTGTGAATACCGTGATCTCAGGGCACTGGTTAGGGAATTCCCTAACCCCTAAATTTAACAATTTTACAATGGCGGGAAATTTAAAAAATGTACAATGGCGGGAAATTTGACAAACAAGTTTATGGCATGCATTAAGTGCAACATTGAAAACTGCATCATTTGTTATTCAAATGACCACTGCTTCATCAATATTGGTGCTATTGTAACAAATGAGGTGTCAAGGAATTTTTTCCCATATTTCGGATTTATTAAGGGTCTTAGGAATTAAACACAGGGTGTCTCGAAAAAAGTGGTTACCATATTTTCGTGCAGTGTTTATATGCGTTAACAGTGTTGATATTGGCGTTTGATTTATAATGCTGATTCTTGTCAATTTTCAGTGCCCAGAGACTATGATGTATATAGTACTGAAATTACATGATAAAAATGACCCACATGTTTGAATTTTTCCGTGAGAAAGGGGTAAGGCTTACAGTTTAAGTATCATTAGTTTATTTTATTGACACATGTCACGGTTCAGAGATTTTCAATGGTTGCAGATATTTATTAAATGCCCCTTGTATGTATTGAGAAATCGTCAAAGAAATATTAATATGAAATATGACAATAAGTTAAACTGTATACGTTTCACAGATTGTTAATATTATTATTTATGTAACGATGAGTATGATTAATAATAATAATTATAAAAATAAGTATAGATATTTATTACAATTCGGAATGGTTAAAGATTGCCACTTATAATAAACTAAAGTGTTGAATGAATATTTTGTAATTTATTCTTGTCCTGTTTTTATTCCAAGTGGTTAATCTCTTTTTCAATAAACATTACAATGTAATTACGGCATTCTTACTATAAGCTTGGATGGCGGTATGAACGTATTAATCATCAACGAAATGTACATCAGATAACTTTTGAAACCTCATCATTACTGACCTGCACATTTCCCGTATCGCATCGCAATATGCACCATAAAAATCATCAACTGCGATACAAACGCGGTTCATTTAAATGCAAGCATTCAATGTAAACACTGAATGCCACAAACACATTTGAATATCTCTCTTTTTCATTGTTTTGATGCCCAAACACAGCAGAGACACAAAATGTAAAACATCTCTCAAGCAACAATTGTGCTTAAAGTATACAATTTTTGAATTTTTGAATTTTTTTCATTAGGCTATTCTATAGAGGGGTAATTTTTCACTTCGGATAATTACCGGATTTCCAAGAGCAACTTTCAAACAAATCTGGATTTCCGGTTCAAATTGATCTAAAATAAATCTGTATTTCCGAACCCCCTTTATAGGGAATTCCGGATTTCAAATGCTTCCGTGGGGAAAAGTCTGGATTTCCAACACTTCGGAAGGAAACAAACATCGGATTTCCGAATAACACTTGAAGCTAAAAAGTCCGGAAATCCAAACCCCTCTTTAGGGATGTGCCCATATTTTCCATGTATGTTAGAGCTGCTGGCAATAAATTCTTGCCAATATTTTGCTTCTTCTGTTAATAAACTCAGCCATGGAAAGGATAAACACATTAAAATATTCAGACAGTTGAAATAACATGAGGGCTTCATAGATGTCAATTCATACAAGATAGATATTTAGTCTTGTACATTCATCATAAGATGGCACATTACATGAACATTAAATCCACTGTGTTTGCATTGTAGCTATAGTTAAATAAAACCATGTCCATGTCACACCTTACGATTAATTGACTGTGCCAGGATACTATAACAATGTGTTTCTGCAAAGCTATCAAAATATCCAATAACTGTTACGCTATTCTTCCATAAATTAGGTAATGCAAGAACATGGTTCCGCTTGTTGGCAAACATACATCGCCAACCTTTTGAATGTATGTGATACAGTGTATGTATGTGATACAGTTTTGTTGACATTAGCATACCAAATTTTAGCCCTAACAACTGCACCTAAAATTGCACCTTCCTTGACTTGAAGGAAGTGCACATTGATCTCAAAAGTAAGGTGCAATTTTGCACCTCAATTGATTTTTTCAGCACAGGGTGTACACACGTAATCAGAACATGTTCAATATGTATACACTCTTAGTAGTGTCAGACCAATCAGAAAGCAAGAAAGCAAGCATTGAAAGTGTCTAATGAACTCCGCGTGTGCGCCGTTCAATGCAGGCCCAGCGCGCTTGGTTTTCATTCGTTGTTTAGGAATCGCGCCGATTTTCACAGCGTGTGTTAGCAAACTTGTTAACATGTTTTTATTCGTTTTTACATAGATCTAAAATGCTTAAATTGTGAATTTTGATTTGTATAGTGTCGTGTATGAATTAGGTCAATACATGCGTATGTTTTGTTTCTCGAAAAAATTGAAAAAATGCAATTGCGCAAATGTTGATGTGCTCGCAATGACACCTACGCATTTATTGACCTATAACCAACGCTCTCTTCACCTGATAATGCATGGCAATAACCATAATAAACTTGTATTCATAAAAGCTTTATAATAAATTTAGACGATATACAGTCCTCAAAAAAATAAATTACCAGGTAATAAATACGCTCTTAACTCAAACATTTTTTGTAGCTCCTATGTTAAAATATTAAATTAGAAAGTTGTAAAGAAAGTGAAGTATCCCCAATCCTCATTTTACTATCGACCGGTGAATTGACGCTAACAATTAATCACGAAAGTGCAGTTTTAGTATGCTGTTCGTCTACACGCAGGATAGTGTGACAAGTGCATGGGCAGCATTGATCAATTCAAGCATCCACAATCCTCATCTTACTATCGACCGGTAAATTTACGCTAACAGTTAATCACTAATCTGCTTATGCTTCACCGAGGCTGCGTGTAGATGTACAAAATGCTAAAAAAACGGACTTTGATTTGGTTTTGGAAACATAGCCGTGTTGATATTCAGTCAATCTTCAAGTGTAATATCTCAAATTAAGGGGGGACTTAAGGAAGTTTTTTGTTGAATTTTGTTAGTGCTGTAATTATTGAACCATGACTCAAATGTGTATAAAAGTATAAATTTTTGGAAAGGAAATGGATCAGAGAATCCAAATTTGGCGTCAATTTTGACCAAAAAAGTAGATTTTTTGAGAATTTTTTTTGAACAAAGCTAACAAACATAATTTTGAGTTAAATTTTTTTTAAATCTAATCCAATATTTTTTTGAAATTTGGACAAAAAAGTGTAAAAAATAAATTTAAAAAAAAAAATCACTTTTTTGGCACTTTTTGGTCAAAATTTTCAAAAATATTAGATTAGGTTTTTAAAAAAAAATAGCCCCTTCATTAGTGTCTTAACATCATGATAAAGTGATTTGGCCATTTTTTACTCAAAACTATTTTTTGTTAGCTTTGTTCAAAAAAAATTGGGTCAAAAAGTTAATTTTGTGATTTTCTCAAAAAATCTACTTTTTTGGTCAAAATTGACGCAAAATTTGGATTCTCTGATCCATTTCCTTTCCAAAAATGTATACTTTTATATACATTTGATTAATAGTTCAATAATTACAGCACTCACAAAATTCAAAAAATCAAATCTAAAACTTCCTTAAGTCCCCCCTTAAGAGAAGCCATTTCTTTACAACTTTATTAATTCATATTTCACGTAGGCGCTATATTTCTGCGTATTTATTACCTGGTAACTTACTTTTTTGAGGACTGTAATTGTCCATAAAAATGGGAAACAACTGATCGGTCGTAACCACCTGGCATTGTCATCTTTTAAATCAGGCATGCAGTAGCGTGAATTTTGAACTCACCTAATTCGATGTACATTCATCAAGTGATTATTTTGTTCACATGTATTTCATGCTTTTGATGCGTAGGTCCAAACCTTAATCTATCAACTTTTACATATATCTTAAGGCACTAAACCATGCCGGAAGGTTGCAGATCCTGGCTACTAGCGTTCGGCGCTGCAGTACTCATACTGATACAGCATGGTTCTTTGAAAGCAATGGGAGTTATGATGTTAGATATCCAGGACAGTTTCTCTTCAAAGACGTGGATAATTGGCAGTATTACGGCCCTTATGACGGGAACTGGTAGTCTATTCGGTAGGTTCTATTACGCCTTTTCACACTGGGCCAACGATCGACCTTTTGACGATCGAATGTCCTTTACTAGGTGCAATAACAGTCGCTGACTAAAAATGGACCACTTCTCTGTGTGAATTCAATGACCGATGACCGATCACTTTTCTTGTCCGTTTTGAAACGATCGATCGGCATAAGATCGATCGTCGGGCCAGTGTGAAAAATCTTAAGGAAGCCCAGCAAAACTAGTACGTATGGCTCATACGTATAAGTGAATTGTACATGTACTCAGACTTATACGATAGTCGCCAAAGTGATATCATGCATCAGCATACGTAAAAGCAACTCTGAAAAGGTGAAAAGTCTAAGCAAATATTTCTATATTACTATGGAAATAACTCAATAATTATTTGTTTTTATACCTCTTATAACTCTTTGCTGATGATTAATCAAAACTAAATGAACTTTAATGCCACTCTGGCAACCACATCTATATGCCTATTTCTTAATTTACTCAGCAGCTGTCATTTTTAAGCTTGTTTGCAACAACTTAGGGCGCGTTCCCACTGTGGCTGTTTGATACCAGGACATGGACTCGATGCTACATCGAACCTACTTCCAAACCTAGTGGGAACGCGCAATAAGGGGTTCGACCCTACATCAACGATGTAGGGTCGAAACCTACTCGAAGAGGTAGTCTCGCACCTAGGACGTGGTATCAAAATCGCTAGTGAGAACGCGTTTTACTTATCGTATGTGGACTCGTACCACTTGTTCCACAATAACAAGCGTGTTGCGCTGCGTCAGACTGCGCCGCCGCCCGCCGCGCGCTTCAAAATGCAATTTCACGCGGCCAAATGTCATGCACGCGTGGTATTTACGCAGTAAGTACGCATGGCGCACTCGCTTAAACTTGTAAACAAGTAACATCCGGGTAAGTGGACTCGATACCACATCTGTATTTTGATGTATTTTAATCGCACAATGAGAACGTAACATCACTGTTATGCATGTAGACTCGCACCTAGGTATGAGTCCACATTCGCACAGTGAGAACACGCCCTTAGATGTACATGTATGTGGAATAGATAAATCATGTTATTCCTTTCACGCTGTATTTGATTGGAAAACAGTACTTCACTACTTCATGCTGTCTTCGACATTGACACAACCTCAAACACACGTTTACAGGCTTTATAAACCTATTTAAATAAAAACAATTAATGTGATAAGAGGACCAGGTTTTGGTACTTTAAAATAACCACTTTTTCGTTATTCAAAGAATCAAATAAAAGGACCATTTTTAATATTATCTCAGAGATACGAGAATTTACAAATTGGCAACACATTCTTCAAAAAACCAAGCAAAAACTACTGGACCTGGGAAAGCCCAAACGGAGCAACTCACAACATGATAGACTACATCATTTGTGACCACAAAAGAATATTACGGGATGTTGCAACAGTACCGAAGGTTGACATGGGAAGTGACCATCGATTTGTCAGAGCCAAAGTGAGGATAAATAAGAAGATGGAGAGGCTGAGAAGGACCAAAAGAACCAAAAAGAGACATATTGATATAGAAGTGCTCTCCAACAAACAACAGCAATTCAAACTGGAACTTCACAACAGATTCGCAGCACTAGAAGATCTAGCTGAAGATGGACCACTTGACCAACTCTATGATCAAATTGCTAATACATTCATGGAGGAAGCAGAGAAGCTGGCAAAAGAAAAGAAGAAAATAGTAAACAACACAGATCCGGAGAGAGAAGACATTCGTAAACTCAATGAGAAAAGGAAAGCTCTGAAACCCCTCAGACGGATATCACCCCGTAACCAGATAGAATACACTGAACTAAATAAGACAATCCGTAAGATGCGTCGAAATCAAAAGAGAAAGTACAGAACTAAAATGGTGAGGAAAGTACTAGAAAGTAACAAAGGACCAAAAATCATCAATAGGAAATTTGAAGAAGGGAGGAAGCTGCTAGCAGCAATTAAAACAAAGGATGGATCAGAAGTTACAGACAAAGTAAAAATAACAAAGACCATTGAAGAATTCTACAGAGAACTATACAACACAGACAAACCAGACTGGAGACAGAACGAACACTGGAGTAGAAAAGCAGAGAATGTTCCACCTATTCTCAAGGAAGAAGTGGAGAGTGCAGTAAACAAGATGAAGAAAGGAAAGGCTCCTGGTGAGGATCAATTAACATCAGACATTCTCAAGTTAGGAGGAGAAGAAACTGTAACAATCCTAACCAAACTGTTCAACAAGATCATGCAACTTGAGAAAGTGCCTACCCAGTGGAACGAATCAAAGGTTGTTATATTGTTCAAGAAAGGGGATATGAAGGACATAAAAAAACTATAGACCTATCAGCCTGCTGCCTCACATGTACAAAGTCTTTACAAGAATTATTCTTGCCAGAGTTGAGAAACAGCTTGATGAAAACCAGCCCAGAGAACAAGCAGGTTTTAGAGCAGGATTCAGGACATCAGACCATCTTCAAACATTGAGCCAGGTTATAGAGAAGTCGAAAGAATATCGCTTCAATTTATGTCTCGGTTTTGTAGACTATGAGAAGGCATTTGACAGTCTAGACCACCAGTCTCTATTAAATGCGCTGGAAAAGCAGGTCAGTGATGAAAAGTACATCCGCCTAATCAAGGCAATCTATAAGGATCCAAGTGCTAGAATCCACCTGGAGAGCACCACAACCGAAGCCTTCAAAATTCTGAAAGGTGTGAGACAAGGTGATCCAATCTCCCCAAAGCTATTCACTGCAGCCATGGAGGATGTTTTCAGAAATCTGGATTGGCAAGGTATGGGAGTTATAGTCGATGGTGAACACCTTACCCATCTCAGATTTGCAGATGACATCCTACTTCTCAGCCATGAGCCCCAGAAATTGCAGAAGATGATCCGAGAACTGAGTGAAGAGAGCAACAAGGCTGGACTTAACATGAACATCAAGAAGACAAAAGTGATGATGAGCAACAAGCTGAAAGATTATGCTATAACAGTTCAAGGAAAAACCATAGAAAGAGTGGACAGTTATATATACCTGGGCAAGAAGATTTCTCTGGAAAATGAAACAGCAGGGGAAGTGAACAGAAGGATACAGCTAGCATGGGTGAAGTTTGGTAAGCTCAGCTTTATCTTTCGTGATGAAGAACTACCTTTGTCACTAAAGCGACCAATTTTCAACCAGTGTATCATTCCAGTGCTATCGTATGGCTCAGAAACATGGACAACAACTAAGAGGTTGGAGAAGAAGCTAAAAGTCACTGAGAGGGCAATGGAAAGGATATTGATTGGCGTTACAAGAAGGGACAGGGTGACCAACACAGATTTAAGGAAGAAAACAAAAGTGAGGGACATCATACTGGAAATAAAATCAAAAAAATGGAGATGGGCTGGCCATCTAGCCAGGAGGAAAGACAACAGATGGACTCATAAATTAACAGACTGGATCCCCAGAGCATTCACCAGAGGAAGAGGCAGGCCAAACAGACGGTGGATAGACGACATCATAGAGTATGGCAACGTTACTTGGAAGAGGACAGCTCAGGACAGAGTGAAATGGAAAATTGATGAAGAGGCCTTCCTTCTGCAGTGGAGTGAAATAGGCTAGATAGATAGATAGATAGATAGATAGATAGACGAGACTTATCTTATAATTGAAAATCGGCAAAATAGGATTTTGTTTTCAATCTTGAGAATTACTGTGAAGGGTGGCCTTTCCCTTGGAAACGTGGTTTCGTTCCCAAACCAGCCCTCTATCATTGAATAGCTTTGAATGTCCCGTTCCCAAGCCCGCCCTATATTGAAATATCTAACTTAGGGAGCAGTTCCATTTGTACGCGATAAAAATTGCGAGAATGTTCCGGGCCCCGATGAGTTTTTTTATCGCGAACAGTTGCGCGAACAGTTGCGAGAAGCAAAGGATTACGTATTACCGCTTGTTTAAATATAACAAAAGATAAGTGGTCGGTATGTAAATAGAGCTTCGGGCTATTTATTCTAGTTTTAAGGTACAAATTCAGCATTTCATGTTTTTAGAGATAATGTTATTGATTATGGATGTTTAACGTAAATTGTATTATCCTCGTGTATTTGCTAAACAATGTCCCGCTCTATTTGCTAAACATACCACAGGGTATGGCAGAAGCCTCGTATCGGGGCCTGATGACTTTTTTTATCGCGAATCAACTTGAAAAACATCGGGTCCAAAACATATCAGGCCCCGATACAGTCGCGATAAATTTATCGCGTATAAATGGAACTGCTCCCTTATAAGATTGTAAAATTGACGGCAGTGCGTCAATAAAATGCACGCCCTCAAGCCGGAACGCGCTCCCCTTCAAGAGCTGACTGATAATGTGTTTTTTCTTCTAATCTCGATGTGATGTCTTAGGTATGTTGACCGATTTGATATGTAAACAAGTTCATCCTCGATGGGTTGTCGTGATATGCGGATGTGTAACGTTTGTTGGCTATGTCGTAAGTTCACAGGCGTCTGCGTTAGCGTTGTTTTCACCGTTCCTCATACTTTGTTGCGGTAAGATGGAGTATTTATGATAATAATACTACAATGTTGGGGGGTTGGTCAGTTAGGAATTTGCCATATTTAACCCCTTGGTGAGGCACCAAAGTCAATATTTCTATCAGCATTTTCAATGTTGGTACGCGTCCTACTGATGAAGTTTATATACACGCAGTGAATCAAAGTACCGTGGGTTGAGAAACCGATAGCTATAGTTTTTTTGTATTCCCTCAATTTCACCTCTCAACATGAAGATGAAATGACAAAATGTTTGGTCTGGGGTCCGAGAAAAAAGTGTGCAGCACCATATTGTTATGGAGGAAGTGGATTGATTACAAAATCCTATATTTTTTTCTAGTATGTTGCTGTGATATTGGTGTATATTAATAAATCAATGTTTGTCAGCTTATACTACCTAATTTTGAAAGTTACATGAACATTGGATATTGCATTTTCTTAAACATTTACATTTTGGCGTAAAAATTGATCATGGGGGCGTTTTTTCAAGATTGTTCTCAAGTTTACTTCCATTCGATATTTTAAAGTTTACAGCTCGAAAAAATATTTGAATCATTTGATCACAATTAGTTTGTTGGGCTCATTTCAACGTTTCCTTGCAAGGCTCCTATTCAAATGAACAGGGCCAAGTCACTTTTCATTATGTACAATTCAATGTAGGCATCCAAAATGGATGAGCTAATGATCGTTACGGTCAAACTAATTGTGATAAAATGCTCACATGTCTCGAGCAGGTCAATGATCAATTTTCCCCCAAAATGTCAATTCTTAAGAAAACACAATTTCTATTTGTCGTGCAATATTCCTAACAAGGTATTTTGACCCTTGTTGAAAAGATTAATCGGGATTGGTGATAAACATGAGAAGAAAGTTCATTGTATCTAATCCAAATTTCCACTTACTTGTTATTGTGGACGTTTCGGCAAACACTGTTGCCTTTATCAACACATGATAGGTAGTG
Source organism: Ophiura sarsii (assembly GCA_035610835.1). Lineage (NCBI taxonomy): Eukaryota > Metazoa > Echinodermata > Ophiuroidea > Amphilepidida > Ophiuridae > Ophiura > Ophiura sarsii. The sequence continues at coordinate 20,591,404 of CM069446.1, forward strand.
AGTGATTAACTACCGCTATCGACGCTAGTATCAAGTAAGTGGAAATTTGGATTAGATACAATGAACTTTCTTCTCAGGTATTTTGACCCATTTACATAATATTTGGATACCAAATTCACAGCACAATGCCAGAAAAGGAGCAATTCGAAGGATTTTGTAGTCTAATTCACTCCCTCCACAAATATCAGTTATGATGACACAAGAGGCGCTCTGCAAACCTTTTTCGGACCCTGACTGATTATTTAAGAAAAACAAAAAGTGACCCATTTATAACCTACTCCTACTGTAAGCTCCAAGTGTCAACAAATGGCACCAATATTCAAAATTGTTTTGTATATTGAAGTAGTTAATATCTTTATCAAATGTAAAAGGTAGTATGGCATAACAATGTATTGAACTTGTAATGACCTATTCTGCATTTATTTAATCTTCAGGTGTTGGTCAACAAATTGCTCGTCTTGTTACCATAGGAACAATTGTTGAACACTTTGACGACAATTATATGCTGGCCGTCACTATAGCCAATAGTGGTTCACCTGTAGCTCTGCTAGTTGTTGCCCCCGTGATTCAATACCTAAGGATATGTTTCATTGGAGAGGAGCTATGCTGATTATAGGTGCAATAAGTTTCCATATTGTACCATGCGGACTACTCATACCATCTGGTGCTAGCGCAATGGCCTCTCGGCAACGGCATGACTACACCCCAGTCGATGGTGAAAATACGAGAAAGCGTGGACGGATTTCGAATGCTATACATTATATCATGGCTATAACTCACGTATCTTTATTTCTTGATATTCGTTTTACTGGGCATATCATTAGTTGGTTTGCTGCCAGATATTCCCATACAGGATGGTTAATTTTCCTTATTCCGTGTGCAGAAAAGAAAGGTATCGCTCCAAATAAGGCCGTCTTTTTGTCAACGTTTGGCGGTATGGCCAATCTACTCGTTCGATTTATCGCAGGAGTTATGATAGATCGTAAAATGATTGATGTTACCATACTACAACTTTGCTCCTTTGTTGTGTGCGGGTGCCTCTTGATTGCGTATGCCTTCGTCGACTCATTCGGCATGCTGGCAGCAATAACTGCCGTCTATGGTGCTTTTTCAGGATTCACTTGGTTGACTATCTACTATCGGATAAAACAAATCGTTGGTGTTGACATGATCATTCCCGGATTAGCGTGGTCATCGCTGGCTGGGGCCATTAGTAGTTCTTTAGTTGGAGTCGTTTCGGGTATGTTATTACAATTTTATAGCAGACTTGCAGTATTCCATTTATCATAATTTCTTCGACATTGTGCATTTAATGAGAAAACGAAAACTGTTTGATTATCTCTTCTTTCACCAAGAGTATTCTCCTTAAAGTAGAATGATGAAAAAGCAAACAATGCATATTCTTACATAGTGGGTCTGGTTTTAGATGTTAACAGGCAAATTCATACCTTAAAGGTGCGTGTGGTCATCGCGTTAAGATGTTCAAGCACGACATACACAAAGTTGCCGGCGTATGGGTTGTGCGTATAACGCAGTGTTGGGTGCGTGCGTGTGCTAAATAACGCGATTATTAGAAGCAGGAAGTTGGTAGACAACTCGCTGCTGGATTCGCCGATTTTATAAAGGGGGGTGGAGAATTTGTTGTTGCTTCATTAAAATAAATCTAATAAAAAGCGTTGTTTTATTGTAAAAGATCAAAATAACCAATAAACTAAATAAGAAAGAGAATAAAATATAGTTCGTAGCTGTTTTGCCTGCTCAACGACTCAACGTATACATAACAAAACAGCTACGAACTATATTATATTCTCTAATTCTTAATAGTCTTTGCAAGATATCAGTTTCCTCAAATTCTAAAAAAGACCAAAATTTTGCGAAGATTGAAAATTGAAATGTCTTAGATTCATCATGTATGTGTTAATCTACTGCTGTCTGATCTCTAACAACGAAAAACTCTATGTGGACCAAAATAAGATGCAGCCTCTTTTGAAACTGGGCACTTTATACGTACAGGCTGTCCCAAAATGATTAGTACCCATCGATGCCCAAAGTTCAAAAAAAAAATCATCATCAAAATTAATCATATTAGATCTGGTTTTTTTATCAAATGTGATACACTGTACCTTTTCATTAGAATTTTAGATCATGAATATCGGACTTATTTAACTGAAGTTACACTCCATTGTGGAAGACATGGTGATTTCACCTTTTGGGCATAATGCAAACTGCAAACAGCTTGTTTGAAAGACACTAATACGAGGGTCAGTCAGTAAGTAATGAAAGTGATCATAGTATGGAATGCATGGGTGATTCTATTGAGGGATAATGTTATCAATACAAATTATGAACCTTTGTCTTTCAAACAATACACTTTAGGATTTTTTAGTATCAACTATGACGTCATATCATTAGGGTAAACTAAGTACACTTGGGACACTGCCTGAAATTGGTCAATATTTGGCTGGATATGTAATAGGTTGAAATATGGGTTGTTTGAAACATTTGCGTGTATCTCGGCAATGCAAGCATAGAAACAGATAACAATTGGTGCATAGTTAGAACACACAATAATCTCTGTTTCACACTTTTTTAGATCCGAATTCCTTAATACAAACAAGAAGTGACCATCTCAAATACGCTTTTATTAATCAAAATCCGCAACAATAAACCTTAGAAAACAACAAAGGATAAAGAACAATGGAGGGATTATAATTGAATAAATTGGTGTGGGATGTAAAGCAATAATAGTGGGCATTTCAAAAGGAGCTGATCATAAAATTTCCTCAACTATTGAAATTATGTGACGATTACTTTAACAGTACACATCTAGTAGCTTTTAACTAGACTTTTAAACAGGTAAAGACGTGGTCATGGGTAATTAGCAGTGGCTTAGTCTTCTTTTTCATATTGGGGATGCAATTTCCTACAAACTTGGTGAAAATTATATAGGCCCTTGCTGTTTAACCTCACGAAATCCATTCTCCAATGTGAAAATGAAATATAAGCGACTGGTAATTCATCACATACCACTTCATTTATAAGTCCCTAAACACTTGTCAAATGAAACAATGCATGGGGTCACTCTTGTGTGACGAACTTCTTTTACCCTTTAATTTGAATTAAAGAGAAGAACTATCAATGATTTGAACACCCGTAAACTAATAACAGTTACAACAGAAAGACACACAAGATTATATTAGTAGACAAGGGATTATGCGAATACACGAGTTTCTTTCAAACAAGCTGTAATAACACACACATTTTTAGCACTTTGTCAAAAGGTGAAATCACCATATCTTACATAATGGAGTGTATCTTGAGTTTGATAAATCCGATATTCGTGATCTAAAATTCTAACGAAAGAGTGCAGTATGACAAAGATGATGACAAACAACGAACCTAATCCCATTGATTTCGATGATGACAAAAATGATTGAACATTGGGCATCGATGGGTACTAATCATTTTGGGACAGCATGTATCTATTACGACATAAATCTTTGTTCGTTGCATGATTCCAAATGAATCATAATTACTTTTAAGTTAATAACTTTGTTTATTGGATGTTTCTATTTCATTTACAGGTAGACTTGATGAGCGATTTGGTAATCTTTATGTTGCTTTTATTGTTCTTGGAGCACCTATGCTTTTTGCCGCCATGTTCATTGGTTTATACACACGCTATCAGTTGTCAACTCGGCGAACCTAACAGAATAGTCAATAAATGGAGTATAAGTAGATTCTCAAAACCATATATGATCTTAGAATAGTCGAGAATGGCAGTTACCATGGATACCCACTTACCCAGTCACCCCCGCAACCAACTGCAGATAGGAACTCGTCACCCTCTTCTGTTCGGTGTCGCTGTGATAACCTAGCAGTTGCAGTTCCCAGATCAAACATTGTTAGCGACAAAAGTTGATAATCACCGGTATTATATTCAGTCCCGTGTATGAATGCTCTTTATCTTCATTTTCAGGTTTAAAATCCGGGGCTTACCTGTACACTAGCCTAATCGATACAAAATATTGACGTCTTGAAAAACGTTTTCTTAGTTCTTTGGATAGACTAGAATGATTAAATTATGTGTTTATCCTTATTAACAAAGGAAGAAAAGAAATCATAAAAATAAAGATCACTGTCATCATTTTTAGGGTTTTATTGGTAAGCTGTGTTTATGGTTCTGTTGTTGTGCTCAAATTATTAATTATCACGCCTTATCAAAGGTTTACGTCCCTTTTCCAGTGGTTAAGGCGGAAATAACACACTTGCGCTTCCATAATCGTTAAATATAGGGAGCCCTTTCCGGATGAGTCTCGACCGTTGTTACACAGCGTTATTGCGTAATAACGATCATTCATAAATACCGAGCCTTAGGTTAGTTTCGGAATTACCCTTATTGTATTTATTTCTGAACAACGACCCTTATTGTATTTTTATAATAAAGACCCATATTGTATTTTCGGAATAACGACCCTAATTGTATTTTCAGATTAACGACCCTTATTGTATTTTCGGGACAACGACCCTTATTATATTTTCGAATTAACGACTGTTGTTATATTTTCGGATTAACGACCCTTATTGTATTTTCGGAATAACGACCTAATTGTTTTTTTCGGAATAATCACCCTTATGGTATTTTCGGATTACCGACCCTTCGGAATAATGACCCTCTTGTTTATTTCGGAATAATGACCCTAATCTTATTTTCGGAATAACGACCTTTTTGAATTTTCGGAATGATAACCCTTCGGAATAACGACCCTTACAGTTATTTTGGAATAATGACACTCCGGAATAATGACCCTTATTGTTCTTTCTAATTAACGACCCTTCGGAACAATGACCCTCCTAATTATTTCGAAATAACGACACTTCGGAATAACGACCCTTATTACATTTTCGGAATAATGACCCCTTATAGCATTTTCGGAATAACTACCCTTCGGAATAATGACCCTTTAGTTATTTCGGAATAATGACCCTTCGGAATATCGAGTAGACCCCAGGTTGACAGTCATGTGGGTATTTCCATTACTGCGTAGGCCTGTAGACATACATCATCGTCTTCATTACAATTCATCTTATATTCACATACTGGGTGTGTTATGGATAACATGAATGAACATGTATTTCTGTTCAAATTAAAATATTCAGATGCGTAGATCATATTGATTTTACGAATTATGTTCAATTACTCACTGAACGATGATTCTAATAACAGTTCTCAGCACATGAAAAGTGGCCAAAGCTGAAATAGACATGGCTTGACAAGTAGATTTCCCACAGGTTGTTAACGAAAGGTCAAAAATAGGCAGAAATAATTCCTATGACACATAACCATTCAAGGTCCCATATTTTTAATTCTCGTGGTACTTTATGACACGCCACGTACAATTGCCATGTTCCTCAGGATGAACATGATGAACATATATAATATGTCATCAGTAAGCCATGGCATTAAAAGCGGACCCGTATGCGTCGTGGTGGTTTTTTGTGGGTTATTTTTATATATTGACGCACAGTGTACACGTCATGATTTTTGTATTTTTATTTCCATACTCCAAATCGATCATTTAATTACTAATTAATTAACCAAATTTTGGTCATTTGGACTCAGTAAAACATAATGAAAAAAACATTGACACACAACTTTAACACTAACGCTCTTGAGTACTACGAATACTACAATGCGGTGTGCTTGTGTCACCCGGCTCGGCAGTTTTTCGATGAAATGATGTCCCAGGGTTATGGAGCGATTTGTTTTCACTATTTTCTTTTTTCATTTTTTCCCCCTATTTTGGTCTCATTAACCCCACTCTTGAGTACTTCGAATTACTACGATGCGGTGTGGTTGTGTCACCCGGTTCGGCAGTTTTTCGATGAAATAATGGCCCAAGGGTATATACAGGGCGGAATATACTCCGCCATGTATGGTTTTCCCCCGTGGCCTAGCGGTAGAGCGTCTGCCTCTGAACCCAGAGGTCCGGGTTCGAGCCCCGGGGGAGTGTGGGCACTTTTCCCCCTCGCTATTTGGCCGCGGAAAAAAAATCTTTGGAAAAGGTGCCTCGGGGGTTAGGATTAATAAAGAAAACAATATTTCAAAACAATAGGTCTAACATAAAAAGCATAGCATTCAATCATAGCATCCACACACCTGTGTGCACCCCTGCCTGCTTGAAATGTATGAATCGACTTGACACAAGCTCTTTTGATAGGTTTATGCCAAGTCAAATTGAATGTGTATAAAGAATAAATATTGCATTTATCTCCTTCTACATGCACATGGGTAGGCCTATCTGGATTTATGGGCACATTATTATCTGGACTATTTAAGGGCATCTGTAATAAGTGGATTTTAAGGGTGCATGGGGTATTAGGGTAAGGCCATAGTAAGGCCTATCTGGATTATCAAGGACACCTTGGTGGTTGTTTAGGTCTCAAGGGATATATTAAGAATATTAAAAGAGTATCTGGGTAGGCCGCAGGCGCGTAGCCAGCTTTCCCG
>CM069446.1:20598014-20682553 GCA_035610835.1 Ophiura sarsii
TTATTCTTTGATTTGATTATTCTTTGATTTGATTATTCTTGATTTGATTTGATTTGATTTGATTTGATTTGATTTGATTTGATTTGATTTGATTTGATTTGATTTATTTTATTTTATTTTATTTTATTTTATTTTATTTTATTTTATTTTATTTTATTTTATTTTATTTTATTTTATTTTATTTATTTTATTTTATTTTATTTTATTTTATTTTATTTTATTTTATTTTATTTTATTTTATTTTATTTTATTTTATTTTATTTTATTTTATTTTATTTTATTTTATTTTATTTTATTTTATTTTATTTTATTTGCAGATCTAATCTGATCTGATCTGATCTGATCTGATCTGATGCGATGCGATGCGACGCAGGTTGATTGATTGATTGATTGATTGATTGATTGATTGATTGATTGATTGATTGATTGATTGATTGATTGATTGATTGATTGATTGATTGATTGATTGATTGATTGATTGATTGATTGATTGATTGATTGATTGATTGATTGATTGATTGATTGATTGATTGATTCGTTTATTATGTTTATTTGTTACTTCGTTATAAAAAAATTAAATTCAAATGTTTCCGAACACTGTAAAACTAATCATTGGGCTTGGCAACCCTAATTTTAATTAAACATATTTAACATTTGTGCGCGTTTTTCGCGCATTTGTTCAAAATGTTTCATTCAACATAGATCGTAAAACTAAATTTGGGCTTGGCCACCCCATTTCTTTTGCTTCATTATCAATCCCGAAAACCTAGCTACAATCAAGGAAAATAATAGTTGGCACACTTGACGCAACTTATTACAAATATACCTGTGCTCGCAATTGAGATCAGACTTGGGACATAGCACTGTTTAATAAAAAGCAAAAGTCTCCCCCTTTCTTATATCCTTCCCCATCCCCCATCAATCAATGTTGGGGGACCTACCATGGCTTCTGATAATATGACTCGGATCAACATTGCCTCCGGGGAGAGCGGGTTTTTTCCGTAATTAAGACAAAGTGTGCCAACCTTTTTTTCCTTGATTGTAGTTAAATCTATTAAAGGGACACCATGTCATGTTGAATTGTTTTAATCTTAATTAATTTACTTCAGAATTCAAGATGAACATTAAAAATCGGTAAAATGCTGATCTGGCCAGATCAGCATTTTTGAATCGACGTTTTGTAGTACAAAGCGGACTGATTTTTCTTAATCCTTAAAGGTGTAAGTTCATACATGTATACAATTGCAAAAAATATACAAATAAAAGTTTTTATCATATATTTTTGTAATTGAGGGCGCTGCCTCCACCGCATCTCTTAATGCCCCTTTAAATACAGATTTGTTTGTGTTTTGGGGAGTCATACAAATAATCAACATCTGAGTTAGGGGGGGGGGGGTTATAATATTATATTCGCTCTCATTTAGGGGATCATTAAACAAATGATGACGATGAATGAGATGTTGGACATGACCGACCCCCTGGGCCCCTTACCAAAATGATGTGAATCTACTGGAAAGTTCAATGACCCATTACGTTCAGGGCTCAAAATAAGCGGGACTTGGAGATTCTTTCCAGGGATTGTTTCTTCTTCTTCTTCTTCTTCCCGTAAAGTGCTGCCTTCAAATGGTTGAAGATAAACGCACTGTAACTCTCTGACACTTAGCATGCTTAGAGAGATGAGATTTTTGTGTACAGGTTAACAGACCCGGGATGATCCCCTACTCTTTACGATGAGGTCTGCAACTATTTAACGTGTTCAGGGTGAGCGTCTGAATACACGGAACCAACGGCTTTACGTGACTCTTCGAACCACGGCGCAACTGACATTCACTGTATATAGCACGTTAGCGAATGGGGTAGAGGAGAAATTCTACAATTAAATCGATCATCAGCTAACCACGGAAAGAAGATCCGATAAACTAACCTAACTGAATTCATGGTTATTAGCATAAAATGGCTCCCGGTTGACCTCCTGTACAAAAGACATTATCAGGATACTACTCGGTGCCCATAAGTGTTATTTTTTGAACCTGTGTCGGGATCTGTGTTAAACTGGTGCGTGGCATTTTCCACTCATTTGACTTAATAAAAGGTTAACACAATACAATATTCATTGATATTAGTATGTTTGTTGTTTTCAAAATGTCTCCTTGTTCTGTTGCTCACAATGCAAAGGACCAGGAGCCATTTTCCATAACAGAATAACTCCTATCAACACCTACCTGCTTATTTGGAGGTGGGTCACGTTTTGGGGTATATCTCAATGCCCTTAATAGAGGTCTATAACTTATAAGTTAGGGGGTGGGGCGATGACACATATCGAACAGGCTATCCTATACGCCTACAATAGTCCAATTGCCAAATATACCTGCTGTATTGACATTTCAGTAACTTATGTTTGTTTGTTTGTTTGTTTTTAATTCAAACAAATATTATTCCATATGGCATATATTTATATCATTATTATAACTGTTGATCATTGCTGTGCTGATTACAGATATAAATATTGTAGAATAAAAGTTTAGCCACAAAATCCACAATGAAATTGTTTTAGCGTCCGCGGCTACCCGCATTGTGTTTTCCACCGTCGTCTGACTTTAGACTATAGACTGTGTCACTACGGCCCTCTAGAAAATATCGTATTTCTAAAAATAATTAAATCATAATTGAATGGCTAAGGGGATGCAAGCGCGGATGCAGGATGGCCAACCCCCGCCGGGTGCTGGAAAATGACGATCAGTAACGAGCGAAACGAGCGAAACGAGCGAAACGAGCGAAGCGAGTGCAGCGTCCTTGCGGTGTGGGGTTCGGCCTCTATAACGTTTTCTGGACCATATTAGTTAAAAAACTTGATTTTGGGGGCGCTTCGCACGTATTAGTTTCAATATTAATCATTCAAGCATAACAAGAGGGTATCAGGAACGGTTTTTGAACCATTTATAATACAAAAATGCAAACTTTTGCGCGATTCGCGCGTATTGGTTTTAATGTTAATTATTCAAGCATAACAAGATGGTTTCAGGAACGTTTTCTTGACCATTTGAGTTAAAAAACTGGTAATTTGTGCGCGCAAAGCGCGCACTTATGTTCAATATTTCATTATTCGCGCATAACAAGATGGCTTCGCGCGTTGTAGTTTTAATGTCACGTTTTCATCTTTCATTATAGTGTCTCAAGTTCGTTATTTAGCGTGTTTATGAACCAAGCCAAAGTTTATTTAAAATATCAAGGGCCCCTTGAACCCTCGTCAAGGCCTTCGCCCCTGAGCCCACGCCGTAGTGGTGAAGACTTACAAATTTACAGCACCGGCCATACAAAATATACTTCCAAGTGCCCGGGGGGGGGGGGGGGGGGGATACTCGACTTTCATCAGTGATAGTAATGCGCGGCCCGAAGGGCCGAAACTGGGGGCTTACGGAACTGAACGGTCGCCAAAACAGGGGCTTACGGAACTCGAACGGTCACCGAAATTGGGGTCTTAGAGAACTGAATTCTTATACAAAATTGTGTCTAATGAACTGAATTTTAGCCAACATTTTGCCTTATGAACTGAATTTAGGCCAAATTTGAGGCGAACTCAAATTCATAAAATTTTAACACATTTTATGATTTTTGGTTGAATTTGGGGTCTAAAGGAACTGGCAGTGGATTGAAAAGGGGGTCTTATGGAACTGCCAGTGGATGAAAAGACACCCTTAAGGGCCGCACATACATATACCACCTTTACTTTTCAACTGAGTACCCCCCCCCCCCCCCCCCCCCCCCCGGGCTCCCATCTCTCTGTGTTATTGCGACACCATGTGGATTGCCTACGGCGCTTTGGAGTAAACCCGCTTCGGCCGTTGGTGCAGGGGCGACTTGGTATTTTGCTGAAGGCTTTCACACTAGTGGGGTTCTTGTGAGGATTAATACAGATTAATGCAGATTTTGCTGATTTTCGTGATTTAAGGTACAAAAACGAACAATTGAGATACGAGGGGCATTCAGTAAATAATGAAAGTTTTTTTTTCTCTTTTTATTTTTTCATCTGCTATGACAAATCAAATATACAAAAAATATATGATAAATTTTGTGATAGTCAAAATAAAGATATACATGAATGTATCAATCAAAGATGGCTGCCACAACCTCTCTTATTACTGTTATCTTCAGAGCTACTATACATGTATTGTTAAAGTAATCGTCACATAATTTCAATGGTTTGAGGAAATTTTATGAACAGCTCCTCTTGAAATCCCCACTATTATTGCTTTACATCCCACAAAAATTTACTTAATTATAATCCCTCCATTGTTCTTTATCCTTTAATGTTTTCAAAGGTATATTATTGCGGATTTTGCTAAATAAGAGCGCATTTGAGATGGTCCCTTCTTGTTTGTGTTAAGGAATTCAGATCTAAAAATTAATGTCAAGCGGAGATAATTGTGTGTTCTAACTATGTGCCAAGTGTTATCTGTTTTTATGCTTGCATTGCCGAGATATACGCAAATGTATCAATCAACCCATTTTCAACATAGTACATATCCAGCCAAATAATTGACAGATTTCAGTCAGTGTCTGAAACCTATTGTGTTTATGTTAATAACATTACATAACCAAAGGTATCTAACAATCCAAAAGTGTATTGTTTGAAAGACAAAGGTTCATACTTTGTATTGATCACATTATCCCTCAATAGAATCACTCATGCATCCCATACCATGACCACTTTCATTATTTATTGAACGACCCTCGTAATAGCCACAAATTGAAGTTTCCACGGGCAAATTCGGTTGTATACTATCGGAAGATATGAAAGGGAAAACATTTTATGTTCACTGTATAGATTGGACAACGCGGCAGAGCATGATTATTTCACCTTCTCCGCATGGGGTTAAGCTCGCACCGCTCTGTAGTACATCAATGGGAAATAATTGTGCCGCTTAGATCAGGAAAGGTCCCTGCTTTTAGTTAGATGATGCTGCGACGATGTTAGCGTTTATTCCGTAAAGAACCATGGACATAGAGAAATTAACTAAGGAGGGGACAGTCTTTTTGAAAGTCCCATTGGTACGGGCTGATACGCCCTCAAGAAACGTGCGGTCAATCCGGTTAAATTTAGACTATATTGCAGTGGCCCCATGTGTATGACTATTTCTGTGCGTAATCCAAAAGAGGTAATTAGTCTTACTCTTTTAATAGTTCGGTACAATACAGTTATAAAAGACTTTGCATCAGTCTAATGAAATCAGCCCGAAAACGAGGTCACGTAATTGTACACGGAGTCCTAATTATTGTTCATTGTTTAAAATGCTAATCGCTTCATTGACTTAATTTTAAAATAAGTATGGGGATCATCAACGTGTACGAAATGTGATGCTTGAATAACTCCGAACTAAATATCTTTATCAACGACTATGCCACCAAAACAGTTAGTCTAGTGTAGCACTATAATAGTGGCCACGCTCTAGCGCTTCCACTGAGCATGCTGAGGTATCCCGGGTTCAATTCCTCAACCAACCATATCATTATATATGGCTGCTTTTTGTATTTTTTTGTATCTATATTATATATTTTGTAGTATTATTGGATAAACGCTGAAGCTGCTGCGCGGTGCAATTTGCTGATTTGCTGATCATGCTGATGTTATATGCCATGTAAAATAATGTTTGCTTGAAAATCTATTATATAGTGGGGGCCCAGTGGTGGTCAAAAAAGTTTTGAAACTCAAAAAGGGGTGGTCAAAAGGTTTGAACACTCATTAATGTCCAAAACTGTCTGCCCCCCCCCCCCCCCCGACCCCTGCTTACGTACCTATGCACAACATATGTTCCTTGTTTTCAAAATTTAAACAATGTCGTGTCGACATAAAAAAGGTCGTAATTTTGACATTCAGCATTAAAAAGTCAACATTGTCGATTGTTTATGGGAGAGGGGGGGGGGGGGGGGGGGGGGGGGCTTGATTTGATCTGACCCGGGTTATCTCCATTTCCCGGGCAGAAATCGCCCACTTTGCCATATGAAACTGCTTTATTTCTACCCGGTATTACATGCTTCTTGAATTAAATAGCCCGGTAAACGCATTATGGATTTTTGTTTTCCTCACTTCCTTTTTCTCCTTTTCCTTTTTCTTCTTTTCCTTTCTCCCCTTTTCCCGTTTCTCCTTTCCCTACTTTCTTCTCTTTTCTCCTTTTTCTTCCCCTTCCCTTTCCTTGCGTTCCACATTTTTTCGCTCTATTTTTTGTCGGGGGGCACTCCGACTGCTAAACTAGCAGCTTCGTCAGTCTGGCAACTCTGTCTGGAGGCAACAGGATTTATGGATTTGTTGTGCAGTGTGTAAGCCCCTCATCTTTGTTGAGTGTGTACAAAAGCCCCCCTTCTCCGAATCCAAAATACCTTCTTTGAGCCATCTTGTAGTTCTGTCTGATTCGCGGTCTATAGTTTTGGCCTTGTCCCAATTGATAGTGTGATTTGTAGCCGTTGCATGGTCGGTAATTGCTGATTTATTTTGTGTTGTCCAGTAGTTAGAGTCTTTCCTCGCGGAGCGAGTGTATTGTTTCTTTTCAAATTTCTAAACCTCTTTCTTGTGTTCTTGTAAGCGGGTTCCAAATGCGCGACCAGTTTCGCCAATATATGATTTTGGGCAACCAGAGCAAGGAATCTTGTAGATAGTTTCAGCTTTTTGTTGTAGGTCTATCTTGTCCTTTGGGTGCACAAGTAAATTGCGTAATGTTTGGTGCGGTTTGAAACAAGTCGAAAAACCATGTTTTTTGTAGACTCTGGCGATACGTTCAGAAACACCTGCAACGTAGGGAACAACAACTAAGCCTTTGTTAGGATTTTCGTTGCCTTTTTCCTTTTTGGTAGGCTTCGTCTTGGATTGCTTCATACATTAGTCCTCTTTCACTTTGTAAATGGTCCACTCGGGGTAACCGCAAATATGTATTTTGCGAAAACAGTTTTTCTCAATCATGTCATAAGACCAGTCATGAAAGGGTCCATACCACAAAGAAAACATGCCAAAACACTCAGTCGAGTCATAATAAACCATGAAAGGATTCACACCAAAGAGAAATCATACCAATGTGCATATTGTTGCAAGAATTTTTCTCAGTCAATTAGTAAAACCAAATATGAAAGGATTCAAACCAAATATGAAAGGATTCATACAAAAGTTGAAGAAACCATACAAATAAAATACAAAAATACCAATGTGCATTCTGTGACAAGACGGACAAGACCTTCCCTCGAGCGTTTCAGAAGCTTAGTCATGACAAGATCCATACCAAAGAGAAACCACACCAATGTGCAAATTATGGCAAGACTTTCCGACGTAAGTGGCAAGACCCATCATACTCATCAAAGTGTTTATACCAAAGAGAAACCATTTCAATGTCTATATATTGCGGCAAGATTTTTTCTACATCAGGTAAAATGACTAGTCATGAAAGGACTCAAACCGTCACTGTCAGTGGTCATATATTGCGACAAGAAGTGTTCAGCTAATTTAACACTTTCCATGCTGCATGCAGCTGCAGACAACATTCCAAAGTGTTTCAAAAATGTCAACATAATTAAATTCCATTACCAAACTTGTAAGTATTATTATTTAAAGGTAGTAACAACATACTATAAGCTGCATCATGCTTACGATCTTTGTGGGATATCCTGGTGTGGAAAACGTACGTTTTTACTTAAATTCACGGCAACTTGATTCAGCGATTTAGGATTTAGTCAACTTTTTGCGACAATTTAATGATTCCTTATTTGTATCATCTTCCTATATAACCATTATAAATGAGACAATTGGTGGCAATTTAATCTTCTAGCGAATTTAGCGACATTAAGTTGTTTACAGTATGTCGTAATAGTCTTGGAGCCTGTCACATATGATTTTAACCCATACAGTACACTGAGAAGGTTCGACCCCCTAAAGTTCCGTATATCATTTAAGACGTTAATTTTTGTTTGGTCAGAATGACCCCCTCAGCTTGGTCTAGGCCCTATAGACCCTTAAAGTACTACAGTGGTCAAATTGCAAACATGCTCAGATTATGGTGTATGTAAGTAAACTGGGCTCAAAAAGAAACTTATGATTCTTCACATGGTCATATCTTAAAAATCTTTCCATCAAAATGAACCAAAGTGACACACAGGATTACTTCAATACTCTATCCCAATGATATGTCAATATCCGAACGGTTACCTTACTGACAGAACTGAAAAAAATCCGAAAAAAATGCACTGACTTGGAACCGCTTGCTGTATCACATGTCACAACCTACGCATTTCGGCAACATAAGAGTTTAAGGCACGTGAAGAAGTCAAAACAAATTGAAATGAAGGAAATGTCAATATCAGTTACCCGCCAAACGACAGACATCAATAGTGTGTGTGTGTGTCCTCCATGTGATTGGGAGCATTCAGTGCATCTGCTACGCATGCTGTCTACCAGTTCTGATGCAGTCTGGGAGCTGTTCCACTCTTCCTGTAGCTGCTCAAGGTGTTCTCCCTTGCCGAAACACGTCGCCCGAGCTCATCCCACAATTGTTCAATCATGTTGAGGTCCGACGAACAATTAGAGCACCATTATAAGAGTTCAGTGTTCTGCTGTGTTGGGGTAACTGACATTACCTTCATTTCAATTTGTTTTGACTTATCATGCTTAGGCCAACAAAAACAAATTGTTATGTTGTCCTCGATAGCTTTCAGAAAGAATTTTCTTTACCAGCAGAAGCTCAAACTTCAGCCAACAAGAAGTTAAAATCACTCTAAGAGCCGCACATATATGTTATAAACACATAATTTAATATTAATGCCATTTAAACTGTTTAAAAAAATCTGAAAAAAATCTGGAAACAAAATCTGGGAAAAAAATCTGGGAAAAAAATCTGAAAAAAAAAATCTGAAAAAAGAAGAAAAAAAATCTGATTTTTTTTTATACAAAAATACGATTTAAAAAAAACCCACAACGATTTAAAAAAAAAAAGAATCTGAAAAAAAAAAAAATCGGAGCGGCCCTAAAATGACGAGCGGGCGGTCGAGGACAACATAACAAATTTTTTTGGCCTTATTCACGTGCAACATAGAGTTTAAAAGCTCTATGTTGCCGATATTTCCAGGCTGTGACATGTGATACAGCAAGCGCTTCCATGCCAGTGCACTTTCCCGTTCTGGCAGTAAGGTAACCGTTAGGATATTGACATGTCATTAGAGTAGAGTATTGAAATAATCCTGTGTGTCATTTTGGTTCATTTTGATGGACAGATTTTCAAAATATGACCATTTGAAAAATGATAAGTTTATTTTTTGAAATACGTTTACTGGATGGATTAAAAGCTGTAGATATAATAACTTGGTCATATCTAAATGTAACACTAACAATAAACTTATACTGTTTTCCAGTTATTTTAACCTTTTGCAGCCATCTTAGTATTGGATATTTTAGAATACTCAAACTAGATCTACAGCCCCTAAGTTTTATCATAGACATGTAGTGAATGCTGTCCCATTATATTTGGGGGTATTGGTATTACATAGTATGGTCATTTACAATACAAATCAATTGTTTTAGGTCATTTAACACCAACTTATCCATTCTGGCAGCCATTTTGGAAAGTGATACTGAATCAAAATTGTCACAGAGGCCGGGACCTTATATCTAAAACCAATAGCTTAGCAGTTTAGAACATACTATTTGGTTAATGTGATGTAATATATACACTCTTACAATATCTATTTTGGATTATCATACACTCATGTAGACTATTTTTTACATTTACAGCGGCCATTTTGGTGGCCATCTTGGATTTAAAGTATGTTATCACAATGCAAATATACTGGATATGAGTTACTAGTGGTCTAATACATACATCCCAACTAAACTATTGACTTACTTGACTTACTTGACTTACTTGACTTGACTTGACTTATGGCGGATGATTTTTCCGAACCACAATGCCTCTCCAGATCTTCCTTTCCAACATAGCTGTCTTGATTTCTTCCACCTGCAGTCCTGTATCACGTTTTAGTATGTCAATGTGGGTCTTAGCATCCTAGTGTAGCATCCATCCAGTTGTTTACCAAGCTTTGGGATGACTGTCCATGCCTCACACCCATAAAGGAGGACTGATTCTACTGTAGCTATGAACATATATATCATCATATATTTTGGTTGATATTATCCCATTTTATGGAATTCCGACAATTTGTTCAGTCATTTTGGGGGCCATTCTGGATTTTTAAGTATGTTAACAAAACAAAAATACTAGATATGAGTTAGGGAGCAGTTCCATTTATACGCGATAAATTTATCGCGACTGTACCGGGGCCTGATATGTTTTGGACCCGATGTTTTTCAAGTTGATACGCGCTAAAATAGACATCAGGCCCCGATAAAATAGACATCGGGGCCCGATACGAGGCCTCTGCCATACCCTGGGGTATGCTCCCAAAATATAAATTTCATCAATAACATTATCTCTAAAAACATGAAATGCTGAATTTGTACCTTACAACTAGAATAAATAACCCGAAGCTCTATTTACATACCGACCACTTATCTTTCGTTATATTTAAACAAGCGGTAATACGCTACTCGATAAATAATCCTTTGCTACTCGCAACTGTACGCGCTAAAAATCTCATCGGGGCCTGATAAAAAACTCATCGGGGCCCGATAAAAAACTCATCGGGGCCCGGAACATTCTCGCAATTTTTATCGCGTACAAATGGAACTGCTCCCTTACTTAGTGGTCTAAATACATACATCCCAACATTAAAACTATATTTTCATGATACATTTAGGTTCATATTATTCCATTTTATGGAATTTGACAATTTTTGCAGCCACTTTGGGACCCATTTTGGGGGCCATTTTGGATTGTTAACTATGTTATCAAAGCAAAAATACTGGATATGAGTAACTAGGGGTCTTACGCATACATCCCATCGTTGAAAGTATATTTTCATCACACATTTCGGTTGATATTATGCTATATGGAATTTGGACCATTAATTTGGCAGACATTTTGATTTTAAGTATGTTAACACAGCAAAAATACTAGATACGGTATATGAAGTTCTAGTGGTCTAACACATACATCCCATTGTTAAAACTATACTCTGATCATACATTATTTGAGTTTAAGTGTAACATACGTTAGGCATGTTAGGGGGTGCGTTCAGGATAAGGGCTGTTTACTAAAGATATTCGTATTCCTCATGAAATTCTGGTCTAGAAAAACCACATGAGATAAAGAACGCCTCCAAGTGATACATATAGCTCATTTTTTAGCCTGGTCTACGGGAGGATTACGCTATAGAAAGAAAATCAATTTAGCCAACGGCACGAGAGAAAACGTTGTCACTATTCTACCTACGATGTGATTCAACACAAAGAGAGCAGAGAACCATATGATCAGGTTAAAGGCATATTATGTGATCTTTTCCAGAGAGCGCCCTCTATTCATGATTTTTTTTTTAAAGTAGATTTTCTTGCAGATTTACATTTCCGATCATAAATCATACATACATTCCAAGTTACAGAGCGATACGATTCTTAATTACCTCAAAATCATGGTTTTAGAGTGAATTTAGAGTGAAAAATATAAACTCTAAAACCATGATTTTGAAGTAATTAAGAATCGTATCGCCCTGTAACTTGGAATGTATGCATGATTTATGATCAGAAATGTAAATCTGCAAGAAAATCTGCTTTATATTTTTTTAATATATACAAAGAATGTGCAGTCGGGTTTGCAAATGCTTTATGGAGATAGATCAACAAGGTCAAAAGCAGCGGTCGACACGTCCTTCGCCACTGCTGTCATTTTGATTATGACGAGTCACGTGACCATCCCATTTCAATATTATGCTTGGAATCAGTTCTTCACAGCGTGTCAAGAGCGCGTGGCGTTTAACAATTTAGCTTAGTTAGCCTAGTACTACCCAGATATACAATAAATTATTACCAATCAAGTGATTCACAATATCTCAAAAAGGTGTAATATAATATAAATCAATTTATTCTGAGCAGTTTTCTTGTCGTTATCACACATAACATAATATTCCACATTTACAATATGGTAGAAAAGAGAAAATAATATTACAAAGTTTTCTCTATGCTGATTTTCCTTGAATCTCGATGTGCCTGGATTGTTATACAAAAGGTTGGTACATACCAGAGAGGTTGTCAAACAATTGTGTTACATCTACCTGTGGATGATTTCTTACTTTCCACAATATTTTATAAGAGTCAAAGCAATTGTGTTTTTAACACAAAGGGTAAATGTTAATACTGTCTATACAAGCGACTCTTTCATTTTTGTATCCCTGGCTTCATCAGCGTCTCTCGTCATGGTTCGTCCGACATCGAGTGTGGCGAATTATGGCACTCGTCTTTTCGGTCCTTGTATCCGCTCTCTCGTCAAAACCCAAAGAAAAAGGTGACACTGCATTGAATAGAAATGAGTGACCCAAAACATTACAGCATTTTGAATCTTAATATCATGACTATTGAAATTTCTTCATAAAGTGTCAGATTCCAAAATATATCCCCTTTTTGTATATATTTGTTTGTTTTTCTTACAATAACAACTTGAGGGAAGCAGGTTTTTCATCACCCAACATTTGTGTACAAAATTACATTACTTTTGATAGTGGTACAAACATGAACCTTAGTACAAAATTAACCACCATTTACATAGACTCTGTCTTGTTTGAAAATGATACCTTTTCAATGTTTCAAAATCTTTAAAATACTCAAATTCATAGTGTTGATGAATCAATTTAAACTGATGGAAGTTTTGATCTTCAAACTTATGGTACACATCAAAGCAAAACATTTTTGATTATGAAATTAGTCTGTATGCAACTGGTATTTTTCAATTAGAAAACCTAGGTGAAATGTCCATACATTTGTATAAACAAAGCTTATCTCCAACTATACATTTTCTCTCAATGAAAATTCCAAAAGTAATTCCAAATAGATACATTTTTGTTGTTGTGAAAATACCATCCAAATGTTCTTGTGAACTTGTCCAAAATTTGCACAAAATGGTAGTTTAAAATACACATTTAAAACACAAATTATTCTTGTACTTACAATAGTTTCTTCTCTTGCCAACTAACCAACATCGTCATTACAGCTGCAGTGTCGTGGATCAAAGCGGTTCACGCCTGCAATTTGCTGCCCTCGTCAAAATCTTGGTAAGCTTTTAAACTTCCACAGACATGCCGTTTCCCGGATCAGTATAACTTCACACACAATATGTCTAGCCAAATTGTTCTTATTCTATTGAATAAATATTCTGGCACCCGGCTTATATGGGCTTCTATATCTCAAGAATTCAACCCACGCCTTGCGAAACTTGTGAAGAAAATAAGGGACGAAACCCCTTTGGTAGTGCAGAGTAAAATAATATGACTTGTTGTCCGCCCAGTGCTGGAATCAAAAGTGCCTAGAGAGCACATGGGACTTGTGGAAAAAACCCAGCTTGCTGGAATTTTAATTTATGCATTTATTCATAAAGTGGGACCCAGGTGCAATCTCTCAATAGACTTTCTAGGATGTTTTCTAAACATTGGAATGTTACAAATACAGGTGTTCTCCAGCTGGTGACCTAGATTATTGAACCCTGGATGTTTTACCTAGCTGAATTACACTATACAATGGAACAAAAAAGTGGGTTCCCACTTTATAATACTGCATAATAAGAAATAATGCTCCCATTTTACATCCTAATGTGACACAGCGGGACGCATTTTTTTATAGTGAAATTCACTTTATTCCGTTTTTATACGGAATAAAGCAAAATTCACTGAATAAAATGATTTTTTGAACAAATAAACTGATTTCACTAGGAGTCTAGGATCATGTACGATAAAGAAAATCGCCAGCGGGATAGCAGAGCGGGATGCGATGTTATTTACCGTAACAAACATTTGATACCTTCACGGAGTAAAGCGTAGAGTATACACATGCACATGCACAATGTTTGGCCAAATGTTTGTTACGGTTAATAAATTCGCCAGCGGGATACCGCGAGCTGCTGTGCCCTTTAATATTATGGTAAGGCTAGCTTATACAGGGTGAATCAAAGAGAATTGTGCACGTGTACGGAGTGAAACAGCCTTGAACATAGTGTGTATTGAACCATACAAATGCTGTTGTTTGTATAAGTTACCTTGTAAACTGATCCCTGGCATATTTTCACGATTCAAATGATACCTTCACATGGGGTAGATTCACGTGGGGTGGGGTAGATTTTCTTTTTTAATAGTTGAATTGAATTGAATAATAGTTTACTGGGCATTATGATTACTGTTGTTTCCGTATTCACGTGTTTGCATTATCTCGTTTATCCCGATTAAAATGTGACATTTACCCGCGGACTCGGATAGTTTCGGTTCGGATATATTTAGTGTTTAATCAGCATTGTCAACAACCGGTCAACTGTAGCTATCTTCATTGGCTATTAAACTCGCAATAGTGGACATAATTGTGCAGTTAGTGTGTTCTGCAAATGCAATTTTATTCCGCAAATATACTACCTTTCACAAACTTTATTAAAGACGGAACATGGTTGTGGTGTTGTGTAGTGTTACAAGGACCCAATCCTTCAACCAGCAACTTGGCAAAACGCACGGTCAAAACGGAATAAAAGTACAGCTGGTTATATAGGTGGTGTTTTGTTGTTAAATTGATATCTATATCTATTATACTCAAAAGTTTGCAACACTTTACTATTGAAAACCAGAGCGGAAACCAGCTACTGCTTTTCTATTCGGATATTTTGATACCTGGGTCATATTATGTAGCTGTGAGTATCAATTGTCTAATTCAAAACATTGTAATAGGCCTCTCGAGTATATTAAATAAGACATGATAAAAGGTTCCGTGTGGTCTTTAATATGCTCTCAACTCCGACTACACAGCTCCTACGTAAAAATATTAGATTATAAAGTTGTAAGGAAATTCCTTGTCATGGATTTGAGATATTACACATGTAGAGTGAATGAATATTAACTCAGTTAGGTGCTCAAAACCAAAACAAAGTCCGTTTTTCATTTCAACATTTTGTTCGTCTACACCAGTACTGGTCTACACGCAGCGACTAGCAACAGGCAGATTATTGATTAACTGGTAGCGACAACACACGAGTCGATAGTGAGGTGAGGATTGGGGGATGCTTCAATTGATCAATGCAGCTCATACACATACCTGTCATAATGTCATGTGTGTTTAAAACCAAAGTATTAACCGATTTTCGTGAAGTGTCTCAAGTTGAAGAGAAGAAATTTCTTTACAACTTTCTTTACAAAAAAGCAACAGCTTTCCATTAATATTATATGTAACACAACGAATTGGCGATTGAAAAAATATCCCCATCTTTTTAAGGAGTTTATATATGGGTGTATTAAAATATACAAGGTGGCCAAAATCATGAATATAAAATAATGGAAAAATAATGCTTTATAGAGACAAAATAAATTCTATTTTGAGTTTTGCGGCAGTAATTATGTTTTGAACCATTGGGTAAGATAGATGAAGAAAGACAAATGTAGTGGAATGCACTCATGTTATGGTTGGCTAGCCCAAATAGTTGAATCTGTTTATCCATAATGATGGTGATATGCTATTTGTTTTTTCCTTAATCCATTTCATACCATTTTCCCGTAGTTTTAATAATGGTCGGGCATTCACTAAATATGTGTACATGTAGTATGGTTTCTTCTGCTTCTTTACAAAAAGTGCATAAATTTGAGTCTTTCCGTCCTATTTTTTCCAAAAAAGAGTTTACGCCTAAAATTCTATGAGTCAGGCGAAATTGGAAGCATCCTAATTTTGTATCGACGGTACATTTGAATGGTATTAGAAAAATAACCGACCATTTTTTTCAAACTTTAGAAAATGTCTAACTTGCTTTCCCATTTATCTATACATTTTCGTTTGACCTCTTTGGACGAGATTAAGGAATCATATAACCTTCTTGAAACTTTGATGTCGAGCGTTATAAATTAAAAGTTACTACGGCTTGAAAGGACGTTGAGCCTGTTTGTTAGTGTTCTTTAGGCAGTGATTGCACGATTTTTTATGGGCATTTATAAGAGCCCCATATTCCAAGAAATTTGTTTGAATGTTGTATTTCCTTAGGAATTCTTCCAAAGAGAGAAAAGTACCATTTTCCTTGATCAAATCATTTACAAACTGAACCCCGTTTTTTACCCAAAGACGGTAAAATATTGTTTTTTTGCCAACCCGAATATTATCTTTATACCAAAAGACACTTTCCATAAGACACTTTCCATGAATTCAATGTTTGTTTGTTTGTAGGTTGTTGGCGGCTTTCAACAACCTTACTCCATGTCATAAAAACGTCTTTCCACAATAGATTTTGGATTTTTGACTGTTTTAAGAAGTTTAATATATCGGATGAACCCCCTCCAATATCTAGTAGATTATCAATGTGTGCCAGTTTGTAAACAAAGTTAATCCACTCTAATTCCCCTGAATTAAAAAGTCTTCGGATCCATGTAGCTTTCAGGGCATAGATGTAAGATGTCCACCATCCGTAAACCACCGTTTCCATAATTTTGAATCATTTGTTTTCTAGTTTCCCCTTCTACATCATTCCAGATAAACTTATATAATAATCTGCTCAGTTCCTTGATAAATTCTTCAGGAGTATCAGGTAAAGTTAAAGTTAAGAAGAGGAGTGGATAACAATAGAGATTTTGTTATGGTTATTTTACCAAGTACTGTAAGGTTTCTTCTTGACCATTGATGAATTAAGTTTTCTTACAGATTCCATGACATATTCATAATTTAATTTACCATTCTTTCAACATTTGTTGAGAACACAATTTATTCCGAGAGCTTTAAAATTGTCCTCTGCATTTTACTGGGATTTCATTACATATTGTATTGAGACGCCCCTTTTTTGAGCCTATCCAAACTGCTTGGCTTTTATCAATGTTAACTTTAAGACCAGATATTCCTTGGAACAAATCTAGCGTATTAAACATGTTAAAGACTGATCTCATGGATTTGGCAGAACCATCAAGGAAGAGAACGGTATCATCAGCATATATTGAGAATAACGATATTCCCTATCCGTTATTAAACCCCTTTAATATTTTTATTTTTACGAATCATTTTACCGAGGACTTCTGTGCAGAGTAAGAATAAATATGGACTCAGTCCATCACCTTGTCTGCAACCTTTTTCAATAAAAAATGATTCCGACAAAAATCCATTCACAAATATGGAAGCAGTAGCCCTGTTGTAATAAACCTCAATCCATCTTTGTATTGATGGACCAAAATTGAAGTAATTCAAAACTTATTTCAAAACATTATGAGAAACCGAGTCAAATGCCTTTTCGAAATCAATTAATAAGAACATACCTAGGATTTTGTTTTCTTCTGTAAAGTTAAGCAGGTCACAGATTAATCGAATATTTTCCACTATATTATATCGGCCCGACATAAATCCTTTTTGATTCTCGTGAATGATGTCATTGAGACTAGATTTTACACGTTCTGCTATACAAGCTGATGCTAGTTGGTACGTTCACAGATGGTACGTTACACTTAAAAGAGAAATAGGACGCCAATTAAAGGCATATTATGCCATCTTTTTCATGGAACGCCCTCTATTTTAAGATTCTGTTCCTCTAAATGGGATTTATTTGCCAAATTACATTTACAGTTAAACATGGTTAAGCCCACCATTATTCATACCCTTTGAAAAATATGATTTTTTTGCATTTTTCTCATATCTATACCAGCTGGAGTGGTGGAACTTTCATTTTACACAAAAGTTAGTTTACAAGTACAAATCAATATATTTGGGCTCAATATTTGTTTGCATAGCAACAGAATTTAACAAGAATTGTGTTGTTATGCCTGTCCAAAATTATTCATACCCCATACCAAGTCTCAGAATTGATGCCATTTTTTGTGATGATACACATATAGACTACAGGGTTAGTCAAAAAGAAGTTGTACGGGAATGAATATTTGTTTAAAAATAGACCAAACAAATTTGACAAACCAATGAGGCACGTATTCAAAAAGCAACTTATTCCGCTCATATGACAAAAGGAATCATTGAAATCGATTAATTATATCAGGAGATATGCCTGTTTTAATAAAAAAGAACCCCCTTTTTTAGCTGTCCACGGGACGCTTAATTCTCTTGAAATCTTTCCACTCTAAGTGGGCAGGTATGATTGCTGATGTTTGTCCTCTAAGGTGTCTTTATTGTTTTAAGTGGGCCTTCAATGTTTAATCATTTTCTTATTGTTGTCACTGATTTGTTATTTCATGCACACCATTCCCACCTGTGTTTGAAACTCCTGGGCTTTAATCTCATTTGAATATGAATGACTGTGTGTACATTTTGCTGCCCACTTAGAGTGGATAGATTTCAAGAACAGCGTTCCGTGGACAGCTAAAAAAAGGGTCTCTTTTATTAAAACAGGCATAGCTCCTGATATAATTAACCGATTTCAATGATTCCTTTTGTCATATAAGCGGAATAAGCTGCTCTTTGAAAACGTACCTCATTGGTTTGTCAAATTTGTTTGGTATATTTTTAAACAAATATTCATTCTCGTACAACTTCTTTTTGACTCACCCTGTATAGGCTTTTATACTGTTATGCAATAAATCCATGATGTGTGCATACAATGTGGATGCATTACATTGAATGTACAGTGAAGGGTGTTATAGGACAACACTCAAGCTCTTTGTCAGCATGGCGAAGAAGATCAAATAACTCAGTGAGGACCAGATAACTCAGTGAAGACCTTTTTTATGTGCATATTGCGAATGCTCACAAATAGGGGAAAGGCTAAGAGCTATTTCAAGTGCCAGATTCCATCATACAAAGTATTATTAGGAAGAACAAGAAGTTCAACTCAGTAACAAATATTGAAGGACGCAGTCGGAAGCCAACAGTGTCCCCTTGTTTGGCAAGAAAAGTATTGCCAAAGGCCAACAACAATCCACAGATCACCATCAATGCTCTTCTGAACAACCTTGGCAATTCTTGGACCAATATATCATGGCAGACACTCCGGCAGACATTTCACATGAGAGGTCTCCATGGCGGCCGACCAAGAAAGACTCAACTCCTCCTGAAAAAAGACACAGAGAAACTCGTCTTGCAGCTTAGCCAACCTCAACACCGAGAACAAAAAGTTTGGATCTTTGTCCAGAAGTTCTCTTGCAAATGCTAGATGAGTTTCTCTTTGTCTCTTTTCAGGAGTAGAGTCTTTCTTGGTCGGAGTCCATGGAGAACTCTCGGGTGCAATGTCTGCTGGTCCATGACTCACCAAGGTTGTTCAGGAGAGCACTGACGGTGATTTGTGGATTGTTGTTGGCCTTTCATCATACTTTTCCTGTCAAACATGGGGACACCATTGGCTTCCGATTGCGTCCTTCAAGGTTTTTTAATTGAGTTGAACGTCTTGTTCTTCCTACCTATGCTTTGTATGGTGGAATCTGGCACTTGGAGTTGCTTCGGAATATCTTTGTAGCCTTTCCCCTATTTGTGAGCATTCACAATATGCACACACAAAGGTCCTCACTGAGTTCTTTGGTATCTTCGCCATGCTGACAAAGAGCTAGAGTGTTGTCCTATAACATCCCTCAATGAACATTCAATAGGACACATTTGTAATGCATCCAAATTGTACGCACACATCATGGAATAATTGCATAACAATATAAAAGCCTATCACACAATATAATGAACGTGGAATGTCAAAAACATGTGTATTATCACCAAAAATGGCCTCAATCCTGAGACTTGGTATGGGGTATGAATAATTTTGGACAGGTATAAAAACACAATTCTTGTTCAATTCTATTAGCCCGTACTTGCAAACTAATTGGCTTTTGTGTAAAGCAAAAGTTCCACCTCTCCAGCTGGTATAGATATGAGAAAAATGCAAAAAAAACTCATATTTTTCAAAGGGTATGAATAAGTGTGGGCTTAACTGTATGTACCTGAATCGAAAATATTCTCTAAATTACAGAGCAATATGTTTCCTAATGACTTCAAAATCAATTATTTTATGAGTGGTCTTCTCGTTCGTAAATTGATAGATTTCAATCGTTTGACACTGGTTAATGCCGTTTAAAGTATTTCCGGCTACGATCACAACTGTACACAAGGGAATACAATGTAGGGATACAATGCTTTATGATGAAAATACTGTAAAACCACTTAAAGGGACATTAAGTGGTGTTGAAAAGTTTAAATGTTTAAAAATTTACTTCAGAATTCAAGATGAACATTAAAAATCGCCATTATTGTTGTTTCTACTAACAAAAAACACAGCAAAACTAGATTTTTCTTGTACAAAGAGAGCTGATTTTTCTTAATCCTTATAGGTGTAAGTTCATACATGTAATACAATTATAAAAATAAACTAATCTCAGTTTTTATCATAATTGAGGGCGCTGCCTCCAACACATCTCTTAGTGTCCCTTTAATTTCGCTAGGGATTTAATTTCAAGAATTTCGCGAGGGATGTGGATTCACGAAATTAAATACCCGCTTTAAAAAAAAAAAAAATCAATTCGCGAAATACAATATTAAAAGTATCCGCAAAATTATCGTGTTTAACAGTATGTTGGCACATTGCAAAAATTGGAAGCAGATATCCTCTATGATTTTGTTAAGTTCTGTGATGGTTCCAATTTCGCCTGACTCATAGAATTTTAGGCGTAAACTCTATTTTGGAAAAAAATGGGGCGGATAGACTCAGATTTGTGCACTTTTTGTAAAGAAACAGAAGAAACCATACTACACATATTTTGTCAGATGTATGATTCCAGGAAAGTATTCCTGATGAAGTCAAACTTCATTATAATAGAGCAAAACATAAGTTGAAAAAAGTTGAAAAAAGATCACGTGATTCCGGTAATATTGCTTTAATTTAAATGTTATTTGTATTTATTTCAGATATTCATGCAACACAATGAAGGTGACTAGAAGACTATGATGCATGATAGACATGTCATGATGTGTAGGATGGTACGCCTATGTACAGTTTACCCATCACCCTGGATAAATTTTCGCTTGACACAACAAAGAATTTGCTTTCTCTTCAAGATTCTTGCCGTGTGGACGTTCACCGTACCATGCCTTTTACTCATCTGTAATAATCTGCCTTATTCAAAGCTGTATAATTGCTTTGGAACTGCAGATTACGATTTCAATGCAGTGACAAGATTAAACAATCAGAGACGGTTTGAAACACACACATATTTATCGCAAATTGATGCCAACAAAACTCTTGCCCGATACCGTCACAATGCCAACTCTGAGAATCTACGCTATGCAATAGGTGTCGTCAGTGTTGAACGGAAATCAAGGCGGGTCAAGTTAGAGTATCTCACCCAGGTTATGACCCAATTGGATCGAATTCTAGTAAAAAACAACGCAATGGATTCCGTCTTTCCATTTATTTGCAACACAGATGCACACCCGGAGAAATATGAAGAGGCGTTGAGTTTAGCCAAGTACTTTCCCAACGTGTCCCGCATGACGTCGCAAGATTTTGTGCCAGAAACAAGAACTAGACATTCCCTGAAGAAGCATGAAAAACAGGATTATGTGTTCTGCCTGGAAGCTGCCATGCAGTACAATGCAGAATATGTGATAATATTAGAAGACGATGCGTATCCTGCTGATAACTTCTATGAGGTATTAGAACACACTGTCAAGTCTAAATTAGAAACTAGAATACTACTTGGAGACAAAACTCCCGTTTACAGCGAGAGATGGGCCTGGGTGAAGCTCAGTTTTCCATACTCTCACGCAGATTACCTTAAGAACTGGTATTTTGTCTGTCAGTGGATCGCTCTCGCTTTACTTATTGCGGGAACCAGTTGTCTTACGTGCCATATTTGCTCGACATGTTTCCCCACTCGCCTACTGCGAAATCGGTGCTGCGTTATCGCAAACATTGACGAATCTCGACCCACATTTTGTACATTTCTTTTAAGTCTAATCTATTTCTTGGCAGTACTATGGATAATTGGCAGGCCGTACTATTTAGAATTGAGGAGCATTTCACCGTATACATATGCCTTGGACGCTGGTACCTCCTGCTGTACAGTCGCTGTGTTATATAGACCAAGGGAAATACCAGGGATCGTGAAATATCTACGACGGCTCACACGTGAGGCTTTAGACTTTGCTTTGGATGATTATAGGATAGTGAATGACCTGAAACAATATCTTATTTCACCAAATATATTTAGTCATATTGGATACTACTCATCCTTGAACAATAATTTCAATCATAATAAGGTGGAATTTGTACGTTAGATGACCTGGGATGATATCCAGGGTTAACAACCAGAAAGACGTATTTATACTCACTTTTTTGGTCATTTTAAGATATCTCCGTACTCAAAACAGCACCCATGGGAGTTAAAGCCCCAGCCACTGAGTTTTACACACAACTGGCATGCAGGGCGGAGCCTAGACTGAGTTTACCGGGGGCTTGAAAAATTTAAAAAACCTTGAATTTTCTGGGGGTGGACTATCCAATGCGGTGACAGGGGGGTGTCTGAGGGGATGTTCCCCTGAGAAGTAGAGAAAAAAATTCAATTTGGTGCGATCTGGTGTCGAGTCCCTGTAATTCGTACAACTATTGAAAATAAGACATGAGAGGCAGGGGTAAAAGGGAGTCCCTAATACATGTACATGCAGGGCAGAAATCCCGGTAGGGGGATATCACTCCCCTCCCCTTTTTTAACCTGGGATGGGGGTGGTCAATGTGATCACCCCCCTGATTTTTCATATAGTGTATGTGATGGCAACAGGCAAAATGATAAAGTGATTGCTTTTCAATAAAATATGATCAAAAGTACACACCAAATCGCACCAACGGTTCGAAAACAGCTTTTCCCAGCACTCTCTGTAAATGTCATGGACGTATGGGATAACTCAAGTTAGAGCCGATTGTTTGACCCCTCCTACTTTGCATGTATCGTCTATGGGGAGCGCATTGTGTATATCCTCAAGCACGCGGTATCATAAACTCAAAACCGGCCCCATGGGGAATTTTCCGAACAATTCCCTGTAAACTTCAATTAATTCGAATACCTAAAGCAGACGACATAAAGACATCAAAAAAAGTAACGCGGCTGTTGTAAAAGCACCTATAATTTTAAAATTATTACTCATATTCTAAAAATGAGAACACCAGGAGACGGACAATTTAATTACGGTGATTTTGACACCTTGTTTGTTAAAATCGATAAAGTATTGTTGTCGCGGTATGTGCATACAGATAAAAAGTGCCATTTCCATTGTTGCATTAACTCCTATTGAACTTTCTGATTCAGCGTGAAGATAATAGCGGGAATTTTGATTAGCTGTTCTTGTTGTGCTGTAAACTTGATTAGCATAATCCGGGACAAATTTAATGGGGATGACAGGCGTACTTCTTTACAATTAAAAATGAATTTAAAACTCCAAATGCTCAGAAGGGCCGAAAAGACAGACAGGACAGGTCATCGCCATGGACAAACTATCAAAATTCCCCCTATTATCTTCACGCTGAATCAGAGAGATCAATAGGAGTTAATGCAACAATGGAAATGGCACTTTTCATATGTAAGCACATACCGCGACAACAATACTTTATCGATTTTAACAAACAAGGTGTCAAAATCACCGTAATTAAATTGTCCGTCTTCTGGTATTTTCATTTTTAGAATATGAGTAACAATTTTAAAATTATAGATGCTTTTACAACAGCCGCGTTACTTTTTTTTGATGTCTTTAGATAACCCTTACGGGGCGTACCCGTAAGCTGTAGGATTTATATGGCAGACGATACAAACAGCGCCACCAACAATGGGACACCAGCTTCAGATCGGCAAGTTGAGTGGCACTGTGTTGTTTCGCAAAACCTGGGTTTTGTCCAGTTAGTGTCTACTCAAAACCCGGGTTTTTCGCTATACTGTCGGTTTTGGACGCTATACCGGAATCATCATTGGCGAAATGGTTAAACTCAGTTGGCTCGGAATATACCGCAAGCTGGCGCGAATGTGTTATTACTATTATGTCCTGCCCAGCTCATTACCAAATGTATACCAAAGACGTGGTGACATCAAGTCATCAGACAAATGATCAACGTGACATATCGAAACGTAACATAACCCACCTTCGGAACACTTCCGACAACTGAAAAGGAGCAAGACGACTATGGAAACTATCCGTGTCTATGCAACAACACTTCCCGCTCCATTTTGGCGGGGAAAGGATGTTCTCTCTCTTATTCGGGATCGACCGTCAGTAACACGAGAGTGTCAGCACCAAGCCCAGAACAATATCGGTATCTATTGCGGTGGCTATGTGAAATGGCCGAACTGCAAGTTCCATCTTATTTGGACATTCAGCTACTTGCAAAATAATTGCAAATGACGGTTTTCTGACGGTTATTACGTCATTCTTACCACCGACAAATTCGTAGCTTTTCACTGTTTTACCGTTCGTCGTCCAGTTCGAACGTATTGGATTTTACGAATTGACACGTCAGTCAGTATTTGGATACCAGAGCTTTTTGACTTCCAAGTGAGTAGCATTATAAAATAGTAACGATAACATGTCTTAACATACGTCGATAATGTGCTTCACTGAGTACTTATTATTCAAACTTATCATCATTGAATAGTTTCGACGATTAACATGTGGGAACCGGGATTTACCCAACACAACCATATTTATAGATACCGGACGTCTATTTCAATGCAATCATATAATATATATATATAGCTAATGGTCGTCTAGCTAAGTTGTTCCCCATGCGTTGTAAATAAGTAATGTCTTTAACATACGTCGATAATGTGCTTCACATAACAAAACTTATTATCATTGAATAGTTCCGACGATTAACTTGTGGAAACCGTGATTTATCCAACGCAACCATGTTTATAGATACCGTACGTCTATTTCAATGCACCCTATTATAGCTAATGGTCGTCTAGCTAATTGTTCCCCATACATTGCAAATAGGTATTGATATTCTTGTCAATTAGGGAAATGGATATTAATGCTATCAATAATAATGGTTGGTTCATTGCAACCCTATTTGATAATGTGGACCGGTTAGGATTCAACACTGTATTGGCACGCGATAGTTTAGCGGGGCAATGAAGTGAATTGCGCATTGCGCTATCCACTCCATTGAAATAGGGCCAAATTCTACGTTTCTCGTTTTCTCGCTTCAAGCGTTTTTTTCCGAGTTTTTCGCAGCCGGCTACTATCACGTTGAATGGTTAACTATAGGTCAATTACAAATAAATTATGCATTGAATATCTCGATATCCGTCGATTCTACATTATAATATTGGCTTTAGCGCTCTAATAATTATTTGGGGAAAAGTGTACTTTAGGTCCCAGATTCTGGACTGTACTAGTATCGTCCGATACTGGAACACCCAGTATCGACCGATACTGGTACAAAGTCAGTGTCCCAGTATCGGTCGATACTGGCACCAATAAAATGTCCCAGTATCGGGCGATACTGGAACAAAATTATGTACCAGTATCGTTTGATACTGGGACAAATCTCACTGGTATCATGTGTACCAGTATCGACCGATACTGGAACATAAAAATGTTTCAGAATCGGTCAATACTGGAACACAATTTGGTGTTCCAGTATCGACCGATACTGGAACAGTAAAATCGTACCAGTATCGACCGATACTGGCAACTTTTATGTTCCAGTATTGAACGATTCTGGTATACCAGTATCTGGGACTTAAAATACACTTTTTCCTTTCAATCGCTAATATTACAATAAGTCGTTACATTTATTTGTCGATGGGTAAAAAAGGTGCCCCCTCCATGTTACGTCACTGGGTCATGTCATTATTTTCGCTCCTTGATTGAACGTGACAACTACAAATAAAAAGGAGGGGGGGTGGCAAGTTTTCCCCTTTTGGCCTGCCAATGTCATGTCAAACTTGTTTGGCATTGTTCTTTTTCGTTTCTAAAAATTTAGACCAAATTATTAGTCAGTACAAGTGATACTGAATTGCGTCATGCGTTTTTTGGATTAAAAATGCTATTATATTTATAAATACAAAAATATGTACATGTACGGTTCACAGATTACAGGTTTATGTGTCTTGTAATTATATAAATCACGTCATATTATTTCATGTACAGCAATTGCTATATTAAATTGATCAGCTTAAATCAATACATTTTTAGTGATTCCCTCTTTTCGGGCTGGCAGCCTTAGGAGTAGGGGGCCAGCACTACTCAGCGGAGTCAGCCGTCCCCATGTAAGGTCACTCGATTGTTCATGATTCAGCGGAGTCGAGACAATCTGATATGCGATATTATTTGAAGGTGATTGCCTCTGTTGTCATTTTGCAGCGCCGGAGTAGGGGATTAGCTATCTGCGATCCCAGTCGAATCACTCCGCATTCTCTATGCGAACTTCGAGTTCAAATAAATTATACCTTGACAAATGATGTCAAATTAAATTGAGTTATGTTGTAATCAGATTGATTACTGTTTTACACAAAATTATGTTAAATTATTTGCGATTTTTGGTTTCACTTTTGGTGAATAAATCTATGATTTACCTCTCGTATGCTCAGAGGCATTAGCACATACTTCTTCTCCTTGCGTTTCTCTTAACTTAAGTGTCCAACGGCAACGATTATTATGTGATAGAAAAGATAACAACCACAAGTTTGTTATACAATTAGGTTTTCTATTACTCCCTAGATTACCATTTAGGATTAAATACATAACTTTGCATGAATTAGAAATTAAGACTAGTTACGCCACCCTCTGGTCTGTGAGTGACGGGGTGTACTTTCAAAGAAAGTATTGTATTACAATGGTTCAGTGGCGTAGCCGGGCACGGGCGGGGGGGGGGGGGGGGGGGGGGGGGGGGGGGGAGGGGCTAGCCCTCCCAATATTTGGTCATTGTCGGTTGAGATTGGCACCGACGGTTCATTTGGCAAGGTGAATTATGGAATTATGACGGTCAAATAAGGCATGTGCCACCTCCCAAATTAAAAAATTACAAGCTCGTTTTAAAGCCAAAATGTACCCAAATCATGGCAACATTATTTTTAAACAAATCGTCGCGCACTATAATTATATGCGCGCATACTTTTAGTCTGTATCAGTTCGCCCCCCCCCCCCCCAATATGAAAAAACCTAGCTACGCCACTGATGGGTCACTTCATGTAGTGTTGATTCTGTTTCATTTTTGTCGATATGTTCTGCGTTAGTTCATTGTTGACCAGGTCGATCAGTAATTGGTCATGGTTCTATTAGACTTGCATACTTCCCAACGATCTGGTCCAGGCTTATGACCTGTTGAATAAAATATAAAGATATTATTTGCTAGTATTGTTTTCAATAACTGGTTGGGAATAATTAAACCTAGTACTAGTACTGCAAAACTGGTACGTACGGCTCAGTTCATACGTGTAAGTGACTTTCACGCAGGACATACGATAGGCACCAAAGTAATACACTGCCGTGCAAAAGTATTTGCCCCTCTGGAAGCTTGAAAGCTATTACTGTGTTGTCAACAAAGTATTAAAAAAAAAATTAACGTCCTGTTTCCAACCTCAACTTCTTGGCAAAAGCTCTTGAACGTGTAGTGTTTGCCCGTCTGTCACCATTCTTGATACAAAATAACCTACGTGAAGACAACCAATCTGCATACAGATCTGATCATAGCACAGAGACAGCTCTCTTGCGGGTGCAAAATGACATCCTACAAGCTATGGATAACGGCAAAATAACCTGTCTGCAGCATTTGACACTGTCGACCACAGTCTACTTCTAAATCGGCTTAAAGAAGGATATCGGATTGAAGGATGTTGCACTGAATTGGTTTAGATCATATTTATCGGGTAGAACACAGTCTGTATGTATAAATGATGCCACATCAGCATCGTCCTTGTTGGAATATGGTTTGCCACAAGGCTCAGCTATGAGTCCAAGTTTGTTTTCTATTTACACTTTGCCACTTGGTCATATTATGCGCACCCATGAGGTGGAATATCACTGCTTTGCTGATGACACTCAAATTTACGAGTCAGTAACCCCAACTCAAGAGAGCGTTAATGCATCCATTCTTATATATATAAAATAGATAAATGTATAGATGCAATACATGTGTGGATGAAATCAAACCATCTTAAGCTAAACGATGACAAGACAGAATGTATTGTTTTTGGAAACAAGCAACAATTATCAAAAGTGGAAATTTCTCACATAATATAAGAGTTGGTGAGTCACATGTTAAACCCTCACAAAATGTTCGCAATCTTGGTGTCATGTTTTACCATTATTATGCAGTTCGAATCTTCCGTCCTATACTTGCAATGCATTAGTAAAGGCCTATTATTCTGCACATTATGTCACTGGAGCGATATTGGCCAGACCGATATTATTCGAACTTGGTCGATTTGGTCTGCCTATTTAACACTTTTAAAGCCTACGCACGAATCCACTAAAAGCATGTGCTAATACGCCGATGTGCAGCGACCGCACGTGTAGCGTGCAAAACATGTAGTCGAGACTCGAGACTAATTTTTGGTTTAATTAATTACGATCGACATCGGGTCATCGATCGGGTCATGGTCATTTGTGTTAAAAATGGCGACTGGTTCCGGGAGCACACGTTTTGTTACGCTAAATGAAAAAGAATTTCCAGGAATTAGGCCGATAGTTCTGCAACGCGAAGAAGCACCGATACAAGTGTGTCTATCTGTATAAATGGGGACGTTCCTGGCGAAAAAAATGGCGATCGTCAAAGTGTACTGTAACTTGTAAGTCAATGTAAGCTTTACATAAACAATCGTGTGTGTTTTTTAATGTTGAAAACAGACGATCGCCGAAATATGTCTTTTGAATTTATTGCCAACTGTAAAACTTGAACTTGTTACGTGTTTGGAATTTGTTTTGGAGCTTTTGTTCTGTCATTCTGTTAGTGGTTAGTGTACCAGAAATGTTGAACAGTTTGGAAAGTAGGCCTACAGACTTTTACTTTTTTTAGTACAGTGTTATTCATTTATTTGACAGGCTCAAGTCATTTCTCGAGTATCGAGTCAGATTCTCATAATGCATAATAATGATAAAATCGGACGGATTTTTTTCGCATGATACACAAATATATTGGTCTCCCGACCAATATCTTTGTGTATCACGCTCAATCCATCCAATTTTATATCAAACAATGACAATGAAGAATCATATCAATCATATCTCCAAAGCTGCATACATGTCCATTCGAAACATCGGACGGATCAGACACCACCTCAATAGAGAAACTGCTGAATTGATCACCCATGCATTTATTACCTCAAGACTTGACATAATTCATTGTTACAGCTTCTCAACTTCAGCGTCTTCAACGTATTCAAAATATCGCTGATAAAATTATAACTTTCACCAAAATATCTGATCACATAACCCCTGTGCTTATGGACTTGCATTGGCTACCTGTTGAACATAGAATCAGATATAAACTTGCTTTACTCGCATTCAAAATTTTACAACACAAGGCGCCACAATATCTCACTGAGCTTGTGCAACCCTACCCTATATACCTGGACACAGCGGACTCATCACAACAAATGCTTCTTACCGAGTACCAGTAAGAAACCAAAATGGGGAGAACGTTCATTTCTCGTTGCTGGAATTTGGAACAGTCTACCACGCGATGCTAAATGTACAGATTCTATTCATAGTTTTAAGAAAACTTTAAAGACTCATTTGTTCAATGAAGCGTACAAAACAGTATGTGTATAACACCCATGCTATTTATCATTTTTGTGCTATTAATTACTTATATTACATGTTTACAAAAGCGCCATGAGCGTCATTTCTGACGGATACCGGCGCTATAGAAATTACCATTATTATTATTATTAAGCCATCAGACCCAATAACCATTTCATTGTGTTCATTGTATGTTATACAAATAAATTCATGTTTCCTATTAAGATTCATGGGGTTTCCCAACACCTCAGTTGAAAATTCCCATAACGTTACGGTTACACTGTCGATAATGAGCTAATTGATATTCATGAGGTGATTTACTACGGCGATTATTGGAATTCTGACTTGCTCGATAAAAACATGAATTGTAATGCTTTTAATGGTAATGGGGTCTGATGGTTTAATACTTAGTTGACAAAACAGTGATAACTTGCAAGCTTCCCGAGGGGCAAATACTTTTGCGCGGCAGTGTATGTTGCATCACTATACGGGCAAGCAATCTTAACATTTGGCCTGATATCATTGCACATAGTTCGAGATATGGCCTATTGTGGATTTATTTTCATTGGCTTACTTCAATTTCCATTGGTGCTTAAAGGGGCACTGAGAGATAGCTGAGAAAAATGAAATTTGGAAAAATGAATTGTTTCAATAGATAAGGTGACAACCAATTCTGATAGTCCAATACAGTTTACCTGTAATTAAAGTGCGTATTATATTACAGTTTTACTGTGCCTGTGTTATAACACGGTAACACGTGTTACGGTATATTACAGTTGTTACTGTACCCTGTGTTATACACGGAATAAATCGCAATAACACTAACGAAAATAGTTTAAGAATGTTGGATATCCGATATTTATTGTTTAAGATTGTTGGCTATCCAATATTTATTGTTTAAGATTGTTGGCTATCCAATATTTATAGTTTAAGATTGTTGGCTATCCAATATTTATAGTTCAAGATTGTTGGATATCCAATACGTATAGTTTATGATTGTGCCATCCTTGTTTTTACCTCCCCGACCATCAACCCCCTGAGTGTTTTGACATATAAATTTTGTATCAATATCATTTCAAAGGTGTTAAATATGAAATACGTACAGTATACGTATTTGTACGTATACTGTCATTGTCAGTGTTATTGCGCTTTATTCCGTGAGGGCGCTAACACCATGTAACACAGTGTACAGTAACAACTGTAATATACCGTAACACGTGTTACCGTGTTATAACACAGGCACAGTAAAACTGTAACATAATACGCACTTTAATTACAGTTAAACTGTATTGGACTATCAGAATTGGGTGTGCAGAGCCTGGCTACTGGCGTTCTGCGCTGCAGTTATCAAACTTATAGAGCATGGTTTTTTGAAAGCAATGGGAGTTATGATGTTAGATATCCAGGACAGTTTCTCTACAAAGATGTGGATAATTGGCAGTATTACGGCCCTTATGACGGGAACTGGTTGTTTATTCGGTAGGTTCTATTACGCCTTTTCACACTGGGCATCGCTTATTTCTACCTTGATAAAGGCCTATGGCCGAAATATCGGAATTTTAATAAAATCATGAGGTTTGAACCATATTACGTATTCTCTGGACATTATTATCTATTTTAATCAAACCTACGCAGCTCCTGTTTATATTTGGAGGGTGTAATAACAGTTGCTATAACGATCGATGACTAAAACGGGCTACTCCTTGATGAATTCAATGACCGATGACCGATCACATTTCTTGCCCGTTTTGAAACGATCGATCGGCTTAAATTCAATCATCGGTGCAGTGTGGAAAATCTTAAGGAAGCGCTGTAAAACTAATTTGCTAAAGTGATATTTTGCATCAGCATACGTACAAGCCAAACTCTGAACTGAGGCCAAAGCAAATATTTCTGTATTACTATTCCCAAATCAATAATTATTTGTTTTTTTACCTCTCAACTCTATGTTGATGATTAATCAAAACTAAATTAACTATACTGCCACTTTGGCAACCAAATCTATATGCCTATTTCTTAATTTACTCAGCAGCCGTTATTTAATCTTGTAACTTTGTCGTTCATATTCATTTATATTCATCATTTACGCATGTTGCATTGTCACATGTCTGCATGTACAAAACATATCGTACGGTTATATTCAGACATATCAGATTCCATCAATGCCTTCTTTTTTCCGTTACATTTCAAATAATAATTCATTCAATCATCATAGCTCGTGTTCTTACACAATTGGTTTAAGTAAAAACATAATCAAACAATCATATTACACATCAGAATAATTTATGGTTAAACATATTTTTCATCTTCATATGATTATGAGTGTGCATATCTACCTTACATTATCATGGTTTCATATAACATATCAATTCATTAAAATATATCATGTTATTTGTTATAGCATATCAAATATAATTTTTAAGCTTGTTTGCAACAACTTAGATGTACATGTTTGTGGAATAGATAAATCATGTAATTCCTTTCACGCTGTATTTGATTGGAAAACATTACTTCACTACTTCACGCTGTCTTCAACATAGACACAATCGCAAAAACATTTAACATCTTAACAAAGTGAGGGCAGCCTAGGTACCAGAATTCCTCGTGGCAGCTAGTCCGATGATTTTATCCCACCCTTGACCCCAACATCTTGCAATATAGGTCAATTTTTAGCCTATACACCGCGATGAGACTACCATTTTTTTAGTCGAGTTGACACCATTTTAATAATTTTGACGTTAAATATCACATATACCTTGTAGTATTATATATTGTAGTGATGAATTTCTTAACATTATCTCAGAGATACGAGATTTATCTTATGGTTGAAAATCGTCAAGTAATTAGGATTTTTTTCAGTCTTGAGGATTACTGTGACGGGAGACCGTTCTCCTGGAAACGTAGTTCCGTTACCAAGCCTGCCCTATATTATTGAAAGTCTCGTACCCAAGCCCGCCCTCTATTCGGAAATATCTAACTCCCGTCACTTGATGCCGCCGCCTTGTAAAAATTGACGGCAGTGCGTCAATAAATCGAACGCACTCCCGTTCCGGAGCAGACTGATAATGGTGGCTTTTTTCTAACCTCGATTTGATGTCTTAGGTATGTTGACCAAATCAACTGACATTCATCATTCGTTATAATGTTATGCTACAATATTGGTGGTTCTTTTAATCTCGATGTTTTAGGTATGTTGACCGATGTGATATGTAAACAAGTTCATCCTCGATGGGTTGTCGTGATATGCGGATGTGTAACGTTTGTTGGCTATGTCGTAAGTTCACAGGCGTCTGCGTTAGCGTTGTTTTCACCGTTCCTCATACTTTTTTGCGGTAAGCTTGAGCATTTTTGATAATAAGACTACAATGTTTGGGGTGGGTCAGTTAGGAATTTGCCAGATTTAACCCCTTGGTGTAGCACCTAAGTGCATTTTTCGATCAGCATTTTTATTTTTGATAGGGTCCTATTGATGAAATGTATGTACAAGCAGTGAATCAAAGTACCGTGGGTTGAGAAACCGATAGCTATAGTTTGTTTGTATTCCATTTCACCTGTCAAACATGAAATGATAAAATGTTTGGTCTCGAGTTAAAAGTGTGCAGCACCTTAGAGAAGACGTCAAAACTCGACCGCCCGTTGACCGCCGGTTACGGGCGGTTCCGCCCGGTTCTTTCAGGTCAAACGTTTTACTGGTATATGAATATTCGCGCATGCAACACTGAACAACCGCCGGTTGACTTAATGCTGTAACCGGACCAATTTACACTATCAATCTGTTACTTTGCGGTCATAATAACTCTCTCTCTAATCGTTCTATAAAAAAACACCATTAATAGACTTTCGGTATTGATTTTAAAAAGTTAATTGAGCTATAAACAGATTGAAAAAGCCAACCCCAGCGAAAATCAATAGCTGTATTGTACTGGTTGTCAGAGAGCCCATTGCTTCAAGATGTTA
Source organism: Ophiura sarsii (assembly GCA_035610835.1). NCBI lineage: Eukaryota > Metazoa > Echinodermata > Ophiuroidea > Amphilepidida > Ophiuridae > Ophiura > Ophiura sarsii. Next base: position 20,631,754 of record CM069446.1, read on the forward strand.
TTGCTCACGCGTGTGACGAGGCACTATCAACCGGTCGTGTTCACCAGAGTGTAACTATTTGACCTCATTATGTGTGTATATTATAACAGACGACACGTTTTGTGAGAACCGGGCGGAACCGGCCGTAACCGGCGGTTGCCGGGCGGTCGAGTTTTGACGTGGTCCCTTACCTTATTTTTGTGGAGGAGTGGATTTGAGTACAAAATCCTTCATATTACTCTTTTTCTGGCATGTTGCTGTCATATTGGTGTATATTATTAAATCAATTTTCATCAGCTCAAACTACCTAATTTTGAAAGTTACCTGAACATTGGACAGAGCGTTTTCTTAAACATCATGAGGGCGCTTTCTAAGATTGTTCTCAAGTTTGCTTGCATTTGCTATTTTAAGTTTACAGCTACGAAACATTTTTCTTGGATCATTCAATCACAATTAGTTTGTCTGCTGGACTAATTTTGAACTTTCCTTGCAATGCTCTTATTCAAATGCACTGGGCCAACGTACTTTCCTCATGTTCAACGGTGGCATTCAAATGAACGATCTAATGAGCGCTACGGACAAACTAATTGTGATAAAATGCTCAAATGTCTCGAGCAGGTCAAACTTGTAATCCGCTTCGTAGTTATAAATTTTAAAATAGCGAATGGAAAAAACTTGCGACAAGTTTTGATCAATTTCCCCCAAAATGTCAATTCCTAAGAAAACACAATGTCCAATTTTCGTGCAATATTCAAAAATAGGTATTTTTACCCATTTACATATTGGTATTTGACCCATTTACATATTATCTAGACACCCATTAACAGCACAATGCCAGAAAAGGAGCAACTTGAAGGATTTTGTATTCTAATTCACTCCCTCTACACAGATCAGTTATGGTTACACAAGGGGCGCTATGCACACCTTTTTCTCGGACCCCTGACTTAACATTTAAGCAAAACAAAAGAATTTTCCCACTCCTACTATAAGCTTATAAAATTCTCATGAGGATGACCAAGTGTCAACCAATGGCACCAATCTACTCGTTCGATTTATCGGAGCAGTTTTGATAGATCGTAAAATGATTGATGTTACCATACTACAAATTTTCTCCTTTGTTGTGTGCGGGTGTTGCTTGATTTTGTATGCCTTCGTCGACTCGTTTGGCATGCTAGCGGCTATATCAGCCGTCTATGGTGCTTTTTCAGGATTCACTTGGTTGACTATCTACTACAAGATAAAACACATTGTTGGTGTTGACATGATTATTCCTGGATTAGCGTGGTCATCGCTGGCTGGGGCCATCAGTAGTTCTTTAGTTGGAGTCGTGTCAGGTATGTTTTTTTATATTTTATAGCAGACTTGCATTTATACCTGGGCTAGTTTTTGTTTCTCGATAACCGAATGCTTTACCGTACCCGTCCATTAACCTTCTGATTCCTATCTTTCTTTTGTGCTGGTGCATTCAAACATTGGTTCTTAATCGTGTATTTGTTCTCGTTTTCGTATGCCTTCGTACTCGCATCCCTACCCGTATTCATAACTTCGACACCAACATTACGAGCCTACCGTCCCCATTTATCATAATTTCTTCGACATTGGGCATTTTAAGAGAAAACGAATAATATTTGATTATCGTTTCTTTAACAAAGAGTATTCTTGAAAGAGAATGATGAAAAACAAAACAAATGCCTATCCTCACATAGTAGGTGTGGTTTTGGATGATAAAGGGCAATTTGATTGGTTTTGGGCTTATTTGCGCACTATATACGCACTATATATTATGAAACACGGCTGTTTGATCCTACATAATTTTGTCCGTTTTATTCTGAGAACACCGTAACTTGCTGGCCCGGTTCTGGTTTTAACTGATTCAAGTACCTGAATATACTGGCTATCTTTTGTAGAAATTTCAGAACATTTGTAGGTGCCATTTCTGAGAAATAGAGCTTTGAATATTATTATTTACTATAATAGCGCCTCATCGGCCACATTTCCCATAGAGTTACATGTAAAATGTGTGTAAAGTAGAAAATGCCGATAATTTAACAAGGGCTCCTACAATTTTCTTGAAATTTTCACCGTATACTCGTATTCATTAGCGCTACCTAAATCAGGTCAAACCATATCGGGGCCACTATGCAATCTTTTTTTATTCCATAATTTTTAATTTTAAATCGGACAGTCAAACAGCCGTGGAAACCGATAATATTTAGTTTGGAGCGTGGTCTAATTTATACCTTAAAAGTGTGTATGGTCATCGCCTTAAGATGTTCAAGCGTGACCTACACAAAGTTACCGGCGTATGCGTTGCCGTGTGTGCGTGTTTTAAAGAACGCGATAGACGTTATTCGTAATTGACGATTTCAAACTATAGATGGCGACATACTCTGATGTGACGTCACTAATAATAACGAAAGCGAGGCCAGTAGAGATAAATAACGTAAACATCAGGGTAAACAATAGGTGTTGTGTGACTGCAGTTGATGAACGACGTCAAAAGTGTGAGTAATTTTTCCTTCTTTCTACACAAACCAGCTAGTAACGAATAAGCGCGTTATGAAACCAATATTGTACAGCATTTATACGAAGACAGTGTAGCTCGAACATCTATCGCCATTGACTAGTTTGCAGCCATTGTTTGCGATTTGTCATAGCGGTTTTGACTCCCGAATTTTGACCCTCCGTAATGCTCAAGCTGGCTTCTATCTTCATTGCTTTTAAAACCATGAAACGTCTCGTTTCAGCGTGGAATATAGTCGTTGGTAAACATAACTGGGCCATAACGATTGAAAGGTGGATGGACCAGTATCAGGCACCAATTGTTTGCTGCCTGTGAGCTGCAAATTTTGAAACTGCAACTGGCTTGATCATTGATGATTATTACATGAGTAAATGTAGCTCCGAATCCTAGCTCTCTGTGGGAGACCTATGGAATGAAAGTATATGAGTCGACTTCGCGGATGGTCGGTTATTTTCATCAATATTTTTCAACTTTTCTGAAAAAAATATCCAAATATTCGTGGAAGTTGTGCTGAATTGAAATACAGTCTGACAGCCAGAACTTGCATAACTAATAAAGGTAACAGGTTATGACATATTCCGTTATAAATGTTATACATAATTGGGATCTTTGATAATTAGCAAACATCCCCCCCCCCCCCTATCAATGATTATCAGGTCTGGGGGAAACTCTTGAATCCAACGTACATTGATTAATTGGAATCATTGCTAGACTGTAATTAAGTCCATGGCAGAATACAGCGTAACAACACTATTTACGCAAACTTAGTATAGTCTAGTACGAATGGTACATTACACAGTTGCGCCCAGGTCGGTACCCTCGGTCGGTACACTTACTACAAGGCTTTATCAAATTCATTCTTGAGGGGCACACCGCTAATGCTCAACATTCAAGTTAAATTGATGGCTAGCAATATTTATGGCTGACTGAAATATTAACCCAGTTTTTTATTTCCCTTTTCTTAACCTTCAATTTTTTTGGCTTACAGGTATCATCAGACACAGGCAGATATGTCCAGTCCACAAAGACAATAATTACCAGTCTACAGGCAGGCTTGAAAAGACGAAGGAAACCTGATTCTCTGTTAATTGTCGCTTGACATTTAATTTTAACTCTTGAAAAAAACCCAAGTAATCCTTATACACATAATTGTGTGACGGTAATGATGACGTCATCATCTCATAGGCTGGATTCTTCAAATGAAATGTGTGTTTATATTATAATGAAGGTACTTTTCAAGTCATATACAATTTAATAGTACCTTTCAAGTCCCATACAATTTAAAACCGCGACCTTGCTTGTATTGTTTGTTTCTTTTTTGTTCACGAGTCTTAAAACGAGTCTTATCCAGAAGTTGGTGTTATCAGATTTTGTTTTATTGATTTTCTTCTGAATTAAAAAAGCCCACAAGTTTTAAGTTTTAATGAATAATTGCTTAAGATGTTGTCATGCCATCACAAGCTCTTGGATCACAGTCATGAGAATTACTAAGTCAAACTTAGCACAACAGGGGTAGAAATTAAAATAGAATCTGAAAATTGGAGTGTGTTTAACCAATAACCATCTTTGCAAGTGGCGGCGCCCCACCCCCCCCCCCAATATATATTTCCTGCCCGTCACAAGCTCTTGGATCACAGTCATTGCCGAGATTGAAGCCTTTCTAAGAGGTACATCGCGCTCCCTCATTATGCAAGAGGTACATCGCGCGTATCAATGTCCCTTATCACATACATTAGAAGTATAAGTTGTGACCCATGCCTCTATCGCCCATAATTTGTTTTCTGGACGTGTCCCAAGAATCTGGATCGACCCCAAGGTTATATAACTACTTAACAACGACATAACAACGACTGTCAGCCAGAGGTCACCTCTATGTTAATGAGTTGCGCACAGAGGTATTGATTCTGTAAGATTCTGTAAATACTAAAATTAGATAGCACCTATAGAAGGTTGTTTGGCTGCATTCAAACAAAGTATGTCCCTGCTAATCCCCTCATTATGTCGCAAGAGTGTTGCCATAAATGTCTCCTAAAGCACAGCGATATGCCTCCTAGATCACAACTCAGGACAATAAATTAGCCCGATACATTGAAAACACAACTGTTTGCAGGCGAGCAGCAGCCATTTTTTTGGCCGCGAGGGCATACAAATAGCCCAATTAAAAATAAGTAGTTTTTCGCTAATTGTCATGAAGTCGCACACCGTCGCACATAATGTTGAACTTGAACGCCCGTACAATACTTTTAGCTACCGTTTGCGGCATATATGTTGACCGTATGACACCGTACGGTTGAGCAATACATTAATTTGCAATCGTCTTCGAAAATAAACTCTTGAGGGCAACCATGATGCTATAAAACTAAACTTGATCTCCACTTCCCTATATCGCCGACATTTAATAGGTTTAAAAAAGAACGTGGGTAAATACATGTAGTGAATACGGGAAGGATTTACTCTAAATATAACCACCGCAATGAACTGTGGGTAATATTGTGACGAACGCGAAAAGGAAATACCATTGTGCGATCGATTTCGGGTTGTGCCCGTTGGTGGACAAAAGGACCATTAACACCAAGGACATAGTTAGTTGAATTTATTCCTCCACAACATTTGTTTAGCACAATCAGGGCATTGACCACATACAATTATGTCATTGTGCCCTATGTTACTTTAGTAAGGTCACGTACCAATGTTCATACACAGAGTGAACAAAGTTTGTGGAGGACAAATAAACAACCCGCGAAATTTAACAGACTTATGCATAACGTGTAAAGCAAATAGGCGACTGGTCTCTATAATAGGATTTAAATAACAATCATATTAAAGATTGGTAATGTGATTAGTGCTTTAATCATGGATCATTGATATCCCTTCTGTATCTACTATTCCTATGGTACATGCCATATTATAATGTAGTAAAGAAAGAATGCATGGAAAAGTACATGTACCTATAAGATTACTATGAGACTGTACATTGCTGTACATCTCTTACTAAAGGTCAAATCTAAAGGTATACCTTGGTGTGCATTTTTAACACATTATTTGGCTGGTAAATACCACATATTTGATATCAATGGAAGCTTGAAACACATTTTATCAGCTACAATTACTTATTCTGTGATTTAAACTAGTCTCTTTGAGAAATGCCATATGCAAGTACGAAGTTTCACGTATTTCGCATGACATCGGTGTTCCCCACCTTACTGACTGTCCTTTTAAAAGGTATGCTATCCCCAAAGTATGCCAGCCGGTAGCCTTAGTCCCACTGTTCAAAGTGTTATGCATTTTATGGATGAAATGTCCGGCATTTTTTCATAAAAATTCCACCAATAAATTGTATGTTTTCCCATAGCGGTACACTCAAATTACCCGGATGTGGCAATCAACGGCAAAATTATTACCATTTCTCGACTATTGAGGGCAGTGCGTATAAGTATAGGAATATAATAAGATCGTAATCTATGTGTTATAAGGACTTTCGTGCTGTCAATCATAGCGTTGTAAAAATAACGCTTCATTCCAAGAGTTACATCGCGCGTACTCGCGTGTATGTTCATGTATGGCAAGTTGTCACATAGGCCGAGTTGCCTTACCCCCGTGTTGTACTATGACCGAGTTGTCTAAAAAACCGAGTTGTCTAAAATGCCGAGTTGTCCAGATTCGCATCCCATTACAATGGTATTAATTTCATGACTCCCTATTTTCCATGTAAAAAACCATGCCCCCACCCCAGCCCCAGAATATTTGGGACCCCTGCCCCCTACCGAAGAAAATGAAAGCCCATCTCCTTGGCCGTACCCTAACCTGCGTTTGGGATGGGTTTTGTTCTCTGAATCCTCGCCGAGTTCTACTATGCCGAGTTGTCTAAGTAAAAGGCCGAGTTGTCCTGATTCCCATCATTCCATTACAATGGTATTAATTTCATGACTTCCTATTTTCCATGTTAAAACTATGCCACCCCCCCCCCCACCCCCACCCCCCCCCCCCCCCCCCCCCACCCCCACCCCCCCCCCCAGGACCACTGCCCCATATCGAATAAAAAAGGCAGCCCCTCTCCTTGGCCTTTCACTATTAACTGCGTCTGGGATGGAGTTTTTCCTCTGAAACCTCGTTCTCTGTATGAGAGCTATGGAATGAAAGCATATGAGTCAACATCTTATGAACCATTTACTCCCACTGGTTTTAAATGAAATTATTGCTGATAGGTAACCAACACTCGTCTGACCTGAATGCGTCTCAGCCTAGAACAAACCCCAAGCAAATACTTCAATGTGAATGAGGCTTAAAATTCGGAAGTAGTCATAACTGCTATGACAAATCGCAAACAATGACTGCAAACTAGTCAATGGCGATAGCGTTCGAGCTACATTGTCTTCGTGCAAATGCTGTACAATATAAGTTTCATAACGCGCTTATTCGTTACTAGCTGGTTTATGTAAAAAGAAGAGAAAATTACGAACATTTTTGACGTCGTTCATTGACTGCAGTCACACAACACCTAATGTTTACGTAATTTATCTTTACTGGCCTCGCTTTCGTTATTATTAGTGATGTCACATCATAGTATGTCGCCATCTATAGTTTGAAATCGCCAATTACGAATAACGTATATTATTCGAAGCAGGAAGTTGGTAAACAACTCGCTGCTGGATTCGCCGATTTTATATAGGGGGGAGGGGAATTTGTTGTTGTTTCATTAAAATTTATCTAATAAAATGCGTTATTTTATGATAAACGATCAAAATAACAAATAAAATAAATAAAAAAGAGAATAAAATATAGTTCGTAGCTGTTTTTCCTGCGGCAACCGACCGACTCCAAATATGGTACAGCCTACTCATTATGAGACCAATGTATATATAGCAAAACAGCTACGAACTATATTTTATTCTACAATTTTTAATGGTCTTTGCAAGAAATCAGTTTCCTCAAATTCTAGAAAAGACCGACATTTTCGGTAGATTAAAAATTGAAATGTCTTGATATGTCTGGATAGGAAACTTATTTCATCATGGATTACGACATAAATATTTTTTCGTTGTATGATTTCAAGTGAACCATAGTAACTGTTCATTATTATATAACTTGGTTTATTGGATGTTTATATTTCATTTACAGGTAGACTTGATGAGCGATTTGGTAATCTTGATGTTGCTTTTATTGTTCTAGGAGCACCTATGCTTTTTGCCGCAGTGTTCATTGGTTTGTCAGAAAGACAAACTCGGCAGACCCCTCATCAGAATAGTCAATAAAAGGAGTCTAAGCAGATTCTCAAAACCACAAATGATCTTAGAAAAGTCGAAAATAAACATGATTCGTTCACGATGGTAGTTACGATAGATACCTACTTACCCATTCAACCCCGCAGCCAACTACAGATAAGAACTCATCACCATCTACTATACGGTGTCGCTGTCATAACCTTGCAGTTGCCGTTCCCAGATCAAACATAGCGACAAAAGTTGATAGTCATCGGTACTATCATCAGTTCCGAGTATGAATGCTCTTCATCTTCATTTCCAAATTTAAAATCGTTATATCGGTAGTGCTTACCTGTACACTTATCATTATTGTAATATAATCGATAACAAAATATTGACGTCTTGAAAAAACTTTTTCTTCGATCTCTGGATAGACTGGAATGATTAAATCATGTATTTATCCTTAATATAGACTTAATAAGAAGAAGAAAAAAGGAGTCATAAAAATAAGAATTACTGTCATCATTTTTAGGGGTTTTATTGGTAAGCTGTTATGTGTCCGTAAATAGATTCATCAGGTCTGTTGATAATCATGAAGTAGAATGTTTTTTGGCAAGACCAATATCAGATTTATTAAAAAAACTTACGTTTTTTGCTAGCTGACAGTTTCGCTGGTCATCGACCAGCTTTCTCAAAGCTACTGATCGGCTGTTGTTGATTTGCCTAGAAACTGACCGGAAGTGGTCAGTTTCGTGACGCCCTTGGTGGTGGAGGGCGTAATCAGTGGATCGTACACGTGACTGAGATTGTAGACCCCCTCGTCTCTGTACGATCCACTGATTACGCCCTCCACCACCAAGGGCGTCACGAAACTGACCACTTCCGGCGAAACTGACCACTTCCGGTCAGTTTCCCGGCAAATCAACAACAGCCGATCAGTAGCTTTGAGAAAGCTGGTCGATGACCAGCGAAACTGTCAGCTAGCAAAAAACGTAAGTTTTTTAATAAATCTGATATTGGTCTTGCCAAAAAACATTCTACTTCAAGCTGTTATATGGTTCTGGTGTTGTGCTCAAATTATGAATTACGTTTTATTAATATAAAATCTGAAATTACTACTGGATGGCTCTAAATGTTTGTAACCTGAAATAGAACTCCAGTAAAAAAAGGATGATGTGTAATGTTTATATGTTGTATTTACTCTGTTTTTTGTTGTTGTTTTTTGTGCGTATTTATATAAAATGTATATAATGTTTTTAATTATTATTATAATAATAGCATTTTGGTTCATTCTGTGTATAAAAAGAAAATTATTTCAAAACACGTGATATTCAACCCTGTTACAAGTAATCGTCTTTTACACACAACTTTGTAACTTGCTTAAATCATAAACACATGTTGTAGAATTTATTTTTTAATAATCAGTCTAACTTGAATCACAGCGTAGTTTTCATTTTTACCTTTCCGAATAAAGATAAATTCAACAACTCCCACGTATAAAAAAAGTACAGCGGAGAAGCGTTGTGAATTTGAGATGAAGCAGTGACATTTAAATTACAGGGACACATTATTTCCATTATTGCCACAAAATAAAAAGTCCCATAGACAACGCTTGAAGTACGCAGCCGAAACAGGCCTCCCATGAGCATATCGTCAGCCTGCTTCGATAACTGCCTAACTCACTTTTCAGCGAAATTGAGTTTTTGCATAAATCATGACTTCATTACATTATGCACATGCTATTATAATACCTAAGTCATTGACCAATCAAAAGTGTTAATAAATGCACAGTTGCAATTCTCCCTGAGTCAGTATTGTGAGTTAGGCAGATTGTATTAATGATGAAAAATGTTTAAAATGGGTCATATAAACTCGCATATAACAAGCCACATTTCACAACCTAATTATATCCAACATTTACTGCTCCTGTTGGAATTCACCTGCACTATTCATGTTGCTATTCAACATATCGTCAGCCTGCTTCGATAATTGCCCAACTCACTTTTCATACTGTTGTTGTTTTCTAAGAACTAGAAAAATGAGTTAGGCAATTATCGTAGCAGGCTGACGATATAGGCTTTGGACATGCTTGGGAGAGCAGTGGAAACGTTGGCAAGTTCCCCGGCAATAAACAGGTGGTGTGAAATAAACCAGAGAAATGGCGTACGAGGGGGAATATTTATTACCCTCGATAAGGTTGGATATCGAAGGTTACGATTGTCTAAAACTTTTAAGGGGATGGAATCCTAATGTGTGTCTCGGATTAAAATCGATCAAATGGAACCATCATAAATGCCGCGTAGTTTCAAACGCTGTCATGAAATAACTCCTCGATATAACACATAAGGGATCACGTCAAAACTCGACCGCCCGGCAACCGCCGGTTACGGCCGGTTCCGTTCGGTTCTCACAAAACGTGTCGTCTGTTATAATATACACACATAATGAGGTCAAATAGTAACACTCTGGTGAACACGACCGGTTGAAAGTGCCTCGTCACACACGTGAGCAATAACATCTTGAAGTATTGGGCTCTTTTAAGACTTAAAAGTCTCAGTACAATACAGCTATTGATTTTCGCTGGGGTTGGGTTTTTCAATCTGTTTATAGCTCAATTAACTTTTAAAATCAATACCGAAAGTCTATGAATGGTTTTTTTTTATAGAACGATTATAGAGAGAGCTATTATGACCGCAAAGTAACAGATTGATAGTGTAAATTGGTCAGATTACAGCATTAAGTCAACCGGCGGTTGTTCAGTGTTGCATGCGCGAATATTCATATACAAGTAAAACATTTGACCTGGAAGAACCGGGCGGAACCGCCCGTAACCGGCAGTCAACGGGCGGTCGAGTTTTGACGTCTCCCCTAACTCGATAGTATTGATTTGAAAAGATGAACTGATTATCCCATGTGGTCGTGGGTTCGAGTTTAGGTTTAATAAAACACTGAGTGAAACAGTTAATTGTATAAAATACTTTTTAAACATTGTTACATAAATCGCGTCGGTAAATTCATGCAATGATTGGTGCGAGCGAGACAGACATAGCAAATGTCGTGCTACATTTACAATACAGAGGGTCATCCCTGTTTTTCATAATCTCTGGATTATTAGGAAACCGCTGTATGCAATATGAATCGATGCATGTGTATACCGTTCGTGCGTACACAGAAACTGTGCATTCACACGTTAAAAACCTCGGCAGGTCGCTTTACCAAATCCACGACGGTAAAATGTACATTGTCGGTGTCGGTGTAGAACTGGAGCCATAGTCCGCCCTGTACAGTAAAGTATCGGGCACTCACGCATCTCTACACGCAACATTCCGTATATTATGTCTCTAGAGGGCGGACTATGGCTGCAGGGGACACCGAGGAGCAAGAAACGAGCCGGCCGCCATGCGAGCCGACTGGAAAGCCGAGCCGACTAGTACTGGAAAGCCGAGCTAACCGGCAGCCTACACGTAACCTGGATCTTAGTGGCTTCAAACTTGGCTCAAAAAACAAATCAAAAGTCATTCCCCTATAAAATGACTTTCTTCGAAGGCGGTGCGTAAAATCAGCTCTAGACTGTCCGTGATTAAAATACTCGCATATTCGTTCACCGCTTACGACCGGATCGCGCCAAAATGTGTTCCCTTTCATCGATTTGGACCGCTACACTATTAAAACCTTTAATTTCACTTTATTTAAAGCTTCGAATATTGTAAAAACATACGTATCTACAGAAATAAACTTTAATTGTTATGTTTGACAGGTATTACTACACAAGGCAAGGTTTGTTTTTTCGTTAATGTATTTTTGTTTCACTATTTTATTGCACTCAACAGGGCACATCCCTTAGAAATTTGAAATTTGGGACATAATAGCAACCGCCCTCTGTTGTTTTTTAATCACCTAAAAGTTCAGCTGTGTTGAGTAGTGGCGTAATTCATGGGTGACAATATATCTGACCACGGGCCTACATGTTATAAAAATAGGTCGGTACGGTGTTGAAAAATGAAGGGGTGACATTAAATTAGAGAATTCACCAATTGTAGATCTTAGATCATTGACGCATTGGATGACGAAAATACTGAACTTCAACGCTAAACATTTTCGTGGAGAATTGCTCATCAGAAGAAAAACAGGAGCTGTTTAAACGTTTCCAGTAATTTTCTGTCTTCATCAGATTTAATTTTCATTTTTTACCAAGCGTTGAACTTCGTCGATTTCTGAACAATTTGGTGTTTAGATCGTTAAAATCGGCTAACTAAAACATCTATTATAGTGACACCACTAATCGATTTTGAGAATGTAATAGCTATACGAGATTATAATCTTGCGCTCCTCTGGTAGTTCTCTCCGTAGCTCAATTGATAAGAGCGCTGTCTTTGATTGCAAAAGTTGCTGGTTCGAATCTGCTTTGAATCACGTTTTTTTTAATAAACCAACACACCAGTCAAACGAGAGCGTCTTGAAAATAATTCCTCTCTAAGGGGTGTCCTTACTTTTGGTTCAAACTTCAGGGCGCAGTGTCAATAAAGTGTCCCACGGGGACATAAATTCTTTAAAATACATACAAATTTATTTTTATAATAGACTGATAGTGCGCCCCATTAATTTTCTATTAAATGCATTTTATCTCATTAAATTTTACCCCATAACGCCCACGATATGATACATTCAGTAACAAGAGCGCGAATTTTACTTGGAGTTATAACTTCAAAGAGCTGCAACCAAACAGCTGCATTTGAGATTCCAATGACTACGTATAACTATACATCATTGTCTTCATTACAATTCATCTTATATTCACATACTGGGTTTGTTATGGATAACATGGATGAAAATGTGTTTTCTGTTCAAATTAAAATTTTGACGTAGATCATATTGATTTTACAAATTATGTTCAATTACTCACACTAATAACAAAGTTCTCAGCACATGAAAGCTGAAATTGACATGGCTTGACAAGTAGATTTCCCACAGATTGTTAATGAAAGGTCAAAAATATGCCTCATAACCATTCCAGGTCCCATATTTTTATTTCTTATTGTAAAAGAATCATGTTTCACATGGGACACTTTTTGACACGCCACGTACAATTGCCAGTTTCCTCAGGATGATCATTATGAAGTAGAATATGTCATCAGCAAGCCATGGCATTATTAGCGGACCAATGTATCGTTGTGGGGTGTTTTTGTTGTTGTTGTTGTTTTACACAGTGACGCATAGTGTACACGTCATGACTTTTGTTGTATTTCCATACGCCAAATCGATCGACTAGAATATATTATACGTCATTATGTCATATATCACCGACTTCACCTCACCATGTGATACCACCGCCAAATTATGATAACGCTGACTAATTCCACGCAGCTGTGTTTTATGACGGCTGTTCTTCAAAATAAAATGTTAGCATCGTAAATTACTATACCGGTTAGTCATAACAACCTATTGCTATGCCGTTGTGCTCCTTTACTTCGCGCATACCGTAGGGTGAATTCAACTAAAACATATGTAAGATAATGTACATTCTCCAAATGTGATTGGATTCTCTACATGTATTTAACGCTTTTGATGCATACGTCCCAACTTTAATCTACGAATTGTTTCCAGCAGGCACCAATTATGCCAGAAGGTTGCAGACACTGGCTGTTAGCGTTCAGCGCTGCAGTGATACTCCTGTTAGAGCATGGCTCTTTAAAAGCAATGGGAGTTATGATGTTAGATATACAGGACAGTTTCTCTTCAAATACGTGGATAATTGGCAGTATAACGGCTGTTATGCAATTCTGATAGTCCAATACAGTTTAACTGTAATTAAAGTGCGTATTATGTTACAGTTTTACTGTGCCTGTGTTATAACACGGTAACACGTGTTACGGTATATTACAGTTGTTACTGTACCCTGTGTTACATGGTGTTAGCGCCCTCACGGAATAAAGCGCAATAACACTGACAATGACAGTATACGTACAAATACGTATACTGTACGTATTTCATATTTAACACCTTTGAAATGATATTGATACAGAATTTATATGTCAAAACACTCAGGGGGTTGATGGTCGGGGAGGTAAAAACAAGGATGGCACAATCATAAACTATACGTATTGGATATCCAACAATCTTGAACTATAAATATTGGATAGCCAACAATCTTAAACTATAAATATTGGATAGCCAACAATCTTAAACAATAAATATTGGATAGCCAACAATCTTAAACAATAAATATCGGATATCCAACATTCTTAAACTATTTTCGTTAGTGTTATTGCGATTTATTCCGTGTATAACACAGGGTACAGTAACAACTGTAATATACCGTAACACGTGTTACCGTGTTATAACACAGGCACAGTAAAACTGTAATATAATACGCACTTTAATTACAGGTAAACTGTATAGGACTATCAGAATTGGTTGTTAATGCATACCCTTTCGAGCCGTTATATATTGGATCATTTCTAAGTGTTTCGATACTTTTTGTGAGCAGTTTATATTATTTATATTGCTTATATTATTATTATTATTACTATTATTAGTACATCGGGGATTGGGGCATTGGGGATTCTGTGGCAAGCTCTTGATTAACCTTTCATATAGAAGTTCCTGTGTTCTATGAATAGTATGTTTATATAGAGCCCCCGCAGGGTTCCGGAGGACACACGAATCATATTAATATACACTAATACGTCACATGACTCATTGACCACATTGTTTGACATTATTCTCAATGTTTCGACATTATTCTCAATGTTTCGACATTATTCTCAATGTTTCGACATTATTCTCAATGTTTCGACATTATTCTCAATGTTATTTTAGGAAGAAAAAATGCTATTCAAACGTAAATCTCATGTTGATTACATTCCAGACATTGCCAGATTAATACTTATAAATGCATTATCTTTTTACTAGAGTAAATCATAATTATACAGGGTGTCTCTAATAAAAATTCCCTTTAAAAGGGAAATCCCAGCTTCAGGTAAAATTCCTTGCAATGAGGTGAAGTCCACTTTGGGGACATGGTGAGAGTCTCAGTTGTAGCTCGTCGGGTTCTGCTATGAAAGTATAATGTACTATGATAGCGCTACGTCTGTATAGTATTTTCCAGGTATATAACGTTCATGAACCCTAATTTTCGAGGCATATTTCCAAAGATTTTTTTTTGTGGCCAAATAGCGAGGGGATAAGTGCCTTGAGCTCATTGCATGACATTTTATAGAACTTATTAAAAATGGTATAATGAGACAGTGGACATTCTGGTTCAGGCTACAGCTTTAGATAAGACGATGTTATATTTAGGATATTACATGGTAAATCTTTCCAATTTCTCTTATTGGCCATATCATTGTTTACAAATAAATTATGCATGATGGAACTAATTTTGTCGGATCAGTGATCCAGGAAGATGTTACCTATACAATGTCCACGTTTAGGACAATTTGAGTAAGATACCTTTGAGTGGGAGCTCTCGTTTTGGTTTAGCTGAGTTGATGGTGTTATATAGAACAGGTGTATAGAATTTCATATCATAGAGATATTGAACTGGAGCTTTGATGTATTTCAGAGAAGTGTGGGGTTTTGAAGTTTCAGTTAGCACTTATGTTTTTTGTAAATAATTCAAAGAATACAAACGAGATACTAATTGTAATGAATTTATTTTGTTTTATAAATAATCTTTGCAGACAGTAGATAAATATAAGATCTTTTTTACAAATGTTACTCTAGAATACAATGATTCACATTTAACGTTTAGGGAATTGCTGGCAATTCATACCGTAAAACACAAGCCGGGGCTATAAACGTTGGATATACTACTGGCCTTAGGTTGTATGCAATCCGTGAAGGTACCTATTTTTGTAGAGACAGTATGGGGGTTTTCGGTATTTTTCAATGCCTGTTTTTAAAAAGCTTCCAACAAATTTGCACTATAAACACTTATATAGATAGAACAGTGTTCCAAGATTGTGAAAAATTGGTATTATTTTTTGAATAAGTCGAAATTTAAAGCAATCATTTTGTGAATGCTATTAACTTTGGGCTCTTGTGCATTTGAAGTGAATGCTATGTTTGGAATTAGTTCTCTAAAGTTTGGTATACTGGCTGGTTGGATGAGTATGAAGAAATAATTATTAGTATTTGATTGAGAAATTGTTCAGTAGTTCTTTCACAATATCATGCAGTATTCACTTTAGATATGTTTACACTTTCCATGTGGCAGGTAGTTGGAGGCGACATTCCAAATGTTCATAAAATGTCACAAATTTCAAAATTATTGAATCGCACTACATCTTTGAATCCCCATGAGAAATGCATTGAAATTTGTACAAACAGTATTATTATTGTTTCTGTAATTTTTGAGATAGGCCTTGAGTTTCGAAAGGTTATTGAAAATTTGCTTTGTAAATGGAAAAATCCAAAAACTGCGTGGAAAGTGTAAGCGTTTATAAATAATCGTTGAAACTTGGTAAAACTGTCCATGTTAAGAAATACATTCATGGCTTAATATGTTTACATCATGATACTAGTTTTTAACATTGTTATCCATGAGTGGGAGTTCATTTAACTGTTTCAGTGGCGTACCCATGGGGGGGTGGGGGTCCAGGGGGGCCAGGGCCCCCCCTGAAATAACACCGTCGGTAAAAACGACCCTCCGTCGGTAGATTTGCGATTTTGACCATGCGATCTTTTTTGGCCAGTTTTGTTGACAACTTCATCACTACCCCCCCCCCCCCCCCCCCCCCCCCCCCCCCCCCCCCCCGCTTATCAAGATTTCAGCTGCTCACGGGAAAAAAAATTGTGCATGTTTTACGATTTTTTTTGGAGTCTGTAAAAAAAATTGTCGGTACATCATGCATCTCGTCGGTACAAATATACTCGGGCCCCCCCAGTTTCCAAAAGCTGGGTACGCCACTGAACTGTTTAATGCATAGTCAGATTCAACATGTATCTATTTTGAAATGTTATATAGGGTATTAAAGGTAGATGTCCCGATCACATTTTCATAACACAGATGAACTACTGAAATTTGACGGTCCACGGATCAGTATGATTACGAAGAAATCGGTGAAATAACATCGAATTACCGCGAAAAGTGGTAACCACCAATATAGTGTGTGTACAACTCAATGGGCACATTTCACGGCATCTTGTGCGTCTAAAATAAGAACCATTAGAGTTATGCAACTCAAACTTTGGAATACGACTTTTTTGAGGATGACCTTTTATGTCGAATAGAAAACTTCAAGTTGAAAGTCGGAACATCTGCCTTTAAGTCGCCTGTCTCAATCAGCACTTATTTGCACTAATTTCAACCAAATCATGTAATTGAAGGACTATGCTTTTTTAAACTGATGGCTTAAAAATAGTTGCATACTGATGCTTGGTATTGCTTTTAAAATGGCGTTGTTCGAAAACTGGTGACTTACTCTCTACATAATGTACATACTTTTAAATTATAAACATGTTATTTACGGTTAGTCGCCAGTTTGTGGTTACTTTGTCAAAATCGTGTATTTGCATTGGTCGGCGCTATTTTAAAACAACTCCGGGCATCAACTATGCAGCAATTTACGAGTGCTGGATCTCTCTGATACACACATCTTCAAGCAACCATATAACGACACAACAATGCTTGGCTAAAACGCACGTTTTGACGGGATGGGTGCTGACGAATTACACCCTCCCTAATTCCGCAATACAAATAGGTCGCGGAAAAAAACCCATTATTTATCTCAAAAACATGGCCTTAACTTTTCAATCAATGTGATAATGATGCGTCAAAAATGTTACTAAATCCTATCATAGATAAATATAATTCTTAAATTGTAGATTATTTCTTAATATAAACTTTCAATATTAGCGGAATAATAAATACCAATTATTTTTAGATTACAGGGGCCACACCGTAAAACAAAGGACCCTTCACCCATTCAAAATGAGTTCTCTTTCTAATCAAAGAATATCAGATTTATCAAAAAAATACACCTCGTATCATATCTATGCACATCATATCTGTATTCCTTTCCCGATTCCTTTGCGCCAAATTAAATCAGTTTATCAAAAATTACTATAATTTACTAGATTTGGACTACGGTGCATGGATATAGTAGACTTGATTTCAAGTCTCAGACTCACTACCCTCTCTCTCCCAATTCCTGGTACAAGTCATATTTTCCATTGATTCAAAAATATAATATTTTGTAGAGCTAGTGCATATCTCATTGACCCTACATATGTATTTGGGACAATGTGTGAGAGATGCCGTGTCCTCATATAGGGTCATGACCACCATACACCACACACTTATCATTCATGACAATGACATGTATATTTAGTAACTGTTTCATTGATGGATATTTTGACAAAACATAACTACACCCTAGGCTCTTTCCTGTCAAACACTGAGCTCCCAATACACCAACCCTGGCCGCCACTGAGACTTGACAGAAAGCTAATTGATTATTATATAATTCCACACCCTTATATAACTGACAACTGTACAGTACACTTGGAGTTTAGGGGTAGCATATTTTGAAGAATGCCAAACTATTTTGGTAATGATCAATTTAGTGTTAAATATACAAAATAATTATTTAATCTAGGTGTGTCATTCTTGAGATTGGACCATGTCCTTTTAATTAGATTGATGAATTGTAAATGTTATTTGTCATTCAGGATATTCCCTCCCAGTAAAATAATGTACACACCCATTACAATGTTCCTATGGCCCATACACTGGTATGTCATTTGATACCTGCATGCTGTGAATGCTCTTGCCTGATGAAATTACTGTCCACTGATTGGCTGGCCGCCAAAATGTGAGGCAAGAAATTAGCGTTCTATCAAGGCCTTCCTGCAACCAAACTTTCTGGCCTATCAGTGATGGGTAATAACAGGTGGATACTGGATGGTGGGGTAACATCATTGCCTGGTGAAAGTGTGAAATACTGTTTTGGATAGTGAACTGGTTTTACAAATAAGAAGGCCTTGATGGCAAGGCTATGGATATAGTCGTCAAGGTCTGTGTTAATAGGCCTTATTTATGTAATACGCCAGTCTCTGGGCAAACTTTCATCGATGAACCGCAAACTTCCAATTCTCTGAGCCTGGCGCGGCGGTGGGTCTATCAATTAATATTATCCCTGGATCTATGTAGACAGTCGATGAAAACAAAAACCAATCTAACATCACGCTGGAATAGCATGAATAGCCACAGATAGTTTGACTATCTGTGGAATAGCCCTAATTTTATTATTTTATTTTCGATATCTTCGGAAATACAAGAGCGTTTTCCCTCGTTCGACCACAATTATGATGTAACATGGGCATGTTTTTGCCATTTCTGCCACTAAATTCATGTTTAGCCACAAAAATGGGGACATTTATACCGCCAAAGTCAACCAAAATCGGCATCATGCTGAGTGAAAGCCAAACTATATGCCCAGATAGCTGGGCGAAAAGGCTGTGTTTACGGAGCATGTTTATATAGAGCCCCGCAGGGTTCCGGAGGACACGAATCACATAAATATATACTAATACGTCACATGACTCATTGACTACATTGTTTGACATTGTTCTCAATGTTTCGACATTATTCTCAATGTTGTTTTAAGAAGAACAAATGCTATTCAAACGTAAATCTCATGTTGATTACATTCCAGCCATTGCCACAAAAAGTCCTGACCAGGTGCTTTGATGTTGGGTAAAAATAGATAGTCGGTACCAACAATCTGAAATATACATAAAATGAGCAAATTTCTTTTCCGCAGTTTGATACCTCATACAAAAATTCGAATGGATAATTTTAAAGTTATGGCGGTCGCGCGAATTCAGTTAGACATTGCCAGATTTAAATGCATTATCT
This sequence comes from Ophiura sarsii, assembly GCA_035610835.1. Classification (NCBI taxonomy): domain Eukaryota; kingdom Metazoa; phylum Echinodermata; class Ophiuroidea; order Amphilepidida; family Ophiuridae; genus Ophiura; species Ophiura sarsii. Next base: position 20,651,321 of record CM069446.1, read on the forward strand.
TTTTACTAGACTACAGGGATGAGGGGACCCTGTTGTGCGTAACCGCCCTGTGCGGAGCATGTGTATATAGAGCCACGCAGGGTTCCGGAAGACACACTAAGGGACGCACCATTAGATTTTCAGGGGGGCGGGTAGGAAGTTTTCGTAAGAAAAAAAATTCCCCCTCTATGCAGGCCAAAAAAAAAAAATTCACCCCCTGATGAGTAAAAAAAAAAAAAAAAAAATTCTACCCCCACCCAACTCAATATGAATGGATACATTAAAAAAAAAAATTCGCCGCCTTCGGCGGCCTTTGGCGGCGCCAAAAAAAAAATTCACCCCTTGCGGCGGCCAAAAAAAAAAAAATCTCCCCCGAACCCAACTTCCTACCCCCCCCCCCCGAAAATCAAATGGTGCGTCCCTAATCAAAATACGCCACCCGAAGTGAGGGGACCCCGTTGTGCGTAACCGCCCAGAACGGAGCATGTTTGTATAGAGGCCCGCAGGGTTCCGGAAGACACACTAATCAAAATCAAGTGCAATTAGCGTTATTAGCGCAAGACCGTTAATCAAGAGACTCCTAGACTTGGTTCATCTTGAAAAATTGCACTTTAGCGCTTACAACGCTAGGAACACAGAATATCGTGCTAATTGCGCCAGAGTGCTAATCAAGTGCAATTAGCGTTATTATCGCAAAACCGCTAATCAAGTGCAATTAACGCTAATTGCGCGACTCCAAGACTTGGTTCATCTTGAAAACATGCACTTTAGCGCTTACAACGCTAGGAACACAGAATATCTTGCTAAGAGTGCTAATCAAGTGCAATTAGAGTTATTAGCGCAATACCGCTAATCAAGTGCAATTAGCGCTAATTGCGCGACTCCTAGACTTGGTTCATCTTGAAAAATTGCACTTTAGCGCTTATAACGCTAGGAACACAGAATATCGTGCTAATTGCGCTAAACACTAATGTGTTTTTGGCGCATTAGCGCACATTCGTACTAGCACTGCAATTTGCGCTAATTTACATTGATCTTACACGCTATTTTGGTGCAATTAGCGACATTTGCAAAATTGCACTAATGCGCTAAAAAGCCAATATCGCACCTTGCTCCCATTAATTGACCCCATGGAGGAGAGAGCTACGACACGGAGCCTTATTTAACACAACTCAAGACACGGATATTCTGTACAGGGGTAATTTATTGATAAAAGTTTACTGTGTGATTACAACGAGCATTCGGATCGGAATAAATTCAATAACTACTACCATTGCACTAAATCATCTATTGACATGATTGATAAAGACTACGGCAACCTTGTTATTTCCTTGTCATCAACGTAATTACTATTCAAGAAGTCTTCAAGAAAACATTGGGCCATATGACATGTGTGAGGTGACTTGATAAATAATAGCTATGTAATAGTCGACAGTCTCTGACTCTCTGGTATACACAGTTCAACAAAAATAAGTTACCCTTTAGATTATACCTGATATTTGTAAAATTAGTAACTCCATCGAACCGATTTTTGGCACATACTGTTAATGTACGTGTTCACAGCAACACTAGAACGGGGCTATAACTACGCAGGTGTTGTAAAAGTTTAATATAGCGTATGCTCATTCAAGCAGTACCTGTGCGGTGTTCAAGCAAAGACCCTGGTTCAAGCTGCTTAACCATCCTCCTTCAATACATCATTTAGCAACTTTTGAATAATGAGGTATTCCTCCATTCAATGTGTGCTCATTTAAGCATTAACACACCTGCGTAGTTATAGCCCCATTCTAGTGTTGCTGTGAACACGTACATTAATGTGTGCCAAAAATCTCACTTTAAAAATATCAGGCATAATCTAAAGGGTAACTTATTTTTGTTGAACTGTGTAGTTAGATCCGAATTAAAAATAACGTGAAACGCAATAAAGAGATTGGGACTTCAGGTTCTTTTAGTACATGACTACGAGGTTGCGAGCCAAGCCAAGTGAAACCTAAATTTAAATTTAAAATGAGAAAATAACTTTAGCCTAACTCGTAGGGAATGGAATAATTAATAAAATAACATAAGTAACAACGATTATTATGTGATAGAAAAGACAACAACTACAAGTTTGTTATACAATTAGGTTTTCTAAATCCCTCTCACCAATTTAGGATTATATAGATAACTTTTATATGATATTTCCTATAAATACTAATATGAATTAGTTGCATTTCAAAAGTTGCTAAAAGTTTAATATCGGGTGTGCTCATTCAAGCAGTACCTGTGCGGTGTTCAAGCAAAGACCCTGGTTCAAGCTGCTTAACCATCCTCCTTCAATACATCATTTAGCAACTTTTGAATTGAGGTATTCCTCCATAATCTAAAGGGTAACTTATTTTTGTTGAACTGTGTAGTTAGATCCGAATTGAAAATAACGTGAAACGCAATAAAGAGATTGGGACTTCAGGTTCTTTTAGTACATGACTACGAGGTTGCGAGCCAAGTCAAGTGAAACCTAAATTTAAATTTAAAATGAGAAAATAACTTTAGCCTAGACTAACTTGTAGGGAATGGAATAATTAATAAAATAACATAAGTAACAACGATTATTATGTGAGAGAAAAGACAACAACCACAAGTTTGTTATACAATTAGGTCTTCTAAATCCCTCTCACCAATTTAGGATTATATAGATAACTTTTTATATGATATTTCCTATAAATACTAATATGAATTAGTTGAATTTCAAAAGTTGCTAAAAGTTTATCGGGTGTGCGACCTAGTATAAGTACTGCACAACTAGTACGTACGGCTCAGTTCATACGTGATCAAATCGGAACGACATCAAAACTCGACCGCCCGTTGACCGCCGCTAACGTTCGGTTCCGCCCGGTTCTTTCAGGTCAACTGTTTTACTGGTATATGAATATTCACGCATGCAACCCTGAACAACCGCCGGTTGACTTAATGCCGTAACCGGTTTAATTTACACTATCAATCTTTTACTTTGCGGTCATAATCGCGCACCCTTGGATTTTCGGAATTGATTTAAAAAGTTAATTGAGCTATAAACAGATTGAAAAAGCCAACCCCAGCGAAAATCAATAGCTGGCGAAAATCAATAGCTGTATTGTACTGGTTATCAACTGAGACTTGAGAGCCTATTACTTTAAGATTTTATTGCTCACGCGTGTGACGAGGCACTATCAACCGGTCGTGTTTACCAGAGTGTAACTTTTTGACCTCATTATGTGTGTATATTATAACAGACGACACGTTTTGTGAGAACCGGGCGGAACCGGCCGTAACCGGCGGTTGCCTGGCGGTCGAGTTTTGACGTGATCTCTAAGTGACTTTCACGCAGGACATACGATAGGCACCAAAGTAATACACTGCCGCGCAAAAGTATTTGCCCCTCTGGAAGCTTGAAAGTTATTACTGTGTTGTCAACAAAGTATCCATCAGACCCAATTACCCTTTCATTGTGTTCATTGTATGTTATACAAATAAATTAATGTTTCATGGGGTTTCTCAACACCTCAGTTGAACATTTCCATAGCGTTACGGTTACACTGTCGATAATGAGCTAATTGATATTCATGAGGTGATTTACTACGGCGATTTTACATTGGAATTCTGACTTGCTCGATAAAAACATGAATTGTAATGCTTTTAAATCATAAATCTTAATAGGAAACATGAATTTATTGGTATAAAATGTACAATGAACACAATGAAATGGTAATGGGGTCTGATGGCTTAATACTTTGCAGTGTATGTTGCATCACTATACGGACAAGTAACCTTCACATTTGGACTGATATCATTGCACATAGTTCGATATATGGTCTATTATGGATTTATTTTCATTGGCTTAGTTCAATTTCCATTGGTTCTTAAAGGGGCCCTGAGAGATAGCCGAGAAAAATGAAATTCGGAAAAAATGAATTATTCAATAGAATCTATTGAAACAATTCATTTGATAATAATAATAACAACAACAACAACAACAACAACAACAACAACAACAACAACAACAACAACAACAACAACAACAACAGCAACAGCAACAGCAACAGCAACAGCAACAGCAACAGCAACAGCAACAGCAACAGCAACAGCAACAGCAACAGCAACAGCAACAGCAACAGCAACAGCAACAACAACAACAACAACAATAACAATAACAATAACAATAATAATAATAATAATAATAATAGTGACAAGGCACATATCCACTCTAAATAAGAGCGCTCAAGGCACAAACATAAAAAATACAATTTAAAAAACGATAAACAACAACAATAAAACTGCTTAATTATTACAAACAGTTTTAGACATCAGATGTGTTTTCGACAGTTTTTTTGAAGATTGTAACAGTTTTTGCAGTTTTTATATGGATAGGAACTTCATTCCAGAGACAAGGAGCTATAATAGCAAAAGATCTGTCTCCCCAAGAGCGCTTAGATATATTTTCATTGCATTTGTCCAGAACGAAGAGGGCAACATTGTTGATACATTTATCAATTCTCTGAGCTACAGGGAGCCTGGAGTCCCTTTAAAATTGGCGTAATATGGTAAGATCTTTTAGAGAATGTGAGAATGCGAGCTGCAATGTTTTGAATTTTTGAAGACGATAAGGTGAAGTATAATGATTGAATGATGGCGCTAGACAATGTCTGGATAGAAATTTAGTTGAAGATTTATGTGGCGATTGGTGCTGATAATTTCGATGTGATCTACATCGAAATTACCAAATTGTGAAATTGTACACGATAGTACGTGGGTGCACTCCAATTCGTAATGTCTGGATAGAAATTTAGTTGAAGATTTATGTGGCGATTGGTGCTGATAATTTCGATGTAATCTACATCGAAATTACCAAATTGTGAAATTTTACACGATAGTACGTGGGTGCACTCCAATACGTGTCCATCTCTCATTGCCCCTTTAAACGTATGGTGATGCAAAGTATAAGATAATAAGTATGTGCCACCCTGAAGACCCCATTTTCACCTTATTATGTGTTCTTTTCCAGGGGACGCCCTCAATCCTTGAAAAAAATTGGAGGCAGATTTTATTGCAGATTTACATTTTTGATCATAAATCATGAATATATTCGAAGTTACAGAGCGATACGATTCCCTCAAAATTATGGTTTTAGAGTGAATTTAGAGTAAAAATAAGTTGTCGGCGCAGACTCCGACAGCTTATTTTTACTCTAAAACCATGATTTTGAAGTAATTAAGAATCGTATCGTCCTGTAACTTGGAATGTATGTATTATATACGATTTATAATCAGAAATCTGAAGGAAAATCTGCTTTCAATTTTTTCTCGAGGATTAAGGGCGTTCCTTGGAAAAGAACACATAATATACCTTTAAGACTCCCTTTTGAGCCTGTATCAGCTCTTAAGACTCACATTTTATTGCACATTCAAAAATCACGAAGATTTTCGTTCCAAAGCCCCAATTTAAAAAAAAAATCTGCGTTCTAAATTCCAAGTTTTTCAAAAATTTGAGTTCTTCCTAATCAAATTTGAAAAACAAAAGAGTTCTTTAAGACCTACTTTTTTTTGAGAAAATCAGTTCTTAGATCCTATGTTTTGTCATAAAATTCTCTCAGTTCAATTCCGACCCCCCCCCCCCCCCCTTTGTTTTTGAGACCCTGGGCGGCACACCCCTACCAAATAAAAGTTGAGTGCCTAGCGGATATCGTATGTCTTTACGTACAAGTCACCTAAAATATTATATCACCCGATCTAGCGCTTTACATCACGCATGCGCAGTACCAATACATGGAGTATATTACAATGTCATCTTACATAAACCACGACCTCAAGAGTGTCTGTTTATTTACGTATAGATAAACACAAGATCTCGTAACAACTATAACACTGAGCCCTAATTCTTACCATGGATTGTTCCAAGTCCATCGCATATGTCCTGGTAGATATCGGAAGCCAACAGTATCTCCAGCGCAGGGTTCATCCAGTCATTCAATTTACTGTCCTTCCTGGTCATCATGCTTGGACCGTCAAAGGCACACATGATTGGTCCGCCCTCGTGGAGAAGGTCAAACTCAACTTGGTTGTTGTAGTTGGCACCCCAGTCGAAACCGGCATCAATCTTTACAAAATATAATGGTATTATAATTGTTGAAGAAATGTTATCCGATTTTATCCATGATACACAGTAGCTTAACTAGGGTCTTCAATTGGGTGGGGGTGGAGCTTTGGGGCCCAAGCGACTACCTGCCTCCTCTTTGCGCGCCTCATGTATGATCCATACTGCATCCAATGCATGAGGTTTCTTTATGAACGCTGACGCTGATAAATAGGATACATATTAAAAGCACATCAAATATATATTAACCATGGGTATGCGATAGGGGGGGCTGGGGTACCGCGCCATTTTGCAATATTTTGCGAAATCGATCGTGGTTATCACGTGATACGTATCGTGGAAAAATAATGTACACTGTTTTAACGAAATGCACTGTGGGATTGTGTTACCAGCCTAAAATTATAGAGGTTGCAAACCCGGTCGCAAACTTGCTTATATTGAGCCTAGCTATAACAAGCTAAAAGTGACATCTCTGAATGAATTACCAAAGTGTGAAATTGTTGGACACACTGGTAAAATGGTTTTACAACAAGTTTTGCTATCATATTATCAAACTGAACTCAAGTTAAATCACTCTATATCGAGCAATAATATAATTGTTTACGCATTTTAATTGTTTAGACAAAGTTAAATAAATCAAGGATACATTTATGATAGATAAATAAATAAAAAGAAAACTATAAGGCCAAACAAAAAAAAAAGTTTGTCTCAAAGCTTGCGAAGGCTTCAAAATCGGGCGACGCGCGCTGTTTTTTGTCTTCCATTTTTTTTTTTTTTTACATTTTTTTTTATTTGTGTGGCAATTTTTACTCTTACTATTTGCAACCGTTGACACTTTCTGATATTTGTTTTTACATTTGAAATGAATATTGTGATGTACTTGTGTATAAGAACAATTGTGCAGCGTTTTTTGAAGCACTGAGTCATGTAAAAGTTTGAGAAAAGGAAAATCTGCCGATATTTTGAATAAAAACTTGAAATAAAAATTTGTAGGGGAAAAAAAAATTGATTTGACAATTTCCTGCATTTCAGACGCGGTATTTTGGCATTTCAAAACCAATGCGCGCGCAAGCTTTGAGACGAACCTATTATTTTGTTTGGCCTAAACGCATGGGCGGCATTTATAATTGATAAAAATTGACATAACAATGATGTTACATTAATATACCATCAAGTTTAAAAAATAGAAAAATAATGGGAATATTCGAACCCGTGATTTCCGATTGCCAACGACATGGCCAACCTACGCACGCCACAGAGATTTACGACTGTAATTTTGATAGTTTTATTATTTAACCATGTCCATTTATTTATAACGAACGGATTTTTATTGTGCCATTTTTGCCAAATGTGTGTGTTGCTCTCGCACAAAATGTGTTTGTAATTTGATTATAATTCTTATTTTTAAAAGAACGGTAATTTTTGTTAACATTTTCGAGAAAAAAAATGGCGTAACCCTGATACGGTAAACGCCAGCAGTGTGGTGTCCGCGTGGGCAAGCATACAGATGATGCTAAGCAAATCCAGCATATAAAACAAAAAGTGCTCCTAATGGGACTCGAACCCACAACCTCTCACTACACTAACCGTGCTAATTGAAAAAAATTAACGCAAATAATTTATTTATATCATGGGTCATGGGTTAATGCACTGTGTTAAATTCTACAATCCCGGCCGCCACTCTGTTCAAAGGCACAAAAAAGTTGACTTGTTTTATGCTTTTTTTGCAATTCTGAGGTGTGCAGTTCGATTTTCTTTTTTGAATTGTTTAGAAAACCATCCATTTTAGAACATCTAAAATTTAAAATGAACTGCACACCTGGGAAAGTATGATGCCAAGGGCATATTTTTTGCACGTAAATCCAATACAAGAGTTCTGAAAATCGACAAAAATATGACGTCATAACCATTGCTTCGGGACAAAATGGCGCAGATCCCCCCCCCCCCCCTAGGTATGCGACTCAACTTTCAGAAGTGCGCCCCCTCGCTCCCCCTCTGGCGACCCAACTGGGGTCGAACCTGGTCCGCGTTCGTGTAAATCTGATGATTTACCGACTGAGCTACACGGATGAGGTTAAACAAAACTTGAGTTTTTTCACATTAAGTTGAACCACGCGCTGAGCGTGGCACGAGATTGATGGGGCCGCCGCGCAGTACAAGATTGTAGCACTGTCGAGTTTTGTAAGGTCCAGGCAGGTTAGGGTTAACCTAGAATATCTAGAATCTTGTGCAGAGTATTTGAAATAAGCGCTATATACCGACGGGCAGCACTTTCGCACTCACCTCACCGGTACGTATAGCTTCCTGGAGGTTCTCTAAGCCAGGATAATACACGATTTGATCATCCGATAGGTCCGCACCATACTGTTAACATAAAAATAAAATATGATGAGGATGCATGATACCGTGTATCATTAAGGTAAATAAATGTAACGAAATAGCCTGTCATCAGTGCTACAAGGTCGCGTTGTTTTCAGGCTAAATAGCGCGAATTCTTGACATGCAGAATTTTTACATGTATTAGGCGTTAATCGTGTGGCCATTATTTTGAATGGTTTAAGATTTGTAATGAAAATACGTGAGGTCTTAACAAATTACGGTTTTCTTATTTTACCGAAAATCATATCAAATGGTTTCCATCCAAAATCCAATCTTCAACAACTAAGCTCCTGCTCCTCCTCCCACATTTTTAGATATGTCGAACTCGGCACATCCGAATGCCCATTCTTTATCATAATTTCCAGGTTATACCCAATTTGAAGTACGCCCTTTCTTATTCTATACCCAACTCCCCTAGCGTAACTAGGGTCTTCAATTTTTTGTAATTTTTTTTAAAATTTTTTTTTGGGGGGAGGGGGCATGTGGGGGGTCATTAGGGGGCATATATGACTATTATTTTTAGTATACATAGGTATACATAGAGTTTGTCATTTCATTTGGGGGCATCAGGGGGCATCAGGGGGCATCAGCATCAGGGGACAATAGTTCCCGCCAATAGTTCCTTGCTGAAAAGGCTTATTGTGCACGCGCCTTACTTCGATATCGTCTGTTTGCGCGGCAACACATGCTGGAGTTACAAAAAATCCCTGGAGGAATCCGATCTTCTTTCCTCTCAGATCGGAAGGATCAAAATCACCCGGGTTGCCAATCAGTACAGCAAATCCACCGCCTTTGTTCAGACTGAAGGCTTCAGAAAACTGGAACGTTCGAACTCGATCAAGAGTCGGGTACCAACCTGCGGTAACAAATAATTGGAAACATTAAAGGGATACAAAGAGATGTTTTGAAGGCTGCGCCCTCAATTAGGATAAAAACCGGGGATTCTACATTTTTACAATTGTATTACATACACAAACTTTCAGCTGTAAGGATTAAGACAAATCAGTTGTCTTGTGCAATAAAACGTCGTTTCAAAATATTCTATCCCCGGCTCGGACAGAATTTTACGGTCATTGGGAAATAACGACATTCAAATAAGTATTTGGTATTTGTTAATTCGTTGCCACCATAATCGGGAACAGTCACTGTGGCCGAGTGGTCTAAGGCGTTAGTCTAGTGACTTGTATTAGCTATGAAAACTTTTTACTTGCGAGTTCGAATCTGTCTGGGGTCACTTTTTCTTTTGTCTTTATTTTTGTAACAAATGACGTTGTTTTATCAGTTTAAACATTAAAAAATTTAATTTTATACAATACAAATGCTACGGCTTTTCAAGAAGCACGGCGCGGAGTAAATATAAACTGTCCTTTTTATTCTAAATTCGCTCTAAAACCATGATTTTGAAGTTATTAGGAATCGTATCGCTCTGTAACTCAGAATGTATTTATGATTCATGATCAGAAATGTAAATCTGCAAGAAAATCTAACTTCTAAAAAGAAAAATGAATAGAGGGCGCCCTGGAAAAGATCACATAATATCCCATTAACCAATTATAACATCTATAGCAAGAAGGCTATAAAAGAAAAAGAGGAGCTTTGTTTCGAGAACAAACAGCGCGCAATAATACTCTCCGGAAGCGGATTTAACGATAACGTAGTACACCTAGCCCAAACATTTCCAGACCAAGTCATCATTAAGTGCTCTAGAATTGCTGTCAAAATCTACCCTTTTATCAAAAGTACTACTATTATTACTATTAAAGATCACGACACAAGAACAACATTAAAACTAGACATGGACTTTGATCATAGATCACGAATATTAGTCGAGCTTGTTACATGTTGGACCCCTACTGAACTTTTGACCCTTGACCCCAAGTTCACGATCCGAGGAATCTTTTGACCAATTATAACAATCATCAGTAATTACCTATGGCAGACAATTGTCAAGTAAGAGTTTCAAAATGTAGGTTTATCTAATCCGGCAGTACCAGCGAAGTCAGAGCTGGTACTGGTGAAATTTTACATTTTGACCCCTAGTGACCTTTTTGTGACCTTTGACCCCAAGTTCATGATTGACTTTTATCCCTTTATTATCAATGCCTACAGGATGAAATGAATCCGGTCAAAATCGGAGCATGTCTTACATTTCCCCCTTGTTTAGGTCAATGACCTCTAGTGACCCCATATGACATGTCACTTTTAATTGCTGAACAACCTATATGAACATGGATCCAAGGAATCTTTTGACCAAATCTGACAATCATCAGTCATTTTGTCTTGAAAAAAATAGCATTTTGAGTGACTGGAGTTAAAATTGACATTTTGACCTATAGTGACCCTTTGTTGACCTTTGACCCGAAGATAATTATAGACTTTTTTTCTTGTCTCATCAATGCCTACAAAATGAAACATGACCAGTCAAAATCGGAGCATGTCTTACATTTTACCCCTGTTAGGTCAATGACCTCTAGTGACCCCATATGACATGTCACTTTTTGTCACTTAACAACCTTCATGAACATGGATCCAAGGAATCTTTTGCCAAATTCTGACAATAATGGGTCATTTCCTCTCGAAAAAATAACATTTTGTGTGACTGGAGTAAAATTGACATTTTGACATATAGTGACCCTTGTTGACCTTTGACCCCAAGATAAATAATTATTGATTTTTTCTCTTGTCTCATCAATGCCTACAAAATGAAACATGACCGGTCAAAATCGGAGCATGTCTTACATTTTACCCTTGTTTAGGTCAATGACCTCTAGTGACCCCATATGACATGTCACTTTTAGTCCCGGAGCAACCTATATGAACATGGATCCAAGAAATCTTTTGACTAATTCTGATAATCATGGGTCATTTCCTCTCGAAAAAATAGCATTTTTAGTGCGAGGATTGAAAATTTACATTTTGACCCCTAGTGACCCCAAATATTTTTTGATTAAAAAAAACCTAACTAGTATATATGCGTACGGTCCAAAGGAATATGTTGATCAATTCTGACGATCCTAATTCATTTCACTAAATTGCAAGGGCGTTTTAAGAGAAAATTGACTCTTGTGTGACCTTTGACCCCTAATGTTTGAAAACCTGAGTAGTGGTGCATATAATGGTTCTTTTGACCAAATATTGTCATAATCGGCCCAAGGGTTACTGAGATATAGGTCTCATGACAGAAAGAAACAGGACGAATACAATATATTAGTCGTTTCTCGACTTATATAACTAGAGCTAAATTGTGATCATAGATCACGGATATTAGTCGTGGATCTTGACCTTTGACCTGCTGATGACAATATACTCTTTTCCGTACGGAACCTCATAACCAATGTTGACAATCATCGGTCATTTCCTCTCGGACTAGTAGCATTTTGAGTGAATGGAGTGAACATTTACATTTTGACCCCTATTGACCTTTTCGTGACCTTTGACCCCAAAATCATGATTTACTTTTTTTCTTAGCTTATCAATGCGCACAAAAAGAAACAATTCCGGTCAAAATCAGACGATGTCTTCAATTTTATCGCTGTATAGGTCAATGACACCTAGTGACCTCATATGAAACGTCACTTTTACTTCAACAGCAACCTATATGAACATCGATCCAAGGAATCTTTGACCGATTCTGTCAATCATCGGTCATTTCCTCTCGGACAAGTAGTATTTTGAGTGTATGGAGTGAAAAGTTACATTTTGACCCCTAGTGACCTTTTCGTGACCTTTGACCCCAAAGTCATGATTGACTTTTTTTCTTAGCTTATCAATGCGCACAAAATGAAACAAGTCCAGTCAAAATCAGACGATGTCTTCAATTTTATCGCTGTATAGGTCAATGACCTGTAGTGACCCCATATGACATGTCACTTTTAATCGCTGAACAACCTATATGAACATCGATCCAAGGAATCTTTTGACCAATAATGACAATCATGGGTCTTTTCCTCTCGGACAAGTAGTATTTTGAGTGTATGGAGTGAAAATTTACATTTTGACCCCAGTGACCCCAAATATTTTTTGATTTTAAAACCGATTTATTCTATATGCGTAGGCCTACTGTCATAAGGAATATGTTGACTAATTCTGACGATTCTAGGTCATTTCACTAAATTGCAAGGGCCTTTCAAGTGAAAATCACGTTTTGACCCCTAGTGACCCCTGTTTGACCTTTGACCCCAAGGTCATAATTGACTTTTGTCTTGTCTTGTCAATGCGCACAAGATTCAACAAGTCCGAGCAAAATCGGAGCATGTTGAATCACGTTTTGACCCCTAGTGACCTCTGTGTGACCTTTGACCCCTTATGCTTGACAACCTGAGTAGTGGTGCACATAAGGGTACTTATGACCAAATATTATGGTCAAAATAGGCTCAATGGTTACAGAGCTATAGGTCTCATGACAGCAGAAGAAAGAAACAGTTAGAATACAGTATATTAGTCGTTGACACGACTAATATAAAGAAACAAAGAAACAGTTAGAATACAGTATATTAGTCGTTTCTCGACTAATATAATGAGAAGGCTTACATGATATGATAAGGCTTACATGTATACTACGTATAATGATATGCCTGTTTTCAGACATGTCTTTGGTGCCATAATAAAACGATATCACTCGGTCCAATGTGGATAGTTCCATCCTACTCGGCTTTGCCTTAAGTCCAAATTAGACCTCGTGACATAGTTTTTACTATGTCACAAGTATTCAATTTATGTATACTAACCTGCGCATGCGTCGTAGTAGAAGTTGAACAGGCCTGGCCCACCAATAAGTTGACCATCAATGGTATCCCAGCAATTCTGGAACCTATCGTAAACAACTCGACAGTTCTTCTTTGTAATTGCACACACTGTCCGAAGATAGAAGAAAAATAGAGGAATGAAGATGAATTCCCTTAAACAACAGCCGAATAAAAAATCGTACATAGGATCGTCTTTCACGGACGCGTATAGATAGCACATGTGGAACCCCAGGTGGGTGGGGGGGGGGGGGGTGTCAACTATTACATTGTATTAAGCACGCGTGACTAAAAATGCGTACTAATTAAGGAGTTTTATAGATCGGGCGCATTACACATGTACAGAGAATATTAATTCGTCAAAAATGTGGTCTAATTTGACAAATTAAAAACTTGTCATAAGAAATGGCAGGTTTGTGATTCAAGAAATATTCTGTAATGGTGCACATTTATTTGTGATGCTAAAAGAACAATTTAGAGTGTTTCTAATGAATGACAATTGAAATGACAAATTAAATGACTAATTATTAATGAAATGACAAATTAAGATTAGTCATTAATTTCCATTTAATTTGTCATTCATATTAAATGACTAATTATTGATTACAAATTATTCTTTTAATTTGTCATTTAATTTGTCATTCATTCATTTGTCATTGAAAGTCAAATATTTATGAGTCGTGACATTATTTGCTATGTTGAAAATTATTTTAAAATACTACTAATTGGTCATTTATCATTAAAAAATAATTCTTTAGCATTACAAAATATTTCTTATTACTGACGAACCTTCCATGACAAATGTTTAATTTGTCAAATATTATCATATTGTTGACGAATTATTATTCTCTGTGTGAAACACGTAAGTCGTAAGGGGTCTAAACTCAGTTAAGAAACGTGTTCATTTTTAGGAAATAGTGTTTCATTTTCAAGAAAATGAGTATTTAAAAAAATTCTATCGATTTGAATGCGTTTATTAGTTAAATTGGGGAGAAAAACTGAACAACTCCATTTATCGCAAATTTTGGCTTCAAATGCACTCCCTGATATGTGAGATAAAGGTCATGTCTTCCACAGGGGGTATGGTTTTGAACTGGAATGAACAGTCATAACTTATGAGGAGTTTGCTAGTGCGAATCCTGTTTCCAATTACTATTGTTCGAGATACGCCTGAAAAAGTATCATGACTTCTATCGCTTGTTAAAACTTACCAGCATTCAATATATCGACATGGTATCCACTCACCTCTCCAGTAAGGGGATCCCTATGGATAAACAAAACATTAATAAAAACTGTTTAAAATGATCAGGTTTTCAACGTAGCCAATATCAACGGACTACATTGGGAATCGTACACAGCCTATTCAATTGAATCGGTGCCTGCATGACGTTCAATTCGTTGCACGAGCCGTGTTACCAAATGGGCCTACATATCGAACGGGTGTCTTCTTTCTAACCAGTTTACACACAGTAAGACAATATAGGGCTACTCTAACACAGTGGCATTGGTATCATATAAGTCTAACCTAAACTTACAGAAAGCACAAGTTGAATTTGTGACATCATCATGAGCATTCAGTTGTTGTTGTTAAGGCTCTCGGCATCAGACTTATTACCGTGTATCGGCCTCCACCTTCAGATATAAATTGTCTGACAATATCTCAGTTTCTTGATGATTTTGATACTTTCCTCAGTGAAATTAGCATGTCTCCAATAATGAAGACTCTGATCTTAGGCGATTTCAAGATCCACGTTGACATCCCATCCAAATGAGATTCTGCTCGTTTTCTGCAGTCTCTCTCTGAGAATGATTTCCAGCAACATATTCATCAGCCTACTCACAAAAAGGCCACACACTAGACCTCATCATATATCTCGTCCTAAAGAAAATCCTGTCACAAACTATCAGGTGTTGCCCACTCTGGGCTCTGATTATAATCTCATTAACACTATCATAAACTGTGGAAAACCGAAACCTATGAAAATTTCTAATACAGTCAAAAATATAAAAGGCATTGATAATGTTTCTTTCACAAAAGATCTTTCAGCAAGCCTTGGCGATTTAGACGTTGGCGAGGGTTCTGTTGAGGAGATGTTCAGGAGACCATTCGGAAAGTGTTGGACTTGGACACCCATGCACCGTCCCAGCAGCGTCCTCGTAAACTCACCCCCACACCGCCATGGTTTGATGAAGAAATCTGTGATGCCGACGTAAGCGTAGACAATGTGAAAGTGGTTGAAAAGCAAATATGTGAATGACTATGATGCCTATATTGAGCAAAACAAGGTGACTAGTAAACTTATATAATATGCCAAGGAAAATCACTATCAAACACTAATCGAGACTTCAAACAACAAGAACATGTTGGCCACTATATGAACACACTATTGAACAATGTTAACAAACAGCTACCTCGTAATTTGAAAGACATGTGCAATTCTCTTGCTAAATTCTTGACAAACAAGGTGTCTAAAATCAGAAAAGAACTTTTAAGTTAATAGTGTACCTCATGCTCGTATATCTCTTGATATAAAACCATTTGATTTTTGCCAGAACGTGTTACCTAAAGTTGTCTTTCTCAGTATTTCATAAAGTCAATGATGAAGAAGTGCACGAAATTGTCATGTCAATGCCAGCCAAATCATGTGCTCTTGATAGTATTCCATTTTGCCTTCTTAAGGATAACATTGATATACTGTGTAAGTCGTTAACTTCAATTGTAAATGCCTTTTTTTAGAAAGAGTGTTTTCCCGTCAAAGCTTCGTGAGGCAGTTGTTTCTCCCATCTTAAAGAAATCTTCCCTCGACAAAGAGGTTTAAAACATTATAGACCTGTGTATAAAACATCATTTATGTTTCCAAGTTGATGGAGAAGATAGTTTGTAGCCAGATTAAAGACCATCTTAAATCCCAAGGTCTCCAGGAGCCCTTTCAATCTGCGTACAGGGAATTGCATTCTACTGAAACTGCACTTCTACGTGTTAAAACTGATAAAAATGCAATATACGCTGTTATACGCTATTTTTACAATTAGTGCGGCCATTTTGGCGGCCATCTTGATTTAATATATTTTAGCAAGGCAAAAGTACTGGATATGAGTTACTACATACATACCATTGTTAAAAAGTATATATTTATCATACATTTATAAAATTTGACCCTTTTGACGGCCATTTTGGACGCCATTTTGAATAACCCCTTAGCATACTAACAATAATTTTGGTAATACCCTGAATATGTTTTAGGACCATGAAAATAGGTTCAAAAAGGTTTGGGGAGTCCTGGGAGTGCACAGAAGACACTCCCTTAAATACACCTCTATGTCGCTATAACAATTCTACACCTTTATGTTAAATAACCATGGAATACCCCTTTAATGTTGAATGTTACCATACTTGTCATCATAAAACTATCTATAAATGTCATAGACTATGTCAAACTAGTTTGCTGATTTATTCAAGCATCGCATGACAGATCAAGCAACTAGCAAATGTAAGTGGCAAATACAACTACAAATCTGAGAAAAGTGCCCTGTTGTATTCCCTTATGCTTTTATTTTCTTTATATTTAAGCAGCTTATACGGATTATTCCTTAAATAAACATTAAATCAGGTCAAACTGATTACTGGTGGATAGTACATTGTTCAAAGATATGAATTGCACCAAAAAACACAAAAATAAGAGTTTTGCCAAAAAAAGGTCTTTTTATGCTGAAAATGGCCTAAAAATCGTTTTCTATTTTTGTCACCCCCTTCATTGGAAACCTTACTATCTAAGCACTTACGTTAGCCTAGATGTAGAGCTGTAACAAAAAATGCCGTGATGCATTTTTTAAAGCACATTTATTGCCTTTGGATGGTCTACTGATATCTCTGTTCCATTAAGGAGTTGTGCATTGAATTCTGAATTCGTGTTCGTACAGCGACCTGTTTCAGATAAGGCGGTTTGGTATTGGCTTACCAATTGCAACCCGCGCGTTGGGGGGGGGGGGGGGGGGGGGGGATGACCATAGCAGGATCTGGTGCAGTGGCGTAGAGAGGGGGCGGGGGGGGGGGGAAGAGTGCCCCCCCCTGACAAAAAATAGAGCGAAAATCGGGAAGGCAAGGAGAAAAGAGAAGACAAAAAGGAAAGGAGCCTGAAAGGGAAAAGGAGAAAAAGGAAGAGGAGAAAAAGGAAGTGAGGAAAAGGAAAATCCACAATGCGTTTACCGGGCTATTTCATTAAAGAAGCATACCGGGCAGAAATAAAGCAGTTTCACAGGGCAAAGTGGTCGATTTCTGCCCGGGAAATAGAGCTAGCCCGGGTCAGAAACAATCGAGCTAGCCCCCATCCCAGAAACAATCGACAATGCTAACTTTTCATGTCCAAATTACATCCAAATTAGCTTAAAATTGCGATTTTATACTATATTTGGTTTCAATTCCCACTGACTGACGTTTTGAAATTGGATGTTATTAGAATATTTAAACTTCTCTGACTCGGTGTAATCCCCCCTGAGTCAAAGGTGGGAGATGCGGCCGCACCCTCCACCCTTTGTATCCAAAGTGCCTGATTGTTACCTGATTTTTGGACTCATCCGACGAGCCCGATGGACTTGGACTCGGACTCGGCCCTTCCTGCACTTGGAAATGAACAATAGAGAATCCGCTGCACACGTGTCCGTTAGTTCAGACTCACCCCGCACCCGCCCCGTCACCCAATCGTGTACAGATGGGGTCGTGGGGATACCTCTCTATTCTTATATGCCGACACGATATTGTTTAAAACAAGGAACATATACCATGCATAGGTATTAAAGCAGGGGTCTGGGGGGAAAGTCCCAGCAAGTTTTGGACATTAACGAGTGTTCAAACCTTTTGACCACCCCTTTTTGAGTTTAAAAACCTTTTTTTACCACCTTCCTGTCGACATGGTGAAATCGACATGGTGAAATCCGTTATGTTGCCATGTATACATCCTGAAAAGTAGATATCAACATGGTGAGATCCGTTATCTTGCCATATATTTTCAGGATGTATATAACGGATTTCACCATGTCGACATCTACAATTCAGGAATTGTACATAGCAAGATAACCTATTTCACTATGTCAACAACTACTTTTCAGGATGTATATATGGCAAGATAACGGATCTCACCATGTCAACATCTTCCTTACACGATGTATACATGGCAAGATAACAGATCTCATCATGTCAACATCTACTTCGCAGGATGTATACATGATGACATAACGGATCTCACTATGTCAACATCTACTTTTCAGGATGTATACATGGCAATATAACGGATCTCACCATGTCGACATCTACTTATCAGGAATTGCACATGGCAAGATAACATATCTCACTATGTCAACATCTACTTTTCAGGATGTATATATGGCAAGATAACGGATCTCACCATGTCAACATCTTCCTTACATGTGGAGATGTCATATGTTATGATGTCAACATTCACTCAAATTATGTCGCCATAATACTGGAAATATGTTAACATGGCGAGATAAATTATGTTGCCAAGTGACCAAGAATGATGGCACTTAGAAAGCGGATCTCACCATGTTGACATCTACTTTTCAGGATGTATACATGGCAACATAACGGATTTCACCATGTCGACATCTACAATTCAGGAATTGTACATAGCAAGATAACCTATTTCACTATGTCAACATCTACTTTTCAGGATGTATACATGGCAAGATAACAGATCTTACCATGTCAACATCTAATTTTTAGGATGTATATATGGCAAGATAATGGATCTCACCATGTCGAAAACTATTTTCAGGAAGTGTATATGGCAAGATAACGGATCTCACCATGTCAACATCTAATTTTTAGTATGTATTCATGGCAAGATAACGGAGCTCGCCATGTCGACATCTTCTTTTCAGGATGTTTATATGGCAAGATAGCGTATCTCATCATAACAACATCTAATTTTCAGGATGTATACATGGCAAGATAACGGATCTCACCATGTTGACATCTACTTTTCAGGATGTATACATGGCAACATAACGGATTTCACCATGTCGACATCTACAATTCAGGAATTGTACATAGCAAGATAACAGATCTTACCATGTCAACATCTACTTTTCACGATGTATACATGGCAAGATAACAGATCTCATCATGTCAACATTTACTTCACAGGATGTATACATGATGACACAACGGATCTCACCATGTCAACATCTAATTTTCAGTATGTATTCATGGCAAAATAACGGATCTCACCATGTCAAAATCTTCTTTTCAGGATGTTTATATGGCAAGATAGCTTATCTCACCATGTTGATATCTACTTTTCAGGATGTATACATGGCAACATAACGGATTTCATTGTTCAAAGATTTACTGGTACGCCGTTTGTAAATCTTTGAACGTTCAAATATTTACAAACGGCGTTCCATGGTACGCCGTTTGTAAATCTTTGAACAATCATAATTTGTGTGTGCACAACCAATAATATACACACAAATGTTACATATACACACACAAATTATGATTGTTCACCAATAATATACACACAAATGTTACATATACACACACAAATTATGATTGTTCACCAATAATATACACACAAATGTTACATATACACACACAAGTTATGATTGTTCAAATGTTTACAAACGGCGTTCCATAAACGTGCAGCACCTGTTGCGAATGAGGTGGTTTTGGGGCTTGTCGCGCTGGGTAAAAATGAGCGGTTTTTGGCGAGTTTTTGAAGTCTTGTCTAGCAAATGTGGAACGGTAACAGTGTACACTTTGAAGACACGAGCCACTACACTTCCCCGACGGCTTCAGGAAGCACAATTTTGCGAGAAGACACAGACTCGGGATAAAAACTGTCTTCAATAGACTATTAAGGTCTTACATGACGTGTTATATTACGTGTCTTCGGTGGTGATATTGCATCGCGGGACATGTCTTGCATTATTGCATATAGCCTTGTGGTATGAAGAACTGTACATTCTTACAACTTGCTTTACAGTCGTATCTTGGTTTGTGCTATTTTTTTTATTGCTAACCGTTATTGCCTTGCAAGACATGACTTCAAAAAGTCTGAAAAACACTACTGACCTCGAGAATAGAAGCCCAAAGTTATATGCTTTGTAAAGTTCAAATTCTCCTTTGTAAATTCAACTTGTGCCCGGGCTTGTCATGCTTGTGCCTTCTTCAATTTTCAATTGAGCTAAACACACCTGCACCCAGGATAAGCATTTCTTTTAATTTTGAGTATTTAGACCAAGGCAAAACGTGGCATAATAACATCATCAAATCATCAAATTGTTTATCATCACTGCACCGCATTGCAGCCTCAGCGTTTATTCCATAACACTACAAAATATATAATTGATAGGGGTGTATGTTACAAAAAGAACAGCCATATATAATGATATATGGTTGGATGAGGAATTGAACCCGGGATTCCTGCGTGGAAGCGCTAGAGCGTGGCCACTATGCTACAATAGACTAACTATTTTGGCAAAGTCGTTGATAAAGATATATTTAGTATGGAGTTGTTGAAGCATCATATTTCGTACGCGTTGCAGATCCGCACACTTCTTTCAAAATTAAAGCGATTAGCATTTTTAACAATGGAAATTGTTCATTTTGAGACTCCGTGTACAATTACGTTACCCCGTTTTCGCGCCGATTTCATTAGACTGATGCAAAGTCTTTTGCAACTCTATTGTACCGAACTATAAAAGAGTAAGACTGGTTACCTCTTGAGGATTACGCACAGAAATAGTCATATACATATTCACACTAAGTTTCAAGCGGCCAATGCAACGTAGTCTAAATTTAACCGGAACTACCGCACATTGATTGAGGGCGTATCAGCCCATATTGGTCCTGTTTTATCAATCGAGTCGCCCCTCCTTAGTTATTCCTCCATGGTGAAGCGTAAATTGTCAACCATTCGTTGTCAGTCAGTAGGGAGGTCACGCTGCATGTCATATTTTGTTATACGCAAGAAAACAATGGAGTATCAGTGACTGCAATATTTGCTAGATATAGACTCGGAAAATGGTCTATTTGGGCATCTCAAAAACTGAGAAACGTGCTAAAAATCAGGTAGAATTTTAGAGGAGGGTCAATAACATCTGCAGATTGGTAAAATGTATAGTATTAAACGCGTTTTGTGACCAAATTTATGTCGTAAAATGTTGGAAAATTCACGTTTTGAAAATCTGTGGTCTTCGAAATTACAGGAATCCTAACTCATTCTAAACCTCACCAAATCATGAAATGAACCCTCGTCTACAAAAAAATTCCGTGTACGTGTTGCTCTATCTGCTTGGAGATAGCGAAGACCACGGAAACTTCATAGCTTCATACCACGGAATGAAATCCGCCATTAGGCGCCATAGACATTACATGGCGAACATCGTACAGATTTGCACTGCAGTCCTCTGTGTAGGGAGTTTTGACAATAGCAAGGTCGTTCCACTATTGTGTTTGTGCATGTTTGTGACTACTGACCCTGTTTAACAATCTTCATAGCTTTCATATAGGGCTTGGGTGACCTAACTATTGACTGTTGTGAATCAATATTCAGACAATATGACTATTCATTAGTCCGGGTTATCACGTCACAAGCGTCATCATAAATAAACAAATATAGGCTTTCGAGAATGAAACCGCACATGCGCAGTCGGGATCTCATTAGATGCAAATGACGCCACGCCGCTCCTCTGTCAATGCCAGACGAAGCCATCCACAATTTCAAATTCGTATTTTGTTCCACGTTTAATAATAATTTGAAATAAACAATTCTGAATGTTTCGTGTCATATAAGAACTAAATTCTGTCATCATCAAAGCAAATCAGTGCCACTCTAAGTCACAATCAGCTTTTTGTTACCAATGATGTACTATTTCTGTGCCACAAATCATGTTTTGAGCCGATAAAAAACCACCACGTCCCACGGTCCCATGTCGTCTGGTTTGCTACGAACATGATAGTGCGTCCCTAACGAACCTTCACCTTTACTTGTCCCATAGTCCCTAGCCTTGACCACGTATTACTGTTATTAGCATGTGACGTCAGTTATATTGTAACACTACTTGAATAGGTTTCAACAAACCATTTACTAAAATCATCACAGTGGAACATTCACATGCCAAATTGAATACAGTGGAATTTCAATATAGTCTTGCAATACCAACAACAAAACATTTAGGAGAATGGTCCATCAATCTCATGTCTAACCAGTACAAAGCACTGTCTGGTAATATTATTGATACTGTTAAGTGTTAAACTAGTAACCCAAAAGGTCACATGTCACTAAAAGGTATATCAAATTCGTATTTTGTTCCACGTTTAATATCAATTTGAAATACGGATCTGTCGGTTGGTCTCTGTATTTAACATGATGCCTTGTTAATATGATATGGTATTACATGTAGGTATGTGAGATCCACTGACATGCTACTTGGCCTCTGTCCGTGGGTCTCTCATGCTTAACAATCCTCCATTACTGTTGTATTTTTATGGTTATTTTAATTATATTTTGTTGTATTATGTACATGATGTGTATTAATTTACTACATGTAGTCATTTTCGAGACTTGTCTCGAAGATGGCTTCATGTATGCTTTTGTCTTCATGTAGTCATTTTCGAGACTTGTCTCGGAGATGGCTGCATGTATGAATTTTATGAGTGTATTCTTCATAGTGTGTTCATTTGACTTCTAATGTTTTTGATGTGCAATTAATGTTCTTTTTATATTATCACAGCTGGTCTGTAAATGTTATGATCAGTGCTTGATGTAATGTGCAATTGTTGGTCTTGCAATTTTTTTTATTGATTTGCTTGTATTTTTATTATTTTATGATGTATCATATCGTAAAGCGCTCTGAGGGATTGTGATCCACAGTGCGCTATATAAACACTGTTTTATTATTATTATTATTATTATTATAACGTGGGGCCGTTTCAAAAATCCTTAAAATCGTGATACGTGTCTCTATTTTAAATAGAAGTTGTCAAAAAAACATAACATTTTTGGTATCATATTAAAGACAATTTATCCTGCTACCGAATAAAAAAAAGATTTTGTGAAGTGAAGTTATCAATCTAAACGTCGAGTGAGTCAAGGGTGGGGCCTGTGGATGTAGCGCCCATAGGTTTCTACACAAAATAGCGGAAAACTAGAACTTTTGAAATTGATGCCATTTAAAAAGTATACATAGGAAAGTTTTCCAACTTTTCATATGTGTTAATAACATGTGCCTGCTACTATGAATACTAATATTGAATTGTTATCTAGACATTCTCTACTAGAATATGATGTTCAATTCAGGGAGTGTTTTAATGTAAAAAATACACCGTTTTATTCATTTTATTGATTAAACAATGGCCAAATCGCAGTCTCTCTATTTCATTTGTGTGACTCTTCGGTCATTTTCTACCCTGGGTAGTAAAACATTTAACTATAAAAGCCAGAAGTGTTTCTTTACAGAATTGTTCATAGATTCATGATTTTTTTTTCTATTTAGACCTATTTTGGACCACCCTGTATTCAAAATAAAAGGAACTTTAATGATATTCATGTAGTTCATTTTGATAACCATTTTCTTTTAAATTAAATAGTCCATGCTAACTAAATGTCATAGAATATTATACAAACCTTCATTTTATGCATTATTTCATCATAATTTTAGACACCCTGTACTTTTCCTGTGTGCATTTTGGGCAAATGATTCTTAGCAAATTTGGTCGGTAGCACCTTCTGCGGTTGTTCTGATTTTGGTGACTATTTTCAGCTAAACCCTAATTGTACAAACTATCAAAATATTTTGTGAGGAGCAAAAACGATCAACTTTTTTATGTTCCACCCTGTAAAAATGTTAGACATCCTGTATAATTTGATTCTTTTTTGCAAAAATGAAAACCTTGAATCATAAGCTTTCCAACAATATATAGTTTGTGGGTCATTAAGTATGTAAAACTTAAGTTTTGTCCCGTTTAATCAGAATTGGTGCATTTCTCAACATTATTAGAAGCGAAACATTTTTTTTGGACCAGTTTGTGACTTCTGACCAAAAGTAGTCATTTTAATAGCCAATCTGGGAAAAAATTAGAAAGAAGCCAATTTCAACTGATAATGGTATAAGGTATGGGTGTCATTATTCACACAAAAAAGTAAGCAACGATAGGGGATGGGGATTCTTTTAGGGGGGCATTGAAACTAATGTTAGGGGGCTTACTTTTTTTTAACCCTTTACTCTACCAATACCCATAAGTAGGATCAGATTGATACAACATGTCCCTGTCCCCCGTCGACCATAGGCAGCACAAACGGGCTCTTGTCACGTGCACGTAGGTTACGTTCCCACTAAAAATGACGCTTCGCGTGAATTATTTAAGGGAGAGGGGAATGGTGATATCAGGGCTGGAGTGAGGGGCATGGGTGTCACAGTTTATTGTTGCCAAAAAAATATGTGCAACTGAGATTTGTCCTTATTTTAGACCCTGGCTTAACGTGCCTAGACCAATGTTGACATCAGCCTCAAAACAATGTGATATACGTTTAAAACAAGTAATCAGTGAGCTCATTACACATGTCGGAACCGGTCCACGGAAACTCATGTCATCCTAGTATTGATTTTTTTCTGTGATAAAATAAGCAAATTTCGACGCCCCTTGGGTTTTATTGACATGAATCCTTATAGTAAACAATTTACAATTATGACAATGGTAGTGGGAGGAGTAGTTTTTTTGATTGATTGGGAGCAATTGGATCCAATTGCTTCCTTTCAGATGACATGAGTTTCCGTGTAGTGGTTCCGACATGGAGCTCCGAAGTCGATACGGCCCATTACTATAGTAGAATTAAGCGGCGGCGGCGAACGCGGGAGGGGGGGGGGGGGGCGGGTGTGGGTGCGGAAGTATGCAGAACTTGAATTCAAAATCTTCTGAAAATATTATTTCTGTCAACTCTACGCGGCGGCGGCGGCGGCGGCGGCGGCGAATAGACCGGGAAGGGGGGGGGGGGGGGGGTGCAGAAGTTAGCAAAACTGAAATTCAAAATCTTTTAAAAAGATTATTTCAGTAAATTCCACGCGGCGGTGAACGGAGAGGAAACCCTGCATGCTGAAGTATACATAACTTGAATTCAAAATCTCTTTAAAAAATTGTGTCTATCAACTCCACGTGTCTTAGAATCAAGAGTGGGTGGGGGGGTTGGGGGGGTTGGGGGGGGGGGGGGGTTACGGAAGATTGCAAAACTTAAATTCAACCTTAAATATTTGGTAAAGATCATTAGAGTCAACTACACGTGTCTTAGAATCAAAAATGTCTTTTTAAATAATATTTAGATCATGTTAGACCCCGCGCCGTTCGGAGAGGGGGTTTACGGAAGATTGCAAAACTTAAATTCAGCCTTAAAGATTTGGTAAAGATCGTTAGTGTCAACTCCACGTGTCCTACCTAAAATCAAAAATGTCTTTTTAAATACTATTTAGATCATGTTAGACCCCGCGCCGTTCGGAGAGGGGGGTTTACGGAAGATTGCAAAACTTAAATTCAGCCTTAAAGATTTGGTAAAGATCATTAGTGTCAACTCCACGTGTCTTAAAATCAAAAATGTCTTTTTAAATACTATTTAGATCATGTTAGACCCCACGCCGTTCGGAGAGGGGGTTTACGGAAGTATGCAAAACATACATTCAAAATATTTTTTTGTTCTCATTAGAGCGTAATACGTTTAAAAATATATTTGGATATTTAAAAAAACAAGGTATTTACAAAAAACTGGTCAACATCCTAAAATGAAATTAACAGACGACAAAGGAAATATGATAAAAGAAGATTTAGACAGTGTATGATGTATTTTAACAAAAACTCTTTGTTTTTATGCTGGGCCCACTTTTCTCTCTGGAACCCTCCATCGTCTGACTCATATATATCCTCTGTGCTTGTTCACGCAGCAGAATCAAGGTTTATTTAACAGGGGCGATATCCAAACTCTAAGTGATTTTAAAGCATTTTTCTAGCGATTTTACAACGATATTCCAACGGTATTTCGTTCTATTGTTAAAAGCATCGGAAACAAAGTTCGGTGATTAACTAGAAACCTCTCTACTTATCTAGCGTTAACAATAGAACTATTGTAGTACTCTAGATGGCTGAATTAGTGAAGCAGACAGATCAAAGCGCAAGGAAGGTTGTGTTATATTCTTTAAGAAATACTATATTATAGTATTTCTTAAAGAATATAACACAACCTTCCTTGCGCCTTTGATCTGTCTGCTTCACTAATTCAGCCATCTAGAGTACTACAATAGTTCTATTGTTAACGCTAGATAAGTAGAGAGGTTTCTAGTTAATCACCGATCTTTTTCCGATGCTTTTAACAATAGAACGAAATACCGTTGGAATATCGTTGTAAAATCGCTAGAAAAATGCTTTAAAATCACTGTAGAGTTTGGATATCGCCTCTAACACATTTGCATCCCAGCTATCATCGCCAGCTTCGGAAAATAGTATAGCAGCTTCCAAGAAATCCATCCATAATCGCGGCTTTCCACCTGAAGACGATAATTTCCACTCGAAAGAATGACGTTATAATTGGGCTATTCCAGATAATAATGAACCACCCCCTATAGAGGACATTGGAATTCCAGACTTTTTTTCCCTCCAATTTTTCATTGGAATTCCAGACTTTTTTGGCACATGTGCTTCGCTCCCTATAGAGGACATCGGAATTCCAGACCTTTTCTCCTCCAATTTTTCAATGGAATTCCAGACTTTTTTGGCACATGTGCTTGGAATTCCAGACTTTTTTCACAAGTTAGACCGCTCCCCTATAGAGGACATCGGAATTCCAGACTTTTTTTCCCACCAATTTTTCAATGGAATTCCAGACATTTTTTGGCACATGTGCTTGGAATTCCAGACTTTTTTCACAATTTAGACCGCTCCCCTATAGAGGACATCGGAATTCCAGACTTTTTTTTCTCCCACCAGTTTTTCAATGGAATTCCAGACTTTTTTGGCACATGTGCTTGGAATTCCAGACTTTTCACAATTTAGACCGCAGGTTTTTGGAAATTCAGACAATTTTATCCTTTTCTGAACGTCATACTAAAGAAATGTATAGAGATATAATAGATTGGAATTCCAGACACTTTCGTCATGTTCGTAATGCTATCCCTGTACATTTTAGACTTTTTTCTTCTGGTTCACCAATGAAGGGCAAGCTCAAGCTACAGTGGTGGCACCATTTTTTTATTTATTTATTTATTTATTTGGGGGGGGGGGGGCGAGGGGCGCATTGAGTGGGCAAATTGTGTTTCGGGGGGGGGGGGGGGGGGGCAAAATTGAACTGTTTGCCCTTTTTGGTCTCACTGGGGGGTGGGGGAGGGTGAGGGGTAGGGGGGAAAGTTGTCTGAATTTCCAAGGCCTTGAAATTCCAAAAACGTCTGGATTTCCAAGCGTTAATAATAGTATGGGAAAGGGGAATAGTGATGATGAAAAGTTGTCTGGATTTCCAGACGGGCAATACGTCACAGCGCAGTGGCGTTACCAGTGGGGGGGGGGGGGGGGGGGGGGGGGGGGGGGCTGGAGCCCCCATTATGACCCCCCCCTCCATTTCAAGTCACTGCCCCTTCTCCCCCCCCCCCCCCCCCCCCCACCCAATGAAAAAGTCTAATTACGCCACTGTTGTTCGCACTAGGCCCAAGTGGGGGCACATCCCCCCTCAGACTCCCCCGTTCGAGCTTTTAAATCATCTATACTTAAATCAAAAATATATCAGTATAATATGCTCAACTTCTTCCGTGCATTGATAAAAAACAAAATATTTATTGGAAATGAAAAGGTGGCTTTTCGATAAAATGTTGGTCAAAAGTATACACCAGATCGTACCAAATGAGTTCGAAAATTGAAAAATTTTCTACTTCTGAGGGGGGCACATTATTTTCACTTATTTTCTAGCAAGGTCACGTTATGGAAATATTGCAATTGGTACTCTAAGTATAGTGTTAAATAAGGCCACCCAGAACCGTCAAATACCCTTGGTTTCATTTGCTGACAAATGTCACCCTCACTATACATGCTATTTCATACTTGACCGGAAACTCTCAGAGGATCAGCCGACGCAATTTCCAAATTTATGCTACCGATCCAAAACCGAACTCTAGTTGGAAAATTCCTTTTTCATGGCAGCGCCGTATTAAGTTATGTTAGTTCAACATCAGTGTATCAAAATCAGTTAAATCAGCCGAAACAATTTCCAAATTTATGCATAGATCTAATAATATCGCGTATCCCGGTTTTATATTGGTTGATGTACGTCCAATTATAGTGTTTTATACCCAATAGAAATGATTTGCCAACCGAACCAAAACCGAACCATAGTTGGGAAATTCCTTTTTCATAGGCAGCACCGCTTTGACGCGTGGTGTCTTTGGCTGAATCAGTCAAACTTTCAGTCGGGTTTCACCCAAATCTATGCGTAGGTTTCTGATCTGTAGTTTAATTTTTCGCAATAGGCCAAATTGTCAGGTTTTACAAAGACAGGGGGCAGCGCGGTATTAAGTTAGGCCTATGTTAGTTCAACATTAGTATCAGTGTATCAAAATCAGTTAAATCAGCCGAAACAATTTCCAAATTTATGCTTTAGATCTAATAATATCGCGTATCCAGGTTTTATATTGGTTGATGTAGGTTCAATAGTGTTTTATACCCAATAGAAATTATTTGCCAACCAAACCAAAACTGAACCATTGGGAAATTCCTTTTTCATAGGCAGGGCAGTTTGGCGTGGTGTCTTTGGCTGAATTAGTCAAACTTTCAGTCGGGTTTCACCCAAATCTATGCGAAGGTTTCCGATCTGTAGTTTATTTTTTCGTAAGGCCCAAATTGTCGGGTTTTACAAAGACAGGGGGTTGGGGTAGGCCTATATAGTGATCTGTTACGTTGCGGATCGACATTGGCTGAATTTGTCAAACTTCCATGGCGAATCAAATCGTGTCAAGTAACCATGAATTGGACACTCGTCACATGCCACATGCTCATCTTTTCTTCCACAGAAAAAATGAGTGTAATTCAACGAGTGGATAGTATTGTCGAGTTTGACAAGGGCGAGGGAGGGGCGATATGCTTTGCATGTTATAAATAAAAGTCGGGTTTCACCCAAATCTATGCGTAGGTTTCAGATCTGTAGTTTATTTTTTCGCAATAGGCCCAAATCTCAACAATGGACAGATATGAGTGACATAGGGCTGTACCGATCCAAAATCGAACCATAGTTGGGATGGACAGCGCGGCGCCGTATTGACGCGTGGTGTCTTTGGCTGAATTGGTCAAACTTTCAATCGGTTTCACCCAAATCTATGCGTAGGTTTCAGATCTGGGCGGTATAGTGATCTGTTACGGACAGTTTATACATGACTCCTGTAAAAAGGAATTGCCTCAGTTTTGGTTGGTCAGAAGTTTGCAAATTGCGCAATTTCAAATTTTGCAATAGGCCTAAATTGTTGGGGGAGGGGGGAGGTATAGTGATCTGTTACGGACAGTTTATACATGACTCCTGTAAAAAGGAATTGCCTCAGTTTTGGTTGGTCCAGAAGTTTGCAAATTGCGCAATTTCAAATTTTGCAATAGGCCTAAATTGTTGGGGGAGGGGGGAGGTATAGTGATCTGTTGCGGACATTTTATACTTGACCGGAAACTCTCAGAGGATCAGCCGACGTAATTTCCAAATTTATGCTACCGATCCAAAACCAACCATAGTTGGAAATTCCTTTTTCATGGGCAGCGCCGTTTTGATGCGTATTGTCTTTGGCTGAATTAGTCAGACTTTCAGTCGGGTTTAACCCAAATCTATGCGTAGGTTTGAGATCTGTAGTTTATTTTTTCGCAATAGGCCCAAATTGTCGGATTTTACAAGACAGAGGGTATAGTGATCTGTTGCGGACAGTTTATAATTTACTCCTATATGTAAAAAGGAATTGCCTCCTTTTGGCTGGTCCAGAATTTAGCAAATTGCGCAGGTTCAAATGGAGTTAGTAACTCCATTTGAACCTGCGTAATTTACCCATGCAGGTAACCCCATTTAAAATCGATACTCCTTGTGTTGAAGATTAAGGTCATCTCTAGTATCGATTTATTCGGTTTATATCACTGGATATTAATTACACGTGGGCGCTCTATGTCAAAAAGGAATTTCCTCATTCTGGACGGCAGGTTTGTTCGGCGGTCGACGGGGGGGGGGGGGGGGGGGGGGGGGGGGGGGGGGGGAGGGTGTTTGTTTGTGTAAACAAGGGATTTTGAAAGCTGCAAAGAGTGTCTATTTTGACTTGGAAAAAGTTTGGTTTTAACAGCGCATTGTTGGCGTTCCTATAATATTTAAAGAATTACCCTCTTTTGGTTGGTCTAGAATTTAGCAAATTAGTCCCCCAGTTTTGATCTATTTAAAATAATTCCAAGGGAAATTATAAAGCGTGATTTTGGCATACACCAGAATTGCGCATACAATGACACTGCGCGACATAAAACAATAAGTAAAACTTATGCTTCAGTTCAGAATCCATGTTTAAAGTTCAAGTAATATGACCACATTGGTTGAACACCTGTTTCTATTTCCAAGCAATTGTACCTTGAATTTCGCCCTATTCCCGCTACAGTAAAACCATATACAATGGACTGTCTATACAAAATGTAATGTTATATGCTCCATTTCGTGTACAATAATAAGTGACCTAGCGATCTACTGGTATGCCCCCACCGAAAAAAGCCCTTTGTGTCCCATCCTCAGCTTAATATTTATGCCTGCCCCAGTCTCCGAAGTGTAGCTTATAATATTATTAGGCATTCATGACAAAATAAAAGGACCATTTTTCGCGGGATTTTGGTGTACAACATACCCTTACCACCAGTGGCGTAACCGGGGGGGGGGGGGGGGCGGTGGCTGGAAACATCGCCCCCAAAATGAAGTCAATCGGTGTGGGTGTGGAATGGAGCCCCCCCCCCCCCCATTTCAAGTCACTGCCCCTTCTC
>CM069446.1:20682653-20792852 GCA_035610835.1 Ophiura sarsii
AGAAAACAAAAAAAGACAAAGTGGGAGTAGGTCTGGGCTATGGTGACAAATAATGGAAATGCACTGGAACGAGTAATAAATACTATTTAGATCATGTTAGACCCCGCGCCGTTCGGAGAGGGGTTTACGGAAGTATGCAAAACTTACATTCAAAATCTTTTTTTGTTCTCATTAGAGCGTAATACGTTTAAAATTATATTTTTTATATTTAAAGAAAAAAGTTTTTCTCCGAATTTTGTTCCTAATAGCGAAAATTAGACCCTCATATTTTGGTCATTTCGATAAATATACATGTTAAACTTTAAATCGTTTAAAGCAATCATTTATGTCTATGGCACGTGTCCGAGAAGCGCCAATGTCGCACAATCTTGTATTAAAGACAGGGGGGTGGAGAAGATGTGCTTTTATACACAGCTCTATGGGATAACTCGGATATATTCCGATTTCTCGGAAAGAAAATCATTAATTAAACATGATATTTTTTCAAATTAACTTTTGGGCAGGGAATATGCGTTTTTTTTCTTTAAAAAAAAAAAAAAAGGATAAA
Organism: Ophiura sarsii; assembly: GCA_035610835.1. Classification (NCBI taxonomy): domain Eukaryota; kingdom Metazoa; phylum Echinodermata; class Ophiuroidea; order Amphilepidida; family Ophiuridae; genus Ophiura; species Ophiura sarsii. Next base: position 20,683,201 of record CM069446.1, read on the forward strand.
AAAACTAGATAATGACTTTATTTGGTTAGTCTACAATGAACATATTGCCTGTTTTGGTTACAACAATCTTTCCATTAATGAGAACTTTTATAATCAACACACACACGCACATCCCTCCCGTGCATGCCAGAAATCAGTACACGCAAACTCAAGTCATTTCAAGTATTGATTTTTTCTGTGATAAAATAAGCACATTTCGTTCGACGCCCCTTGGGTTTTATTGACATGAATCCTTATAGTAAACAATTTACAAATATGACAATGGTAGTGGGAGGAGTAGTTTTTTGATTGATTGGGAGCAATTGGATCCAATTGCTTCCTTTGAGATGACATGAGTTTCCGTGTCCCGGTTCCGACATGTCAATGATCAAAAACAGCTATAATAATGATACAAATATATGCCATATGGAATAATATTTGTTTAACCATGTTCAGGGATTATCAAGAACATCCAATCCAAGTATAGAAATGTCATAAGGATTTCAGATCATTGTTGCTGCAGAAATCCTTACATCATCTTTTAAAATAAAACAACCGCGCAGGAAGATATTCATTTACAAGAAGGACAATTTCACCAAAATCAACGAGGACCTAGACAAATACCAAGAATCTATCACCGAAAATGTACTGCAAACCTCTTCTGTGAACAATTTGTGGCGGGATTCAAAGATACTCTAGTATCATCAATGGATACACATATCCCATCTAAGATGGTCAGTCCATGGCCAAGTGACAACCTGCCCTGGTTCAAAAACTCCACAAAAGACTTCTCAGACGCAACGGAAAAGTTATAACAAAGCTAAAAAATCTGGCAAACCGTTGACACTGGGCTCTTTTTAAGGGACCTACGTCGACACTCTGACCGCACTCTGAGGAAAGCCCGGAGTGGTTATCTACATGAGGTTGATGAGAATCTGACAACAAATAACACTAAACGTTTGGAGATTTATCAAGAGTCTTAGACAAAGTTCAACTGGTGTATCGGCCCTTAACACTGCAAACGGTATTGCTACCTCTGTGACCGAAAAAGCAAATGCATTGAATAAGCAGTTTCAGTCGGTGTTTACTTCAGAAGATCTTTACAATATACCAAACATCAACTGTAGTCCTAACACCAAACCAATGTCTAGGATTGTCATCACAACCGAGGGTATTCTAAAACTTCTCAAGGAATTAAACGCACAAAAAGCGCCGGGTCCTGACAATGTAACACTAACAATCTTAAAGGAATGTGCTGGACAGTATATTGCTCCACTCCTCCAACAAATCTACCAGAAGTCGGTTGATACTGGAGAGCTTCCAGAAGATTGGTTAACCGCTAACGTCTCACCCATCTTCAAAAAGGAAACCGCTCAGAGCCAGTCAACTATTAGTGTCCTTGACATCAATACCATGCAAATTACTGGAGCACATCATTCATACCAATATGATGAGTCACCTTGAGGAGCAAAACTTCTTACGACCAACAGCATGGTTTCCGTAAAGGCCGTTCCTGTGAAACACAACTCGCCCTTACAGTTAATGATCTGGCTAAGATTCTTGATAACCAAAGGCAGGCGGATGTTATAATTATGGACTTTAGCAAAGCTTCGATCTTGTGCCTCACCATTATAGACTGTTGTTAAAGCTCAAACAAGCTGGTATCACTGGACCCACTCCTAAATTGGGCACTAAACTTCCTAACCAAAAGATCACAACAAGTCGTATAAGAAGGAAGCTCATCTTCGTCGATTCCTGTGACATCTGGAGTACCTCAAGGCACTGTGTTAGGCCATTGTTCTTCATCTATAATACCTCAACGACCTCCCGGAAGGCGTAACATCTCAAGTGAGACTGCTTGCTGATGACTGTATTTTATATCGTGAAAAGTCAACTCTCCGGAAGACAATTACAAAATGATATTGACATCCTCTGCAACTGGGAGTCTAAATGGCAAATGAGGTTTAATGTAGCCAAATATTATGCAATGCACATAAGGGAACCCTTGTCAATCGACTTATATGATGAACGATATTCATCTCCAGAAGGTCAACAGCCACACTGACCTAGGAGTTGAAATAAATAACAAACTAAACTGGGGTAAACATATCTGTAAAACCAGTTCTAAAGCAAATAGAGTCCTTGGCTTACTACGCGTATACGCAGGCAGAAATCTGTACAGCTGCTCTGTAAAAGTAAAGGAAGCGGCATACAAAACACTTGCATGACTTGTCCGACCTAAGCTCGAATATTGCTCTAGTATATGGGATCCATACCAACAAGACTACAAAAACAAGCTAGAAACAGTACAACGAAGAGCTGCGCGGTTCGTCTGCAAAGATTTCAGACGCAGAAGTATAGTGTTTCCTCCATGATCACCGACACCGAGGCTGGATATCATTAGAAGAACGCAGGGCTATCTCCAGACTCGCACTGTTATACAAATCCATCCATCATAAGGTTGCCATAGATACAGATCAATACCAAACCAATCCTCATGAGGGCAGAATCTTAACTAGGATAACATCTCACACATCTTTCATTCACACAGCAACAAGGAAAGACTGCTACAAAATACTCTTTTCTCCCGCGAACCTCGGCTGAATGGAACCTACTACCATCAAGTATCCGAGACTCTCCTTCAGTTGATTCCTGTTCAAAGCCAGGATCAGCAAGGTGGATATGTCATCCTTCCTGAGGGTGGCACATCATTAATTCTTTTTATGTTCTTTTTATATTATTTTCTTTTATTTTCAATTTTGATATAATTTACTATTCTCAATTTGTTATTTATAGTCACAATGCGCCTGCGACACATATATCCCATTTGTGGAGATTGTCGCAGTAAACGACAGATACAGATATCAACTTCCTGTAAAAACTTTGAATGAATTATTAATTAAAAACATTAAACAGTTACTGAAATTTCAATACAGCAGGTATGTGGCAATTGGAACTATATTGTAGGGCTTATATATAGGAATAGGATAGCCTGTTCGGCATGTGTCATCGCCCCCCCCCCCCCCCCCCCCCCCTTTATAGACCCCCAAATAAGCAGGTGTTGGTAGGAGTTATTTTTTATGGAAAATGGCTCCTGGTCATTTGCATTGTGAGCAACAGAACTAGGAGCCATTTTGAAAACAACAAACATACCAATTTCAATTCAATAATGCTTAAGAAACAAGATTATTGTATTGTGTAATGAGTGGAAAATGCCACGCACCAGTTTATACACAGGTTAAAAAATAGCACTTATGGGCAAGTAGTATTCTGGCCCAGTTTTTTGTACAGGATGTCAACCGGGAACCGTTTCATGCTAATAACCAGTATGAAACAATCCCGGGAAACGAATCTCCAAGTCCCGCTTTTGGAGCCCTGAACGTAATGGGTCATTGAACTTTCCAGTAGATTCAGAGAGATCATTTTTGGTAAGGGGCCGGTCCAGGGGGTCGGTCATTTTCTTTGGTAGGGGGTTGTCCCAAATCTCATTCATCGTCATCATTTTTTTATGATCCTAAATGAAAGCGAATAATATTATGACCGCCCCCCCCCCCCCCTACTTAGATGTTGATATTATTTTTATAGTGACTCCCTAAAACACACACAAATCTATACTTATAAGGCGATAAAACAATTAATAAATAAAAGTCGGGTTTCACCCAAATATAGGCCTATGCGTTTTGAGATCTGGGCAGTGCATTTATCTCATAGGCCAACATTGTCGGATTTTTTAGAAAACACGGGGGGGGGGGGGGGGGGGGGGGGGCGGTAGTCCGTCGAGAAGTCCCCTCGCCCAGTGAGCTATATAGCGCCCCCACACGAGAACCGACAGGCTCAATTTAATAAATCGATTGCTGGATGCTGTGTCTTCCAGAGTATGATATCGTAGTAGATTAGATTAATTATCGGTGGCCTATCTTGTATGATTGTATTATAGGTATACTAACGGTTGTGGAGCAGAAGAATTATGAGTTTTACTTGAGGATTAAGGTAAAAATAAACAATTGGTTGGTACAAATAATAATTTCGTAATTCCCATCATAATACCTATATGATGGCGGTAATGTACGAAATTATATTCGGTTATATAATTCATGATTTGGTGTACTGAGGTTGAAGAATGATGGACATTTGGATGTTTGGATATCAGAAAATTACTAAATTATTTACTGATTGTCACCTAACACCTTTGGAATACTTGGTAAAGTTACTACGATGTAGACATACACATACTATTTGGAGTAGATAGTTGAAATTCACTCAATAATGCCCTTGAGAATTGAGATGTTTTGGACAATGAGACGATATTTGAGTAGGCTTTTGGATGTGTATTACAGATTGACGAATTACTGAGGATTCATGCCTTGGGAATCTAATGGGTTGGACAAATTTATGGGTAATTATGGAATGTGTATGAGACTAGGTATAGACAGCCGGCCATCGCAATCTGGTGAGATGAAAGAGGTAGACGCAATCCAATCTGATGGGAGGAAGTAGAGGTAGACGCAATCCAATCTGGTGAGAGGAAGTAGAGGTAGACGCAATCCAATCTGGTGAGAGGAAGTAGAGGTAGACGCAATCCAATCTGGTGAGAGGAAGTAGAGGTAGACGCAATCCAATCTGGTAGGAGGAAAGTAGAGGTAGACGCAATCCAATCTGGTGGGAGGAAAGTAGAGGTAGACGCAATCCAATCTGGTGGGAGGAAAGTAGAGGTAGACGCAATCCAATCTGGTAGGAGGAAAGTAGAGGTAGACGCAATCCAATCTGGTGAGAGAAAGTAGAGGTAGACGCAATCCAATCTGGTCAGGAGGAAGAAGGCTGTAAATACTGGGTCTCATACATGTTTTATGATTGCTATGTAAGGGGCAGGGTGTTTTGGTTAGCTCTCTATATTTACTACAAAATGTATATCTTGAACCAATATACAAGGATGCATATTCTGTATGCAATTCTATATATATTCTGTATGCAATTCTATTGGGGATTGCCATATACACCCATAGGGAGACGCACGCCCGATTTTTCAATTGTCATCAAGACTTAGTACTTTTTAGTGTATTTTGCTCAAATGCATATCTTGAACCAATATACAAGGATGCATATTCTATATGCAATTCGTCTATATTGGGGATGGCCATATACACCCATAGGGAGACGCACGCCCGATTTTCCAATTGTCATCAATACTTATGACATTTATAATGTAGTCATTCTCATTTTATGGCCTCTTTTGTTTAAATGGGGCACAACTTTAACATGTTTAAATCAAATCAATAATAATCACCAACCAAATTGCTTTTGTTAACCAAATATTATTTTTAATTTTTCACTCTGAAACATCATGTTGCGGGAGTGTTGTTGTTGTTGTTGTTGTTTTGGAGACATAAATGTTAATTGTATATTTTTTATTGTTATAGTCTGTTGATTGCTGTGTACTGTATTGTACAGGCCTTATTGGCTTTCCAGCCCACTCCTCCACACGCTTTTGTTGTTTTTTAAGTTGTTTTTGATGTAGTGTTTTTGATGGAAATAAAGTTTGATTTGATTTGATTTGATATGTATATCTTGAACCAATATACAAGGATGCATATTCTATATGCAATTCGTGTATATTGGGGATGGCCATATACACCCATAGGGAGACGCACGCCCAATTTTCCGATTGTCATCATTATACTTATGCATTTTTAATATATATTTACTTCAAAATGTATATCTTGAACCAATATACAAGGATTCATATTCTGTATGCAATTCGTGTATATTGGGGAAGGCCATATACACCCATAGGGAGACGAACGCCCGATTTTTCAATTGTCATCAATACATGACATTTTAATGTATTTTACTACAACATATGTTTATCTTGAACCAATATACAAGGATGCATATTCTGTATGCAATTCGTGTATATTGGGGATGGCCATATATATATACTGTACACCCATAGGGAGACACACGCCCGATTTTACAATTATCATGAGCTGGAATTAGTTAGGTACATGTGTACCAGGGAGTAGCTTGGCTGTGACAATCTTTGATATAGTGGACTTTGACTTAGGCAAAAATAGGCCTAGACATTTATACCATTTTTTTTGTATCATTAACAGGTAAACACCGAAGCGTTACAAGTTTGTGGAGTAAAGTTTTTGGAGTAAAGTTTTGGAGTAAAGCTTTTGAATCAGAGCTTTTTGGAGTAGTGTTTTGTAGTAATGTTTTGGAGTAGAGTTTGTTGCTTATAGTCTAGTCAAGGTTTTCTTGTTGTATCTGTTGTTAATGGTGATTGTTGGTGGTCGGCGTAGTACTGGTGAATAATTGTATAAAGTGAAGAAAAAAAGAAGTTGTCCGACGTTGTGTATTGTCGTCAGTGGAAGGATAGAGCGTGGGGTTCCACCCCCACAACTTACCCAGGCCTTGCCAAATTAAAACCAGGTTCCTATTAATCCCTTGCCCAAGAAAATAGGTGGTGTCAGAAGTTGTGACTTGACTTTGTTCAGATACACTTTACCAGCAGCTCGTCGCCACGCGACAAGTGGTGTCAGATGTGGGATTCTCAAAGTTTTGTGACGGCTTGATAACTTTGGACTTCAAATTTTCGGTGGCGACGGATATTGTTGTTGTTGGAATTGTTGGCTTAATCGCTTTGGAGGCGAACAATTGTTAGTGGAAAAATTGTCTGATGGTGGATATTGGGTTACTTATGGGAGGACTGCTGTACAGAAGTATCGGGAGGAGGGCAGATGGATGGACGGGAGGCAGGACTGCTGAACAGAAGTACCGGACCGGAAGGGGGCGGATGGACGGACGGGAGGCAAGAATGATGAACAGACGTACCGAGCCGGAAAGAGGGCAGATGGGCGGACGGTTGCGGGAGGGAGTGGAAGAAGGACGGACGGAGGGCAGGACTGACGAACAGAAGTACCGGACCGGAAGGAGGGCAGATGGTCGGACGGACGGAAGGGTTGACAGACGACAGAAGGAAAGGGAGGACAGACGAAAGGAAAGACGAATGGATGGAGGGATAGCAGGAAGTGGTGACGGAAGGGAGGCTGATGGTGGAGGGAGAAGTGGTGGGGACGATGGAGGTGTTATTCCAGGCAGACGTGATGGAGGGCGAACTGACGGCACAGACGGACTTGACGGACCCGGCGTTGGTAAACGTGGTCCGGGTGGTGAACACGGCGTTACTGGCCTTGAGACGAATGACGGGTATGGTGGATGGTGATGAAATGTTGGGTCTAGAAATGGATGTTAATTCGATTGGTAGTTCAAGTGGTGGTTGCTTTGCTGATAGTAAGGGGAGTAACTGCAGCGACGATTCTGGGTTAGGATCACGTACCTCGGAATCGGTTGTCGTGGGTGATTATGAGTGGAAAGAGACAAAAACCCAGGAGGAGAGTACTTTGGTGATCAGAGAGGTACAATTGTGTACTTGGGGGAATGAAAAGGATGCCTGGGAAGAGGAGAAGGAGACTTGGAGAATGCACAGAGGCAAGTTAGAAGGTGAATTGTTAAAGCGGAGTTTAGCACTGTATCAAAAATAACAACCATCGGAGGTTTTGGCTTATAATGGGAAAGATTTGGCAGAGTCGGAGGAAGATTTGAGGCGGAGAGGGAATGATTTGATGCGACGGGACGCTTCAGTAGAGCAACAGCAGAATGAGGTAGAGATGAGGAAGCAGCTGGATTTGAAGGAATTTGACCGACGGGAGAATGATTTGGAAAATGAAGAGGCTGAATATATGTGTAGGACATTGGTTGATGAGTTGCTTCTGGAGGTTGACAGGTTGTGATCGGTGGCTGAGTTGCAACAAAGGAAAGAGAAACTTGTAGCGGAAGAGGAAGCGGTAAAAATGCTTCAGGGTCGGTTAAAGGCTGAGGAGTGGGAGTGGTGTGAAGAGTTGGGTCGGAGAGAGTCGATGGTGAAGGAGCGTGAGCTCGATTTGAGGCAGCGGACCCAGTTGTTGGTTAGTCGGGAGAGTGAGGCGCAGGTGATGAGAGGATTAGAGGATAAGAAGCAACAGAGTAAACTAGAACAATTGTCTGATCGGGAGAAAGTCATGGCAGAAGAGGAGAAGAGGAATGAGGAGGTGTATGACGATGTAATGTCGAAGAAACGTAAATATGAGAAGAAACAGGCAGATCTCGATGATAGGGCTCGGCTTTTAGTAGAGACTGAGCAGAAACAAAAGTACGAGAAGTTGTGTGATGAAGTTGGTACGAGATTGACTTTTGGCTTCGACGCGAGGAGGAGAAAACCCTGGAATTACTTAGTCAAGTGGCGGAAGCTATGCGTGTTACGATGGGCGAGACGAAAACGAGGACCGACGAGTTGCGGGAGCAAAAGCAAAAGGCTTGTGAAGTAGTTGGAAGAAATGATGTAGCCGCGGTTAGTGGGCCAGAGGTAATGGAGAGTTGTGGAAATGAGGTTGTCGGAAGGAGGTCGGCTCTGGAGGAACGACCGCGATGTTCAGTGGCGAGGCGAGATATGGAGCCGCTCAAATTTGACGGAGATGGTAATTGGCGGGCGTTTTATAAGCATTTTGAAGTTTGTCGAGAATACAATCAATGGACGGAGGAGGAAGCGGCTATGTGGTTGTATTCCAGTTGTCAGGGCAGAGCCCTGAAAGTGTAGGCTGGGAATGATGTTGACCTGCGAGAGATAGGCTATGAGGATCTATTTCGAATGATGACAACGGACTTTGGGCCTCGGGAGGATCCGGATAATTGGTACGCTGAACTCCAGCTGCGAGAGCAAGGGGAGGATGAGAGTTACTGACTTGGCCCAGGATATTAAGAGATTGACGTTATTGGCGATGCCGGATTCGTAAAATCGAGACAGGGACCTAGTAGCTCGTCGGCATTTTAGCAGAGCTATCTCGAAATTGGTCGGACTGGGGGAGTTCGCAGTCAAAATGGTTTGGGGAGTTGTCAGCCGGTGAGTAGATGGCAGCCAGATAGTAATGATTGCCGTTATTGTAGAGACATTGGAAGAGGGAATGCCCGACATTGCGAGCTAAACATGAGATGTGGGTGTCTACGAGAGAGGCGTGGGTTAAGAGGTCAGAAGTGAGTGTAAGGTCGAGTTGGCAGGAGGAGCGTCGGAGGAGAGAAGATAAGGTGAAGCAGGAGAAGGGACGAGGAGCGCCGTAAAGAGGAAGGGAGAGTTAGGATAGAAATGGAGCGCCAGAATAGTGATTAGATCTGGGTTGAATTTTTGTGGTGTTTTTTTTGGTGTAAACAAGTGTTTTTACTTCCTTGTACAACGTCATTTGGTGAGGTGAGGGTTATTCTCCAGGATGGGTAAATTCTCCTGTTTTAACAGCTGCGGGCTGTGGAGTGTGTCCTGGACGGATAACCCTTGAGATTAAATGACGGGTGTACAAGGAAGTATGAGTTTAGATCTCGGGTTTTGGGTTGAGGTTGGGAGGCCGGTTTTGTTACGGGTCCAAACTAAGCGTAACAAAGTTAATTATTTGAAGGGCTTTAATACATGTAATATGGAATGTGTTCGGAATTGTTGGGCGTGGCTTTGTGTAGGATCCAAAGTGAATTTGATCCGGAACCTTCTTTTAGGACAGTGGTAGTGTTCGCCTGATTTGCATTTTTAACATTTTATACCAGATTTGTGGCACTCTTTTCGTTGTCACGTCATCATTTCCGAATGCATTCCTGTTACTCGTGGGTGGGAATTGATACTTTTTGGGAGGGTGTGTTACTAAATAAATAGTGGGTGGATATCTATAATATGAATTTCAAATAACTTGCAAGTAACATCAGAGTGCAATATTTTGAGTAATGTAATGTTTGAATTCTTAGGCCATAACTCCAGTTTTAATGTGAAATATTTTGTTTGTAAAAGAAAGGAGAAGTTTTGAAGTTTAGGCCAAATTAAAGTTTAAAATGTGACTTGATATGAATTTTGTTGCCATGTTTCCTTTTACTTTGTCATTTATTGGTTATAAGATATTCACGATAGAAGTTCTTTAGATCTTTTGGTTGAGCAGCGAACCCTACCACTGTTAGTTGTTCCAAGTAGACTGAAAAAGTCTGAATTCTTCAAGTAAATGTTTAACATCGCATCAGTGGGCGAAAAGCCCGCATTCTTCATGATTCAATGAATAGATTGCCGAATTCTGCTACTGCAGTGTTGCCCGTCTGTCCATAAAAACATTTACCTGTGTTTCCTGAAGTTCATCGTTCCCAAAAACTCTTTGTTCATTTCGTTCCAGAAAAATATCCTATGTTGCAGTTACTAGCTATGGTATCGCTGAATAAGAAAAACTATACCAGTTATGGATGGTCCCCGTTCAACGATTGATTGGTTTTGCCTCAGCGTTATAAAAACTCAATCATCATTATTTCGTCCCTGATTTTATCGACATGTTGTGGTCGGTGATTAATGAACATTTATTTATCCTGGTGAATGTCGTCGGTGGTTAAACAAACATTTATTTATCCACGTCGTCCTGATGAAAGTCGTTGTCGTCGTCGGTGGTTAACAAACATTTATCCACGTCGTCCTGGAGAGGAAGTCATCGTCGTCGGTGGTTAACAAACATTTATCCACGTCGTCCTGGTGAAAGTCGTCGTCGTCGGTGGTTAAATAAACATTTATCCACGTCGTCCTGGTGAAAGTCGTCGTCGTCGTCGGTGGTTATAAACAAACATTTATCCACGTCGCCCTGGTGAAAGTCGTCGTCGTCGGTGGTTAAACAAACAGTTTCTACAAATTTGTCCCCTTATGGCCTGATCAACCAGCTCACGGAGCCAACTTTGCTGATCTGTGTCTCTCTATGTTCCGCTTCATTATTTAAAACTACTCTTCAGACTGGAGAACAATATTATGGTCGTCTTTGGTTCAACGCACTGGATTTCTACGCTTTGACATTTTGTGTTTCATTTTTGACAATTAGTATAGTGTAGTCGTGGGGACACGACTCTTATACAGTGGGGGTACTATAACAAAATGTGTGTTTGCCCAAAATTAGCCCAACTGGTCCCTTTACCTAGCAACACAAGAATTTCGTCATGCATGGTGACTCTATTATCATGTAAATTCTGTGTTGCCCCAACGAAACCTCATCAACCCCTGGACACTCATTGTCTATAACAATAGAAGGCAGAGACGGTCATGAATATACAATGAATAATCATGTCAATGAATATTAAAAAATACACGTCATTTGTAGAGTCGAAAATTGAAAATACCAGACGATGGTGGACACGAACGGCCGTAATTTTTAAATCTCCGTTGGTTTCAATGTTATAATGGATGGATTTTGATTATAACAACAGAAAATCCATCCCATGTTGTAACTAAATTATTATCATCCTAAAACCGCTGGAGCTGGATAACAAATTCAAGTGTCAGTAGGCCTATCGTCAATAATTTTGAAGTTATTATGACATTGAAACTTGCAACATAAAAGGAGCCTGGTATTTTTGCGCTAATATAATAATTAACTTACTGGAAACTAAAAGATGGACAATACCAGTTTTTATGTTTTGTTGCATGTTGTTACAATCTATTTTTAAAGACCTCGACCAATAGCTTTGGACCCGGGGTTCTCACTATATAGTGGTACTACGTATTAACAGGGACAATCGTATTAACGTGCCTACCTTTGGCCGGGAGTGCCTTTTCGCGAAATTTGGTTTATCGATGGGTGGCAATCAAAAAGGTTTTCATTATGCCCCCTCTTTGATGGTATAGAATGGCCCGTACTTTGTTAGATAGGTTTATTGATTAAAATACACTTATAACCCAATTTTGGTTAAGTTTATTACACTTTTGAGAACCCAATTTTCTACTTACTTTCTGTTTATTGTTTGTATATACAAGGGTATGTACAAGGGTAGGCCTACTGATCGGTAGACATTTCACCAAGTTTGGTATACCGATCGGGTGTTAATTTTGCATATGATGCAGGTATAGAAAGGAGGCACATGCACTTATGTTTCTTCTACCAAAATCAAACGTGGGAGGCACAGGCTACGTATGATTTTCGTAGACCCCCCCCGCTTTGGACAGCTCATTTGCGGCGATCCAAAATCGGACTAAATAGGTTTTTTTATTGGAAATTAAAATAGCAGTTAAGCTATAACCATTATTATAGGCATCGGTTATTTGAACCGTGGATTAAACATGAAGCCAAAATGTTGTCTAATTAGTATTATCGGCACGGAAAAGTTGAAAAATATTGATACAAATATAGTGACGCGTTTTACCGTGTAGTTAGTGCTCAACAAGTCAATGATGAATCTCTTCTGACCGGTGTCACATGTATAGAATCATTGTACGCACAAGATTCACTAAGAGTATAACATAATCGCTGTTATACCTGACACGATGTGTTTCAACATTTTAAACTGGGAGTGAAATGTGTTCGTATAAACATTGACGAAACCGCGGTATTCAGTGGCGGACGGATCCTAACGTCCCCCCACCATGCCCACCGAATGTAACCTATCAAATATTCGTACGTCCGGCATCGTCTGAAAATCGAAAAGGCTCTCTACTGCCCTCTAACCTAGAAGGGGACTTCATTTTTTTCTACGCATGCGTGCGATTTCTTTGGTTTGTCCACCAAAATCGTTGACAAGTTCCTATTGAGTATGTACTGCAATGCAAGTGACAGAACTTCTTGTGATGCGCTAATCAACAGTATATCTGTCCCCGGCCCCGGGCTCCATAAAAGCCTTAGGAAAAGTTCCCGATGTTCTAGCCGGCCGCGGAGTCATTCCTTGGTATCCCATGGTAAGATCAAGCAGACAATATTGATATTGACGATACACATTATCCAAAAAAGTTTGATGTGATTTGATTTTAATGTTCCCGGACTGGATGATAATAAAAACACACAATAATAACGCTTTACGAAACACCTCACCTGATTGTGACCGCGCGGGAGCACTTCTCTGGCCGGCCCGGCCCTGTGAGACGTATATTTTTTTAAACTGCATATAACTTGTCATAATTGATGTTTTATTGACTTTTAAATCGCAATGTTTTTATCAATAGCAGCAGCTGACTGTATTTTTCTCCTATGGCTGTTTTAACAAATTTGTTTGTATTTTTTTAGGTGTTCTTTGCATTGAATATATTTATAATCTTTTTATCATGTGTTTTAATGTATGTGTAGTTTTTTAAGATATTGATCATTTGTTTGTAAAGCGCATTAGTGCCGTTGCTGTATGCGCTGTGGGTTATTATTATTAAAATTTATTATTATTATTATATGCTATAACCGTCTCTAACGTTAGTATTCTACTGAATAGCACACATTTACACGTGATACATGCGCTATCTAGCTGAAGGTTACATGTAGCACACATTGAATTAAAAATTCTTGCACACATATTACTAGTAATGCCACATGTGACGCATGCGCTGTCTACTAAAATAGCACATAGTAACTTGCCACATGTGACTATGCGCTATCTACTGACGATAGCCACCGCATACACATGCTAACTTAGCACACCTAGTAATGCCTCGTGTGAATGTAGTGTGACATGCGTATAATAGTAGTAATGGCACACGTAACTATGCGCTATTAGCACTGCCACCACGGTTATACATGCGCTTATCTACTGAAGTAGTGCCACATGTGATTGCGCTATCTACTGAATGAGACAATATGCACATATCTTCAAAAGAAAGAACAAAATCAAGTGTTTCTGATGGTGTTCCGAGTGCTGGCTATGGCGCCTCTGAGCATACCATCGGACCAGGCTTTCAGTTGACGTACCGTCACGTACGCATAGGAGCATCGTTGAAGCGAATGTCCCCTGGTAACCTTTATTCCAGATCTTAAATAAGAAATCTTGTTTTATTATACAGAGAATCCACTTTACTCATGCGTGCCCATAACAAAAGGTTTTAGCTCCCATATTATTCGTTGTTCAGATCAAGTCAATGCACGACCTTCAAGCAATCCTTTGAATACAAGCGTTAAAAGAATGATCTATACACTGGCGGGTTATTTTCAAACGAGTATCCATCAACATGTGTGTTGTACAGAGTAAGATATATTCTGATGGTGTTGCTCTTTTTATATTCTGAAACAAACTTTAGCTCCCCATCGCCGATACGTGTATTACCTCTAATCACCCTTCAGTGGTACAAGACTTGATCGAGTCTATCAATAGTTATCTGATTCCCTTTTCCACATAGATTTCGACATCATTGCGTCTCCCAATTCGTTTATTATTAAAAAGCTAGCTTATTGTTTTGCTACAAGATCTGACTTTCCTGAGTGAAGTTGTATCAACGATTTTCTAGAAATTCATCGGTTGTACAGATTTCCAAAAGAGCCTTAAATTGGTAATCATGGCAATGGTATTACATTTAACGTTAGTAACGGTCCCGTTTCTCATGTTTCTCTGTTTTGGAAATGTGTTTGCTTCTTGTATACATATAGCTACAAATAGTATATTAACCTAGCTATAACAAACTGTGATGTACACAAACTTGCGCTGACTGGTAAAATGGTTTTACAACAAGTTTTGCTATCATTATCAAACCGAACTCAAATTAAATCAAATTAAATCACTTATATTAAGTTAAATAAATCAAAGAGATAAATGATAGAAAAAACAACAACTATAAACGCATGGGCCTTTATAATTTACAAAAATTGACATAAATATGATGCTACATTGATCCACCGTCAAGTTTTAAAAATATATATATAAAAAAGCATGGCATTCACGGATACACCGGGGTTCGAACCCGTGTTGCCGTTTGCAAACAACATGGCCTACGATGCACGCCACAGAGATCGACGAGTGTGGTTGGTGATAGTTTAATTATTTAACCATTTATCCATTTATTTATAACGAACGGATTTTTATCGTGCCATTTTTGCCATTTTATACCATATTTGTACGTTACTTTCGCACAAAATGTGTTTATAATGTGATTATACTCCTTATTTTTGCAAGAACGGTAGAAAATGATGACATTTTCGAACACAAAAAATTGCATCATTTATACGGTCCACAATCATTGTTAGACTGGACGTTGTGTGACGTGTTGCATAATTCATGTATTCAAATTACTGCTTCGAATCGATCTGTTTTATGTACGTTTTTGTTATACTTCTCGGTCGCTCATCGCCAACGCTGTGCATGAGAACAAAAGAAAAGTCCCCTCTCAGGTTAGAGGGCGGTATCTGTGACCTCTCACAGCAGGGCATAGGGTCAAGGCAGGGTTAATCATATTAATGACAAATATGCAAATGAGCTAAGTGTCCCCTCCTATTATATATACTCCTTGACCTCATGGTTTTTTTAACCAGTCTGGGATCAACCTGCAACCATGCAGTGTATAATGTAAGTCACATTTCAACTGCACGATTTGAAAATGATTCATGATTAATTATTGCATCAGCTACCTACCTCAAGTTATCCGTCCAGGACACACTCCACAGCCGCAGCTGTTAAAACAGGAGAATTTACCCATCCTGGAGAATAACCCTCACCTCACCAAATGACGTTGTACAAGGAAGTAAAAACACTTGTTTACACACAAAAAAACACCACAAAAAATTAAACCCAGAGTAAAGGAATCCCACCCACTACTCCCTTTCAATTCCCGTCACTTAATTCCCACAATTTATCACAATTTACAACACCCAAATGTACACGTAATGACTCGACTTTGAACAACAACAAATCTCCCTTCTTCAATCCATGCCATGAGATTCCCTGCCTAATTTCTGGTCCAGGCCAAAACCATCTGCAAAGTTCATGACACTCCGCAAATTACCAGGTTTTTATCAGGCCATATCTCCCCCAGAAGACGGGATATAATAAACAAATAGGTCTACAAAATACATGGGACTGTGATACATTTCCTCAATATGCTCCTTGTTTTACAAACAATACAACATTGTAATTGAAAACCAAAAACTATCAAACTGCCCTGTATAACCCATATCCCCAGACAAATGAAAGCTCAGGCATGAATTAAATAAGGAAATTCTTGCTATTTAAAGTCAAAGTCATTACTAATTAAGACCTAAAATAATAGTTGACTCAAAGAGGTAGGTAGCTGATGTAATAATTAATCATGAATCATTTTCAAATTGTGCAGTTGAAGTGTGACTTACATTATACCTTTACCGGCAAAATTGAAAGGGCCGCGCTGTGTAAAAATTCTACAGGTCACCGCGCGTCACTGCCTGTTACAATAGATCTTCAACAATGGAGGGATAATCATCTCATTGAAATGTCGCGTTGAGCTGATTATGTCCGTTCCGTTCACGCATGTGTGAGTAGCATGTTTCAAAAAAGCGCGGTTGTTATAATTTCGGTATTGATAGTCGTTTGCATACCTACTGCAAGCTGGGTTGATGCATAAAAACACTTTGATACCAGAAGCAACGATGAAAGTTTAAAATACTGGTAATATTTTAAAGTTATTAAATTAATACACACATTCACCGATGCGATTGATGTAACACTATTTGTGAAGTTTTATAGAAACTATTTCCCTCAGTTTTTTATTACTTCTTGAATCCAATAATTCCCTAAAATGTGCATAGATGACCTAGAAAACAGGTCTAGATTTTCAGCCAATTTTGAGAATGCGCACTTTTGGCCGCTATTTGTATTTACAAATTAGCAGAAATCATCAACTTATCTACCCAAACATGTAGGTTAGACCATGCGGATTTCTCATAAAAAGGAGTTTTGTACACCCGTTTTTGACAACAAACTGACCCAAAGTCGTATTTGATTTGGAAGAAAAATATAACTGGCAACCATGCGTCCGTGGGAGTAGTAATAGTCAATGTGGCAACATAACCGGTAAAGATGATACTTGGTCAAAGGAATAGCCCGATGTGATTGTGCGTATATAATGGGAAAGTCATTCAATGTCTGTCAATGCTTGTGTGTGGAGGAGGTACCGCGGAATGGCAATATAATTTAGTTATAAATTTATATAACAGGGTCTTGTCGATGGTATTCCGTGTCTCGTAATTCCATGATTATACGTACATCATGCATGGTTGCAGGTTGATCCCAGACTGGTTAAAAAAACCCATAAGGTTTCTTTGGGGCAACACAGAATTTACATGATAATAGAGTCATCATGCATGACGAAATTCTTGTGTTGCTAGGTATGGGGACCACTTGGGTTAATTTTGGGCAAACACACATTTTGTTACACTATTAATAGGCGCCCTATTGAAATTCAATAATTTTAACATTTTTAAACTATTGTGCGTTTTTGGATTGTCATATCTGTCGGACAGACGCCTGCCGCGCGGAAAATGTTAAAATTAAATGAATATATTCCCAAAGTAGTCACAAACATGAAGTCGAGCCTACGTCATGAACGTTGACAAGTTTTCGGATCATCATGACTACTAAAGCTTAGGCTCTATTATACAAGACTATTCATTTTCAGTCACTGTTAAGTTTCCATACGGACCGGGCGGGCGTGTCACAATAAAACTTTATGTTGCAATAACTTCTATTAATATTATCCCGATCTTGATGGTAATTAAGTTAATACAGTGTATTAAGGGCCAGTGTAGTCCTTATACTTCAGTACATACATTGTAATATAATACTAGGTTGCATATACACCTAGCAGCAAAAGTCCCGGACCAGGTGCTTTGAGGTTGGCTAATTCAAAATAGATAATCGGTACCATGAATCTGAGATACACATCAAATGAGCAAATTTCTCCTCCGGAGTTTGATACCTCATACAACAAAATCGAATGGATACTTTTTAAGTTATGGCGGTTTCAATGACTGCGCATAACAACAGAAAAGTTGCACTGGGTATAGGAAATCATTGATTTGTGTGTGATTACTGCATGTCATAACTCTGTGCTATCTGAATTGAACGACAAATGAAATGGTCAATCGGCCAATGTCTGCGAATCAACTATAGCTATGCATCAATTTTGATCGATGAGATTTACATTTACGGCGATCAGCTGATAATTTGAATACGTCAACATGGACGGAGTGTGAAAATTTTACTACGTAAAAATAGGCCTACGCTGCACGGACATGCACATTTATAAGGAGGGCCAGTTAGGAAACCGAGGAGTAGTTTTACGAAATGTAAATAAACAAACTAAACAAAGATGTTTTTAAGTGTTTAGAAGTTGTAAAAACTGTCAGTGGTCTGGATTGTTATGATTTTACTAAAAAAAACCAAGAGAGACAACATTCAACCATAGGGGAGATGCGGGAGAGTTGAGCCATTTTTTATATTTTGTGTCACCATATGCGGAAGAAAAGTACAAACCTGTAAAAAATTAGTGTAAGATAAACTTTAGAGTGTTGTTTTCGTTGTGAAACAATAACAGTTGGGATAGCAGTTAAGGCTTATTTATACAAAAGGTTTGAAAAAAAATGGTAAAGTGGCTCAACTCTCCCTACAGTATGGGAGAGTTGAGCCACCATTACAGGAGAGTTGAGCCAGCATGATAAGTCAATGGCTGGTGAAAAAACCAAAATCATATTTTTTCAACTTTTGATTTATTAATCCTTAAAGTAAATATGGTGCTCAATTGTTATTATCATGGCACAAAATAACATTTTCTCTCATTTATTATACATTTTTTACCTTTAGTCCAAAAATCAAAATGTTACTACATGTTTTCCCTATGCTCAACTCTCCCCATGACCAATGGCTCAACTCTCCTCATGGTGACCATTTTGTAAATAACCCAATCCTGTCTGGTGTAGAACTTTTGGTAGTTTACAATAGTTCGCTAAAATAATGGTCATATATACCCCCTTCAATAAACAAATGACCGCTATTATATTCTAAGTCTTGCTATGGGAAAAAAGACAAAACATATATTTTTCTATTTTTCACTCAAAAGTGAAAAAAAATGATTTTGTTTAGGTATCTTTGATACTGAGCACACATGACAGTAGAGTTTAACACTAAGAATGTCGTATTGATGCTATATATCAATATATGCCAATATAAATTTTAGTAAGTTACTACTTTTCGAGTTATAGGGGGTGGTTCAACTCTCCCGGTGGCTCAACTCTCCCGCATCTCCCCTACATGCATACAGTCAGTATGCAGCCACGCGAAAAGTCGTTCCTTTTCTACCCCAGCAAAGCGACCCGGAAGTACTCTTTTCATGATTATAATCTCACATTTCAAACACATTTGCCATGAAATTGTATAATAAAAAGGCATATTATGCAAATTATATTATCGAATATTATCTGTGAACTTCATAACATGTTGTATTTTCGGTGCAAATTATTGCAATCACACAAACCCGAATTCAAGAAAAACTTGATGAAACTAAAGCCAAATCCACGGTAAAAAAGTCACTTCTGAAGAATCAGGCATCAATTTTATCCATCGTATCATAATATTCATAGTCTTTTGTAACTAGAAACATGCTTACAATTTTATACAATTATTTAGTCCGGTCAAGTGAATGCTTAACAGTGCTTATAATATAGCTCCTCGAATCTTGTCGCGATCTTAATTCATTTCGTAGCGTCGATGGGTTGTTGATCAACTGTTTAAATCTCACGTTTATATTCAGATTCGCTTGATAGCTCAGATGGTAAAGGGTTCGCTTTGGGAGCGGAAGGTCCGGGGTTCGAAATCGATCCTTCTGCTCTGCACAATGTCATTTGATATTTTTTTTACAGAAAGTCCATTCTGGTCAAAATGAATAAACATTTCACAATTTCATCACACAAAATGCATGAATTCGGACGTTTTCATTGGAAAATCGGTATTTTTTTAAATAATGAATTCAAACGCGGGCATGAAAATGAAGCGCGGGCGTGTTACGGGAAACTAAAAAGCAAGTTGGCGAGGCATAACGGGGGATCGTAAGTTTCGTTTTCTGACCGAAAATCGGTGAAAATCAAACTCGGTTTTTCTTATAAAAAAAGAAGTCGGGCATCAATGTTTTTGATATGAAATTAAAGCTTAAGATTCCGTTAGTACTGAAATTGCTCTTAAAATATCGTACGAATTTTAGTCCGGTCAAGTGAATAGTTACAAGAAGCAAAGTCACGAAAGTTGTTAAATTCTAAAATTAGTGATAAAATCACTGTTTGTGGACCAAATATGTCAGATTTGGCATCATATTATAGAGAAAATTACGAACAATCCACCTACTCGCCATTATGGCTGCCAGCTAACCCTACCTCAATTAATTCAGGGAAAACAAACTTCTCGTAAGGTTTTAGCCCAAGGTTGACATCCTGAAATCGATCTTTGCGTGGGTTAGAAATCGGCAAGGTCACTCATTGAAAGCGATACCTGCGTGCTGACTGCATACCGGAGAGAGGTAGCAGATTAGCTGGAGCGTTGCGATTCTATGTTTACCATTCACGCCATTGGACTTTGGTGCCGGCATGGGCGCCGGTCGGGTAGGGGGACAAACGAATATGGCATTTTAAGTTTGTTACTTATGAGTCTTGCCACAAACACATCGTCATCACGTTGTTGTTTTTTGCTGGGTCTTGAAGTTGAAGTTTCAGAAGCAGTTTGTTTGTGTGACGACTGCTCCATCTTCGCGTTGCCTTGCTTTGAGTTCGGCAACTTGTTTTGAGAGCGCCACAACAGCTCTAAAACACTTAAAACACACTAATGTTCCCGATTTGAAGTGATTTCAAAAAAGCGTATGTATGTTACCAAATGGACACCACTTAAATCACGTCGGTTCTTGAATTTTTGTCGAGTTCCTCGTTTAAAAAAGACACCGCAGTGTTGACAGCTGCTGTCACCATCCACCGCCATGATTGATTAGCGTGAATTTTGACGCAAGACACACCTTCTCATTAATATTCATTAGGTGCGTACTGCGTACTGTAGCGTCCAATTAGATGCGTATATGGCGCTTGTCAATATTCATGAGTTAAAAGTGCTCGAACTCGGGCTGGATCGTTTCCAGTCGTCACAACAGCAAACGCAGTGGCGCGTATTGTACGACTGGAGGATAAAGTCAAATATGAATACTGGTAACAAGTGTCATAACTAGAATCAGGCGCTGGTTCAACGGTATCGTCATTGCTTCAACTTCTGCAGATATTGCACGCTCAATGGTACCAGGCTCAGTCATGATGAATTCAAAATTATTTCTTCCATTCTGCATCTTGCTATCCATACAAGGATATGGATATTCACGTAAGGATTATTCTATTATTTCTTATGAACATTCTCTATATTAATGGCATATTTATGTGGAAAGGGATTATAAGTAAAAAAGACGAAACAGAGCAGCTCAAAGTCAAAGTGTGAGAGAAGCATACTACTGCTTTCTTTAGAACAGTGTGCGACTTATGTACGTTGCAACTTGACATCCTTACCTTCTACATGCCAAAGCATTTGCAACTTTAGGGTATTTTGACTTGAGCTATTCTCTTGATCTTTGAAGCCAACTCCTTGAGTGACTGATTGACAATTCATAGATAGTATGGGCGATTTATGAAGATGAGTTTAGATCATGCAACAGTAAATATGTACATACAGTACAGTCATTTTAAGATGCATTTGATCGGTGTTATTTTGTGGTGTGCTCAGGGACTTTCGGAAATATATTTAAAACCATAGATTGTGGTCGTAACAACCGGAAAATGGCGCATGTTGCTAACTTGGGACATTGGTTGTTTGGATTTGCGGCACAAATTATCATTTAAAGAATGCTACAAATGAAATCATTATCACGGGTATTAATTTGGTAGAGTTATTATATAGTTTATGAATTTGCAAATAACAAAGTATACCATTTCTTACTTTAACTAAAGACCCTCGTCTACTTCAGTGGCGTGCGCAAGGGGGGGGGGGGGGGGGGGGGGGGGGCCGGGGGGCCGCGGCCCCCCACTATTGAGTCAGTCGGGGGAAACTTAGGCCAGTCGGGGGAATTGAGAAGGAGGCTAGGTCAGTGGCATCATGGAATTATGATAGTCAAAAACACAGATGAATTTTTTTTTTAAAATGCAATATTCTTTGCTACAAACTTGTTTAGAGCCAAAATGTAGCTCAATCGTGCAAAACAAAAGTGTAAATTCGAAAATTTTCGCACGCTACGCGCACAGTTCTTTACTCAAATAGTAGGGGGAATTTCATTTATGGCCAGGTGGCCCCCCCCCCCCCCCACTCACAATATCCTGCGCACGCCACTGGTCTACTTGTAGGGCGTGAACGCCGTTAATTGTGAATCAGTCAAAGATGTTCGCTGGCTACTGAAAACTGTAATGGCTTAAATCAAAATAATAATAATAAAATAATAATAAAAATGGATTTACTATAGCGCCCAATGCAAGGAGCCTCTGGGCGCTTCACATAACTATATTACAAAAAGAAAACAACATACGGTAATCAACCTAAAAACCATAAAATATTATAAATAATTGCACATTATACAAGCAGGGAAAACACAACAATTGGTGCACCACGTCTCTCCTTGTATGCTTGCAAATCGATGATTCAAGAGATGCAGACAGAAAAGAGATGTCAAAAATGCAGTTTTGCCTTTTTTCTAAAAGGTTTTGGAGTTATTGATTATTATGACAAATGGTGGTATGTTTTGAAACATTTTGGCGTGAAATTTATTATGTCACAGGAGTGTTTGAATAATGTTTCATCTCGATAAAGTGCGAAGTAATTTGTTGGGGCAAATGGTCCGATGGGGTATGGGGCAACTGGTCCGCCTGCAAAAACTTAATCAAAATTGTAAAATTATTTTTTGAAAATTAGTTGTTAGTGTCAATGAAACATAACTCGGTATTGAAATGTGAAGGAGAATGTGAAGCAATTTATATTCTTACTGGTTCTTAGACATTTTGGACCTAATACCATAACTTCTGCTATTGAATGATTACAATGACATGACATTGCTTTAGAATGGTTTAAAACCTCAGTATTATGAATTATATGTTTATCATATTTTGAGTGGTGTCTATAAAGATATTTGCAATGACGAAATACCATGATTTATGCATTTTATTCACTGCCTTTTGTGTATATTAGCCATTGGGTCATCATTGTCATATTGACTTATTTCCCCTGTGATATGAAACACTTGCTAATTACATGAATTATATCAACCTAGTTTATCAAGTATTAAATGATGATTATATAAAGTATTTAACTTATCATTAAAGTTGGGGGATATATAGAAAAATGTATGGGGTATCTGAATATCAGAACCCTGAAATCATCTAACTAGGTTCATACGGACCCCAATGGAAATAAGCTAATAAGCTTATTGGGTTATCCAGGGTCGTAGGACTCAAATTATATCAAATCAAATCAAATCAAAATCAAATCAAATACTGTTTTACCTAAAAAAACGTGCAGTCGAAAACTTCGTTTGCTGTATACACGCATTAGTATAATCACTGCTATTTACACGTTAATCCCTTCGGCGCTACCCTTTACTTATTTTCTCTGGTAAACCTATTGTTATCAATATTACGAGAGGATTACCTAGATTACCCAGGATTACCCAGTGCATATATTTAAATTCGGGGCTAACTGCATGGGCAAGATCCCACACCACCAAATCAGTTCCCTATTTCACAACTTGTATTCGACGAGATTTGACAATTCTTGTGTTGGGGTTGTGCTCTATTCACCTTTTCCAAAAAAAATAGCTTGCACAGAACGTCACGATTTTAATAGATCGGTTTATGTAGAATCCTCGGGCTAAGATAGAATCCGGAAGTAGATCAGTAGAAGTAGGCCCAATAGATAGTAGAGAAGAGTTAAAGGGACATTAAGTGGTGTTGACATTTTTTATTTATTTTTTATTTACTTCAGAATTCAAGATGAACATTAAAAATTGCCAATATTGTTGTTTCTACTAACAAAAACGCAGCAAAACTTGATTAAAACAATACCGTCGCTATTTATTGAAAAATGCCCTCTGTGTAAATATGGTTCGTGATGTGTATCACGCGTGCTGCAGGGGGATACTGTCTGACGTAAATATGCTGATCTAGCGGAGATCAGCATTTTTGAATCGACGTTTTGTTGTACAAAAAGGGCTGATTTTTCTTAATCCTTAATAGGTGTAAGTTCATACATGTAATACAATTGTAAAAATATACAAATCCCAGTTTTTATCATATATTTTTGTAATTGAGGGCGCTACCTCCATCACATCTCTTAATGCCCCCTTAACTGAAAGCATTTTGCCGGGCATTTTGCATTGGCCGGGCATTTTGGATAAGTCATTTTTTCTTGGATTTGGAAGTTATACTTATTCTTTGAACAGATTAAACATGGGCTATATCTAGGTCTGAATTCTAGCTCTTTGTGGGCGAGCTATGCCATATGTAGCTCTGAATCCTAGCCCTCTGTGGAAGACCTATGGAATGAAAGCATATTATGATGAGTCAAAGTACAATACATTTTAAGTTAAAATTAGTATTGTGTCATATAGGGGAATATGGGGCAACTGGACCGTGGGGCAAGTGGTCCGAAATGAAGGATTTTGTAATTGTATGGGCATACTGCTTTCTTTTGAACAGTACGACTTTTGTTGAAACTTGACATATATCCTTACCTTCTACAATCCAAAACATTTGGAACTTTAGGGTATTTACACATGTGATAGTCTCCGGGTCTTTGAAGCCACCTCCTTGAGTGACTGATTGAAAATTCACAGATAGATTGGGCGATATATATGAAGATGGGTTTATATCATGTTTATGTACTTTATATGATTGATAGACATGCAACAGTAAACATATACATGCAGTTCAGTGGTCTTAAGATGCTAGGTGCATATTGCATTTGATGGGTGCTATATTGTAGTGTGCTTAGGGACTTTCCGAAATATGATTAAAACCATAGGTTGTAGTTGAAATGACCGCAAAATGGCGGAAATCGCTAACTTGGGACATTGGTGGTTTGGATTTGCGATCAATATTATCATTTAAAGAATGCTTCAACTTAAATCATTATCAAGGGTATTCATTTGGTAGAGTTATTAGTTTATGAATTTGCAAATAACAAAGTACACCATTTCTTATTGTATCTAAAGACACTCGTCTACTTGTAGGACCCGAACGCCGTAATATTTGCGAATTCAAAGATACTCGCTGGCTACATAAATATGTGTAATGGCTAAAAACAAAAATGCAGTTTTGCCTGTTTTTCTGAAATGTATTGGAGTTATTGATTATTATGACAAATGGTGGTATGTTTTAAAACATTATGGCGTACAATTCATTACGTCGCAGGCGTGTTTGATAAATGTTTCATCTCGACAAAGTGCTAAGTCATTTGTTGGGGCAAGTGGTCCGAAGGGGTATGGGGCAACTGGTCCGCCTGCAAAAACTTAATCAAAATTGTAAAATTAATTTTGAAAATTAGTTGTTAGTGTCAATAAAACATGACTCGGTATTGAAATGTGAATAGAATATGAAATAATTCACATTCTTTCTAGTTCTTAGACATTTTGGGGCATTTTGGGTCTAATACCACTATTTCTGCTATTGAAGGATAACAATATGACATGACATTGCTTTAGAATGGTTTAAAACCTCGGTATTATGAATTACATCTTTATTATATTTTGAATGGTGTCTGTAAATGTATTTGCAATGACGAAATATCATGATTTATGCATTTTATCCACTGCTTTTTGTGTATATTAACCTTTGGGTCATCATTGTCATATTGACTAACATCCCCTGTAACATGAAAAGCTGGCTAAATATCAAGATGGTTTATTATAAGTACTAAATGATGATTATATGAAGTAAATAAAATCATTAAAGAAAGGGGGTATATATAGACAAATGTATGGGGCATCTGAATATCACAACCATGTAACCATTTAACTAGGTTCATACCGTTTTATCTAATAAATGTGCAGTCGAAAATTTCGCTTGCTTTGTACATCATTAGTATACTGCTATTTACGCGTTAACCACGAAAACTGTATAAAACATGGGTTTCATGAGACATGTATCCTTTTTACATGTTAAATAATATGTAAATGTGTTTGTAAAGAAAATACTGCCTAGTTTCCGTGTTGTCATTCACTGATTTCTGTGTATTCTAACCGTTGGAACATATAGGACCAGTTGCCCCAAATGATGGGGTAATTGGTCCGTGTCAAGTAACGTTTTTAGTAAGTGGTAATTGGCCTTTTCTTTAGATATTTTTAAACATTGATTATATGTTATATGTAAACAGTTACATGGGTGATATTTTCATAACAATTCCATAAATATTTACACGAGCTTTAATATTTTATATCATGAAATATGCTTAACCGGACTAGTTGCCCCATCCTCCCCTATATCAAATTGTCCTTGAAATAGGAAAAAGGGGCATTTCAAACTAAATGTGTCCTCGTTTTTGCGCAAAAAGGGGGTCAAATTAGCAAAATTGTCATTGAAACGCTGTTATAAGGGGTATTTCGAACTCCTGGAACGATCATGCGTTACCCCTCTGAATACGAAGAGAAACCACCGGGGTTAGATACGCCATTTTCAACATAATTGCTGTTGGGTTTTTTCAGTTTACAAATATAATTGGTTTGCCACTTTGTTTAGTGGGATGATAGCTACAAATGTGTCAGTTATCGTAACTGATATATTTTTTAAATTTGCTATGATCTGAATTACGGGACAAGGTTGATTTCACATTGGAAGGAAAGGTTTTATATAATTTCAACCTTGACCTGTAATATGAATGCCAAAATGAGTATTATTTCATATGATTATTCCGAGCCAAACAGGTATTGTATATGATATTTGATTGATGTGTATTATCAGTACACAAATCAAACATTTCATTACAGTTCAAGCTTGATTAAACACAGACAATTTACCTTAACCCTTTGAACCCGATAGGTCGATCGACCTATCGGAGAACGTCGTATAACCCGATAGGTCGAAAAATCGACCTGAGCGACCAGGTGACACATTAATCATATGACTGAGTGGTCATGTGACTTGAAAGTCATGTGATGTTCACCCGATGTGAAATACATTGTTTCGCAAGGTTTTCTTTGTGTTTTGATGTAATTTAGCTGAAGAAAACAGTCAAAAATAGCGCGAAATTGGATGAATATGCAACCCAATATGGCGCAGATGGCTTGTACCGAATACTCACGTCACGTCACGTCACGTCACGTCACGCAAATGGTGTTAATCACGCTTCACACTTCACGCTGGTGTTTATTAATCACGTAATTTGTGTTTATCACGTTCACGTGAATCTTTTCACGTGAATCACGCTTCACACTTAAGGTGTTTAAAATTATTTCGGCAAGAAGTTGACAATTTTATAAATTTGCTCTTATTTATTTATGATAATTTGTTTTGTATTAACCTTAGACTAAAACGTTACGTTCACCACGGCGTAATTTAGGCGGCCATTCAGGGTAATTTTCTAGACATCTTTGCTTCGACTATGGAAGTATACTAGTAATAGTATCGACTGACCTCGAGTGTTTGCAGCTGTGTAATGTAAGCAATAGCAGCAGCTATTATGCATCAGTGTTATTAACGGCAGTAAAATTGCGTAGCTGCCACTTGATATTTTAGCGTGCATGCCACGTGGCCCTGGTTTAATCCAACAATCAGAATCAAAACAACATGTATATTTATGCTTGATCCCGCAACGAGTCTGGAGTTGTAACGATTGGATCAAGACTATTTTTTTCTCATGTCCGAGGCCCGGGGGGGGGGGGGGGGGGGGGGGGCGGGGGGCGGGGTGGAAGGGCACTGACAAACTCCACTCACTTCAGTTCTATAGCCCCGGGCCCTTTTGAGAACCTGTGCGGCACACCCCTACCCCAAAAAAGTTGAGTGCCCCCCCCCCCCCCGGGTCCGAGGCTGACAGCAAAATTGTTAACTTTATTTGTTGGAAGTGGCTCTTTCTACTTTATTCCTTTCTTACCAGCTTTCTTCCATCTATTCTAACTTTCATTTCATTCAGCCAGCATGCTTTAAGGGACCGTTCATTATTTATGGTGGAGGGGGGGTTGGGTAAAATATAGGGGGGGGGGGGTCATGTAACTTTCATATGTTGAAATAGGGGGGGTTATGTAACTTTTTATTCTTAAACAGGGGGGGTTGTGTAACTTTTTTTAAACTATAAAGATGGTGGTGATTGGGGTGATTTTAGAGGCTATTTTGGAGTGTAAATGCAAAAAAAATTTGCGCTTCGCACACATTTTCTTACGACCTTTCAACTTCAAAACATGTAGGCTACTTATGATGACTGACTACTTTCGTGCAGCAAATCTTTTTTGTGCACGCCCTGCTCGGCCCGGACGAGTGTTGGGAAACACCTATATAATCATCAATGGTTGAAAACATTAGAGCCATGAGGTGTATAAAAACATGTTAATAGCCTAGGCTATGTTCCAAAATCCAATTTGATTAAAAACGGTAATTTCTTGCATGCTTTTCACCGCGTCTCACTCTCAGCTCTGCACCAAAGCTCACAAGAATATTTCATACGTTTTTGTCTGGATGTTCTAACTTTTTTCGGGTTATAAAGACTCACAAAACACCCAAAATGTATAAATATATGACAAATGTTCCGCCTCGCTACGCTCGCAATGTAGTTAGTCATTAAATTATTGGCCGTTCAGAGGGCACAACCAACGAATCCATGGGCAAAAGAAAAATACATCCCCTAAGTATGTGACAAGTTGATTTTGAGAGGGGGGGGGGGGGGGGTTGTGTAAAAATCTATTGGTTAGTAGGGGGGTCATGTAATTTTCAGTTTCAGCTAGGGGGGGTTAGGTAATTTTGACATACGAGTCTTGAATTTGTCCCTAAATAGGCAAGCCTGGCCCGAGCATTTTGCTTGAGCTTGGTCCTTCCGAGGACCCAAGCGTGTGTCCGTATACGGACCGACCGTGTAAACAAACAAACAAAAATATTCCCGTACAATTTCTACTGTAATAACGCACGTAGTCTACTATTACTAAATATACCCTTTTCCTTTTCTTTGTCACTATATGAACATGTACCGATAGAGGGCTCACTCCCCATGGACCGCTCCCCATCCTCTGATCTCACCCCCGGGAAAGGTCGGTTCTCGGATGGGAAGTATCAGGGGGGGGGGGGGTGTTGTTCGATTGTGTGACTGTGAAATTATACAAGGTATACTACAGTCGACTATAACGCACGCTGCATTTCGAAACTAGAAACACAGTCCTGCAACGCTATTTAGACCGCGACCGCAAGGGGCGATTTTAAGTTTAACTTATGAAAGTGTAGCTTAGTGCCGCCCTAGGGGGGGGTGGGGTACCGCGCCATTTTGTCCCGAAGCAATGGTTATGACGTCATATTTTTGTCGATTTTCAGAACTCTTGTATTGGATTTACGTGCAAAAAATATGCCCTTGGCATCATACTTTCCCGGGTGTGCAGTTCATTTTAAATTTCAGATGTTCTAAAATGGATGGTTTTCTAAACAATTCGAGAAAGAAAATCGAACTGCACACCTCAGGATTGCAAAAAAAGCATAAAACAAGTCAACT
Organism: Ophiura sarsii; assembly: GCA_035610835.1. Classification (NCBI taxonomy): domain Eukaryota; kingdom Metazoa; phylum Echinodermata; class Ophiuroidea; order Amphilepidida; family Ophiuridae; genus Ophiura; species Ophiura sarsii. The sequence goes on from CM069446.1 coordinate 20,712,664, forward strand.
TTTTTGTGCCTTTGAACAGAGTGGCGGCCGGGATTGTAGAATTTAACACAGTGCATTAACCCATGACCCATGATATAAATAAATTATTTGCGTTAATTTTTTTCAATTAGCACGGTTAGTCTAGTGGAAAGATAGTCGCTTGCGGAGCGAGAGGTTGTGGGTTCGAGTCCCATTAGGAGCACTTTTTGTTTTATATGCTGGATTTGCTTAGCATCATCTGTATGCTTGCCCACGCGGACACCACACTGCTGGCGTTTACCGTATCAGGGTTACGCCATTTTTTTCTCGAAAATGTCAAAAAAAATTACCGTTCTTTTAAAAATAAGAATTATAATCAAATTACAAACACATTTTGTGCGAGAGCAACACACACATTTGGCAAAAATGGCACAATAAAAATCCGTTCGTTATAAATAAATGGACATAGTTAAATAATAAAACTATCACAATTACAGTCGTAAATCTCTGTGGCGTGCGTAGGTTGGCCATGTCGTAGCAATCGGAAATCACGAGTTCGAATTTTCCCATTATTTTTCTATTTTTTAAACTTGATGGTATATTAATGTAACATCATTGTTATGTCAATTTTTACCAATTATAAATGCCGCCCATGCGTTTATAGTTTTCTTTTTATTTATTTATCTATCATAAATGTATCCTTGATTTATTTAACTTTGTCTAAACAATTAAAATGCGTAAACAATTATATTATTGCTCGATATAGAGTGATTTAACTTGAGTTCAGTTTGATAATATGATAGCAAAACTTGTTGTAAAACCATTTTACCAGTGTGTCCAACAATTTCACACTTTGGTAATACATTTAGAGATGTCACTTTTAGCTTGTTATAGCTAGGCTCAATATAAGCAAGTTTGCGACCTCTATAATTTTAGGCTGGTAACACAATCCCACAGTGCATTTCGTTAAAACAGTGTACATTATTTTTCCACGATACGTATCACGTGATAACCACGATCGATTTCGCAAAATATTGCAAAATGGCGCGGTACCCCAGCCCCCCCTAGTGCCGCCCGCGACCTTCGGTTGTGCCATGTGCAGTGTATAAAATGCAACGTTAATTGTATACTACAAGTATTTGATTGAATTGATTCAATGAAGCAAAATCATGCTGTAAAGTAAAACCCCCGGTAAAATCTTCCATAAATGTATACGTGACAGCCCCGGCCCGGATGCATTTATAACCTGAGACCGTAATGTACAGGTATTAGTTCAGTATGGTACTGATTTAACATGACGTGACGATAAACACCAATCGCGTGATTAACACGTAACGAACGTGATTTATAAACACCAATCGTGTGAAGTGTGATTAACACTACGTGATCTATAAACACCAATCGCGTGATTTATAAACACCAATCGCGTGATTTATAAACACCAATCGCGTGATTTATAAACACCAATCGCGTGATTTATAAACACAGCGTGACGTGACGTGACGTGACGTGACGTGAGTATTCGGTACAAGCCGCGCAGATGATTCTCAGGTAGACAGGGATGCATTGTTTTACGGTCATGATTGGCAATTTTGGCGATAAAAACGGACGTTTTTATGTTATAAATAGGTTACGTTCCGCTAAATAGGGCTGGTGGGGCTCAGCCCCGCCATAATTCTCACCCCAAACGATATTTTGTATCAGTCACCATTCCATTAAATAAAATGTGTTTACAAACAAATATATTCAATTATTCATTCTAAAAGCACAAGGATATTTATTAATTTCCATTTAAATGTTTCAAAATTCAAGCATGATTGCGACGCCGAATCCTAGTTGATTTTAAAACTCTACGAAAGCTAACACTTATACTATTTCGGCAATACACTGTCCAGCGGGGCTTTTACGAAAAAGCCCCGGTAGAAAATGCTCACGAATGGGAAATACATAGCTACACATACCCCGCTCATCCCATAGAAGCACGCAGTGCATACAGATAAACCCGGGGCTTATTTCCAAAAGCCCCGGCGGCGTAGCCTTTCCCATATCTTTATTAGCAAGCAGACGTGCAAGTATACACAAAGTAACTTTCGCTGTGGAGTCTACTTACTGTTGCCTGAATCATGCTTGTAATATAATACTATAGTGTAGCCTGTATAAACCACAGTGTGTATAAACTATATAGCAGAAAAACATGTGGTGTGAAATAAATATTGTCAACATACTTTTGATTTAAACACATTTAAAAATTTTCCACCTATTGTAAATAACAGGCCTAATAAATAAAAATGAATTAGTGTATCATTAAGAATAAGATCCTAATTAAGTAAAGCGGGAATTTAGTATTAGGCCTATTAAGTGAAAGATAAACTAAAAGTACAAGTATTGAAAGATAATTAAAAGTGAAAGTAATATTTCAGAAAAATATAACTATATAGATATAAAATTATAACGAGGGTAAAACCATCCAATGGAAGAGTGCTCAACCCTAAAGGGGAGCCTTAGTAAACAAAAATTTAAGATTTGATTTTACATTGCTTTACAGTACTGTTTCGTGGGGGCCTGAGAACAGACCCTCACTCCTCAGAAGCTAGATGTTTAATGGTAGTATCACACAATGGTACATATTATAATACATGTTCACAGAAAGTGATTAATATATGTCAAAGATTATGTCAAACAAGTCAAGTGGAGAAAGTCATGGTAATGTCAAAAGTCAAGTGAAGAATAAATCCATTGTTGTGTTAAAAAGTCAATTGCAGACCATATCCATGGTTACGTGTATGTCAAATGTCAAGTGATTAGGCCAAGTATAAATAAATAACATGTTTATCGTCCCCACCGATTATTTATAATATAATATTGTGTTGTTTTTTTTCTTTTCTAAAATAACAATTATAACAATTGATAAAGACGACCAGCATGCCATTCACCATATTTGGCCTTATAAATTCATCTATTGGTATAATTGCTCAACAAGTGTTTTTTTCTGTGTCGACAAGCACTGGTGAGTTCATTTCTTTTGTTGAGCGAAGAGAGGTGTGGTTTATGTATAATGAAGAATTTCTCTTCAAGACATAAGTTACAAATTTTACTAATTGTAGAGTATGGCTTAGCTCTGCTCAATATAGTCCATGTGATGGAATGCTGTATTTGTTTGTCCTTTAGTTTCCAAACATATTCACTTAAAGTTGTTGCATTTCGATGTTCTATATTCCTGAAGCTTGAGGTGTGTCCGTTGAATCGCGTTTTGAATGTATTTTCAGTTAGACCAACATAGGTTTCCTTAATAGGGTTGTCTTGTCGCGTAACTGTGGCTTGGTATATTACACTGCGGGTAAGGCAGTTGCCATTAAGTGGGCACTGCCGGCCACGCTGACAGTTGCAGTTGTCATCGGTGTGTGGGTTCGAGTCTAGTTTGTTCATAACACGTTTGTTATGGGATGAAATTGTTTGTTGAATATTGGGCATACAGCTGTAGCTTAGTTTGACAGTGTTTTTATTTATTAGTTTATGGAGTTGATGTCCGGGAGGGAAAGATTTGACGAGAAGGTTGAAGAATTTTTTGCCGATGTTGGTTTTTACGTTGTCACTATAGCTTCTGAGGAGTGAGGGTCTGTTCTCAGGCCCCCACGAAACAGTACTGTAAAGCAATGTAAAATCAAATCTTAAATTTTTGTTTACTAAGGCTCCCCTTTAGGGTTGAGCACTCTTCCATTGGATGGTTTTACCCTCGTTATAATTTTATATTTGCTCCATCTCTGATGTTGAGCACTTTTAAAGCCAACATGGACCAAAGATTTGAAAGTGTCAACTTTGGTTACTCTACCAAGAACATTCCAATACCGCACAAGAAAGAATACCTGAAATGTCTGATTAGTAAAGCGGAGAAATTCATGAGGAATATTAGATGGCGTACTTTCTTCTTCCTCAACCCGGACATTCGTACAGAAGACAAGGAAACATATGGATTTACTTCCACAAAATCACCACCGTATTTACCTGAATTGAAGGAATTCGAGGATGACATGTTGGACATTGTACAAAACATTGAGTTTGAGAACACCAACAAAGCCTTTCAAAACCAACTACGCAAAGACTCACAGAACATTAAAAACGACACAACATTATTTGTTGCAGCGGACAAGACAACCAATTTCTACAAGCTTAAACCCGACCAATATAACAGCCTCTTAAAACAGAACATAACTAAGGATTATAAGAAAGCACCGGCATCAACAGAGGATCGCATCACATCAGAGGACAAACATATCGCTACTAGTTTGGACCTCAGCGACCGGATTAACAAAACGGCCAAAAGTCAGGCATTCATCACCCTCAAAGACCACAAACCGAACTTCCAAAATAAACCAACTTGTAGACTGATTAACCCATGTAAATCAGAGATTGGGAAAATCAGCAAACAAACACTTGAACGGATCAATTCCAAAATAATCAATGCTACAAAGTTCAACCAATGGAAAAATACCGACGAAGTCATATCTTGGTACAATTATTTGGAAAACAAAAAGGATCACTCGTTCATATGCTTTGATATCTGTAACTTTTACCCCTCTATAACGCAAGATCTGTTAATTAAAGCCTTGGATTATGCCTCCAGATATGATGATATCTCAGAACATGAACGCCATACTATACTCCACACCAAAAAAGCTATGCTTTACAGCAACGAATCACCGTGGTGCAAACGGACAAATCCCGATTTTGACGTAACCATGGGATGCTTCGACGGTGCCGAAACTTGTGAACTCATTGGTCTATATATATTGTCACAACTCCAACACCTTAACATCAATGTAGGTTTGTATAGAGATGATGGTCTAGCTGTCTGCAGAGCAAGACCAAGACAAATCGAAGTAATAAAGAAAAAAATATGCCAGGTATTTTCAGAAAACGGCCTGCGCATCACTATAGAAGCCAACAAGAACAGTGGATTTTTTAGATATTACCCTTGACCTACGTTCCGGTACATATGAGCCATACATGAAACCCAACAACACACCATTATATGTTCATAAAGGCAGTAATCATCCACCCTCAATCATAAATAATATCCCAGAGGGTGTCAACAAAAGACTGTCGAGAATATCATCAAACAAAACAGTCTTCGAACGCGCTAAACCTGCCTACCAAGATGCCCTCAACAAAAGCGGCTATAACTATGAACTTGAATACAAACATCAGCAACCCAGCACCAAGAAAAAACGCACCCGAACTCGAAATATCACATGGTTTAATCCACCATATAATGACAACTTAAAAACCAACATCGGCAAAAAATTCTTCAACCTTCTCGTCAAATCTTTCCCTCCCGGACATCAACTCCATAAACTAATAAATAAAAACACTGTCAAACTAAGCTACAGCTGTATGCCCAATATTCAACAAACAATTTCATCCCATAACAAACGTGTTATGAACAAACTAGACTCGAACCCACACACCGATGACAACTGCAACTGTCAGCGTGGTCGGCAGTGCCCACTTAATGGCAACTGCCTTACCCGCAGTGTAATATACCAAGCCACAGTTACGCGACAAGACAACCCTATTAAGGAAACCTATGTTGGTCTAACTGAAAATACATTCAAAACGCGATTCAACGGACACACCTCAAGCTTCAGGAATATAGAACATCGAAATGCAACAACTTTAAGTGAATATGTTTGGAAACTAAAGGACAAACAAATACAGCATTCCATCACATGGACTATATTGAGCAGAGCTAAGCCATACTCTACAATTAGTAAAACTTGTAACTTATGTCTTGAAGAGAAATTCTTCATTATACATAAACCACACCTCTCTTCGCTCAACAAAAGAAATGAACTCACCAGTGCTTGTCGACACAGAAAAAAACACTTGTTGAGCAATTATACCAATAGATGAATTTATAAGGCCAAATATGGTGAATGGCATGCTGGTCGTCTTTATCAATTGTTATAATTGTTATTTTAGAAAAGAAAAATAACAACACAATATTATATTATAAATAATCGGTGGGGACGATAAACATGTTATTTATTTATACTTGGCCTAATCACTTGACATTTGACATACACGTAACCATGGATATAGTCTGCAATTGACTTTTTAACACAACAATGGATTTATTCTTCACTTGACTTTTGACATTACCATGACTTTCTCCACTTGACTTGTTTGACATAATCTTTGACATATATTAATCACTTTCTGTGAACATGTATTATAATATGTACCATTGTGTGATACTACCATTAAACATCTAGCTTCTGAGGAGTGAGGGTCTGTTCTCAGGCCCCCACGAAACAGTACTGTAAAGCAATGTAAAATCAAATCTTAAATTTTTGTTAACTATATAGATATTTATTTGGTAATTGTAAGCAACATTACTTTATTTGCTTCTTTACATGTTTAGAGGACTAAATGATATTATGACTTGTTTCTCAGATATATTCTTTGGATAGATATTAAAAGGATTTACCATTTATTATTAGTTAATATCGTGAAAATAAATAGCTATAAATGTGATACTAAAACCGCGCATCAGATGAACTGTTTAAAGATTCCAAAGAGCTGATATGTACATTATTATGTTTCCCAAGTTATTCATCTATCACACTGTAAAATATTTATTCTTTGTTATTTAAGGGGATAACATTTTCAATTATTAATGTGTTTTTTTAAAAACTGACTTCTATACAAATATATATTGGCCCACATGTAGCCTACGCATATAATTATTGTAGATAAAAGTTGCACCACTTGAGGCTCATTTTGTAAAATCTTGACTTCTGAGGGATATAATTATTTGTATTATGTACTCATTATAATAGTAAAAATGAGCACCAAATTGCTCCATTTTAACCCTCAATTTCGAAAAATTTCTAACGCTCAGGGTGGCACATCCCCCCTCAGACTCCCCCCTGTTCGCGCTAGCGCGAAGGCGGCGCTACGCGCCGTTTAGCCCCGCAGCGTTAAACACCCACGAGCCGCCACTGGTTATACGTGTAGTACAATGACATACTGCCCTCTATCATCGGTACCATATATTACCGATGATATAGGTGTACTATATTTAGCATTTTACCCCCGGAGAAGTCAGGGTGGGTGTACCGAACCCTTATAATAACTCCGGGTTCAAAGGGTTAAGTCTGTGAAAACTAACGTAGCACTAATACTATGGTCACGCGTTATGAACTCGCCTCCCAATAGGGTGGTGTGCTGTTACATTTTGTTAGCGTCATACTGGCAGTTAAAACAGGCAAACAGTAATGAATAGAGACAAATAATAAAAGCTGCCGTAAATGCTAATTGATAACATCTTGCAGTGATTTGAGAAATATATTCTTAACATTAAATACTAAAGCATACGGCAGCTAATTCACTCTAGGTTGGTTTTTGTCCTCTTCAACAAATGATATTTGTTTAAAGTAATTAGTGAAATGACAGCTATATTTGTAAATTTATCGTTGCCAACTTCACGGTGAGACCTTAAATTGGGCGACTTTTAACCTCTACAGCTTTTCAATTCAATTCAATTTATTATAAAATAACATCGTGGCCAAAGACCAAATTGCGCATTTTTTACAATATAAAAACATATAATATTATCATCAAAAATACATATAAATACATGATAAAACAGCGATAACATATAAAATACATAATTATGATTGCAAATCCCCACACAAAAATTATTTAAGAATCCAAACACACACATTTACAAGCAAATGAAACAAACATCCTCACACCACAGTTTTTTACACTCACCCCTCCACACATAAACCTCCTACACACCCCGACAACACATGTATCCACTAAGCATGCACTCATACACAAACTCACAAGCCCACCTACCAAACAACATTGCACATGAAAAGTACTATAAGCCCGCCCCCCCCCCCCATAAAGACCTAAAAAATTGCACATTATCAAATAATCACAACATGTAAATGTTAACAGTACATCAGCTGAAAGAATTGATACATCCGTCCGTGCACAAGGTAGATTTATATTCCAGTTATTAGGGGAAAGGGGGGAGGGGTTATAGGTTGAAATGACCACATTTTTGATTTTGAATTTCATCACTTTCCCAGACTTCAACTAAGACATGTTATATACCAACATGTAGAGCATGATCCCAAGTTTTAAAAAACACATTTTTCGGTCGGGTTGCCATGGTAACCAAGCAGGACCTCTGATTGGCTAAACAGCGTAACGTATTAAACTCACTAACGAAATGTCGCATAATTACCATATTTGGGGGATGGGTGCGTATAGACAATACGCACAAAATCATGAAGCGTTTTTTTTGCGGTTGCCATGGTAACCGGGACGCGGCCAATCAGGGTATTTTGCAGCGTCATTTAAAACTCAAGGTCGTTTTTAAAAATCCCTTCATGATTTTGTAGGCCTCCCTGTATGCTTAACATCTGTGCCAATTTCCATGGACTTTTTGTTTTTGAGTTACGTTTACGGTTTCGCACGTTTGCGCGTTTCCTTGTTTTGAGATATCAAGGGAAACGTATACAAAATAATAAAATTGCTTACAAAATTATAAATTGAAATTTGAGATGAGGATAATTGTTCATATATTGAAACGCTTGAATTTAGACACATTTTGAGTCCATTTTGGTGAAAATCGCATGTAAATTAGGATTTTTATCGCGATTTTAACGATAAGGAGCTTAAATATAGCCGGGTGAGAAAAAATAAAGAAATACATAACAAATGGCGTTGACCTAAAAATTTGATAAATAATTATGTGCAATGAATTAATTTAATATTATTACCAAAATAGTTATAGAAAATGACAATTGTTTAATTTATATATAATTTTAGTTGTTTTGAATATCTGTGGTTTGGGTGTTTATTTATTGCTGGATGGTTCAAAACTGTTTGTAAAAATGGTATACAATTCTCCTTGAAAATATCCAGGAGGCAATTTTAACAAATTTGACAACAAACAAACCGTGAAATATTTAAATAAATTAAAAAATCGTATACCAAACACTAAGTCAACCCGCTACAATACCCCTTCTTGGCTACTGCAAATATTTATTTGATAGCCCCTTTCCTTTTTAAAGGAGTTTTTATTATAATAACTAGTCATCCCCTAATGTTACAAACACCATTTTGGTCCCATTTCAAAGGATATTTAGTAGTCTTTATTTAAGTATGTGGTTCAACAGACTTGTCAACTATTTGTAACAACTAATTAATTATGGATAAGACAATGATCCCGGATTTCCCGGATTTCTATAATCATCTGAAAGAAGTTGTAGAAAATGTTGGTAATCCTCACTATATTATATGCGGTGATTTTAATTTAGTTCAGGATCAAAAACTGGATACTTTCAAAAATATAAATATAAATAATCCTAAATCAAAAGAAATGGTTTTAAAAATAAAAGAAGATTTGGAATTATGTGATCCATGGAGAGTTTTGAATCCAGACATTAAACGTTTTACCTGGCGAAAAAATAATCCAATTAAACAAGCTAGGCTAGATTTTTTCTTGATTTCTTCAGAATTGCTTAATTTGACGGATTTTTCTGATATAACTCCTGGTTACAGAACTGACCACTCGTTGGTGATCATTGGTCTAAATAAGAGTGAAAATATAAAAAAAAGTTTGGGGATCTTGGAAATTAAACAATGATTTGCTTATAGAAGAAAAATATGTAAATATGGTTAAAGATTCAATTACAAAGGTAAAAAATATATATGCAGCCTCTTCATATGATAGAGAATGTATAAATGATATTAGCCCATCTGAATTAATGTTGACTATCGACGATCAGCTATTTTTTGAAGTATTATTGCTGGAAATTAGAGGGGTTACCATGGCATTTTCATCTAACAGAAAGAAAGAAATTGATAAAACTGAAGAAACACCTGATAATTTGATCAATAATTTGGAGAAATCATGTGAAGAAGCTTTGAATAAAAACCACAATTTCGAATCGGTAATAAAGGAACTTGATAATGCTAAACATGAGCTTGAAGACTTACGTGCTAAACGAATTAAAGGATGTTTTGTTCGGTCAAAAGCTAAATGGATAGAAGAAGGGGAGAAACCATCAAAATATTTTCTGAATCTTGAAACAGAAACTTTGTAAATAAACAAATATGTAAAATTGTTAGAAAAGATAACACAAAGGCAACATCTCAGGAGGATATTGAAAAAGAAATAATATTATTTCATGAAAACTTGTATAAATATGAAGAGAGTAATATTAACTTTAATGATCATGTTGTACATATTAACAAATGAACACAATTAGAGTCAGCTAATTTAGAGGGAGAAATTGATTTGGCTGAGCTTTCTTTTGCATTGGAAAACATGAAAAATAATAAGACTCCAATGTTTTGGGACGACATTTCCATTTTTCTTCTTCGTTCATTAAATGAAGGGTTCAGAAAAGGCTCTCTCACAAAAGAACAAAAAGCTGGCCATGTTACTCTCCTACCAAAGGGTGATAAACCTCGCAATTTTTCATATAAATTAGCATCTGCTTGTATTGCTAACAGAATAAAATCAGTTTTACCAGATCTAATTTCAGAGGACCAAACTGACTTTGTTCCAAACAGATTTATTGGTGAAAATATTCGCCTTCTTTATGACTTGTTAAATTATACGGAAATCAAAAGAATACCTGGTATGCTATTACTTATAGGCTTTGAAAAAGCTTTCGGTACCGTATCACATGATTCTAATATAAAACTTTGAAAACCTTCGATTTTGGTACGGATATATGTAAATGGTTTCAAACTCTATATAAAAATGCTTTTTCGTCAGTGTTAATAAATGGGAATATTTCCGTTTTTAAAAATTCAACGTAGTTGTAGGCAGGGCGATCCTCTTTCGCCTTATGTTTTTGTTTTATGTGCGGAAATTCTGGCCTCAATGATTAGAGGAAATCAAAACATAAAAAGATGAATGACATGAATTTTAAAATAACACAATACGCAGATGATAACTTTAATATATGGTACAGAAAGGTCACTAAAAAGCACGTTTGATACTTTGAAAATTTTCCGTGAGATGTCTGGTTTAAAAATCAATATAGATAAAACAGTAGCAGTATGGATTGGGTCATATAAAAACAGAATTGTGAAAATGTCAAGATATCCTGGAATTTTGATGGAAATTTTGATTTTTTTTAGGAATTTCTTTTAATACTGATTTGATACAAATGGTTGAACAGAACTATGATAAGTCACTTAAATTGATGAAAAAAATGATTTTAAGTTGAAAAAAAAGGAATCTAACTGTTTTAGGTCGAGTTGTAGTGGTAAAATCTTTGGTCCTACCTAAGTTAAGTTATATTGCTCAAATGCTTCCAAACCCGAACAAAGATTTCATAAAAACGGTTAATGATATGATTTTTAAATATGTATGGTTAATTATATGATTTTTAAATATGTAGGTGGCAAGCCAGACAGAATAAAAAGATCTCAGTTTGTGCAAAATTATGAGAACGGAGGTGTTAAAATGTCAGATGTGGAATCTCATATAAATGCATTGAAAATAAATTGGATTCGAAGGGTTTTGCAAGGTGAAAAAAGTTGGATAAAATTGTATAGATTATGTTAAAGGTATATTTGTTGTACAGGTTTATTCCATTTTAATGCAACAAAAAATAAGATAGACAATAAGTTCTGGTATGATACTCTATTCTCTTGGTCATCTTTGATATGCATTGTTAACAACGGTGTTTTAGACTTCAATCGCATTGCATGCTCATTGGAAGGAAAAGGGTGTCATTATTATCAATGATTTACTGAAAGATAATGGGACTTTTATGTCAAAAGACGAGTTCGAAGAAATTTATCAAGTGAAAACCAATTTCTTAGAGTATAATGGTATTATAAGAGCAATTAAGTCAAACTTCAATATCAGTCAATTAAATGGGTCGAAACTAGTATCACCTTTTAGACCTAGTAACGTGGAACTACTGTTCAAACAGCGAAAAGGTTGTACTTTATTCTACAAAGTCTTTATAAAATCAAAGAAAATGAAACAATCCATTAATAAGTGGCAATTAGACTTTGGTATAGAAAATAGGAAGTGGAAACAAATATTTCTTTTAAATTTTAAGTTTTCCAATGACACAATGTATAGATGGTTCCAATATAGAATCAAAGTATTTTAGTAACGAATAGTCTTTTGCTAAAATGTAATATTAACGGAGATGACTTATGCACTTTTTGTAAAAAAACCTCAGAAACAATTACGCATCTTTTCATAACTTGTCAAATCTCAAAATCATTCTGGAATATCTTTAAAAGGTGGGTTAAAGGTCAAACAAATGTGGACTTGAATATGCATCCAGTAACAATACTTTTTGGATCAAATTTGGATTTCACCCTAACATTGATAATGACAATGACGAAATTCCATATTTATAGAGCAAAGATGACAGAAAAACAGCCAGATTTAGACACTTTCAAACACGAAATTAAGTATTATTACAATATTCTAAAATACCAAGCCACATGTAATTCAGACTTGAATACTTTTCTGGAAAAATGGCATAAATGGCAAAGTCTCTGCACTTATTAACGGATAAGTTTCATTTAGATATATTTGTCAATATGTTACCCATGTAAAAAAAGGGTGTATGTAGCTTAAGGTCACTGAGTAAGTGACAGTACTATGTTTATATCAGCTGTCAAGAAGGAATTAAAAAAAGAAAAAGACAAAAAAAAAGACTGATCATCAGCTTTTAGTAACGAGAGAGTGAGAGAGAAATAGAAGATACACACCTTTCTGTACATTAAACTTACAGACCGTTCTCTGCTTTACAGACCGTTCTCTGCTTTACAGACCGTTCTCTGCTTTACAGACCGTTCTCTGCTTTACAGACCGTTCTCTGCTTTACAGACCGTTCTCTGCTTTACACCCAGACCGTTCTCAACATTTGACCTTTCCAAGACTATTACACAGACCTTTCTACATTCTAGACACCTTTCTCTAAATTACTGAGACCTTTCTCCATTCTAGACACCGTTCTCTAAATTACAGAGACCATTCTCGATTCTAGACACCTTTCTCTAATTACAGAGACCTTTCTACATTCTAGACACCTTTCTCTGAATTACTGAGACCTTTCTCCATTTTCTAGTCACCTTTCTCTAAATTACTGAGACCGTTCTCCATTTTCTAGTCACCTTTCTCTAAATTACTGAGACCTTTCTCCATTTTAGACCATTTTGACCCCTTTGGCCGCCCATAGTTTTCAACCTATGATAGCAAAAATATACGGTACATGTTTGGAAAGCTAAAGCTCGTAACTAAAGGAATTCAGAAATGCAGTTTATATCAGGGAAAGGTTCATCCTTAAACAAATATTTTTGAAAATTCTAAAAATATATAAAATAAAAATTGGAGATATTCACTAGCCGGTATAATCACCATACCGACGTAGTAACTTTGACAATTATTTATCATCTAACTGGTAATTTCATGAGGAATTCAAATATGCAAAAACAATTATGATAGGGGTAAGTATAAAAATATATGGATCTCAAATTAAAAATTTAAAAACTCTGATATTTGTCCGAACATTTCCGATCATACCATTTTAGTTCTTGGTCGTACTATAATTTTAATGGCATATTTGGTTTCCTCATGCAATTTCCCTTCAGAAAATGTCACCTATACTTTTACTACCTCAGGGGGTGGTATACCAGCAAATATAAATGTGTAAAGTTAAAATCATGTCGCGAAAACCAAAATCCTTGTGTAACGCGAAAGGAGGCGAGCTTAAAACACATGACCCTATACCAATACCAATGACCAGGATCGGATTAATACAACATGTCCCATCGACCATAGGCAGCACAAACGGGCCACTTTTTTCACGTGGGTTACGTCCCTACTAAAAATGACGTTTTATCGTCATCTGGACCATCTTAAAATTACCAATTTCTGCGCGCTTCGCGTGAATTAATTAAGGGGGAGAAGAATGGTGATATCAGGGTGGGAGTGGGGAGGCATGGGTGTTACAGTTTACGTTGCCGAAAAAAATGTTTAGCAGAGATTTATCCTTATTTCAGGCCCTGGTTATTCGATAAATATATAGATGAGGTGACATTTGTTGACATTTAGGACGCCCTCTGTTGGTTTGAGACAAAACACACCGGGTAAGAGTTCCTATAGTTTACATAGGCCAGATTAGATTGTGGTGTCACAGCAAATTGTTATCAAAACTGTCTTTAAACTTGCTTAGGAATGCTATGAGCTATCGCACATCACAAAATAACTAAAACTGAATGAGTTTTACAATTCATTAGAAAGAAATTTCATGTTGTCTTCATTAACTTTACTGTATATTCTGCCTGGAGGGAAACAACAGAGGGTGTCCCATTTGTAAATACATGACATCATAGGTCACCTCATCTATACACGCGCGTGAATCTTTTATATCATGAAATATGCTTAACTGGACCTGTTTCCCCATCTTCCCTTATACCCCCGTTCCGGTGCAGACTGCAATAGCAAATAAACTCTTCGTGGCTGCAACGTCACAGAACCGCTGACAATGCATGTGCGAGATATAACCTTAAAAAGGTCTATAAAAAGGTCCTTAAAAGGTATATAGGTGTGTCAAGTAAAGTCAGTAATTATATAGGTATATTTGTGCATTTTATCACCAGAAGCGTGTCAAGGCACAGATAGTCAAAACCATCTGTGGTCAAGGTAAATCAAGGATGGATGACGCAAACAATAGAATAGTCAACTGTGCTAGTGAAAAGGGCAAAACCTTGACCTTGTAACAAATTCCATGCTAAAGATATATGGCACTGTCAGTCATTGAAATTATGAATACCGTTGCCAAACAAAGAAGAAGGTCTGTCTCAGAAACATCGTGCAAAAAAGCTAAGTGCTGTGCGATTTTGTTTAATTTTTTTTTTTTTAGAAAATAGGCTATGAGGTATGCGATTTATTTTTTTGTGCTAATTTTTTTCTTTCTTTGCTTATCCAAGCTTACGGAGAACTTTTTAAAACTTTAAAAAAAATTAAAAAAATAAAAAAATCCAAAGAAAATCCCCCAAAAAAAAGAAATTTAAAAAAAAGAAAAAAAAGAGTGTTTTAGTCCCCAGCGCATAGACCTACGCGCCGTAGCTCATTTCACATACCAATGCGGGCGGGCTTCTGAGACAGACCTTCTTCTTTGTTTGGCCATACGTGAATATGTAATTTATTTGATTATTATTATTATTATACAGACTTATAAAGCGCTTTTCCAAAACAGACCAAAGCGCTGTACATATTAAAAACCAACATGCAAAAGTTACAACAACAATGCAGTAAGTAAAAAATAGAATTAATTATACACATTATAAAATATTAAAAATTAAGGATCCATTTCCTAAGGAAATTAGTATGTTTTCAACACTTTTTTAAAATTTATTTTGCATCTGTCTACCTTTGCAGAAGAAAACACATGGAGTTATAGCGGTGACAACGGTAAGTCTGGAGTTGGGTGGGGGTGGGGGGGGGGGGGGGGGTGGGGGTATGAAATTAAAAAGGACGTTGTATCATGGTTCTGATCTGACACTTTAAATCTTTGAAGAGATATTTTTCAGAATGCACAGAGAATTATTATGATACCGTGCAAAATTGCGCAAACAAATTAGTCTTTGGTTGACAGATTTGCAACATTATCTAATTACGTCCTTGAGTTCAGTTTGTTCAAATTTGTCTGGATATGGGATTCTGTAATAATTCCTTTACATACGACAATTCTAAATTAATAATCAAATTATCACTTCTCCAGAATAAATAATGATTACATAACTAGACTAGAGAATAGTTATTTTATTCAATAAATATCACTGTAAATTTATATTTATATAATCAAATTAATTATGCGCTTGTTTTTTGAAAAATAAAAATAAAGCTAGTATAGTTGAGTAATAAGTTTACATTCAAGTTTGCATTAATTTCTATATCACTAGGATTTCAAAAGAAATTGCAAAGGGTGTACTTGATAATCGAACCACCAACCTCGTGATACTGAAGTTGACACTTTACCAATTGAGCAATTCGTCTGTCCAAGAAATTATTTTGATAGTAATACAACTTTACAGTATTGAATATCGAATACACTAAACTCATTCGTGCTAATTTCTCTAGATCAAAAGAGGGCGCTCATACCTTTTTATCTATTTTCAGCTTATTAACTATTAGTCAGTATGGGCTTATAGACGATGTTTAATGGTATTTGGATGAGAACTGCCAACCAAATCTTTGAACCGAGATTGAGATATAGTTGGGGGCGGGGGGGGGGGGGGGGGGGGGGGGGGAACGTGAAAAGATCGTTGACCTTTGCTTTAGGGGGTCAACGTTTGAACATGCTCCGATTTTGACAAACGATATCTCAAATCATAAGAGTATGGTATGAGCAACATATGAGCCCAATTTAGTGGTGCTTTTAGAAGAAACTGAACCAAAATATCCCTTAGCCCCGAACTAATAGGGCAAGATCATAGGGCAAGATCACATAGGTAAGTGATCAGTCATAGTAACTAGTTGTCTTAAGGGGAATTATCCCGCAATAGCTTGTTTTCTTAGAGATTCTAAATCATTCTTTATTTTATTCCTGATCCAGTTGAATACAATTATTTGATTGCATTATTTTGTTGTAGTCGATGTAGAAAATGCCTTTATTAGAAAGAAAAAAAGATGTTTTTCCCCCTATTTAGTGAAAGTAATTTAGTGAAAGTAATGGCATTCTTTTTGATGACGTAATGAAATGTTTTTGGTCGATTCCATTCAGAAATACATTTCATTGAGCAAAGAAATACATATAATTGCAAAGGTGTGATTCTTTTATGTACCTTTGTACTGACATGTTTTTCTTTGTATTCTGCCCAATAATTTGTTTTTTTAAAAGAGATCGACCAAGATCGTATGATTACCTGCCCAATGATTTGTTTTTTTAAAAGAGATCGACCAAGATCATATGATTACCTCATAAGAAAGCATATATCATTACTTTCACTAAACAGAAAAGAACATTATTAATTTTTCCTTTCTAACTAGGCATTTTCTACAACGACTACAACACAATAATTCCACCCAATACAACTAAACACAACACCAAAAGTAAGTCCCCCCCCCTAAACAATTTGTCATAACATCGTAAGATAAAACATTTTACCAATAAAACTTAGTTAGAAATAATCCTATGACTGTTTCCTAAGTGGTGTTTGAAATTGAAAGATGTCCATGACTTCATGGCTGAATAAGCTCAAAAATAAGACAAAAACTGCCCTTCTCAAAAGTCACAACTCACCATGCTAATATCTGAGCCAAGAATGGGATTTACATGGCTGAATGATCATGATTTGACTACACATTACGGGAAATTTTGCTCAGCCACGGGTACTTTTCCACTAGTGAGAAGCAATTCATAAACTTTTGTGACTTTTGAGAAGGGCAGTTTTTGTCTTCCATTTGAGCTCATTCAGCCATGAAGTAATGGAAATCTTTCATTTTCAAACATCACTTAGGAAACAGTCATAGGATTATTTATAATTAAGTTTTATTAATAAAATGTTTTATCTTACGATGTTATGACGAATTGTTTAGGGGGGGGGGGGGACTTACTTTTGGTGTTGTGTTTATAAATAAGGCTGCACCCACTACAACTAGAGTGACATGGTAGTAATATGGGATTATGAGTATTCTGTATTAAAGAATAGAGAGTCTTACAGAATCCCATGTTATTAAACACCTGCTGTGTATTCCGTCAGAGCATGGTAATTATCACGGGATTATATCAATCATCCCATGTTACTATGATGTCATTCTACCTGTGTTGGCTGATAATTCAATCAATTATTAGTATTCAACTGGATCAGATAAAGTAGAAAATGCATAGAAACAGATGATTTAGAGTAGACTCCGAAAAAAAACCTAGCTGTTGTGGACTCAACCCACTGTATAGACTTCTCGTTACTGTGACTGGTCACTTTACATATGTGATGTTGCCCTGTCCCATTAATATCGGATTAAAATCGGATTATGTCGGGGGAAAAAGATCAATGATTACAAACATTATACAATCGTGTCTTTCTTATACTTCTTATCAGGTCCCAAATTCTGGAAAAAGATAGCAGGTGCCGAACTCTGTGACAGTTTCCGCTATGACTCAATGCAATCTCCAATTAACATCGTTCACGACGACACTATAGTGAAACAAATGGAACCTTGGGTCCCAATAGGATTTATTGATGAAGCGTGTCCCGGCGCACCGCGCCCGGCCAGTATCACTAATACTGGATATGGAGGTAATACAAACATTATTGTTTTCAGAGAGTTTCAAACTATAGGGCTGCCCACGTACAAAAGAAGGTGTGGAAACTTAGCTAGTAATCAAATATTTTATTTAGATCCAATTCGTAATACTTTTATATTAATTCACTTAAAGGGACACGAAATAGTGTTGAAGATTTTTTTAAATTAATTTACTTCAGAAGTCAAGATGAACATTAAAAATTACCATTCTTGTTGTTTCTACTCACAAAAACACGGCAAATCTTGATTGAAACCATCGCTATTTATTGAAACTTTTGTTGAAAACGCCCTCTATGTAAATGGTTCGCGTTATTTATCACGCGTGCTGCGTGATGGGAAAATGCTAATCACGGCTCTATCAGCATTTGGAATAAACATTTGGTGTACAAAGAGGGCTGATTTTTCATAATCCTTATAGGTGTAAGTTGATACATGTAATACAATTGTAAAAATATACAAATACCATTTTTTATCATAATTGAGGGCGCATCCTCCAACATATCTCTTCATGCCCCTTTGAGGCAGTACTATCCGTCCCTCTCCCAACGTTGTATGTACCACTAACAGCCATGTGCTCTATTCTATTTTTCTTTATTTTAGCTTCTAGATATCCCACTTGAACTGAAACTAGTAACCAGTCATAAATCAAACTCAATTTAACTCATATTTCTTTGACTTTCCTCACAACAAACCCTTCTCTTTCTAGTGGAAATTAATGCTGGTGGTGCTGGAGCGTACACCCTAGCTGGAGCTGGGTTACCCAACTTGTATACTGTAACAAAAATGCGGGTTCACTGGGGTGCAGAGAGCTGTTACGGTTCTGTACACACCATAGATCGTAAACGATACGCTGGCGAGGTAAGCTATTCCTTAACATGTAAACATATCAATAAACATGATAAACACGCTAGCATAAAACTAATTCTTTCGTGAAGAGTATGCCCCACGCGAGAACATGTTCCATGTGAAAATACGATATGGTCAGATGTCTTGCTACTTTAGTTAAAGGGAATATGTTATGGTTTACCATTCACTAGTTTCCGGTTCTTATGTGATCTATCAGATCCTAAGAACAGTCGTCAAATCATGGTTGTTAAAACATCTGGTGGTACAATGTTCAGGGCACAACTTATAAACAATATCACGGTTTCACAAAGCATAGAAGATCTTTCATTATACATTATGACACAAACCAATACATTAACCAAGGGACTTTTCCATCTTCATAGTTTTGCCAAACAAAATAATCTTGACTCTGGAGCCATTTGAACGAAGAAGATTTCTTATGCAGTACGTCATACTTAGCTTCAGAAGATAAAAACAGTACCAAACACGTGTTGTCGAAAAAAACCAGCTGAAGGTCGTCTGACTAATAATACATGATACAAGGCATAACTTGGCCACTTTAATGAAAAATAAGTTGAAGCCAACTAAAACTTTATTTACATGTGTTATGCCACAAATTGAGGTTCTTTAAGAAAAACAATTGAGTACTGAATTGAAGTCAGATATATATATATTTTTCTGCTTACAGCAGGATTTTCTTAATTGTTCCTTTATTTAATTGCAACGTAATGTCAATGGGAAGAGTTGACACTGGTGACAGAAACTAGTAGTCATGTGATGAAATTGAAGCATGCTGGTGTTTCTCAAGAAAACTTATTTGACCTTTGACGGGCTCTGCACCATCGCAGAATCATTGTGGGTACAAGTCACGAAGGATAAAATGAAATAGATACCGTTAAACTTCATCTATAAGCCCCCATTGACTAATAGTTAGTAAGCTGAAAATAGAAAAAAGGTATGAGCGCCCTCTTTTGATCTAGAGAAATTAGCATGAATGATTTTAGTGTATTCGATATTCAATATTATAAAGTTGTATTACTATCTAAATAATTTCATGGACAGACGAATTGCTCAATTGGTAAAGCGCCCGGTAAAGCGTCAACTTCAGTATCACGAGGTTGGTGGATCAATTCTCAACTACACCCTTTGCAATTTCTTTTGAAATCCAAGTGATATAGAAATTAATGCAAACTTTAATGTAAAATTATTACTCAATTATACTAGCTTTATTGTTATTTTTCAAAAAATAAGCGCATAATTAATTTGATTGTATAAAGTAATGATCTTAATAGTCCAATCTTTTTATAAGCTAAAACACA
The DNA here is from genome assembly GCA_035610835.1 of Ophiura sarsii. Taxonomy (NCBI): domain Eukaryota; kingdom Metazoa; phylum Echinodermata; class Ophiuroidea; order Amphilepidida; family Ophiuridae; genus Ophiura; species Ophiura sarsii. The sequence continues at coordinate 20,733,106 of CM069446.1, forward strand.
CTTATACCACAAATTAATCACAGCAAAATGTATTCATTGGCTTATTTTAAATGTTTCACACAGTAATCTTATACGTTTCCTTTATCATGATTTAAGGGCAAATTATGATGATGCATATTAGGTTGGTCAAAATGAAAGTAACTATGCAAACCACTATGATCCTGGTCTCACAATGAATGAATGAATGAATGGCTGGCTATTAAATCAATTTATTTCCAATAAGATAGAGGGCCGTCCATTTATACCGACCCATCAATCATACATGTAGTTATAAAACAGTATCTGACATAGCAGTCTCGTTTAGCTCAATTGGTTAAGTCTAGGGCAATTATGATCGCAGGTTCCAGATGACAATACCTGGTTCGAATCTCACTTCAAGACTTCTTCTTTTTGAAAGTTTATAAATATTTACGGTGTATATCAAATTCTTAACATTGTTTTTTACCATGAATAAATAAGGAATCTATCTTTGTCTTTAATGTGGATTTTCCCTCTTTTTTCTCTCTTTCTTCTATTTTTTATTTTTTAATGTTATCACAATCGTTTATCAATAGTACAAACATTTAAATAAACTGGACTTCTGAAGACAGTATTAATCATTTATTAGAGGATACTTTTACGGGCGGACATTAGTTCAAACATAGATAATCGACACAGGGATGGTTAGTGGGTGTTTTGTTTGAAGCTATTTGTGTTTTGGACCAAGGTCGCTCAACACAAAAGCCGATGTAGCCTTTCGCCCTGACATGAAATAACTTCTTAACATCCATAAATAATACGCCATTCTCGTTCCCGGATGCATTAAATGGCTATGAATCGATTTAAAAAGAAGTGCTATTGTCCATCGCGCTCATATGAGTTAGAGTTTACGTGTAATAGAAAACTGGGTGAAATAAGTGTCTATAAACTTCACAAATATCGTTACATCTATCGCATTGGTGAATGCGTGTATTAAATTTATATGCTTCAAATATTCGAAGTATCTTAACTTTCACCGTTGCTTTTTTTATCAAACTAATTTTATGTATCCCGTTAGCTAGTATTAGATACTGTAGTTGCCGCAATAGACTATCAATACCCGTTCTGTTTACCGGGATTTTCAAAAATGCTAGTCAATGCTAGAGGTGTGTGCAAAACAGACATACAGCGTGTTTTTATTAAGCAAACCGGCTTTTACCCGTCTTATAAAAAGCAGGATAAAAGCCGGTTGCTCGTGTGAGAGACGTGTTTTTATTGCAGTTCGATAAACAAACTTGCCGGCTGCCGCTGACCTCATTATAATAAATGCCAGCGAAAGGTCATACACATCTGTTTGCATTTAATTGTCAGGTGATCGTGCATCGTGTGCCCACTTCCGCTTTTCCACCGGCAAACGCGCTGAGCAGGAACCGTGCGTGTTTATACTGACGAAAGACTGCTTTTCCTAACCGGTTTCAACCGCTATTATCCTTGGTTTCGAAGGATAAAAGGCATCTAAAATCCAGGAGAAATAAACCGGTATGAGCGGGCAAATGCCGGTGGTGGTGTGTTTTTACTGGGGGATTTTAATCCGTTAGCAGTCATATGCCTGCTTTTTTTCTTCAGTAAAAACACGCTGATAGATCAGCTCCGAGCAACATTTCAATAGAGATAATCCGGGACTTAACCATCTCTGTGTCGATTATGGTCACGCGTTATGAACTCGCCTCCCAATAGGGTGGTGCCGTTACATTTTTTAGCTTCATGCTGTCATTTTCCTCAAATATTTTTAAAACCACAAAAGCTATCTCAACAAATTTGGTATCATTTTAAAGCCCTAATAACAAGCTATCTGCCTGCCAAATGACATTGGTATAGCTAATACAGAAAAAGAGACACAGCTGGTTGATGTTTGGGGACCAGGGGTGGTGCTGGAAGGGGTGCGTCTGGAAGGGGTGTCGCCTGTACAAACTCAATGGGGATAGTCCCATGCTTTGTTCTTTTTACAATAACTAGTCATCCCCTAATGTTAAAAACACAATTTTGGTCTCATTTCAAAGGATATTTAGTAGTCTTTAAGTATGTGGTTCAACAGACTTGTCAACTATTATTAACAACTAATTAATTATGGATAAAACAATGATCATTAGCTTTCTTCCTATACGCTACACAGTCAACATGAATAATCAGGCTCAATTTACCGGATTTATAAAAATGACTATAACAGAAAAAGTTTTCAACCTATGATAGCAAAAGTATACATTTTTGGAAAGCTTGTAACTAGAGGAATTCAGAAATGCAGTTTATATCAGGGAAGGGTTCATCCTTAAACAAATATTTCTGAAAATTCTAAAAATATATAAAAACTTTTTTTTAGATATTCACTAGCCGGTATAATTACCATACCGACGTAGTAACTTTGACAAATATATATCATCTAATGGGTAATTTTATGAGGAATTCAAATATGTAAAAAGAATAATGATAGGGGTAGGTATAAAAAATATATGGATCTCAAATTAAAAAATTAAAAAACTCTGATATTTTCCGAACATTTCCGATCATACCATTTTAGTTCTTGGTCGTACTATAGTTTTAATGACATATTTGGTTTCCTCATGCAATTTCACTTCAGAAAATGTATACTTTTACTACCTCAGGGGGGGGGTATACAAGCAAATATAAATGTGTAAAGTTAAAATCATGTCGCGAAAGCCAAAATCCGTGTGTAACGCGAAAGGAGGCGAGCTTAAAACACATGACCTTATCTATGGTTCAAATCAACCTCCACGATTTGTATTGAAGAAGATATGCATGGATGGAGTACAATGGGACTATTGATTACAATTTTCACTGCTTTTCAATTCTGATACTTATGGTCTTTTGTTAAATTGTGTTTTTTTTGTGGATGGTTGGCCATTGTTGGTTGTAGATGACAATTCATGATTCGAATTTCACTTCAAATTCTTTACAGTGTTCTATTTTTATCTTGAATGAATAAAGGAATCTGCATATCTTTGCCATGCATGTTAGGGACCGTTCATTATTTATGGTGGGGGGGGGGGGGGGGGGGGGCGGGGCGGTCATGTAACTTTCATATGTTGAAAAATAGGGGGGGGGTATGTAACTTTTTATTCTTGAACAGGGGGGTTGTGTAAATTTGTTTCAACTATAAAGATGGTGGTGATTGGAGTGGAGTGATTTTAGAGGCTATTTTGGAGTGTAAATGCCAATATGGCAGCAGCACGCTTGTTGTGGGAGAAGGTTATCGCCTGAGAAGAGACAGGGATAACCCCCATGACAGCAATGCTGTTGCTGTAGTGGGCATTGCTATATCTCTGACGCTGGCCTTATCTCCCGCAATTATGCGGTGCTGAAACCAAAATCAGTGCCGATGGATCTACCATTCGCCAAGAATAGGTATGGCTCAAACGTGCAATGTTGCCTTTCGTATTAATGAGGACAACATGCAAAAAGTCAAAACTTTATTGACTGGCCATGGACTGCGTGTCCTACCCGGGTTCCCACCTTAGATGTTTTCAGAGAATAACTTGCTTAAGTTTTGTTTCCTTTTTAAATTTAAAAAAAAAAAACCCACAAAAATAGATTCCTTGTTCATTCATCATAAAAATAAAACACTGTCAAGAATTTGAAAATTATGACCTTTCCAAAAGAAAAGGTCTTGAAGTGAGATTCGAACCAGGTATTGCCATCTGGAACCTGCGATCACAATTGCCCTAGGCTTAACCAATTGAGCTAAACGAGACTGCTATGTCAGATACTGTTTTATAACTACATGTATGATTGATGGGTCGGTATAAATGGACGGCCCTCTATCTTATTGGAAATAAATTGATTTAATAGCCAACCATTCATTCATTCATTTATTCATTCATTCATTCATTCATTGTGAGACCAGGATTATAGTGGTTTGCATAGTTACTTTTATTTTGTTGCTTAACTTGATCTACCAACCTAATATGCATCATCATAATTTGCCCTTAAATCATGATGAAGGAAACGTTTAAGATTACTGTGTGAAACATTTAAAATAAGCCAATAAATACATTTTGCTGTGGTTAATTTGTAGTATAAATGTGCTTTAGCTTATAAAAAGGTTGGACTATTAAGACCATTACTTTATACAATCAAATTAATTATGCGCTTGTTTTTTGAAAAATAACAATAAAGCTAGTATAATTGAGTAATAATTTTACATTAAAGTTTGCATTAATTTCTATATCACTTGGATTTCAAAAGAAATTGCAAAGGGTGTAGTTGAGAATTGATCCACCAACCTCGTGATACTGAAGTTGACGCTTTACCGGGCGCTTTACCAATTGAGCAATTCGTCTGTCCATGAAATTATTTAGATAGTAATACAACTTTATAATATTGAATATCGAATACACTAAAATCATTCATGCTAATTTCTCTAGATCAAAAGAGGGCGCTCATACCTTTTTTTCTATTTTCAGCTTACTAACTATAAGTCAATGGGGGCTTATAGATGAAGTTTAACGGTATTTAATTTTAACATTATAACTATAGATATCTTCATGTAATATTTACCAGTATGACTATGATGTGATTCTTTTCAGCTTCATCTCGTGTATTACGATTCCACCTATTCTGACTTCGAGTCTGCTTTGTCAAACCCACAAGGTGTGGGCACATCGGCATGGTTTATAGAGGTAATGTAGATGACTTTTAACAAATTCAGTGTCGGTGTATCCGTATTTCAGCTAATGGAATATCAGTACAATCACACATGGTTACGCAATGATTAGCGTATTGTGTACACACAAATGTAACCATATTATTTGACCATATTATATAGTTTTCACTACCACACGCACAGATATGCAATGTCTTGTTTTATATACAGTCCTCAATATAAGTAACTGACTAAGTAATAAATATGCTCTAAACTCCAAAATTATAGCTCCTACGTAAGAATATTAAAATATAAAGTTTTAAGAAAATGTCTTCTCTTTAATTTGAGATATTACACGTGAAGATTGCTAATGATTAACTAATCGCTATATATCAACACAAGGGCGATTTTGTACTGAAGTTTTTTTAAAAGGCCTCCACCTATTTTTCTAGAAAGTCCCTGTTCTAATATTTTTATTTGCCTAATCTTACACCCCCACCCACGGCCCACTTGAGTTTCGATTTCGCTAAACTACTGTCTGTCGTCATGTATCACTCGATTTAGCGTTCAGGGTTAAGACCGTCGTGTAAATAGTCTGTGCAATTTCGCTACACGACAGCTTTTATACTAAATTGGCATCTGCGCATGCTTTAACGACTGTCGTGTGTATATAGTCTGCACAATTGTGCTATAGTCTGCACAATTACGCTACACGACAGTCTTAGGGTGGAGGGGGAGGTTGTTTGGGGAGGTCTATTATTGCCATTAATTCATTAAATTGATACGATAAAGTATGCAGATTAGTCTATAGGACTTTAACATATTTACACGACAGTCTTGTATATAGTTTCGGCCTGAATACACGTAATAATAATAATAATAATAACACTAATACTACTACTACTACTACTACTACTACTACTAATAATAATAATAATAATACCGCATTTATATACACATACCTGTCGCACTGTCACCAAAGTCTAAAAATGTAATCTACGTTTTGTGCTATTCTCTTCAATGTAACGTTCTTAATTATAAACCGATCTTCGTGACCAATGTTTCAAATTATTAATTTTGTTACAACTTCATATTTACATATGCGCTATAGTTGTGGAGTTAAGAGAATATACTTAAGGCCAAAAAAAAAAAAGTTTTGGGTTTGTCCACGTCCGATCGACCGTGTACTATAATAGCCCTGACCGTATAACTTTTTTTTTCCAAAAAAGAGAGAAAAAGTCGCGTATATGACCTAATTGACCCCATACCATCAAGCCTCGTGCTCGCACACACAGATATGCTGAAAGCCCCATTCCTTATTATGTGAAGCTGATCAACAGTGAACTCCCATAATTTGGTTTGCGTGCTCCGTCTTACTGCATCATGCTCGCATATCCTGTCTTTGGCCTTGTCTCTTGTTGTTTGCCATGTTCCTGCCAAGTAAGTTGGCTATTTGTGTATTTAATTGTTTTATATGTATTCCTTGCTTTCTTGTACAATGTAATTCGGCCTTCGGGTCGCGATTTTGTGCCAATAAAATCATATCATATCATATCATATCATATCATATATAGTACTATTTAAGTTATTTTGGGTCAAGTATGGGACATCCAAAAGATGTGCCACGGTTCAGAATTCGGCGTTCTGGCGAGGACTGGGCCAGAACAATTCCACTAGCAATGAAAACAGCAACAAAATCCCACCAACCGACCCTATCTTTTGAGGACCATCTATGGACAAACAAACAACTTGTTTTTGTCTGTTTTGGCCTAAAGTGTAAGTGTGAAATGAACCTTTTGTAAAATTTATATTTTGTTAAGCCCTTACAAAAACGTAAATGTCTGTGTGCGGTCCCCTCTGATTCTTCGCTTCTCCAAATGTATGATGCCTAAGTGAGTTGTCTGGGGGTACCATCTTGGTTGCTGCTCTCTTTGAATCCTCTCCAAGGCGATAATGTCCTTTTTAGGGTATGGGCACCAAGCAAGCCTAATATAGAAGCAGCATTCTCGTACGTACATGTAGGGGTGATCGGACGTACGTACGATTTGTAGAAATAAACAAACAACCCACAAAGTCACGTACGACGGTGTTGCACATGCCTGATATCTTTTATTCTCATCTCTTATAGGAAGGGGAATACAACCAATTTTGGGATCCAGTCATCAACGCTGTTGAGCATATCAAATATGCCGGTAAGTGAGGACAACTTTTAATGATAATTCAATGGATTACCTGAAAGAAATTGCATTTTGAGACTTTTTAGAAGTATAATCTATGTGAATCGTTTGATTATTTGCCTAGGTTTAAGCACTTCATAAGCAATTCCCCATATATTTTCCCGGTATATTTTCATTTGAACTAAATGAGAGAACTTTATCAACTTGGAACACATTCATTTGTATTCCTGTTGATTTAGATGATGTAACCTATGATGTCATCTATTTACTAATGGGACGCCCTCTGTTGTTTCAGTGCAGGCAGGATAGTACATACTTCTTTAACCCTAACACTACCCCAACTTTTGGCAGACAATTTTTCCGCAAGGCGAAAAGTAACCCAAAATATCGCCGGGATTTGAACCAGGTACTTCCGGCACACGGGACTTTGGATTTTCCATTACACCACGAGCATCAAGGCTACTTGGCGCAGTATACTGCGCCAATTATAGGCTAAAAACGGGTGATACCAACAAACTCTGTCGTGGTATATTGTGGTATACCGTAGAGTTGAGTTGAAATGACTTGTAAAGCACATTTTGGTCTTGGTATGTGAAATACGATAGCTTAGAGCATTTCTAAACAAGTTTAAAAAACAATTTTGATAATAGTTATTGTGACTCAAACATTTAATTAGAAAACATGATCTTGCCCATGTAAACTATTGGAACTATTGCCAGCCAGAGTTTGGTGTGCATTAAATAAATCACGAAGATTAAACATAAAGGTTAAAAGAAAAGAGTTTGTTGTATTTGGTCTCAAACCAACAGAGGATGTCACAAATATCAACAAATATGTGACATCATCTATTCTATACGACATTGACTCAACGTTTTATCGCCGTTTTTATTGCTGTTTTTCTATGGTTCTAGAACCACCTTTGAATTTGAGGACCATTTCAAGCTGCGTTACCTAGCAGGGTTTCAGGATTTTAACAATTTCTATCGCTACACCGGATCACTGACGTACCCCAACTGTCAGGAAGATGTTATCTGGACCGTTTATAAGCAAACCCTTCAACTATCTTCGGAACAGGTATTATAGCGTATTCGAATATGCATATACAAATGTTATTCATTAATGATACAGTGTGTTATATTGTGTGTTTTAATGATCTATATAGCCCGTTCGTATCTCCCTTTGAAATTCAATAATTGTTTGACTAATACAAATTAAATATTAAAACACTCAAACAAACAAACAAACTAAAAACCACATGCAAACTAATTATTAACAAAAAAACACCAAAAAACCCACCAAAAACACATAATAATTAAACATTTTAGTTTTAAAAAACAAATAAACAAACCAAAAAAACACATCTCTTTAGTTTCTTTAGTTTCAAATACAAACTCATTTGTACGGTACTGAATTAAAATAAATTATCACATTTGTTTGCATAACTCTACACACAATTGGACGTTTTAAGAAATCGAAATAATTATGAAAAGGGAAAAAAATGTTCCCCTTTCAATATCATTATCACTTTTTCCAAAAATGAAATTTTCAGAAAAAGTGGCACTTTTCAAGATCCTGTACGAGTATGTTTTCATAACTCCACACACGCAATCGGGACGTTTTGAGAGATTGACACACTTACGAAAAGGGAAAACTCTTGGCTACCCACAAAATGTCCGCTTTCAATACCATGTTTACTTTTTCCAAAAACAGTCACGTTTCCCCAAAATGATGTTATCCGAAAATCGGCACTTTTGGACGATACAGGGAAGTTATTGACGTGAATGGTGGACACTATTGGCTAGTCATGCATGAAAAAGCATGTTATTTTTTATTTTAAATAAGGACCAGCTAAAGGAAGAAAATACTTTCTTTTAATTGAAATAAACACAATTGAAATGAATTTTTAAAAAGCACTGGACACTTTTTGTAACTTTCTTGCATACGAAGTGCCACTTTTTCTGAAAACATTTTAGGGAAATGTCATTGTTTTGGAAAACGTGAACATGATTTTGAAAAGGGAACACATGCTAAGCATGCTAAGGGTAGCCAGAGGTTTTCAAAGACATTTCAATTTCTCAAAACGTTCAACTGTGAGTGGAGTTATGCAAACAAACTTGATCTAATTTTAGAGGGAAGGGGAACTTACTTTTTTTCTAATCCTTTATATTGAAATATAATGGGTATTTTTTGAATTGGCATTTTGGAGATAATGGACTCCAGACTTGATATAAGCTACTTATAAGCTGGATCAGTTCATAAAGGTCACTTCCAACTGGCATGTTTTCAGTCTGATCATGACGTCAGTTTTCATATGTATATACTGGCTATAAATTACCTTTTGCGATGGCGTACACATTTGTAAGCAGATGTTACCATATTGGGTTCCATTCTTTCAGCTCGATGCTCTCCGTAGCCTTTCAGCGCTGCCAGAAAATTCAACATTTGAACCGTTGGTAGATAACTTCCGGCCTATTCAACCTTTGCATGGTCGTAATGTGTACGATGCATACATACCAACCGAAGGTGATTACAATTAATAACCTAAATAATACTGGATCATATCTCTTCTTACAGAATCCTGTTTCTGTGAACATTCCTACCTGCTTATATCACGAATACAGGTTAATCTTTGCTTAGGTGTTTTTTAAATGAAGGATAAGAGTTGTAAAACATGGGGACGATAAGAGGATAGGGGGTGCCATTCCGCATCACCTCTTTAGGCAGGCTACCTTTAGCATACGGTATAGTGTGATAAATTAGACGTTGTTTTAAGGTTTCCAATTAGTTATTTGTTGTCTTAGGCGTTTTACATGATGACAAAGTTATATTGAACTTTCGATGACATGCAATACTCTGGAATTTGAAGTTTAGGACGCTGGGCTTGATGACAACATCATCCATCTTATAAAGAAAAATATACGTGATTGTTGCCAAGTCCCAAAATAATAACAATGATCAATTTTTAGTAATGAGTATTGGAACTGCTAACAAAACATCAACAGTCTTTTATATGGGGTAAATCGACCGCTATTGTATCAAGCCGTAATATTTATATCAAATTGTATCAAGAGCATACTTTTGTAAGCATAGCAAATCTATATAATATGGTTTGTTTTTAATTTGTCGATCAAACCACATCAATGATTTCAGTAAATAGGTGTAATTGTTCTCAGTGTAGCCGATTCAAAGGGTCACACTTTCTGGCTATTGGGGAGGCACGGGTCTAGTTCTACGTCATTCCGATTATAGGTGTTACAAACGTGCCCACTTTCATCGTCATTGTGAGCGGCGTCATCGCGTCAATATATAACTAATTCTTGAATTTTATTTCGTTAGAAAATGACTCCTGCCTTGAGAGATGCAATGACCAATTGGACAAGCGCTTTCCTTGCCAGTGCAACTCTGCTTGTGTGGAATATGACAACTGCTGCGAGGACTACAGAGATCAATGTCTCAGTAAGTGATGATAGATAACAAAACTTTACTACACAATAAAATCTCATCTGCTTCTTCGTAAACCTCAATGTGAGGACTGAAAAAAAAATACAGTTCCAAACCTGTGAGCTGGTCGCTAATGAATAAACATGAGCTAATTACGACTATTACGAAATGTCCGTTTTTAACCTTCAAGTGGTTGGGAATAATCTAAGATCCTTCAGAGTTTCTATTGCTGGATCTGTATATTATCCCAAGGTTCCTTACATGTAGTATAGTGATGGCTACAATTTGAAACGAGAAACTCTTAAATCAAGGTTCCTTTGAAAAATAATTTGGTGTCATTTTGACACTAAAACAAGTGTCAAAAATGGGTCCTCAGTTGGCCACCTAAAGGTGTCAAATTGACACCATTATGGGTGTAAAATATGACACCTAGGGTGGTTACCTGAGGACCCATTTTCGAAAAATGCCATTACACCCCAAATGGGGTGTAATATTGACTCTCTTAAGTGTCATATTGAGTTTGACACCTAGGGTGGTTACCTGAGGACCCATTTTCGAAAAATGTCATTACACCCCAAATGGGGTGTAATATTGACTCTCTTAAGAGTCATATTGAGATAGCACATGTTTAGGAGCCGGTAAGACTGTTAAGTACCGATCTGCTCCATCCAGACATTTTTGATAATAATTATGATACAATTAGCGTAATGTAAGACGTCCGTATGAAAAAGACGACCACTGAGCCAGATAAATCGGGCTACATGTATATGCAATGTTGCACATATCATCGTATGCATGCATGACAAACACACACATAGTACTAGTAGGTCCATGCACTGACACACAGTCCAACAAAATGCTAGTCTCTGACTATGAAATTGTAATTTATTTCATCAGTTAATTGGCGCAATATTAAACAACATGAACAAGGCTTACATTACGCTAATTGTATCATGATTATTATCAAAAATGTCTGGAAATGGAGCAGATCGGTACTTACCAGTCTTACCGGCTCGTAACATGCAGACAAAATGGCGACGAGAAAACGCATGCGTTGATATGTTGATAGACGCCCAATTTGGTGTCAGAATTATACCAATTGGTGTCAGAATTACACCAATTGGTGTCAGAATGACACCAATTTGGTGTCAGAATTACACCAATTTGGTGTCAGAATTACACCAATTGGTGTCAGAATTACACCAGTTGGTGTCAGAATTACACCAATTGGTGTCATGCTGCTTCGACACCTCTAAAAACCGTGAGCTTTCCCGCCAACTATTGACGCCCTTGGAGTTATTTCAATTAATCTGACACCAGTTTTGGTGTAAATCACTAAATGATCACTGAAAGGTGTCCGTCGGACACTTAACGATGTCACCGTAAATTATGTGCAAACCCATATCATTGACGATTACACCAATTGTGGAGTCAAAATAACACCTTTGTAAGTGTCATTTACAGTTGACTCCAAGAAGGTGTCGCTGTGACACCAATTTATTTTTCAGTGCAGGTGCTATTATACTATTATACTGAAATACTACTCGGGGGTAAATTTCATTCTCATTGAGTAGACATTTTTGAAATGATAACTTTGTTTGTCGTCAAAAATGTGATGAAATCCCTTTACAGCATGTCCCAGCGTGCAAACCACCCATGTAGTCCGGCATAGGCGTGTGGTATTTTGGAGACAAATAACTATACCACTTATGTATAGAGGGATGAAGGGTAAGATGGGGAGATTTTATTGGAATAATTTTCTTGATCAGAGAATGTTACATTATATCAGTGCCTTGTATAACAGCAGGAGCTTTCTTTCATTTACAGGGAATGATATAGGACTCATAATAGGGGCGAGTGCTGTTGGGGTTATATTTATAATCGGCATTGCTGGCTGCTGTTTATTTATTATCTTCTGCCGTCGTCAGCGCCGTCGTCAGCGCCGTCGTCAGCAGCCTAGTGGGGTTAGTATTTGTTTATATAAATCATCTATGGAAAGTTTGTTATCCTGTTGTAATGGGACCTTTATATTCAACCGTGAAATGAATTCATATCTGGAAGTACACTGTGATCAATATCTCTCTCTAGCTACACGGTATGTGACTGAGTTTCTTCGGTGTGCAAATGTTTCAAACAGATTGTTGCCCAAACTACATACTGTCCTATCTCAATTTCTTTTATTTTTCGAGATATTTGGCATAGGCCTATGTAATTTAAAAACACCAAATTTCAAAACTAAATTTGAGTGAAACATTAATTACGTTTCCTATACTGTCGTTTTTTGTCGTTTTTGTCAATATACATGACACAAACGAATTCCAAAAGAATTAAATCGCGATTTTCTCGAAAACTTTATTTCGTGATGCGGGCGACGAGTTGTTTCGAGGAATTTCATCAAGGTTTTGGTGATTTTGATTAACTGTTTGATTAAAACGAACCCAAGTGACAAGTAAATTTTAACAGGAAGTCACATGACACGTAAATAAGGGTATAGTAATGACGCTACCAACGCGCTCGGGCATGTCCCTCACATTTACTCAACGACAACATGTTTACCAAATGTGACGCCCGTGAACCGTTATAAACTATGAAGCTATCTGGCAAATATGAGTCAATGTTGACATAAAGGGTTCAACAAAAGTAAGTATACCACTTTGTTTATGTCATTTTGAGTAACATTCAATTTTTTTAAACTTTTTACCAAACAGGCTAGATAGGCATTTAGATGAATCTTTTAGGCATAATTTGATACCAAATATGCCCCCTAACAACAAAGATAAACCATGATTAGCACCATTTAAAGAAAATTAGTCAATTTTCAAACGTCACATTTTCAATACACATACGCGGGAAGAAAATACCACATGTTACCCGTTCAAAATCAAATAGCCCGCTCGCTCAGGCACAACCCAACGCAGTTCAATATCCATTTCATTCCCGGCCATTCAAAGTGCCACGCACAGCATTTTCTCGCGGCTTGCGTGCGTTGAAAATGTGACTTTTGACCAATTGTGACCAATTTTCTTTAAATGGTGCTAATCATGGTTTATCTTTGTTGTTAGGGGACAAATTTGGTATCAAATTATGCCTAGAAGATTCATCTAGATGCCTATCTGGCCTGTTTGGTCAAACAAAAATTGACTGTTACTCAAAATGACATAAACAAAGTGGTATACTTTCTTTTGTTGAACCCTTTATTTTGACCATGCATTGTCTACATCCTGTGAGCATATCTTGTAATTTATCTTATGTTCACATTTTAAATCAATTCTGTTACTACACTAATCCTAACTCCTCGGGCATGTTTTGTGAAAATTAAACTATCAGAAGAGATAAACGTGTCAAATCTGGGGGAAACCACTCTTCGCCAGCGCCTTGGATCGAACCCAGGCCGCCGGCGTGAAAGTCGGACACCTAATTGATTGCGCTATTTAACGGTTCAGCTCAAAAAAGCAAACTTTTCAGCTCAAAAAAGCAAACTTTTCGAGACCATTTCAAGTGATATCCCGCCGGATCGTGATACGAGATAGACCTGCCAAGCACTCGCGCTGCCAGCAGTAACAGTGTAGTGATGTTTGTGCCCGTCAGAAATGTTCATTATTAAACTGATCCAGTGTAAGCTACTCGCATGTACGTTTCGGATAGGTCTGTATTAGTTGGCTCCAAGATAGCAAAAAGCATCCATATGTCGTCAAGATCATCACTACCAAAAGTGAAAGTGAAAGGATACAGACGTATCTGACCCGTACACGTGGGTACCCGACACTGGAGCAGTATAATAAGCATCCCGTGTATGATTCTAATCAGCAATTAGGCAATATTTATGTAAAGCAGCGAGTGCTATTTAAAAAAAAAAAAAATCGAAAGATAACGTAGAGTTGTACACTGCGCCAATAAAGTATCTAAACACTTACAAATGGACAGATTTATCGTAACCTGAAATAGTTTGCACAAAAATAATTAATTAATTCGATTCACAGTTATCTTCTGCGCATTTTGACACCTCTTTTGTGCTACGATGTCGTTTGGCGGATTTATGGACACTTGAGTAGCTTAAGGTCGAATTAAAAAGTTGCAAAAGCCCCTATTCACTGTCGAATAAGATCAGCATTGTTTTTGCCCGCCTTTTATAAATGATTTGTTTGTCGCGTGTTGGATAAATTAATTGCGATGAACATCAGCATAAATTGTCAATAACAAAACAAAAGGTGTCTTGATTTTGTCTGTGTGTGATGCTTGTGTGAGTTCCCTTCTGGAATTGGGGTGGAATAGGAGCTTTTGCAACTTTTGAATTCGACCTTAAGCCACTCAAGTGCTCATAAATCCGCCAAACAACATCGTAGCGCAACAAAAAAAGGTGTCAAAATACGCAGAAGATAACTGTGAGTCGAATTAATTAATTATTTTTCTGCATACTATTTCAGGTTCCGATAAATCTGACCATTTGTAAGTGTTTAGATACTTTATTGGCGCAGTTTATTTATGTACAACGGGGATTTACGGCTAGAGATCGGATATCTCCCTTGTGCAGTGACATTGGAGCGTTTCCCAATGAGCGACGTATCATTTACGTTCGAATCAAGTGTTTTTATCTGTCGTTAGTTTAACATATGCCTGTCGATCACTGAAATACACTCTGATGTCACTGCGCTGAGAAATAGGAACGTACAATAAAGTCAGGCAGTTTAAGAAGCTTGTTCCTATATGACGCATTTATTGCACAAGGTGTTAATTGAGGATTAAGTCGATCATCCGTATATATGTCACAAACCTTATTTAATTTCAGGTTCGTCGAATTGCCAAACCTTCCCCAAGAACCGCAACACGACCGACTACAATATTGGCTTGAAGGTGGCATAAGAATAAAACCAGCGGGTGATAGTTGGTGGTGATTCTCCTACAAAATATGTCAATAGCATAGGTGTAAGGATAGTCGGAGGAGGTATAAACAGAATGAACACAAATAGGGGAACATAGTATACAAATATAAACGGGCTCATGAATGGGATGATATTTTAGCGAGAGTATTCCAAAAATGAAACAAACTTTCTTTCATGGCCCAGTGATATGTCACATTCAATGAATTTAGCAAATTAAAGTAGATCATACATCAATTCTCGATACTATAACATAAAACATGCCAGCATACTAATTCTTCTTACGTTCCAGTATTTTTGAAGATTGTTATTCTTCTGCGATACACTGTATTGTGTATATGTACGTCTTTCACCAAACACCTGAAGTTTAATGGATAATAAAGGTACCGAAAAGTTGAGTAATTCTACAACGTACAACGATTATAGAGATGCAGAATTATATATCATTTAACACGTATATGGCCATGTGTTTTGAACTGACCACCCAAAAAGGGTGGCGGCGTTGCATTTTTGGTGACGAATCATCCATCTCTCTCTATTAACTCAACAACTAAATGTGGTAGAGCTATGGTTTAGGTGTCATTTGAAAGCTTATTTACCTAGCTACATCGTGTGAATAAATCAGGTATTTCTATAACTGTTTGGCTGAGATATGATTGATTATATTTCGGAAGTCAGGGGTGGCGGTGGCGGCGGTGGTGGTGGCGTTGTGTACAATCTCTATGGGGAATATAGAAAATGTTCCCAATTCTACGTTCAAATTATAATAACTCCTGATCTCTGTATGGTACAAACATGATTTTGCGCTCATTCTATAGATTGTTTTATATTCTATAAGTTTCTGTTTCAACAAACCTGTCAACTATTGCGTAACAATTGTAATCACGAATCGATTGAATTGTCCTTGACTTTTTCCCTATTCACTACACAGTGACTTGCTCTAATTCATCGGATTAACATACATGACTATAACAACAGAATTATTCAACCGATGATAGCAAAATTATACATTTTTGGAAAGCTTTCAAATAGGGGAATTCAAAAATCTCGCTTAAATCAGGATAGGGTGAATAGCCAAAAAAATATATGTGAAAACTCTAATAAATATGAAATGTAAACGTTTGCGCTCATTTACTTCCCGATATAGTATATTTCAACAAGTTACCCTTGACAACCATTATGTTCTGATGGGTAAATTGCATGAGGAACTAATATGCGCAGTAAAATGATGATTGGGATAGGAATAAAAAATATATTGAGCTTTAATCAAAATATGAAGAAAAAAAATCGATATTCTTTGAACATTCTTAATCACAAGATGTTACCATTAGGTCCTATGCAAATTCCAATCGCATATTTAGATTCCTTGTGAGATTACCGTTCAGAAAATATATACTTTTTATGGGGTAGAACAAGTAGTTATTGCGATATGCTAATTCGAATCTCAGATGGTGTAAAATGTAAAAATCTGGACATGCAACGGGAAGGGTGGCGAGTTCAAAACACATGGCCATATGTAATACTATCGGGTTTTGGTGGCATTTAAGTTGTCTGGGGGTGTGGGGGGGGGGGGGGGGGCTTAGATCGAACACATTACTAGTAACTTAACTTAACTACTTAACACAGATACTTTTTGTAAACAAATGTATACTTCTAGTGGTCGTTGCTTTTTCAATCTTGTAATTGATGTATCTGGGCGGTCTCTAAACGAAATATATAATGCATTAACGGTAGTTTGAACAATGGTGGTAATTGGTAATACAAAGGCAGCAGGCGGTTTATTCGTTTACTTGTTTGTCTGGATATGACATAAAGTATCAAATTGGCTCAATTGAAAACCATATAAAATGATCACAATGTCTTGCCTTACAAAAGTTGGATTACACTGGTAAAACTGAATAGTCAGTACAAACTGTTTCAGTGTTTAGTATTGGATATGTTGGCCCTTGCCATG
The DNA here is from genome assembly GCA_035610835.1 of Ophiura sarsii. Lineage (NCBI taxonomy): Eukaryota > Metazoa > Echinodermata > Ophiuroidea > Amphilepidida > Ophiuridae > Ophiura > Ophiura sarsii. The sequence goes on from CM069446.1 coordinate 20,750,170, forward strand.
TGTTCATGATAACAAAACTTGTTGGTAGCATCTCAGAGCTCTTTTTTGATGTAATTTTATACTGATACTAACTTGACTGATAAATTGACAGATTAAAGGATTGTACAGCTTTATTCCGTAACGAGGTCTTATTAACACTAGCATGACTAGTCTAATCTATAAATGTCTTACACAAGGATATACTGAATCACTGAAGTGTGCAACGGCAAATCTTTTCCTTCTGAAGTGTGTGTATAATATGCATGTAAATATACAGTAAACAAATGGTCAAGTGGGTAATTCTTCGCCGCGATAGCGAATGAGGACGGGTTCGATACAGTGAATTTGTTAATTTAATTCACGCTAGTTTGTAAATTATTTAAATTCATTTAACTTACTCGGCTTGTATCATTTGCTCGATCCTTGCGTGGTTTTTTTTATTGCGTTTTGCTTGTGATAGATTCTGTTAGAATCATGTACTAGTATATAGGCCAATATGATAGGTAATATTTACTAAATGTATTTCGACCGCTTAAGACTCTTATCAGGCTATATTTTAAAAAAATCTTTTGTCTCAAAGCTCTTCAGTTTTTCAAAACATAATGCGGAATGCGGTTTATTTTTAAGTTTTTTTGTTTTTGTTTTTTTTTAAATATAAAATTATTGAAATCCTTCACACAGAAAAATGTTTACATAATTATGTTAAATATAGAACTCCATAATTATTATGTAAACCTTTCACACAGTATTTGTGTATAAAATACACAAGTTATGTAAAAATAACTTGTGTATTTTGTACACAACTTAATTGTGTATAAAATACACAAGTTATTTTTACATAACTTGTGTATTTTATACACAAATACTGTGTGAAAGGTTTACATAATAATTATGGAGTTCTATATTTAACATAATTATGTAAACATTTTTCTTTGTGTTGTAAACGTGACCTTTTGTATTTTAAATGATGCGATGATGGAGACAAAAATCTTCTAACGCGCATCAACGCGCGCGGGAGCTTTGAGACAAAAGATTTTTTTAATATATGACATAGACTTTGTTTATACTTAAGTGCTCGTTCATCTGGTGTCCATGTAAACACAGCCTCTGTCATCTAGTGGGTAATCTAAAGACATTCTTGTTCAATTATTTTGACGATGAGTAATTGTGTCATACTGTATAGCGGTTCTTAGAACATTGTAATCTTGGTTTTAATTTTTCTTTCCTGCATCTGTATATTATCCTTGCAGGTTTTAAATGCTGTATGTTTTTTACCTTACTGTATGGATTTTATTATATCTGTAGTGTTAATATGTATCTTTTTATGTAGGCATTATGCTATTGTACAGCGCCTTTAGGTGTATTCTTAATGCGCTTTAAAATGTGTTTTTATTATTATTAGTGTTAGAATTACTTTGCTAACAGGTACATGTACATTAGGTCGAAACAGGTTTTTGTTATTCACTCATTATTACGTTAGGGCGAAAATAGTATTTCGCCCTAACGTAGTTTCTTTCATAAACTAATAATGCGCTTTATTCCGTTATAAATAACAAAGGAAATTACTATTCATGAGCTAATTAATTATGCAAATTTATTCAAATATTCAATAAATTTGCATATTTGTACGACGGGCTGTCCCTAGCAAGTGACTAAAGACAACCCGTCGTACAAATTATGCAAATTTAATGTTAGTTAATCTCATGTATCATTTCTCCTTAATGTTATCATTAGTAAAATTATTATTATTATTAGTAGTAGTTACTGTAGTGTAGTAGTAGTAGTGTTATTATTATTATTATTAATCCTTCGCCGCGATAGCGAATGAGGAGAACTGGGTTCGAGACCGTGTATTGTAGGGTCTTTGTTAGTTAAATTCACGCCAGTTGGCCCGAGTCTAAAAATTATTTGAAAACAATCCAGATATAATGACTAACTCTTTCTTTGCTAGCGACAATTAATTTAGTTCTGGTTTTGCGCTATCACACTGTGTACAAATCACATACAATTCAATGGTGATATGTTGCTAACATTGCAAAACCTATGAAAGATGGAAAGCTATTGCTATAATAATATTGAATGATGATATTATGTAAGCTATCACTATTAATTACAGGGCTACTAGAGCAATCATCAATAATATTTTGATTTTCGAACATATTTGTGCGCTTCAAAAATTGCCTATCCTAATTTGAAGACAAAAATGTAATGTTGTCTTGAAATACTCTCCTATAACTGTATAAGGGGTTTAAATTTCGTTTAAAATCTATTCGGAAAGGGGTTACTTCAAGGTGATGGGCACCAACGGGTGGAAATACCTTGTTCGCTTATTGTGTAAAGGCTCATTCAAGGTGATTGACAACGTTGTCATCCATAAAAGTTGGTAATGGCAAAGCTGAATAAGACATGCCTTAGTAGCAGGGGTGGAAATAAGACTTTCGTGTCGGGCGGGTGAAGATGCAAAGGTACCCGTCTGACTGGCGGGTAACATTTTTGAAGCTCAAAGTGTAAGTAACAGTAAAGTTCAGGTTAATTTCATCAGATGATGATACTGTGTCATGATGATAGAGGAGATCGGGTTGATAGGAGATTAAAAAGAGTATTGGATTGATGAACACAATGAATACGAGGAGCTGTTACGGGCTAGGGTTGCAGTGGAACATCGTACAATAAAGACAAAAACATGTAATTGTATCATCATTTATAGTCTTCCTCTTAATTGTTTGCTGCAAAATATTATATATGAAAAAACCTTGGGCTGGTGGATTTTTTGTCGGGCAGGTAAATTCTGTGAGTTACCTGCCCGACTGGCTAGTTGAAAAAAATCTGAAGTTCCACCACTGCTTAGTAGACTGACCATAATTCGATAACGAAAGCTCCAAAATGGCTAGACAAATATTTCTTATGACACATTAAGGATTGCTGAACATGATTATGACTATTTCATGTACAATTTTCATAAGTATTCATGAACTAAAAATGTTTTACATCTTGTTTTGACACGCCCTGTACATCAAAATGTATATCTTGTTGTTTTTTCACCGCTGGAGCAACACAATTCATTTGACGGTATACATAGACTCTTTTCGCTAGATTTTCCAAAAGAGCATTAACAGTCTAAATTGAACATACCTCATTGTGTTTTTATAAAACAGCAACAGTTATAGCACTTCACCAACATAGCTGTAAAGTCATTGAATATTGAACATGGACCAATAGTCCGTTGGCAGAGCCATTTGACCTCAAAATGAAGTATGCGGGAAGTTTTATGACTGTTTCTGGGTGACTTTGACGTGCTGATTTCAAATCTGGATGATGCCAACTCGTAGATGTTGAGCGTTTTGAGAAATAAGGGGGTAAAGTTCTGTGAGGGGGAAATTTTCAAAATTACTCTACAGACACAACTAATATATCACATTGTAGGTCTTTGTTTACTGATCACAAAAATATGTAGTTTGACATGGTTATGACTTATATAATTGAAGTTATAAGGCAAAGGTCAAGTTGGGGTCAAATATAAATACTGTCCAAATCACATAAATAAGGTGTCAAATTGTTTGTCTCGCTTCATAGATTATATATATTTGTAAATGGATACTGCAATTCCTCATTTCCATATTATAAAATGGCCGCCATTGTCAATCAACGGGTAACTGAAATACAAATATATCAAACATGTCATACAAAGATTTTTACTGATAACAAATTGAAATTGTATTTAACGCATCGATATCATATCAACCCTTTCAATTTTCAATCAAAATAGTTTACCTTTAACACCAAAAATCTCCCGAAACATGGTACATTGATAAAAATGCATACAATAGCATATTTCAAACAATTCTCATAATATTCAAATGGGAATCAAAATTCATTTTGGAAATCATACGCATAGTTATCGGAAGCAAAGAGTACCTCTATTTCTCGTTCCCGTACTCACTTGAAAAAATACATATGGGCGATTCCACGGTAACACGCGTTACATTTTAGGGCGCCATTCTTTATTCTCCCCTCTATAACTGTAAAAGTAGTCTGAATGAAGTTTACATCTTTTGTATTGTAATACCCAAGACTTAAGGCTAAATCCTCATGCTAACACCAATATGAAATATCAGCTCATGTTAATGTAAGACCGCTCTGAATATCGGTAACACGCGTTACGAAAAAAGACGCACTAAAAAAAATCCCAACTTTGTTTTGCTTGTGTATTTAAACTAACCTACCTGCAATCAATTGGTCACTACTGTGAGCAAGTACCTACCCAAAGTTTATAATACTAGAATAATAACAAGAATTTAAGTTCTCACTTTTTTGTAAATTGCAAATTGCAAAATAGTCGGTAACACGTGTTACGGTAACACGCGTTACATTCTGTTTATCCATAATTTACTAGCTTTATATTATTTATTTAATTTCTAAATTAAAATTAAGTTTGACTTTGACAATGGAACTAACATATAAACCATAAATAGTGATAACTAACTCTAAAAAAATTAAGGTTTTAGCACGTTTTACTGAATATGAATTCGGTAACACGCGTTACGACATTTTGATGGCTTATAGTGGAGTGGTGGTTATGAATTTATCAAATTGTTTATTATTTTTAAATAGGGCCTAACTAGAAGGATTAAAATTATAAGTGGCATCAATTAAAATCAAATCAATTAGGAAATATTTTCAAAAAAGTGTTGCTTCGGTAACACGTGTTACCGTTTTGGAAGTAAGAAAAGTTTAAAAAAATCATAGTTAACAACGGTCAATGGTTGCAATATTTTTTTCCTGAACGTTTGCATAGGCTTTGCACAACATGAATGTAAAATTAAATCTTTTGGAGCATTTTTTAGTTTTTTTGCTCCGTCACATTTTCATGGAATCGCCCATATCCATTTGATGCATTGATAAGCTAAAATTGTTAATGTTAAATTTTCAATTAATTGCTATAATAATATTCAATTTCAATTCAAAAAATGGCATATTCCAACAATTACAATGATCAAATTCGGATGTGAATGCTGAAACCTATTAAATTGCGAGCCTATTCATCATGTTCATTGGAATCAACCGGTACCTCCTGTTCCTCATCCTCGGTGTTCACTTTTGACAACTGACTATGACAATTATTATATCACCTTACATGCACAAAATATTGTGCATAAGATGTGCACGTACACAACCGCATCTTGATGTTGCCCAGGGTTGAGCTGAAGCACATCCACAACATACCATCTTCAGAATTTCATCTGGTGCTGCTGGTCTGTCTGGTGGTAATTGTATTGGGATGAGAGTCTTTGTTGGTTCATCACGGTTCCAGCCATACTTAATTGGACCGAGTGTTGAGGGTCTGATGAATCTGCAGATAACCGTATTGAAGTTTTTAAATATGCCAGTTTGACATTTTCGGTAAATGACTCCGTAGTTGGTGGAATTGATAGTAGTTTGGGTGAACTTGTGGCGTTATCCCATCTTTGATGTCCAGACCAGGAAACGGAGCTCTAACATATTACTTGCGGCTTGGCTTCTTTTGTGTTGTGACAACTAACATAGAAGAAGGTAGCCTGTTGAACCAGTTCATGGGTAGAAGAGTTAGTTGTTGGCCAAGCTATCGACGTTATGTTTTGAGTGACTACCATAAAAGTGAAGAAGTAAAAGAAATACACCAGTATCATCACAAATCACCCGAATATTATGGGGACCACCCCGCTCTGCCACACTGAGGGTCTGATGTACAAGGACATGAACATCTGCTTCTTCTTGGGTATTTCGCAGAACATCCCGTGGAAAACGAATCCTTATACATATACAATCTCAACCGGTACTGGGTTGCGACCTTTTATAACTAGTCTGGTATGAGCCTGCTATAAGCATGATAAGAGCATCATCTTGCAGAGTTTAGATCAATCTTGGATGCACTATATAAATCCAGATTATTATTTAATATTTTATTGATTATAAAATCAATCACTTGCATTTGTTCTAAGTGACGTTTAAAGATTAAACCGAGTAACTAGAATGTGTACAAGAGAAGGGGGATAATTCAAACCCAATTTTAGAACTCATCATCCACATGAGCATATCACTAAGGATCGTCAAACATTCCATCTGCTATATAAAACGACCATGAGTGACCTTTACGTTGTAAAACGAGTTGTGTTTTAATGGGTCTTTTTTTATTTATTCAGGTCCAAATATCTAGAAAAGCTCAAGGATGACAAGTTGTCATCATCCGGATTTGGAATCAGCACATTTTTGCAGTATACAATTGTCAAAACAATTGTTAACAGAAACCCGACCATGATTGACCTTTATATTGTAAAACGGGCTGTATTTTATGTTTTTTTTGTATTTAAAAGATAATGTTATTTAGGTCAAAATATCTAGAAACGCTTAAGAATGACAATTTGGCATCATCCGGATTTGGAATCAGCATATTTTTGCAATCTAGAATTGTCAAAAATAATTGTCAAAAAAACCAACCATGAGTGACCTCTAGATTGTAAAACGGGCTGTATTTTAAGTTTTTTGTATTTAAAAGATAATGTTATTCAGGTCCAAATATCTAGAAACGCTCAAGGGTGACAATTTGGCATCATCCGGATTTGGAATCAGCACATTTTTGCAATCTAAAATTGTCAACAAAATGTCCCGCATACCCGATTTTGAGGTTAGTGTCAAAATCGTCTCTGTGCCAAGGGACTACAAATTTGATATTGAATACAGTTCGGGCAATATATGACTTGTATTTTATTAAAAACAGAAATCCCTCAAAACAATCTATGATGTGTCAATGAGGAACAGAGACCCAACAGAGACTTATCTTGTTCGGATTTTTCTCCTAGGTATGTACAGATAATTTGAAATAACTTGACAAAATGTAATAACGTGATGTTAATATGAAACAGAAACATACACGTTATGTTATTATAAACATGGTTATATAACACATTGAAACGACAACGATTGAAAATGGGATAGACCATGAAGCTCACCGGTGACTAAGTTTTAATCTCAGATCAGCCAAGTGCATTAGTAACCAGTCTGCTCCCAAACTGGCGCCTTAAAACTGACGGGTGTGCGTTGCCACGGTAACGTGTACCTTTCGATTTGCGCTATGATTGTGTTTTCGCTTTTCAACCCTATTATTTGCATACAGTTTACGTCTAAGATAGTTGGAGGCAGTCTAGTTACCAGAATTCCTTGCTGCACTACGGTCCAATGATAATTGTTCTCACCTTTGACCCCAACATCTCACGACACACGTCGAAATGAATTTGCTTGCAACGATGAGACCACCATTTTCTAGGCTAGTTTACACTATTTTATAGAAATTTTAACATTATTTCTTTCGATAAGAAATTAAAGGGATACGCAGTAGTGTTGAAGATCATTTTTCAATATACTTCAGAATTCAAGATGAACAGTTACAATGGTCATTTTTGCTGTTGCCACTCATGAAATCACGAAAGAAGCCTTTATGCCAAGCATATTTATATTGTTACTGTTTATAGAGGTTTAGAGCTAGGGAGCATACATTGTTTTGAAACATTGAAACACTTGTGACCTTCAACCCTAAATTAAGTACAAGGTCAATCAAACACCCAAGTTTGCAAGGATGTTCACATCGAATACTACACTGCTAAAAATGTTGAGAAAAATACGTTGCTTAATTGCGTTTAATCATCTGTTGGGTAAATGGTTGATTACATTTTATTAAACATATGTAGAAATCTAGGTGTTGTATAAAGGTAAAAACTACCCAACATAGAGCAGAACAATTTAGTAACAAGTTGTGGAAACATCCGGTCAAAACTCATTTTGTTGCTAAAATATTGCGTTGATTGTTTCAATTGGGCAACTGTTGAGTATTTTTCTCAGGCAATCACGCAACTTATGTTATTGATTTACTTATGTGGTTTTTATTGATAAACTGTCCTCGACTCTAATAGCGTCCGTCCGTGATGGATCTTCTCAGAGCTTGGGGAATGATTGTATATGGCATATATTTTATCCCATCCAAAGTGTGTGCCCTATGACCACAATTATATTTATTCTGTCTTGGCACCCAAAACGGAATTAAGCGCAATAATACAGACAAAATAGTTTAAGAATGTAGGATATCCCATATTCATTGTTGAAGCAAGTTGCCATCCTTGTTTGACATACATTTGTTTATGAATATCATTTCAGCGGTGTCAAAATATACATTTGTGGTCCTGGGACACAAGTTGCGGACGGGATAAGAATAGTCGATTTTTATAGCCAAAAAATGCACGAAAGGGAAATATACTGAATAGTTCATGCCATGTGATTTATTCTCCACCAATAGAATCACATAAATATTGTTATGTATTATATAATATGGACTATTTATACGTCCATATTAAATCACATTAAAAACACCAATGATAAGAGATGTAAGATATTAAATAACATCTGAATAGAATAGAATAGATTTAAAGGTATGTTACGTGATTTTTTCCAGGGGATGCCCTCAAACATCGAACAAAAATTGGAAGCAGATTCTCTTGCAGATATACTTTTCTGATCATAAATCATAAATATATTCCAAGTTACAGAGCGATACGATTCCTAATTACCTCAAAATCATGGTTTTAGAGTGAATTTAGAGTAAAATTTGACAAAATAGATTGTCTCGGTGCCGGGACAATCTATTTTTCAACCTCTTAAAACCATGATTGTGAAGTTATTAGGAATCGTATCGATCTTCTTTTTTTTTGTACGAGGGTCATTCAATAAGTTCTACCTCCTCCCTCATAACATCGCTAATATTAATGTCAACCTCATGACATTTGTCATGAATATAGCTCCGAATCATAGCTACAAATATGTAGTAAATGATAATTGATATCTGTTTTACTTTTGTTATGACGCGGTCAAAGCCAGAGAGAGATTTTGGACAACGGACACAGAAAATAACCTTAAAAATATACACATGTTTTCGGGTTTTTTTTCGTATTGTATGGTTAGATATAAGAGCATGATTTAAATACTGAAAATGGAAATGAAAGAATGATATCTGAATATATTACAGTATTATCATGTATAGATAAGATTGTAAACAATATTAACTCTTGTAGGCTTGCAAATAGTGTACTATCAACTCAAATGTATTGCTGTGCCTTTAGCATACCAGAATACTGTTATCAGTCAAATTTTCGTTGTTACAACTTAAGCCACAATGATGCCAAGAGTGTTAAATCTTTACCATAATAGTCACTTTATGAGTTTTACTTATGTACAACCTTCAGAATAGTCAATCAGGTAGTCAATGATAGAAAATTATCGCTTTGACAGACTTTAAATCCCTCCATTTAGTTCGATATATTGAAGATCGCTTAGTTATCATGAAAGTCAAATATGACTTTTACAGGGTTCTCTAGGGAAGGGGTAAACTGAATGGTTGTCCTGACCTGGATCTGGCTAATCAGAGGGCATATTTTTTCCAAAACAATCCGTCAACTTTATTGTTTACAGTCTGTTAAAGAGATATCTGACATTTAGAACAGTTATAATTGACCGATAGGTATGTTTTGCCACTTACAATAGGCCAATTGAAAAGCACTTCGGCGATATTTTGCTGTTTTTCATCCGTTTCCGTCACACTAAATCGAGGTTTGGTTCTCACTGCATGTCCGGAAAAGTACAACCAGTACTCAGATCAAATTACATTGAATTTGTAGCTGAGGGTCCAAGCTACAATCGTGTGATATTTGATAATACTAGCTCATATAATAATAAAGTTATGAGGTAGGAGGTAGAACTTATTGAATGACTCTCGTATATAAAGCGCAAATGTGAACAATAGCCAAACAGACATTAACAAGGTTAATGACCAGAGTGATTAAAAATCAAACTGGTAACTCTCAAAAGAGAGCTCTGAAAGGCCAATCAATTGGTTCACTGCAACTCAGAAAATATGCATAAAACAAGACACACAAATGGGCAGAGGTTAAAAATGCCAATGAAAGTGACATAATAATAAAATAAAAGCCCAAACATAGAGAACAACATCAACATATAAATTATAGACAAATAATAATATCTGGAGGTCTGATGGGCATCAAGAGAACCTACACAACAAACTTGGGAACTAAATCTACCAGGAGCTGCCTGTTGTCACCTGTTGGGGCATGACCGTATCACCAGCCCAGCTGGCTACATGCTTTACAGGACCACCATCTCCCCAACCAAGCATTAACCTACAATTAACCCATGACCACCATGCTATTATATGTATCAGTCGGATGTTGAAAGGACTTGAATGAAGGGTGTCATTAAAGAGTGTGAAGGCTATGACAAGTTAAGAGTTTGAGAGAAGATGACCGTGCACACGGCACTTGAAAGCCTGGATTCCAGCTGCTGAAATGTTACCAACAATATTATCTGGAAGACTATTCCATAAGGGAACAGCAGTGTGAATGAAGCTTCTGTCTAAGCAGCGAGTTCTGGCCGTCGGCAGAGAAAGAGCATGGACTGGCATTGATACGCTCGAACGGGTAGCACGACGTTGGACATATGGTGCGGGAAGTAACCCTGCTAGATCTTGGGGGCAGTTGGTAGTATGCATCTTGTACAAGACCGTAGCCGCTGCTACCTGTCGCCTGTGAAGCAGGCTGTCAATTTTGAGCTGTGAACGAGCAGTAGCTTCATTAACTCCAATGATTCTAAGTGCCTTCTTTTGGATGTTGTCAAGCTGGCTTAGGATGGTGGGTGAAGCATTCGCCCAGCTTAGTGAAGCATACTCCATAATGCTGCGGACTTGCGACTTGTAGACAGTAGATCTACCTTTAGCCTCCAGTGTATTTGCAACTTTGCGTAGAGCGCCAAGCTTTTGACCAGCTTTAGTTGCAATGCCTGAGATGTGCTTTGACCAGGTAAGCTTGCTGTCTATGGTGACGCCCAGGATATCCAGTTCTTTTGTAGATGGTAGTTTGCACTCTCCAAAGTAGATATCAAGTTCAGATGGGGATCTTTTCCTGGAGATTACCATGGTCTTGCATTTGGTAGGCTCAAAGGTCACTTTCCATTCGTCAGCCCATACTTTCATGTTGCTTAGATCTCTGTTGAGACTAGCAGCTACTGTGTTGGGATCGGTTGATGACTTAATGGGTGCAAAGAGTGTTGAGTCGTCGGCATATATAGATATAGCTCGTTGTCACAGACATCTACAAGGTCATCAATAAAAACAGAGAACAGTAGTGGACCAAGGATAGATCCTTGTGGAACAGAAGCATTTATTGGAGCAGTGTTGGATGCCTGACCTGACCTGACGACATTGATGGATCTATCAGATAAATAGTTGTCTATCCACGAAAGCAGTCTTCCAGTAACACCTTTGGCAAACAGTTTCGAGCAGAGTCCGTTATGCCATACCTTGTCGAAAGCTCCTTTAATGTCAAGGGCGATGACACAAACTTCATCGCTTTGGTCTAGGGAGTGGTTCCACTTCTGTGACAGGATGTTGAGGAGATCAGCTGTGCTGTGGCCTGCTCTAAATCCAAACTGTCTGCTGGAAATCAGGTTATTGCTTAGAAGAAAGCGTTGGAGTTGTTTCTGTACTACAGCTTCCATGATCTTGCTGATGTTGCTTAGCAGCGAGATGGGACGATACTTTGTTGGGTCAGCCTTGGAACCTCTCTTGTGAATTGGAGTGACCGAGGCTATCTTCCATTGGTTTGGAAACACACCATGCTTGAAGCAAAGGTCAAAAAGCCTGCAGAGCGGGCTGGCGAGCTCAGCACAGCATTCCTTTAGAACCTTGGTTGGGATACGGTCTGGTCCAGTGGCTTTATCTGGATTGAGGTGTTTTAGTAGTTTTCTCACATCCTTAGGTTTGAAGACTATCTTGTCAAAAGATTTGTTTGTTGAAGGATGACCATTTGGGGCCTGGTCTTTAGCACCTTGGAGTCTGCATTTTTCTGCAAATATCTGGCAAAAAGCTTCTGCCTTGTCCCTTGCTGTGATGTGGGTAACGTTTTGATGATCGATCACTGGGATCTAAGATCGAGCTGTTCTGCCAGAGAGAGTGTTGATGATTCTCCACCATTTTTTGCTCCTCAGCGTTTTGTCTGCGAGATCTTTTCTCAATTTGGCGTTGTAAGATCTCCTAGCTTGCTTCTCAGCTTTGTTGTAGGAATGTCTAGCTTCAGCAAACTTTGCCTGGTTGGCATCAGTTTGATCCTTTTTGGCTTTCTTAAAGAGACGATGCTTCTTTTTAGATGCCCTACGGCATTCATCGTTGAACCAAATCTTGTCTCCGGTCCTATTGGTGACTGTCTTACTTGGGATGAACAGGTCGATAGCATCGCAGATGATATTGGTGACATTAGAGCAAGCAGTTTCAGGATCTTCCTTTTGGAATACACTTGACCAGTTTGTGGAAGCAAGGTGACCTCGTAATCCCCAATAATCGGCCTTATCGTATCTCCAGACTTTCCTCCTGTGTGGTTTGTCTCTGTACACTGGAACATCTAAGCACACCAGCACAGGGTTGTGGTCTGAGGTGCCCAGTCTAGCAGATGTGGTTGAAGTTGCTGGCAGATCAGTCATGACAAGATCCAGGATTTGGTCCAATCGAGTGGGTTCTTTGACGATCTGTTGTAATCCTAGAGTGTTAGCTAGTTGAAGGGTGCGTCGCCCAGCTGCATCAGTGGTGCGACTTCCTAACCTGTAACTTAGAAGATCTGCAAATCTGCAAGAAAATCTGATTTCATAGTAAAAATCAATGATAGAGGGCGCTACTTGGATAAGATCACATAATATGCCTTTAAACAGTCAAAGACGTGGTCATGGGTAATTAGCAGTGGCTTAGACTTCTTTTTCATAATTGGGGATGTAATTTCATACAAAATAGGTGAAAATGATATACAGTCCTTTGACGATCTGTTGTAATCCTAGAGTGTTAGCTAGTTGAAGGGTGCGTCGCCCAGCTGCATCAGTGGTGCGACTTCCTAACCTGTAACTTAGAAGATCTGCAAATCTGCAAGAAAATCTGATTTCATAGTAAAAATCAATGATAGAGGGCGCTACTTGGATAAGATCACATAATATGCCTTTAAACAGTCAAAGACGTGGTCATGGGTAATTAGCAGTGGCTTAGACTTCTTTTTCATAATTGGGGATGTAATTTCATACAAAATAGGTACAAATGATATACAGTCCTCAAAACAAGTAACTGGCCAGGTAATAAATATGCTCTCAACTCCAAAACTATAACTCCTACGTAAAAATATTAGACAATAAAGTTGTAAGGACATTTCTTGTTTTTAATTTGAGATATTACACGTGAAGATTGAATGAATATTTACTTAGTTATGTGCCCTAAACCAAAACAAAGTCCGTTTTTGATTTTAACATTTCGTTCGTATAACACGCAACCTCGGAGCAACATGCAGATTATTGATTAACTGGTAACGACAACTCACTGCTCGATAGTAAGACGGGGATTGGGGATGCATCAATTCATCAATGCAACCCATACACATACCTGTCACACTGCGTGTTCAAATCCCAAGTGTTAAAATGTAAACTGCACTTTGTTCTTATCTTTTCAATGTCGCGTTCTTAATTATTAACCGATCTTAAAGAATAATGTATCAAGTTAAAGAGGAGACATTTTTTTCCAACTTGATTTTTAATATTTTTATGTAGGAGCTTTAGTTTAGGAGTTAAGAGTATATTTATTAACTGGTCAGTTACTCATTTTGAGGACTGTAGTCCTTTTTTTACTAATCAACATTGTAAAATCAGTTGACTTTTTTAATTAAAACAAAAAGAAGGATTTATTCAGTGAATTTTGCTTTATTTTTATTCCGTATTAAAACGGAATAAATAAATTTTACAAAAAATCGCGACCGGGGGGGGGGGGGGGGGGGGGGTGGAGGAAATCAGGGTGGTGGAGGAAATCAGGGGGGGGGGGCACGATATTTGATTTGGTCAAAAGTACAAAGATGACAAATGTTAATTTATACTATACATGTTAATTTATACTATAGGGCCTACAAATGTTTATCCTCTGAAAATGACCTTTGAATCACTAGTTACGCCAAAGGGGGGTGGGGTGGGGTAGAGGAAATCAGGGGGGGGGGGGGGGGCACGAAATGTGTTTAAACATGAAGGGGGGACTCAACATTTTATTCTGGCAAAGAGGGGGACATGAAATTGTTATGGTCGCGGAATCTCACTAGGGTCACTTTTTCTTTTTTCTTTATTTTTGCATTACAAATGACGTTCGTTTATGAATTAAACATTGGAAATTTAACTGATACTATACAAATGCATTTTTCCTCTGAAAAATTACATGCAATTTAATATTAGGGAGCGATCACTATTTACGCCAGGGGGTGGCGGAAATCGGGGGGGGGGGGGGCAAGATATTTGATTTGGTCAAAAGTACAAAAATGAAAAATGTTAATTTATACTATACATGTTAATTTATACTATAGGGCCTACAAATGTTTATCCTCTGAAAAATGACCTTTGAATCACTATTTACGCCAGGGAGGGGGTGGGGGTGGGTAGAGGAAATCAGGGGGGACACGAAATGTTTTTTAAACATGAAGGGGGGACGCGACATTTTATTCTGGCAAAGAGCGGGGGGCATGACATTTTGATGGTCAAAAGTACAAAGATGAAAAATGTTAGCGGAATCTCACTAGGGTCACTTTCTTTTGTCTTTATTTTTGCATTACAAATAATGTTGTTTTTAACTGCCCAGGTTTACTCATCGAACCCAAAATATTAACCGCCCAGGTTTACTCATCTGGCGGATCCCGCGCAAAGCGCGGGTGCCCGCTAGTACTACTACTAATTACTGTTAGCAGCTTAAAAACGTCTAGTCTCTGCAGCAGACTATTTCACTCATGCACGATGTCACAGCAATTCGCCATGCTCGTGAAAACTCAACATACATTGTTAAAGAGACAATAGCAGTAGATGCAGCTTCGATGCAGACGGACTCGGTCATGATTCAAGAATTCCAATTTTAGGTTCATTTTTTAATTAGACTTAAATAATAATTTATCTAATACCACGCCTCGGAAAAGGTGAAATCACCATGTTTTACATAATGGAGTGTATCTTGAGTTTTATGAATCTGATATTCATGATCTAAAATTCTAATGGAACAAGTACAGTATGACAAAGATGATGTAAAAACAACGGACCTAATCTCATCGATTTTGATGATGACAACAATTATTGAACTTTGGGCATCGATGGGTACTAATCATTTTGGGACAGCCAGTACAATAGCCTAAGTACCAAAAATGATTAGAATGTAACAAAACCACCTTTTATGGGTGCCGAGGTAAAAAAAACGTGACCTTGTGCATAATGATATAGAAACAAGATGACAACACCAGACAGTGCTTATTCTTAATGAAAAATAAAGTCGAGTTATTGCAGTTTTAAAATGTGGTTTTCTGCAAAACATGAAAATGGTGAATTTCCACACACGAACACGTACACAATACGTTGACTGATTGGTCGAGCGTTTCAACATAAATATAAATTGTCCCGGTAAATTGTTTAGAAATTTAGGGAATATGTGTCGTATCGCCGGTATCGGCATCATATGAATGTCGTCCGCGAACAAGCATACTGTACACAACAATTTTCCTCGGATGAAATGGGACTAATAATAACACAAACCAGTTTGGTACTGTTTATTTTCATGTACATGAAGACGTTAGTGATCTATCGAGCGAAATGTAACAAATGTAGAATGATTAAAGTGAGAAAATAGTAAATAGTAAGTGTGTGTCCATCCCGGGGGAGGGGGGGGGGGGGTACTTTCGCCAAAATCGTACGTGGATGTGCCTCCCGGACTTCGAAAATGTGGCTTTCCCTATACCTATTTTTTGGCTAATTTCCCACCCATCAATATTCCAATTTTGTAAGAAAAGCACCCAATTTTGCACAAATTGGGCGCTTTTTCCAAAAATGCCTCAAAATACACCCAATTTATGCCAATTGGGCGCTTTGGTCTGTGATGAAAACCACCCCATCGCTATACCAATTGTTGCGAAAAAGCACCCCAAAAGGGAGGCATATCAATGGGAGAACATTACATCCGGGCAATACGGCTCGCGTCGAGTTCCTTTTTCAGGATCAATCGTTACTGCTAGCTGCGCAACATTGTATAAATCACCGGTAGATTACATGTACTTCACAAGGCACAAAAACATGATATCAAAACGTTATTTACAGCTATTTACAAAGTTACATTAATGAGGCGAATCATTGAGTGATCTTGCCGCAAGAAGGGCGATGTTTACTCCAATATTTCGATCGGCAAGTTCTGCTACAATACACAGCAGTTGAGCACCTTGAGTTTGTGCATCTAATAAAATTACAGTAGCTGAGCTCTGACTCGGGGATCAGACTCCTCCAATTTATTACTGACGGCAAAAAAGAACTTGGTTGATGCATTCACTCAGACGGAATTTCCGGTCTTGCTTCACTGATTTCAGAAGTTGCTGATTTTGAAACTTGCATTTTACACTCAGAGTCAGACGGATTTTCCGGTCTTGTTTCACTGATGATTGAAGTTTCACGTTGACTTGTCTCAGAAATGTCCTGCCCGGTTATGGTTTGAACAACAATATGATACAACAGCAGTTTAATATAGAAAGGAACCAAAGATAATTAGCAGACAAGAAATTAAGAGAATGTATTAGTTTCTTTTAAACAAGCTGTTTAAAAACACTTTTCTTTTTGCACTTTAAAGGTGAAATCACCATGTCTTACACAATGGAGTGTAAACTTCATTAAAATAAGTCTGACATTCATGATCTAACATTCGAATGAAAGGGTAGAGTATAGCAAATATGATACAAAAGCAACGGATCTAATCGTATTGATTTTGATGATGGAAAAATGTATTGAACTTTGGGCATCGATGGGTACTAATAATTTTGGGACAGCCTGTATATATTTTAGAACTTATATGAGATTTCTTTTCTCTATCTCATACAGAACATAGTCAAATCGTAAGTTGTAAAGTTACGTCTCTGATACACTTTAACTAAAACTCCAGAATGTGCTCAGCAACAGGGCCTGATTTTGAATAATTAAAAGGTAGCGCCTAAAAGGAATATTCTTGTGTTCAAATCTGTTCAAATTTGGAGATAATAATACACAATGCTAATATAAAGAGCTCTAACATCAAACGAACATGTGCACTGAATAAATTGATACAAACAATTTGTTAAGATATGAACCAGCATTTATTATTTTTAATAAACCTTTATTAGGGAATCTATAAGAAAATGTTGGATATTGCCACTTCATTATTTATATTTTGAAAATATAAATGAGCAGAGTTGAAACTTTCCCCGGTTTGAATTGAGTATAAGGCTGCACAGAACAACCAGTGTCATTTCCCGTCAAAAAGGTTGAACCGGTTTACGACATACCTATAACCCATACGTAAATTGAAAACGTATTTAACAATGTTAATTATTGTATACACTTTATTTGGGGCGATTATAAGGATTCCAGAATGTGTAAATGGTCCAAAACGAAACTGGAGCTCCGTCAAAATTAGTTGCAAGTTGCAGTGGTGAACAACAGTGTCTTCATTTATCGTCAAATAGGTTGAACAGGTTCTCCATGCGCATAATTTGAAAACAGATTTGCCAATCTTGCTTTTTATTTCACCACTGGGAAGATCTAGATTCTAGAAGGTACAAATATGATTGACATCCATGGACTAAAAGTGACACCAGAGCTCTGGCAAAATAATTTGCAGGTGTTCTAGGACACGCTGTAGGTTACATTTTGTGTACCTCTCGTGCCTGTACTAAAAGCGATGCACATTGTATTATAGGTATCATTGCAAAATTGAACTAAGATTCCAAAGGCCAATGCGAAACAATTATTTTGCAGATACAATATCCACAATATTTGAACGGTAGGTTTTTTGCGCCATAATCATCCAAAATATTACACTGCAAAAAGGTTGCTTAAATATTTACTCAACATTTTACACAACGTTGTTGAAGTATGCAACCGCTCAACAGTTGCGTAGAATTTGCCCAACACCGTTGGATAACATGTTTTCACCAACAGTTGAACAATTCCAGTTACTAAACAGTTGCACAATTTTAATTACACAACAGTTAGGTATTAATAATTAACCATTTATTGGGAATTTTAATACCAAGTGTTGCTTAATTTGTGAATTGTTTTCATTATATATTGATCATTTTTATATAGCAACTGTTGCTTTATTTATCAAAAGTATGTTGGGTGTTTTAATGCAAATTGTTTATGCCAATTGCTTATTTGTGACATGTTTTTATTAAATGGTGTTATTTTTGTATAGCAACACGGGTTGGGCAAATAATTCTGGGCGATGCAGCAGAGCTACATACATCACTTCCTCTCGGTAGTGAACCGGTAACTTGTAATGGGAATATCTTACATCTCTTATCATTGGTGTTTTTAATGTGGTTTAATATGGACGTATAGATAGTCCAAAATATATAATACATAACAATATTTATGTGATTCTATTGGTGGAGAATAAATCACATGACATGAACTATTCAGTATATTTCCCTTTCGTGTATTTTTTGGCTATAAAAATCGACTATTCGTCATTACGCATATATCTTATACCGTCCGCAACTTGTGTCCCAGGACCACAAATGTATATTTTGACACCGCTGAAATGATATTCATAAACAAATGTATGTCAAACAAGGATGGCAACTTGCTTCAACAATGAATATGGGATATCCTACATTCTTAAACTAGTTTGTCTGTATTATTGCGCTTAATTCCGTTTTGGGTGCCAAGACAGAATAAATATAATTGTGGTCATGGGGCACACATTTTGGATGGGATACGATATATGCCATATACAATCATTCCCCAAGCTCTGAGAAGATCCATCACGGACGGACGCTATTAGAATCGAGGATTTAAGCAACAGTTTATCAATAAAAACCACATAAGTAAATCAATAACATAAGTTGCGTGATTGCCTGAGACAACTACTCAACAGTTGCCCAATTGAAACAATTAACGCAATATTTTAGCAACAAAATGAGTTTTGACAGGGGGTTTCCACAACTTGTTACTAAATTGTTCTGCTCAACGTTGGGTAGTTTTTACCTTTATACAACACCTAGATTTCTACATATGTTTAATAAAATTTAATCAACCATTTACCCAACAGATGATAAAACTCAATTAAGCAACGTATTATTCTCAACATTTTTAGCAGTGTAGTATTCGATGTGGACATCCTTGCAAACTTGGGTGTTTGATTGACCTTGTACTTAATTTAGGGTTGAAGGTCACAAGTGTTTCAATATGTTTCAAAACAATGTATGCTCGCTAGCTCTAAACCTCTATAAGCAGTAACAATATAAATATGCTTGGCATAAAGGCTTCTTTCGTGATTTCATGAGTGGCAACAGCAAAAACGACCATTGTAAATGTTCATCTTGAATTCTGAAGTATATTGAAAAATGATCTTCAATACTACTGCGTAACCCTTTAATTTCTTATCGAAAGAAATAATGTTAAAATGTTCATAAAATAGTGTAAACTAGCCTAGAAAATGATGGTGGTCTCATCGTTGCAAGCAAATTCATTTCGACGTGTGTCGTGAGATGTTGGGGTCAAAGGGGAGAACATTTATCATTGGACTAGGTGCAGCAAGGAATTCTGGTAACTAGACTGCCTCCAACTATCTTAGACGTAAAACTGTATGCAAATAATAGGGTTGAAAAGCGAAAACACAATCATAGCGCAAATCGACAGGTACACGTTACCGTGGCAACGCACACCCGTCAGTTTTAAGGCGCCAGTTTGGGAGCAGACTGGTTACTAATGCACTTGGCTGATCTGAGATTAAAACTTAGTCACCGGTGAGCTTCATGGTCTATCCCATTTTCAATCGTTGTCGTTTCAATGTGTTATATAACCATGTTTATAATAACATAACGTGTATATTTCTGTTTCATATTAACGTCACTATTACATTTTGTCAAGTTATTACAAATTATCTGTACATACCTAGGAGAAAAATCCGAACAAGATAAGTCTCTGTTGGGTCTCTGTTCCTCATTGACACATCATAGATTGTTTTGAGGGATTTCTGTTTTTAATAAAACTAGCGGCGTACCCTCGCTACGCGCGGGTCCCCGCTAGATGGTTATGCCACATACCTACCTCTGAAACCACATAAACCCCCTACAAACCCCCTCAACCAGGTTGATTTATAACCATATCCCTCCTAAAGGCATTATAAACCCCTACACCCCCACCAAATTCGGTTGATTTATAATCAATCATATCCCTCCTAACCATTTATACCGTGGCTACTTTATTAACCCCTACCTCTCAAACCGCATCAAGTTAACCCTCCATACTTTTAAAACCACATAAACCCCCTACAACCCCCCCCCCCCCCAACTGCAACTACACCAACCAGGTGGATTTATAATCAATAACCGTCATTACCATTTCCCGTGGCGACTTCATTCACTCTTAACCCTATCCTAAAACATTTCCCGTGTTTTTTACTCCCCCCCCCCCCACCCCCACCATACAAACACCCAAACCAGGTTGATTATAAACACAACCCTCCCTAAACCATTTCTTGTGGCTTCTTCATTAGCCCTCGGTCCCTTAGATTGTTTGGCATGCCAACCCCTGCAAAGCCCGTGGTTTTACACCGCCCCCCCCCCCCCGTCTCCCCGGCCCCACACACACCCAACATGACACCAAATACCCTACCAACAGGCCTATAACCATTTCCCGTGTGGCTTCTGCGCCATGTGTAGGAGGGGGCACTACACTAAATCCTTCCGCGTTTGGTGTAGGGTTCGGAGAAATAGTACCTATATCAATTTGATCATCGTCCAAGGGGAAGCAAATAGAAGTAAATCTTGCTTATTTTTTATGAAAAAAATAGAATAGAACCTTAGCATTGCTAATGTGGTCAAAAATCGTCGGAATCGAATACGCACGGAAGCCTAGGCTGCGGAAGGATATCGTTGCCGGAACCGGTGAGGAAGCGAAAATATCGGTTTAAAATGGTGAGGGCGCTGTTTAGGTGCCCGTAGCGAAAAATTTCATCTAGATGGGTCAAGAAAAATCAAGTTTAAAATAAAATTCAACACATATCTAATACATTCATGCGAAATAAAAACTTCCACCATTGTTACGTGGGGTAAAAATACGGTCTTGAAAAAGGGCCAAAACGCATGTATTTCAATGGGGGACGTATTTAGTGGTGTGCCCCCAGGACTCAAGTAGGAGTGCGTGTGCCGCGGCAGTGAGCCCTTTGCCCACCCCCAACATGACACCAAATATCCCAGCCAACAGGCCTATTCCCGTGTGGCTTCTGCGCCATGTGTAGGAGTGCGTGTGCCGCGGCAGTGAGCCCTTGCGCAAACATGCACGCGACGCGTTACCACGGTAAGATTACGCTGTGTAGTACGCGCAACGTACAATGTTGTTCAATTCTAGTGGCATTTATGAGCCAAATCTGAGAGGTTTTTTGCTGTTTTTGGAGCCAATTGTTAACCAATTTCACTGAAATAAACTTTAACACCCTTCCCGTTATTTCATCTATCTTTCATGCAAAATATGCGCCACTTTGATCACAACTAACGGAGAAATAAGGATAACAAATAAACACACAAACAAACAAACAAACAAACAAACAAACATACACCGTTTCCAGATTTATAGTAAGATACAAGTCATATATTGCCCGAACTGTATTCAATATTAAATTTGGTCCATGTTCAATATTCAATGACCGTTACAGCTATGTTGGTTAAGTTCTATAACTGTTGCTGTTTTATAAAACACAATAAGGTATGTTCAATTTAGACTGTTAATGCTCTTTTGGAAAACCTAGCGAAAAGAGTCTATGTAGACCGTCAAATGAATGGTGTTGCTCCAGCGGTGAAAAAACAACAAGATATACATTTTTATGTACAGGGCGTGTCAAAACAAGATGTAAAACATTTTTAGTTCATGAATACTTGTACATGAAATAGTCATAATCGTGTTCAGCAATCCTTAATGTGTCATAAGAAATATTTGTCTAGCCATTTTGGAGCTTTCGTTATCGAATTATGACCAGTCTACTAAGGCATGTCTTATTCAGCTTTGCCACTACCAACTTTTGTGGATGACAACGTTGTCAATCACCTTGAACGAGCCTTTACACAATAAGCGAACAAGGTATTTCCATCCGTTGGTGCCCATCACCTTGAAGTAACCCCTTTTCGAATAGATTTTAAACGAAACTTAAACCCCTTATACAGTTATAGGAGAGTATTTCAAGACAACATATCTTTAATAAGAACTCAACATTACATTTTTGTCTTCAAATTAGGATAGACAATTTTTGAAGCGCACAAAAATGTTCGAAAATCAAAATATTATTGATGATTGCTCTAGTAGCCCTGTAATTAATAGTGATAGCTTACATAATATCATCATTCAATATTATTATAGCAATAGCTTTCTATCTTTCATAGGTTTGCAATGTTAGCAACATATCACCATTGACTTGTATGTGATTTGTACACAGTGGCAAAACCAGAACTAAATTAACTGTCGCTAGCAAATAAAGAGTTAATCATTATATCTGTGTTTTTTTCAAATAATTTTTAGACTCGGGCCAACTGGCGTGAATTTAACTAACAAAGACCCTACAATACACAGTCTCGAACCTATTTCTCCTCATTCGCTATCGCGACGAAGGATTAATAATGATAATAATAATAATAATAATAATAATAATAACACTAATACTAATAATATCACTAATAATAATAAAAACACATTTTAAAGCGCATTAAGAATACACCTAAAGGCGCTGTACAATAGCAAAATGTGTTAAACTACATAAAAAGATACATATTACACACTACAGATATAATAAAATCCACACAGTAAGGTAAAAAACATACAGCATTTAAAACCTGCAAGGATAATAATACAGATGCAGGAAAGAAAAATTAAAACCAAGATTACAATGTTCTAAGAACCGCTATACAGTATGACACAATTACTCATCGTCAAAATAGTTGAACAAGAATGTCTTTAGATTACCCACTAGATGACAGAGGCTGTGTTTACATGGACACCAGATGAACGAGCACTTAAGTATAAACAAAGTCTATGTCATATATTAAACAAATCTTTTGTCTCAAAGCTCCCGCGCGCGTTGATGCGTTAGAAGATTTTTTTTTTCTCCATCATCACATTATTTAAAATACAAAAGGTCACTTTTACAAGGATTTCAATAATTTTATAGTTAAAACAAAACAAAACAAAAAAACTTAAAAATAAGGATTTCAATAATTTTATATTTAAAAAAACCACAAAAAACACAAAACTTAAAAATAAACCGCATTCCGCATTATGTTTTGAAAAACTGAAGAGCTTTGAGACAAAAGATTTTTTTAAATATAGCCTGATAAGAGTCTTAAGCGGCCGAAATACATTTAGTAAATATTCATATTGGCCTATATACATGACTGGATTCTAACAGAATCTATCACAAGCGAAACGCAATAAAAATACGCGAGGATCGAGCAAATGATACAAGCCGAGTAAGTTTAATGAATTTAAATAATTTACAAACTAGCGTGAATTAAATTAATAAATTCACTGTATCGAACCCGTCCTCATTCGCTATCGCGGCGAAGAATTACCCACTTGACCATTTGCTTACTGTATATTTACATGCATATTATACACACACTTGAAAAGGAAGATTTGCACACTTCAGTGATTCAGTATATCCTTGTTTAAAACATTTATAGATTAGACTAGTCATGCTAGTGTTAAGAACTCGTTACGGAATAAAGCTGTACAATCCTTTAATCTGTCAATTTATCAGTCAAGTTAGTATCAGTATAAAATTACATCAAAAAAGAGCTCTGAGATGCTACCAACAAGTTTTGTTATCAGTGTAACACATGGCAAGGGCCAACATATCCAATACTAAATACTGAAACAGTTTGTACTGACTATTCAGTTTTACCAGTGCAATCCAACTTTTGTAAGGCAAGACATTGTGATCATTTTATATGGTTTTCAATTGAGCCAATTTGATACTTTATGTCATATCCAGACAAACAAGTAAACGAACAAACCGCCTGCTGCCTTTGTATTACCAATTACCACCATTGTTCAAACTACCGTTAATGCATTATATAATTCGTTTAGAGACCGCCCAGATACATCAATTACAAGATTGAAAAAGCAACGATCACTAGAAGTATACATTTGTTTACAAAAAGTATCTGTGTTAAGTAGTTAAGTTAAGTTACTAGTAATGTGCTCGATCTAAGCCCCCCCCCCCCCCCCCCCCCCACACACACAACTTTTAATGTCACCAAAACCCGATAGTATTACATATACATGATATACGTGTTAAATGATAGATAATTCTGCATCTCTATAATCGTTGTACGTTGTAGAATTACTCAACTTTTCGGTACCTTTATTATCCATTAAACTTCAGGTGTTTGGTGAAAGACGTACATATACACAATACAGTGTATCGCAGAAAAATAAAAATCTTCAAAAATACTGGAACGTAACAAGATCCAGTATGCTGGCATGTATTATGTTATAGTATCGAGAATTGATGTATGATCTACTTTCATTTGCTAAATTCATTGAATGTGACATATCACTGGGCCATGAAAGAAAGTTTGTTTTATTTCCCCGTTTGGAATACTCTCGCTAAAATATCATCCCATTCATAAGCCCGTTTATATTTGTATACTATGTTCCCCTGACTATCCTTACACCCATTCTATTGCCATATTTTGTAGGAGAATCACCACCAACTATCACCCGCTGGTTTTATTCTTATGCCACCTTCAAGCCAATATTGTAGTCGGTCGTGTTGCGGTTCTTGGGAAAGGTTTGGCCTTTCGACGAACCTGAAATTAAATAAGTTTTGTGAAACAATACGGATGATCGACTTAATCCTCAATTAACACCTTCTGCAATAAATGCGTCATATAGGAACGATCTTCTTAAACTTCCTGACTTTATTGTACGTTCCTATTTCTCAGCGCAGTGACATCAGAGTGTATTTCAGTGATCGGTAGGCATATGATAGACTAACGATCAGGGGCGTAACAGAGGTTGGTTGTCAGGGGGGCACAGCCACAACCAAACAAATATCCTGGTTAGAATAATTCCGTCCCGGAATTTTTCGTAAAAGGTTGCCCCAAAATTTTTCCCAGTCAGTCACCTCGTGAATTTCACGTAAGAGGGGTGGGTGGGTGGGTGGGTGGGTGGGGGCGGGGGGGGGGGGGGGGGGGGGGGGGGGCACAAAAGTCAACATTTTTTGACTGTTGTGCTTTTTGTACTGCGAAATTATCATTCTTTCTTTCTTTCCCTTTCTTCTTTTCTTTCTTTTCCCTTTTTTTCTCCTTTTCCTTTTTATTTTTCCTCCCTTTTTCCTTTCTCTCTCTCTTTTCTTTCCCTTTCCCCCTTCTTTTCCTTTTTTCCCTTCCCCATTTTTCCTGGGGGGTAGGTTTGAATTTCCTGCTGAGCACCTTCAGGGGGGGCACCCTGCCCCCCCCTGCCCCCCCCCCCCCCTGCCCCCCGGCTGTTACGCCACTGCTAACGATAGATACAAACACTTGATTCAAACGTAAATGATACGTCGCTCGTTGGGAAACGCTCTGATGTCACTGCATAAGGGAGATATCCGATCTCTAGCCGTAAATCCCCGTTGTACAACTCTACGTTACCTTTCGAAATATGGCTAAGGATTGGTGATTAGAATCAGATACGGAATGTTTATAATACTGCTCCAGTGTCGGGTACTCACGTGTACGTTTCAGATACGTCTGTATCCTTTGTCAACACTTTCACTTATGGTAGTGATGATCTTGACGACATATGGATGCTTTTTGCAATCTTGGAGTTGCCAGTTGGTACATACGTATCCGAAACGTACATGCGATCAGTTTAATAATGAATATTTCTGTTCAAAATATGTGTTTTTAAGATCCATTTAACCCTAACCCTCCTGACGGGCACAAACATCACTACACTGTTACAGCTGGTAGCGTGAGTGCTTGACAGGTCTATCTCGTATCACGATCCGGTGGGATATCAAATGGTCTCGAAAAGTTTGCTTTTTTGAGCTGAACCGTTAAATAGCGCAATCAATTAGGTGTCCGACCTTCACGCCGGCGGTCCAGGTTCTCTTCTGATAGTTTAATTTTCACAAAACATGCCCGTGGAGTTAGGATTAGTGCAGTAACAGAATTGATTTAAAATTGAACATAAGATAAATTACAAGATATGCTCACAGATGTAGACAATGCATGGTTCAAAATATGTCAAAATTGACTCATATTTGCCAGATAGCTTCATAGTTTATAAAGTTCACGGGCGTCACATTTGGTAAACATGTAGTCGTTGAGTAAATATGAGGGACATGCCCGAGCGCGTTGGTAGTGTCATTACTATACCCTTATTTACGTGTCATGTGACTTCCTGTTAAAATTTACTTGTCACTTGGGTTCGTTTTAATCAAACAGTTAATCAAAATCACCAAAACCTTGATGAAATTGCTCGAAACAACTCGTCGCCCGCATCACGAAATAAAGTTTCGAGAAAATCGCGATTTATTATTTTGGAATTCGTTTGTGTCATGTATATTGACAAAAACGACAACAAACGACAGTATAGGAAACGTAATTAATGTTTCACTCAAATTTAGTTTTGAAATTTGGTGTTTTTAAAGTACATAGGTCTATGCCAAATATCTCGAAAAATAAAAGAAATTGAGATAGGACAGTATGTAGTTTGGGCAACAATCTGTTTGAAACATTTGCACACCGAAGAAACTCAGTCACATACCGTGTAGCTAGAGAGAGACATTGATCAAGTGTACTTTAGATTCCAGATATGAATTAATTTCACGGTTGAATATAAAGGTCCCATTACAACAGGATAACAAACTTTCCATATATGATTTATATAAACAAATACTAACCCCATTTCGCCTAGGCTGCTGACGACGGCAGAAGATAATATATAAACAGAAGCCGGCAATGCCGATTACTAATATAACCCCAACAACACTCGCCCCTATTATGAGTCCTGTTCGGATATCATTCCCTGTAAATGAAAGAAAGCTCCTGCTGTTATACAAGGCACTGATGTAATGTTACATTCTCTGAGCAAAAAAAGTATTCCAATAAAATCTCCCCCATCTTAGGGACGCACCGTTTGATTTTCAGTGGGGGGTAGGAAGTTGGGTTCGGGGGAGAATTTTTTTTTTTTTGGCCGCCGCAAGGGATGAATTTTTTGTTTGCGCCGCCGGAGGCGGCGAATTTTGTTTTTTAATGTATCTATTCATATTGAGTTGAGTGGGGGTAGATTTTTTTAAATTTTTTTTTATTACTCATCAGGGGGTGATTTTTTTTTTTTTTTGCCTGCGTAGAGGGGGAATTTTTTTCTTCTTCCGAAAACTTCCTACCCCCCCCCTGAAAATCTAATGGTGCGTCCCTTACCCTTCATCCCTCTATACATAAGTGGTATAGTTATTTGTCTCCAAAATACCACACGCCTATGCCGGACTACATGGGTGGTTTGCACGCTGGCACATGCTGTAAAGGGATTTCATCACATTTTTGTCGACAAACAACGTTATCATTTCAAAAATGTCTACTCAATGAGAATGAAATTTACCCCCGAGTAGTATTTCAGTATAATAGTATAATAGCACCTGCTCTTGGTAATGCGGTACATTGTAAGGAACCTTGATTTAAGAGTTTCTCGTTTCAAATTGTAGCCATCACTATACTACATGTGCATGTAAGGAACCTTGGGATACTATCTCATGTATTGCATTTCTGCTCTACAGATCCAGCAATAGAAACTCTGAAGGATCTTTGATTATTCCCAACCACTTGAAGGTTAAAAACGGAAATTTCGTAATAGTCGTAATTAGCTCATGTTTATTCATTAGCGACCAGCTCACAGGTTTGGAACTGTATTTTAGTTCAGTCCTCACATTGAGGTTTACGAAGAAGCAGATGAGATTTTATTGTGTAGTAAAGTTTTGTTATCTATCATCACTTACTGAGACATTGATATCTGTAGTCCTCGCAGCAGTTGTCATATTCCACACAAGCAGAGTTGCACTGGCAAGGAAAGCGCTTGTCCAATTGGTCATTGCATCTCTCAAGGCAGGAGTCATTTTCTAATGAAATGAAATACAATTCAAGAATTAGTTAGATATAGACGCGATGACGCCGCTGAGTGACAATGACGAAAGTGGGCAATTTTGTAACACCTATATAATCGGAATGACGTAGAACTAGACCCGTGCCTCCCCAATAGCCCGAAAGTGTGACCCTCTGAATCGGCTACTCTGAGAACAATTACACCTCTTTACTGAGATCATTGATGTGTTTTGATCGACAAATTAAAAACAAACCATATTATATAGATTTGCTATGCTTACAAAAGTATGCTCTTGATACAATTTGATATAAATATTACGGCTTTATACTATAGCGGTCGATTTACCCCCATATAAATGACTCTTGATGTTTTGTTAGCAGTTCCAATACTCATTACTAAAAATTGATAATTGTTATTATTTTGGGACTTGGCAACAATCACTTATATTTCTTTATAAGATGGATGATGTTGCCCAGCGTCCTAAACTTCAAATTCCAGAGTATTGCAGGTCATCGAAAGTTCAATATAATTTTGTCATCATGTAAAACGCCTAAGACAACAAATAACTAATTGGAGACCTTAAAACATCGTCTAATTTATCACACTAAATATGCTAAAGGTAGCCTGCCTAAAGCATGTAAAGAGGTGATGCGGGGTGGCACGCCCTATCCGCTTATCGTCCCCATGTTTTACAACTCTTATCCTTAAAAAAACACCTAAGCAAAGATTAACCTGTATTCGTGATATAAGCAGCCCGATAAGCAGGTAGGAATGTTCACAGAAACAGAAGGATTCTTTAAGAAGAGATATATATGATCTAGTATTATTTAGGTTATTAATTGTAATCACCTTCGGTTGGTATGTATGCGTCGTACACATTACGACCATTCAAAGGTTGAATAGGCCGGAAGTTATCTACCAACGGTTCAAATGGTGAATTTTCTGGCAGCGCTGAAAGGCTACGGAGAGCATCGAGCTGAAAGAATGGAACCCAGTATGGTAACATCTGATTACAAATGTGTACGCCATCGCAAAAGGTAATTTATAGCCAGTATATACATAAGAAAACTGACGTCATGATCAAACTGAAAACATGCCAGTTGGAAGTGACCTTTATGAACTGATCCGGAAGTAGCTTATATCAAGTCTGGAGTCCATTATCTACAAAATGCCAATTCAAAAATTACCCATTATATTTCAATATAAAGGATTAAATAAAAGTAAGTTCCCCCTCCCTCTAAAATTAGATCAAGTTTGTTTGCATAACTCCACACACGATTGAACGTTTCGTTTTGAGAAATTGAAATGTATTTGAAAACCCCTGGCTACCCTTAGCATGCTTAGCAAGTGTTCCCTTTTCAAAATAATGTTCACGTTTTCCAAAACAATGACATTTCCCCAAAATAATTTCAGAAAAAGTGGCACTTCGTATGCAAGAAAGTTACAAAAAGTTTCCAGTGCTTTTTAAATTCATTTCAATTGTGTTTATTTAGATTAAAAGAAAGTATTTTCTTCCTTTAGCTGGTCCTTATTTAAAATAAAAAATAACATGCTTTTTCATGTATGACTAGCCAATAGTGTCCACCATTCACGTCAATAACTTCCCTGTATCGTCCACAAGTGCCGATTTTCGGATAGCATCATTTTGGGGAAACGTGACTGTTTTTGGAAAAAGTAAACATGGTATTGAAAGCGGACATTTTGTGGGTAGCCAAGAGTTTTCCCTTTTCGTAAGTGTGTCAATCTCTCAAAACGTCCCGATTGCGTGTGTGGAGTTATGAAAACATACTCGTACAGGATCTTGAAAAGTGCCACTTTTTCTGAAAATTTCATTTTGGGGAAACTTGGTGACTATTTTGGAAAAAGTGATAATGATATTGAAAAGGGGAAACATTTTTTTCCCTTTTCATAATTATTTCGATCTCTTAAACCGTCCAATTGTGTGTAGAGTTATGCAAACAAATGTGATAATTTAATTTAATTTAGTACCGTACAAATGAGTTTGTATTTGAAACTAAAGAATCTAAAGAGATGTGTTTTTTGGTTTGTTTATTTGTTTTTTAAAACTAAAATGTTTTTAATTATTATGTGTGTTTTTTGGTGTGTTTTTTTGTTGTTAATATTTTGTTTGTATGTGGTTTTTAGTTTGTTTGTTTGTTTGAGTGTTTTAATATTTAATTTGTATTAGTCAAACAATTATTGAATTTCAAAGGGAGATACGAACGGGCTATATAGATCATTAAAACACACAATATAACAAACTGTATCATTAATGAATAACATTTGTATACACCTAGCACATAAAGTCCCTGACCAGGTGATTTGAGGTTGGCTAATTCAAAATATATAATCGGTACCAACAATCTGAGATATACATTAAATGAGCACATTTCTTATCCGCAGTTTGATACCTCATTCAACAATATCGAATGGATACTTTTAAAGTTATGGCGATTTCAATGACCGCTCGTAACAACAGCAAAGTTGCACTAGGTATTCATTGAATTGTGTGTGATTACTGTCATAACTGTCACACAAATCAATGATTTCCTATACCACGTACAACTTTGCTGTTGTTATGCGTGGTCATTGAAATCGCCATAACTTTAAAAGTATCCATTCGATTTTGTTGAATGAGGTATCAAACTGCGGAGAAGAAATTTTCATTTAATGTATATCTCAGATTTTTGGTACAGATTTTATATTTTGAATTAGCCAACCTCAAAGCACCTGGTCAGGGACTTTATGTGCTAGGTGTATATGCATATTCGAATATGCTATAATACCTGTTCCGAAGATAGTTGAAGGGTTTGCTTATAAACGCTCCAGATAACATCTTCCTGACAGTTGGGGTACGTCAGTGATCCGGTGTAGCGATAGAAATTGTTAAAATCCTGAAACCCGGCTAGGTAACGCATCTTGAAATGGTCCTCAAATTCAAAGGTGGTTCCTAGAACCATAGAAAAACAGCAATACAAACGGCGATAAAACGTGGAGTCAATGTATAGATGATGTCACATATTTGTTGATATTTGTGACATCCTCTGTTGGTTTGAGACCAAATACAACAAACTCTTTTCTTTTAACCTTTATGTTTAATCTTCGTGATTTATTTAATGCACACCAAACTCTGGCTGGCAATAGTTCCAATAGTTTACACGGGCAAGATCATGTTTTCTAATTAAATGTTTGAGTCACAGTAACTATTATCAAAATTGTTTTTTAAACTTGTTTAGAAATGCTCTAAGCTATCGTATTTCACATACCAAGACCAAAATGTGCTTTACAATTCATTTCAACTCAACTCTACGGTATACCTCAATATACCACGACAGAGTTTGTTGGTATCACCCGGCGAGGAAGTTTTTAGCCTATAATTGGCGCAGTATACTGCGCCAAGTAGCCTTGATGCTCGTGGTGTAATGGAAAATCCAAAGTCCCGTGTGCCGGTGGTACCTGGTTCAAATCCCGGCGATATTTTGGGTCACTTTTCGCCTTGCGGACAAATTGTCTGCAAAGGTGGGGGTGGTGTTAGGGTTAAAGAAGTATGTACTATCCTGCCTGCACTGAAACAACAGAGGGTGTCCCATTAGTAAATAGATGACATCATAGGTTACATCATCTAAATCAACAGGAATATAAATGAATGTGTTCCAAGTTGATAAAGTTCTCTCATTTAGTTCAAATGAAAATATATGCTTATGAATTGCTTATGTAGTGCTTAAACCTAGGCAAATAATCAAACGATTCACATAGATTATACTTCTAAAAAGACTCAAAATGCAATTTCTTTAAGCTAATCCATTGAATTATCATTAATAGTTGTCCTCACTTACCGGCATATTTGATATGCTCAAGAGCGTTGATGACTGGATCCCAAAATTGGTTGTATTCCCCTTCCTATAAGAGATGAGAATAAAAGATATCAGGCATGTGCAACACCGTCGTACGTGACTTTGTGGGTTGTTTGTTTATTTCTACAAATCGTACGTACGTCCGACCACCCCTACATGTACGTACGAGAATGCTGCGTCTAGGCTTGCTTGGTGCCCATAACCTAAAAAGGACATCATCGCCTTGGAGAGGATTCAAAGAGAGCAGCAACCAAGATGGTACCCCCAGACAACACACTTAGGCATCATACATTTGGACGGTCGGTCGGACGTGGACAAACCCATTTTTTTTTGCCGCCTTAAGTATATTCTCTTACTCCACAACTATAGCGCCTATGTAACTATAATAAATTATGAAGTTGTAACAAAATTAATATTCTCTTTAATTTGAAACATTGGTCACGAAGATCGGTCAATAATTAAAAACGTTACATTGAAGAGAATAGCACAAAACGTAGATTACATTTTTTAGACTTTGGTTTTGAACACGCAGGACAGTGTGACAGGTATGTGTATAAATGCGGTATTATTAATATTATTATTATCATCATCATCATCATCATCATCATCATCATCATCATCATCATCATCATCATCATCATCATCATCATCATCATCATCATCATCATCATCATCATCATCATCATCATCATCATCATCATCATCATCATCATCATCATCATCATCATCATCATCATCATCATCATCATCATCATCATCATCATCATCATCATCATCATCATCATCTTCATCATCATCATCATCATCATCATCATCATTATCATTATCATTATCATTATTATTATTATTATTATTATTATTATTATTATTATTATTATTATTATTATTATTATGTATATTCATGCCGAAACTATATACAAGACTGTCGTGTAAATATGTCAAAGTCCTATAGACTAATCTGCATACGTTATCGTATCAATTTAATGAATTAATGGCAATAATAGACCTCCCCAAACAACCTCCCCCTCCACCCTAAGACTGTCGTGTAGCGTAATTGTGCAGACTATAGCACAATTGTGCAGACTATATACACACGACAGTCGTTAAAGCATGCGCAGATGCCAATTTAGTATAAAAGCTGTCGTGTAGCGAAATGTACTATGTACACGACGGTCTTAACCCTGAACGCTAAATCGAGTGATACATGACGACAGACAGTAGTTTAGCGAACTCGAAACTCAAGTGGGTCGTGGGTGGGGGGGGGGGGGGGGGGGGATGTGTGTAAGATTAGGCAAATAAAAATATTAGAACAGGGACTTTCTAAAAAAATAGGAGGAGGCCTTTTAAAAAACCTTTAGTACAAAATCGCCCTTGTATTTATATAGCGATTAGTTAATCATTAGCAATATTCACGTGTAATATCTCAAATTAAAGAGAAGACATTTCCTTAAAACTTTATAATTTAATGTTCTTACGTAGGAGCTATAATTTTGGAGTTTAGAGCATATTTATTACTTAGTCAGTTACTTATATTGAGGACTGTATATAAAACAAGACATTGCATATATGTGCGTGACTGCGTGTGGTAGTGAAAACAATATAATATGGTCAAATAATATGGTTACATTTGTGTGTACACAATACGCTAATCAGTGAGTAACCATGTGTGATTGTACTGATATTCCATTAGCTGAAATACGGATACACCGACACTGAATTTGTTCAAAGTCATCTACATTACCTCTATAAACCATGCCGATGTGGCCACACCTTGTGGGTTTGACAAAGCAGACTCGAAGTCAGAATAGTTCAAGAAATCATAATACACGAGATGAAGCTGAAAAGAATCACATCATAGTCATACTGGTAAATATTACATGAAGATATCTATAGTTATAATGTTAAAATTAAATATCTATTTCATTTTATCCTTCGTGACTTGTACCCACAATGATTCTGCGATGGTGCAGAGCCCGTCAAAGGTCAAATAAGTTTTCCAGCATGCTTCAATTTCATCACATGACTACTAGTTTCTGTCACCAGTGTCAACTCTTCCCATTGACATTACGTTGCAATTAAATTTAGGAACAATTAAGAAAATCCTGCTGTAAGCAGTAAAATATATATGTGACTTCATTCAGTACTCTATTGTTTTTCTTAAAGACCCTCAATTTGTGGCATAACACATGTAAATAAAGTTTTAGTTGGATTCAACTTATTTTTCATTGTAAATATGTGGCCAAGTTATGCCTTGTATCATGTATTATTAGTCAGACGACCTTCAGCTAGTTTTTTTCGACAACACGTGTTTTTATCTTCTGAAGCTAAGTATGACGGACTGCATAAGAAATCTTCTTTGTCAAAATGGCTCCAGAGTCCAGATTATTTTGTTTGGCAAAACTATGAAGATGGAAAAGTCCCATGGTTAATGTATTGGTTTGTGTCATAATGTATAATGAAAGATCTTCTATGCTTTGTGAAACCGTGATATTGTTTATAAGTTGTGCCCTCAACATTATACAACCAGATGTTTTAACAACCATGATTTGACGACTGTTCTTAGGATCTGATAGATCACATAAGAACCGGAAACTAATGAATGGTAAACCATAACATATTTCCTTTAACCTTAACTTAAGTTGCAAGACACCTGGCCATATCGTATTTTCACATGGAACATGTTCTCGCGTGGGGCATACTCTTCACGAAAGAATTAGTTTTATGCTAGCGTGTTTATCATGTTTATTGATATGTTTACATGTTAAGGAATAGCTTACCTCGCCAGCGTATCGTTTACGATCTATGGTGTGTACAGAACCGTAACAACTCTCTGCACCCCAGTGAACCCGCATTTTTGTTACAGTATACAAGCTGGGTAACCCAGCTCCAGCTAGGGTGTACGCGCTACCACCACCAGCATTAATTTCCACTGGAAAGAGAAGGGTTTGTTGTAAGGAAAGTCAAAGAAATATGAGTTAAATTGAGTTTGATTTATGACTGGCTACTAGTAGTTTCAGTTCAAGTGGGATATCTAGAAGCTAAAATAAAGAAGAATAGAATAGAGCACATGGCTGTTAGTGGTACATACAACGTTGGGAGAGGGACGGATAGTACTGCCTCAAAGGGACATGAAGAGATATGTTGGAGGATGCGCCCTCAAATATGATAAAAACTGGTATTTGTATATTTTTACAATTGTATTACATGTATCAACTTAAACCTATAAGGATTATGAAAAATCAGCCCTCTTTGTACACCAAATGTTTATTCCAAAATGCTGATAGAGCCGTGATTAGCATTTTACCATCACACAGCACGCGTGATAAATAACGCGAATCATTTACATAGAAGGCGTTTCAACAAAAGTTTCAATAAATAGCGATGGTTTCAATCAAGATTTGCCGTGTTTTTGTGAGTAGAAACAACAAGAATGTTAATTTTTAATGTTCATCTTGACTTCTGAAGTAAATTAATTTAAAAAAATCTTCAACACTATTTCGTGCCCCTTTAAGTGAATTAATATAAAAGTATTACGAATTGGATCTAAATAAAATACTTTGATTACTAGCTAAGTTTCCACACCTTGTTTTGTACGTGGGCAGCCCTATAGGTTGAAACTTTCTGAAAACAATAATGTTTGTGTTACCTCCATATCCAGTATTAGTGATACTGGCCGGGCGCGGTGCGGCGGGACACGCTTCATCAATAAATCCTACTGGGACCCAAGGTTCCATTTGTTTCACTATAGTGTCGTCGTGAACGATGTCAATTGGAGATTGCATTGAGTCATAGCGGGAACTGTCACAGAGTTCGGCACCTGCTATCTTTTTCCAGAATTTGGGACCTGATAAGAAGTATAAGAAAGATACGATTGTATAATGTTTGTAATTTGATCTTTTTCCCCGACATAATCTGATTTTAATCCGATAATGGGACAGTGCAAAATCACATAGGTAAGTGACCAGTCACAGTAACGAGAAGTCTATACAGTGGATTGAGTCCACAACAGCTAGGTTTTTTTTTCAGAGTCTAAATCATCTGTTTCTTTGCATTTTCTACTTCATATCTGATCCAGTTGAATACTAATAATTGATTGAATTATCAGCCAATACAGGTAGAATGACATCATAGTAACATGGGATGATTGACATAATCCCGTGATAATTACCATGCTCAGAATATATTCTCGTATTCTGACGGAATAAATAGCAGGTGTTACATGGGATTCTATAAGATTCTCTATTCTTTAATACAGAATACTCATAATCCCATGTTACTACCATGTCACTCTACAATCATAGAAAAAAGGTGTTCGAACACTGACCCTAATTGCCATGCTTATTGGACCATAACAGGCACGCTTTTTGAGGCACGTGAAAATCAAAACTTGTTTCTAGCAGCCTGAAGTATCCCCTTACTCATATCCCTCCCCCTTCCCCACCGATCAATGTTGCGAGGCCCTATGCTGATGGTGGGCAAATTGTGGGATTCAACATTGATCAGGGGGGGGGGGGGGGGGGGAAGGGGGAATACTTTACATTACACCTACAAAGTGTTCGAACACTTTTTTCTAACATTGTAGTTGTAGTGGGTGCAGCCCTTATTTATAGTTGTATTGGGTGGAATTATTGAGTGTTGTAGTCGTTGTAGAAAATGCCTAGTTAGAAAGGAAAAATGAATAATGTTCTTTTCTGTTTAGTGAAAGTAATGATATATGCTTTCTAATGAGATAATGACCTTGGTTGATCTCTTTTAAAAAACCCAAATCAATGGGCAGGTAATCATATGATCTTGGTCGATCTCTTTTAAAAAAAACAAATCATTGGGCAGAATACAAAGAAAAACATATCAGTACAAAGGTATATAAAAGAATCACACCTTTGCAATTATATGTTTTTCTTTGCTCAATGAAATGTATTTCTGAATGGAATCGACCAAAA
This sequence comes from Ophiura sarsii, assembly GCA_035610835.1. Lineage (NCBI taxonomy): Eukaryota > Metazoa > Echinodermata > Ophiuroidea > Amphilepidida > Ophiuridae > Ophiura > Ophiura sarsii. Next base: position 20,787,173 of record CM069446.1, read on the forward strand.
ACATTTCATTCCGTCATCAAAAAGATTGCCATTACTTTCACTAAATAGGGGAAAAACATATATATATTTATTTTTTTCTTCTAATAAGGCATTTTCTACATCGACTACAACAAAATAATGCAATCAATTAATTGTATTCAACTGGATCAGGAATAAAATAAAGAAACAGATGATTTAGACTCTGTAAGAAAACAAGCTATTGCGGAATAATTCCCCTTAAGACAACTAGTTACTATGACTGATCACTTACCTATGTGATCTTGCCCTATGATCTTGCCCTATTAGTTCGGGGCTAAGGGATATTTTGGTTCAGTTTCTTCTAAAAGCACCAAATTGGGCTCATATGTTGTTCATACCATACTCTTATGATTTGAGATATCGTTTGTCGAAATCGGAGCATGTTCAAATGTTGACCCCCTAAAGCAAAGGTCAACGATTTTTTTTTCACGTTTTGCCCCCCAACTATATCCCAATCTCGGTTCAAAGATTTGGTTGGCAGTTCTCATCCAAATAGTTTAGGGTGTTTTTTGTTTGTATAAAAGAAGATTTATTTTGTAAATGATTCGAAAACCAGACCTAATATTTACCTTAATTTATAATTCGAGGTTAAAAATAAAATAAAATTTGGAGGATAAACATAAAAATCCCATCGTGATATTTACTCAAAATTATTCGAATCTTCGTTAATTTATATTTTTTTACAGTGATATTTGTTGAATAAAATAACTAACTGAATGAAAATCTCAAGTCTAGTTATGTAATCATTATTTATTCTGGAGAAGTAATAATTTGATTATTAATTTAGAATTGTCGTATGTAAAGGAATTATTATAGAATCCCATATCCAGACAAATTTGAACAAACTGAACTCAAAGACGTAATTAGATCATGTTGCAAATCTGTCAACCAAAGACCAATTTATTCGCGCAATTTTGCACGGTATCATAATAATTCAAAGATTTAAAGTGTCAGAGCCATACAACGCCCTTTTTAATTTCATACCCCCCCCCCCCCCCCCCCCCCCCCCACCCCACCCAATCCCAGACTTACCGTTGTCACCGCTATAACTCCACGTGTTTTCTTCTGCAAGGGTAGACAGATGCAAAATAAATTTAAAAAAAGTGTTGAAAACATACCAATTTCCTTAGGAAATGGATCCTTAATTTTTAACATTATATAATGTGTATAGTTAAAGGTAGATGACCCGATCACATTTTCGTAACACAGAATTATTTCAAACATACGGAGATTTTCATATCATATGAAAGCTCGTATTTTTCTCATCATCATACTGAAATTTCACGGCCTAAATCGGTATAATTACGGAGAAATCGATGAAATAACGTCGAATTACCGCGAATGGTGGTAACCACCGATATAGTTTTTGTACTACTCAATGGGTACAGTTCACAACATCTTGTGCGTCTAAAATAAGAACCATTAGAGCTATGCAACTCAAACTTTGGAACACGACTTTTTTAAGGATGACCTTTCATGTAGAATAGAAAACTTCAAGTTGAAAATCGGAAATGTGATCGGGTCATCTACCTTTAATTCTATTTTTTACTTATAGCATTGTTGTTGTAACCTTTGCATATTGGTTTTTAATATGTACAGCGCTTTGGTCTGTTTTGGAAAAGCGCTTTATAAGTCTGTTAATAATAATAATAATCAAATAAATTACATATTCACGTAATGCTTTAAAACGGTATTCATAATTTCAATGACTGACAGTGCCATATATCTTTAGCATGGAATTTGTTACAAGGTCAATGTTTTGCCCTTTTCACTAGCATAGTAGACTATTCTATTGTTTGCGTCATCCATCCTTGATTTACCTTAAGGGTGACTCGAGGAAGTTTTTGACTTGATTTTTTGAATTTTGTGAGTGCTGTAATTATTAAACTATTTATCAAATGCATATAAAAGTATACATTTTTGGAAACGAAATGGATCAGAGAATCCAAATTTTGTATCAATTTTGACCAAAAATGTTGATTTTTTGAGAAAATCTCAACAAATCACTTTTTTGACCCCAAAAAGTTCAAGAAGGCCTAAAAAAAAAAAAAAAAATTGATAACAAAATTCCCAAATGTATAGGTTATGATGTTAAGACACTAACTTAGGGACGATTTTTTTTAAAACCTTATCTCTAATATTTTTTGAAATGTTGACCAAAAAGTGCAAACAAAGTGATTTTTTTCACTTTTTTCATTTTTTGGCACTTTTTGGTCAAAATGTCAACAACAAAAAAATCGTCCCTAATTTAGTGTCTTAACATCATAATCAATAAATTTGGGAATTTTTTACTCAAAATTATTTTTGTTAGCCTTGTTGAACTTTTTGGGGTCAAAAAAGTGATTTTTTTTGTGATTTTCTCAAACAATCAACATTTTTGGTCAAAATTGATACAAAATTTGGATTCTCTGATACATTTCCTTTCAAAAAATGTATACTTTTATATGCATTTGATTAATAGTTTAATAATTACAGTACTCACAAAATTCAAAAAGTGACTTCCTTGAGTCTCCCCTTAACATGCTTCTGGTGATAAAATGCACAAATTGAATGTCACATCATATACAGTAAATATACCTATATAATTACTGACTTTACTCGACACACCTACATAATTTTAGACACAGGGCCTTTTAAGGTTATATATCTCGCACATGCATTGTCAGCGGTTCTGTGACGATGCAGCCACGAAGAGTTTATTTGCTAAGCATTCTGCACCGGAACGGGGGTATAGGGGAGGATGGGGAAACTGGTCCAGTTAAGCATATTTCATGATATAAAAGATTCACGCGCGTGTAAATATTTATCTAATAACCAGGGCCTGAAATAAGGACAAATCTCTGCTGAACATATTTTTGGCAACGTAAACTGTAACACCCATGCCTCCCCCACTCCCTCCCTGATATCACCATTCTTCTTCTTCCCCTTAATTAATTCACGCGAAGCGCGCAGAAATTGGTAATTATAAGATGGTCCAGATGACGATAAAACGTCATTTTTAGTGGGAACGTAACCTACGTGCACGTGACAAGGGCCCGTTTGTGCTGCCTATGGTCGATGGGGGACGGGATGTTGTATCAATCCGATCCTAGTTATTGGTATTTGTGTAGTATTAGTGCAACGTTAGTTTTCACAGACTTTTAAAAGGTAAATTGTCTGTGTTTAATCAAGCTTGAACTGTAATGTGATGTCTGATTTGTGTACTGATAACACACATTAATCAAATATCGTGTACAATACATGTTTGGCTCGAAATAATCATATGAAATAACACTCATTTTGGCATTCATAGTACAGATCAAGGTTGAAATTATATTTAATCACGTTTCGGTTTTCACATACCTTCCAATGTGAAATCAACCTTGTCCCGTAATTCAGATCATTTGGTGTAACAGCATATTATGAATATATATCAGTTACGATAACTGACACATTTGTAGCTATCGTCCCACTAAACAAAGTGGCAAACCAACAGCAATTATGTTGAAAATGGCGTATCTAACCCCGGTGGTTTCTCTTCGTAGGCCTATTCAGAGGGTACGCATGATCGTTCCAGGAGTTCGAAATACCCCTTATAACAGCGTTTCAATGACAATTTTGCTAATTTGACTCCCTTTTTTGCGCAAAAACGAGGGACACATTTAGGTCGTAGTTTGAAATGCCCCTTTTTCCTATTTCAAGGACAATTTGATATACGAGGGTCATTCAATAAGTTCTACCTCCTACCTCATAACTTTCTTGTGATATAAGCCAGTCTTATAAAATATCACACAATTGTAGCTTGTAACCTCAGCTACAAATTCATTGTAAATTGATGTGAGTACTGGTTGTACTTTTTTAGAGGTGCAGTGAAAACAAACCTGACATTTAGTGTGACGGAAACGGATGTAAAACAGCAACAAATCGCCAAAGTGCTATTCATTAGGCCTATTGTAAGAAGCAAAACATACGTATCGGTCAATTATAACCGTTCGAAATGTCTCTTTAACAGACCATAAACATTGAATGTGACTGATTTCTTTGAAAAGATTATGCCCTCTGATTAACCAGAACCAGATCGAGACAACCATAAGTTTACCCCTTCCCTAGAGCACCCTGCAAAAGACATATTTAACTTTCATAAGAAACAAGTGATTTTCAATATACCGGACTAAATAGAGGAATTACAAGTCTCTCAAAGAGATAATTTTCTATCATTTACTACCTGATTGCCTATTCTGAAGGTGGCACATAATGAAAACTCATAAAGTGACTATTATGTTAAAGATTTAACGTCGAAGCATCACTATGCCTTGAGTTGTAGCAACGAAAATTATACTGATTATCAGTATTCCAGTCTGCCAAAGGCATAGCAATACATTTGAGTTGATATTACACTATTTGCGAGCATACAAGAGTTAATATTGCTTCCAATCTCATCCAAACATGATAATACTATTCTTTTATTAGATATCATTCATTGATTTCCATTTTCAGTATTAAAATCATGCTATTATATCAAACCATATAATACGGAAAACCCCCGAAAAACATGCATTTATTTTAAGGTAATTTTCCGGTCCCGTTGTCCAAAATCTCTCTCCGGATTTGACCGCATCATATAAAAAAGTAGAACAGATATCGATTATCATTAAATATAAATGTGTAGCTATGGTTCAGAGCTATAATTATGACAAATGTCATGAGGCTGACATTTATATTAGCAATGTTATGAGGGAGGAGGTAGAACTTATTGAATGACCCTCGTATATGACACAATACTAATTTTAACTTAAATGTATTGTACTTTGACTCACCATAATATGCTTTCATTCCATAGTTCTTCCACAGAGAGCTATGATTCAGAGCTACATGTACATAAAGAGCTATAATTCAGACCTAGATATAGCCCATGTTTAATCTGTTCAAAGAATAAGTATAACTTCCAAATCCAAGAAAAAATGACTTATCCAAAATGCCGGCCAATGCCAAATGCCCGGCAAAATGCTTTCAGTTAAAGGGGCATTAAGAGATGTGGTGGAGGTAGCGCCCTCAATTACAAAAATATATGATAAAAACTAGGATTTGTATATTTTAACAATTGTATTACATTTATGAACTTACACCTATAAGGATGTAAAAGAAAAATCAGCCCTTTTTGAACAACAAAACGTCGATTCAAAAATGCTGATCTCCGCTAGATCAGCATATTTACGTCAGAGAGTATCCCCCTGCAGCACGCTTGATACATATCACGAACCATATTTACATAGAGGGCGTTTTTCAATAAATAGCGATGGTATTGGTTTTTTTTAGTAGAAACAACAATAATGGCAATTTTTTAATGTTCATCTTGAATTCTGAAGTAAAATAAATAAAAAATGTCAACACCACTTAATGTCCCTTTACCTCTTCTCTACTATCTATTGGGCCTACTTCTACTGATCTTACTTCCGGATTCAATCTTAGCCCGAGGATTCTACATAAATCGATCTATTAAAATCGTGACGTTCTGTGCAAGCAATTGTTTGGAAAAGGTGAATAGAGCACAACCCCAACACAAGAATTGTTAAATCTCGTCGAATACAAGTTGTGAAATGTTGCATCCTTTGCAAAAATGATTTCTGAATTTTGCCTCCAAAATGCAAAATTAAACTCATCTTGGTCTGCTTCTCCCGTGCCT
>CM069446.1:20792952-20855743 GCA_035610835.1 Ophiura sarsii
TATTCAGTTTTACCAGTGCAATCCAACTTTTGTAAGGCAAGACATTGTGATCATTTTATATGGTTTTCAATTGAGCCAATTTGATACTTTATGTCATATCCAGACAAACAAGTAAACGAACAAACCGCCTGCTGCCTTTGTATTACCAATTACCACCATTGTTCAAACTACCGTTAATGCATTATATAATTCGTTTAGAGACCGCCCAGATACATCAATTACAAGATTGAAAAAGCAACGATCACTAGAAGTATACATTTGTTTACAAAAAGTATCTGTGTTAAGTAGTTAAGTTAAGTTACTAGTAATGTGTTCGATCTAAGCCCCCCCCCCCCCCCCCCCCCCCCCACACACACAACTTTAATGTCACCAAAACCCGATAGTATTACATATACATGATATACGTGTTAAATGATAGATAATTCTGCATCTCTATAATCGTTGTACGTTGTAGAATTACTCAACTTTTCGGTACCTTTATTATCCATTAAACTTCAGGTGTTTGGTGAAAGACGTACATATACACAATACAGTGTATCGCAGAAAAATAAAAATCTTCAAAAATACTGGAACGTAACAAGATCCAGTATGCTGGCATGTATTATGTTATAGTATCGAGAATTGATGTATGATCTACTTTCATTTGCTAAATTCATTGAATGTGACATATCACTGGGCCATGAAAGAAAGTTTGTTTTATTTCCCCGTTTGGAATACTCTCGCTAAAATATCATCCCATTCATAAGCCCGTTTATATTTGTATACTATGTTCCCCTGACTATCCTTACACCCATTCTATTGATATTTTGTAGGAGAATCACCACCAACTATCATCCGCTGGTTTTATTCTTATGCCACCTTCAAGCCAATATTGTAGTCGGTCGTGTTGCGGTTCTTGGGAAAGGTTTGGCCATTCGACGAACCTGAAATTAAATAAGTTTTGTGAAACAATACGGATGATCGACTTAATCCTCAATTAACACCTTCTGCAATAAATGCGTCATATAGGAACGATCTTCTTAAACTTCCTGACTTTATTGTACGTTCCTATTTCTCAGCGCAGTGACATCAGAGTGTATTTCAGTGATCGGTAGGCATATGATAGACTAACGATCAGGGGCGTAACAGAGGTTGGTTGTCAGGGGGGCACAGCCACAACCAAAAAAAAATCCTGGTTAGAATAATTCCGTCCCGGAATTTTTCGTAAAAGGTTGCCCCAAATTTTTTCCCAGTCAGTCACCTCGTGAATTTCACGTAAGTGGGGTGGGTGGGTGGGTGGGTGGGGGGGGGGGGGGGGGGGGGGGGGGGGGGGGGGGGCACAAAAGTCAACAATTTTTTGACTGTTGTGCTTTTTGTACTGCGAAATTATCATTCTTTCTTTCTTTCCCTTTCTTCTTTTCTTTCTTTTCCCTTTTTTTCTCCTTTTCCTTTTTCTTTTTCCTCCCTTTTTCCTTTCTCTCTCTCTTTTCTTTCCCTTTCCCCCTTCTTTTCCTTTTTTCCCTTTCCCATTTTTCCTGGTGGGTAGGTTTGAATTTCCTGCTGAGCACCTTCAGGGGGGGGGGGCACTGTGCCCCCCCCCCCCTGCCCCCCCGGCTGTTACGCCACTGCTAACGATAGATAAAAACACTTGATTCAAACGTAAATGATACGTCGCTCGTTGGGAAACGCTCTGATGTCACTGCACAAGGGAGATATCCGATCTCTAGCCGTAAATCCCCGTTGTACAACTCTACGTTACCTTTCGAAATATGGCTAAGGATTGGTGATTAGAATCAGATACGGAATGTTTATAATACTGCTCCAGTATCGGGTACTCACGTGTACGTTTCAGATACGTCTGTATCCTTTGTCAACACTTTCACTTATGGTAGTGATGATCTTGACGACATATGGATGCTTTTTGCAATCTTGGAGTTGCCAGTTGGTACATACGTATCCGAAACGTACATGCGATCAGTTTAATAATGAACATTTCTGTTCAAAATATGTGTTTTTAAGATCCATTTAACCCTAACCCTCCTGACGGGCACAAACATCACTACACTGTTACAGCTGGTAGCGTGAGTGCTAGACAGGTCTATCTCGTATCACGATCCGGTGGGATATCAAATGGTCTCGAAAAGTTTGCTTTTTTGAGCTGAACCGTTAAATAGCGCAATCAATTAGGTGTCCGACTTTCACGCCGGCGGTCCAGGTTCTCTTCTGATAGTTTAATATTCACAAAACATGCCCGTGGAGTTAGGATTAGTGCAGTAACAGAATTGATTTAAAATGTGAACATAAGATAAATTACAAGATATGCTCACAGATGTAGACAATGCATGGTTCAAAATATGTCAAAATTGACTCATATTTGCCAGATAGCTTCATAGTTTATAAAGTTCACGGGCGTCACATTTGGTAAACATGTAGTCGTTGAGTAAATATGAGGGACATGCCCGAGCGCGTTGGTAGCGTCATTACTATACCCTTATTTACGTGTCATGTGACTTCCTGTTAAAATTTACTTGTCACTTGGGTTCGTTTTAATCAAACAGTTAATCAAAATCACCAAAACCTTGATGAAATTGCTCGAAACAACTCGTCGCCCGCATCACGAAATAAAGTTTCGAGAAAATCGCGATTTATTATTTTGGAATTCGTTTGTGTCATGTATATTGACAAAAACGACAACAAACGACAGTATAGGAAACGTAATTAATGTTTCACTCAAATTTAGTTTTGAAATTTGGTGTTTTTAAAGTACATAGGTCTATGCCAAATATCTCGAAAAATAAAAGAAATTGAGATAGGACAGTATGTAGTTTGGGCAACAATCTGTTTGAAACATTTGCACACCGAAGAAACTCAGTCACATACCGTGTAGCTAGAGAGAGACATTGATCAAGTGTACTTTAGATTCCAGATATGAATTAATTTCACGGTTGAATATAAAGGTCCCATTACAACAGGATAACAAACTTTCCATATATGATTTATATAAACAAATACTAACCCCATTTCGCCTAGGCTGCTGACGACGGCAGAAGATAATATATAAACAGAAGCCAGCAATGCCGATTACTAATATAACCCCAACAACACTCGCCCCTATTATGAGTCCTGTTCGGATATCATTCCCTGTAAATGAAAGAAAGCTCCTGCTGTTATACAAGGCACTGATGTAATGTAACATTCTCTGATCAAAAAAAGTATTCCAATAAAATCTCCCCCATCGTAGGGACGCACCGTTTGATTTTCAGTGGGGGGTAGGAAGTTTGGTTCGGGGGAGAATCTTTTTTTTTGGCCGCCGCAAGGGATGAATTTTTTGTTTGCGCCGCCGGAGGTGGCGAATTTTTTGTTTTAATGTATCCATTCATATTGAGTTGAGTGGGGGTAGAATTATTTTAATTTTTTTTATTACTCATCAGGGGGTGAATTTTTTTTTTTTTTGCCTGCGTAGAGGGGGAATTTTTTTTTCTTCCGAAAACTTCCTACCCCCCCCCCTGAAAATCTAATGGTGCGTCCCTTACCCTTCATCCCTCTATACATAAGTGGTATAGTTATTTGTCTCCAAAATACCACACGCCTATGCCGGACTACATGGGTGGTTTGCACGCTGGCACATGCTGTAAAGGGATTTCATCACATTTTTGTCGACAAACAACGTTATCATTTCAAAAATGTCTACTCAATGAGAATGAAATTTACCCCCGAGTAGTATTTCAGTATAATAGTATAATAGCACCTGCTCTTGGTAATACGGTACATTGTAAGGAACCTTGATTTAAGAGTTTCTCGTTTCAAATTGTAGCCATCACTATACTACATGTGCATGTAAGGAACCTTGGGATACTATCTCATGTATTGCATTTCTGCTCTACAGATCCAGCAATAGAAACTCTGAAGGATCTTAGATTATTCCCAACCACTTGAAGGTTAAAAACGGAAATTTCGTAATAGTCGTAATTAGCTCATGTTTATTCATTAGCGACCAGCTCACAGGTTTGGAACTGTATTTTAGTTCAGTCCTCACATTGAGGTTTACAAAGAAGCAGATGAGATTTTATTGTGTAGTAAAGTTTTGTTATCTATCATCACTTACTGAGACATTGATCTCTGTAGTCCTCGCAGCAGTTGTCATATTCCACACAAGCAGAGTTGCACTGGCAAGGAAAGCGCTTGTCCAATTGGTCATTGCATCTCTCAAGGCAGGAGTCATTTTCTAATGAAATGAAATACAATTCAAGAATTAGTTAGATATAGACGCGATGACGCCGCTGACAATGACGAAAGTGGGCACTTTTGTAACACCTATAATCGGAATGACGTAGAACTAGACCCGTGCCTCCCCAATAGCCCGAAAGTGTGACCCTCTGAATCGGCTACTCTGAGAACAATTACACCTCTTTACTGAGATCATTGATGTGTTTTGATCGACAAATTAAAAACAAACCATATTATATAGATTTGCTATGCTTACAAAAGTATGCTCTTGATACAATTTGATATAAATATTACGGCTTTATACTATAGCGGTCGATTTACCCCCATATAAATGACTGTTGATGTTTTGTTAGCAGTTCCAATACTCATTACTAAAAATTGATAATTGTTATTATTTTGGGACTTGGCAACAATCACTTATATTTCTTTATAAGATGGATGATGTTGCCCAGCGTCCTAAACTTCAAATTCCAGAGTATTGCAGGTCATCGAAAGTTCAATATAATTTTGTCATCATGTAAAACGCCTAAGACAACAAATAACTAATTGGAGACCTTAAAACATCGTCTAATTAATCACATTAAATATGCTAAAGGTAGCCTGCCTAAAGCATGTAAAGAGGTGATGCGGGGTGGCACGCCCTATCCGCTTATCGTCCCCATGTTTTACAACTCTAATATCCTTAAAAAAACACCTAAGCAAAGATTAACCTGTATTCGTGATATAAGCAGCCCGATAAGCAGGTAGGAATGTTCACAGAAACAGAAGGATTCTTTAAGAAGAGATATATATGATCTAGTATTATTTAGGTTATTAATTGTAATCACCTTCGGTTGGTATGTATGCGTCGTACACATTACGACCATTCAAAGGTTGAATAGGCCGGAAGTTATCTACCAACGGTTCAAATGGTGAATTTTCTGGCAGCGCTGAAAGGCTACGGAGAGCATCGAGCTGAAAGAATGGAACCCAGTATGGTAACATCTGATTACAAATGTGTACGCCATCGCAAAAGGTAATTTATAGCCAGTATATACATAAGAAAACTGACGTCATGATCAAACTGAAAACATGCCAGTTGGAAGTGACCTTTATGAACTGATCCGGAAGTAGCTTATATCAAGTCTGGAGTCCATTATCTACAAAATGCCAATTCAAAAAATACCCATTATATTTCAATATAAAGGATTAAATAAAAGTAAGTTCCCCCTCCCTCTAAAATTAGATCAAGTTTGTTTGCATAACTCCACACACGATTGAACGTTTCGTTTTGAGAAATTGAAATGTATTTGAAAACCCCTGGCTACCCTTAGCATGCTTAGCAAGTGTTCCCTTTTCAAAATCATGTTCACGTTTTCCAAAACAATGACATTTCCCCAAAATAATTTCAGAAAAAGTGGCACTTCGTATGCAAGAAAGTTACAAAAAGTGTCCAGTGCTTTTTAAATTCATTTCAATTGTGTTTATTTCAATCAAAAGAAAGTATTTTCTTCCTTTAGCTGGTCCTTATTTAAAATAAAAAATAACATGCTTTTTCATGTATGACTAGCCAATAGTGTCCACCATTCACGTCAATAACTTCCCTGTATCGTCCACAAGTGCCGATTTTCGGATAGCATCATTTTGGGGAAACGTGACTGTTTTTGGAAAAAGTAAACATGGTATTGAAAGCGGACATTTTGTGGGTAGCCAAGAGTTTTCCCTTTTCGTAAGTGTGTCAATCTCTCAAAACGTCCCGATTGCGTGTGTGGAGTTATGAAAACATACTCGTACAGGATCTTGAAAAGTGCCACTTTTTCTGAAAATTTCATTTTGGGGAAACTTGGTGACTATTTTGGAAAAAGTGATAATGATATTGAAAAGGGGAAACATTTTTTTCCCTTTTCATAATTATTTCGATCTCTTAAAACGTCCAATTGTGTGTAGAGTTATGCAAACAAATGTGATAATTTATTTTAATTCAGTACCGTACAAATGAGTTTGTATTTGAAACTAAAGAATCTAAAGAGATGTGTTTTTTGGTTTGTTTATTTGTTTTTTAAAACTAAAATGTTTTTAATTATTATGTGTGTTTTTTGGTGTGTTTTTTTGTTGTTAATATTTTGTTTGTATGTGGTTTTTAGTTTGTTTGTTTGTTTGAGTGTTTTAATATTTAATTTGTATTAGTCAAACAATTATTGAATTTCAAAGGGAGATACGAACGGGCTATATAGATCATTAAAACACACAATATAACAAACTGTATCATTAATGAATAACATTTGTATACACCTAGCACATAAAGTCCCTGACCAGGTGATTTGAGGTTGGCTAATTCAAAATATATAATCGGTACCAACAATCTGAGATATACATTAAATGAGCAAATTTCTTATCCGCAGTTTGATACCTCATTCAACAATATCGAATGGATACTTTTAAAGTTATGGCGATTTCAATGACCGCTCGTAACAACAGCAAAGTTGCACTAGGTATTCATTGAATTGTGTGTGATTACTGTCATAACTGTCACACAAATCAATGATTTCCTATACCAAGTACAACTTTGCTGTTGTTATGCGTGGTCATTGAAATCGCCATAACTTTAAAAGTATCCATTCGATTTTGTTGAATGAGGTATCAAACTGCGGAGAAGAAATTTGCTCATTTAATGTATATCTCAGATTTTTGGTACCGATTTTATATTTTGAATTAGCCAACCTCAAAGCACCTGGTCAGAGACTTTATGTGCTAGGTGTATATGCATATTCGAATATGCTATAATACCTGTTCCGAAGATAGTTGAAGGGTTTGCTTATAAACGCTCCAGATAACATCTTCCTGACAGTTGGGGTACGTCAGTGATCCGGTGTAGCGATAGAAATTGTTAAAATCCTGAAACCCGGCTAGGTAACGCATCTTGAAATGGTCCTCAAATTCAAAGGTGGTTCCTAGAACCATAGAAAAACAGCAATACAAACGGCGATAAAACGTGGAGTCAATGTATAGATGATGTCACATATTTGTTGATATTTGTGACATCCTCTGTTGGTTTGAGACCAAATACAACAAACTCTTTTCTTTTAACCTTTATGTTTAATCTTCGTGATTTATTTAATGCACACCAAACTCTGGCTGGCAATAGTTCCAATAGTTTACACAGGCAAGATCATGTTTTCTAATTAAATGTTTGAGTCACAGTAACTATTATCAAAATTGTTTTTTAAACTTGTTTAGAAATGCTCTAAGCTATCGTATTTCACATACCAAGACCAAAATGTGCTTTACAATTCATTTCAACTCAACTCTACGGTATACCTCAATATACCACGACAGAGTTTGTTGGTATCACCCGGCGAGGAAGTTTTTAGCCTATAATTGGCGCAGTATACTGCGCCAAGTAGCCTTGATGCTCGTGGTGTAATGGAAAATCCAAAGTCCCGTGTGCCGGTGGTACCTGGTTCAAATCCCGGCGATATTTTAGGTCACTTTTCGCCTTGCGGACAAATTGTCTGCAAAGGTGGGGGTGGTGTTAGGGTTAAAGAAGTATGTACTATCCTGCCTGCACTGAAACAACAGAGGGTGTCCCATTAGTAAATAGATGACATCATAGGTTACATCATCTAAATCAACAGGAATATAAATGAATGTGTTCCAAGTTGATAAAGTTCTCTCATTTAGTTCAAATGAAAATATATGCTTATGAATTGCTTATGTAGTGCTTAAACCTAGGCAAATAATCAAACGATTCACATAGATTATACTTCTAAAAAGTCTCAAAATGCAATTTCTTTCAGCTAATCCATTGAATTATCATTAATAGTTGTCCTCACTTACCGGCATATTTGATATGCTCAAGAGCGTTGATGACTGGATCCCAAAATTGGTTGTATTCCCCTTCCTATAAGAGATGAGAATAAAAGGTATCAGACATGTGCAACACCGTCGTACGTGACTTTGTGGGTTGTTTGTTTATTTCTACAAATCGTACGTACGTCCGACCACCCCTACATGTACGTACGAGAATGCTGCGTCTAGGCTTGCTTGGTGCCCATAACCTAAAAAGGACATCATCGCCTTGGAGAGGATTCAAAGAGAGCAGCAACCAAGATGGTACCCCCAGACAACACACTTAGGCATCATACATTTGGACGGTCGGTCGGACGTGGACAAACCCAAAACTTTTTTTTTTTGGCCTTAAGTATATTCTCTTACTCCACAACTATAGCGCCTATGTAACTATAATAAATTATGAAGTTGTAACAAAATTAATTTGAAACATTGTTCACGAAGATCGGTTAATAATTAAAAACGTTACATTGAAGAGAATAGCACAAAACGTAGATTACATTTTTTAGACTTTGGTTTTGAACACGCAGGACAGTGTGACAGGTATGTGTATATAAATGCGGTATTATTAATATTATTATTATTATTATCATCATCATCATCATCATCATCATCATCATCATCATCATCATCATCATCATCATCATCATCATCATCATCATCATCATCATCATCATCATCATCATCATCATCATCATCATCATCATCATCATCATCATCATCATCATCATCATCATCATCATCATCATCATCATCATCATCATCATCATCATCATCATCATCATCATCATCATCATCATCATCATCATCATCATCATCATTATTATTATTATTATTATTATTATTATTATTATTATTATGTGTATTCATGCCGAAACTATATACAAGACTGTCGTGTAAATATGTCAAAGTCCTATAGACTAATCTGCATCCGTTATCGTATCAATTTAATGAATTAATGGCAATAATAGACCTCCCCAAACAACCTCCCCCTCCACCCTAAGACTGTCGTGTAGCGTAATTGTGCAGACTATAGCACAATTGTGCAGACTATATACACACGACAGTCGTTAAAGCATGCGCAGATGCCAATTTAGTATAAAAGCTGTCGTGTAGCGAAATGTACTATGTACACGACGGTCTTAACCCTGAACGCTAAATCGAGTGATACATGACGACAGACAGTAGTTTAGCGAACTCGAAACTCAAGTGGGCCGTGGGTGGGGGGATGTGTGTAAGATTAGGCAAATAAAAATATTAGAACAGGGACTTTCTAAAAAAATAGGAGGAGGCCTTTTAAAAAACCTTTAGTGCAAAATCGCAACGATTAGTTAATCATTAGCAATATTCACGTGTAATATCTCAAATTAAAGAGAAGACATTTCCTTAAAACTTTATAATTTAATGTTCTTACGTAGGAGCTATAATTTTGGAGTTTAGAGCATATTTATTACTTAGTCAGTTACTTATATTGAGGACTGTATATAAAACAAGACATTGCATATCTGTGCGTGACTGCGTGTGGTAGTGAAAACGATATAATATGGTCAAATAATATGGTTACATTTGTGTGTACACAATACGCTAATCAGTGAGTAACCATGTGTGATTGTACTGATATTCCATTAGCTGAAATACGGATACACCGACACTGAATTTGTTAAAAGTCATCTACATTACCTCTATAAACCATGCCGATGTGGCCACACCTTGTGGGTTTGACAAAGCAGACTCGAAGTCAGAATAGTTCAAGGAATCATAATACACGAGATGAAGCTGAAAAGAATCACATCATAGTCATACTGGTAAATATTACATGAAGATATCTATAGTTATAATGTTAAAATTAAATATCTATTTCATTTTATCCTTCGTGACTTGTACCCACAATGATTCTGCGATGGTGCAGAGCCCGTCAAAGGTCAAATAAGTTTTCCAGCATGCTTCAATTTCATCACATGACTACTAGTTTCTGTCACCAGTGTCAACTCTTCCCATTGACATTACGTTGCAATTAAATTTAGGAACAATTAAGAAAATCCTGCTGTAAGCAGTAAAATATATATGTGACTTCATTCAGTACTCTAATTGTTTTTCTTAAAGACCCTCAATTTGTGGCATAACACATGTAAATAAAGTTTTAGTTGGATTCAACTTATTTTTCATTGTAAATATGTGGCCAAGTTATGCCTTGTATCATGTATTATTAGTCAGACGACCTTCAGCTAGTTTTCTTCGACAACACGTGTTTTTATCTTCTGAAGCTAAGTATGACGGACTGCATAAGAAATCTTCTTTGTCAAAATGGCTCCAGAGTCAAGATTATTTTGTTTGGCAAAACTATGAAGATGGAAAAGTCCCTTGGTTAATGTATTGGTTTGTGTCATAATGTATAATGAAAGATCTTCTATGCTTTGTGAAACCGTGATATTGTTTATAAGTTGTGCCCTCAACATTATACAACCAGATGTTTTAACAACCATGATTTGACGACTGTTCTTAGGATCTGATAGATCACATAAGAACCGGAAACTAATGAATGGTAAACCATAACATATTTCCTTTAACCTTAACTTAAGTTGCAAGACACCTGGCCATATCGTATTTTCACATGGAACATGTTCTCGCGTGGGGCATACTCTTCACGAAAGAATTAGTTTTATGCTAGCGTGTTTATCATGTTTATTGATATGTTTACATGTTAAGGAATAGCTTACCTCGCCAGCGTATCGTTTACGATCTATGGTGTGTACAGAACCGTAACAGCTCTCTGCACCCCAGTGAACCCGCATTTTTGTTACAGTATACAAGCTGGGTAACCCAGCTCCAGCTAGGGTGTACGCGCTACCACCACCAGCATTAATTTCCACTGGAAAGAGAAGGGTTTGTTGTAAGGAAAGTCAAAGAAATATGAGTTAAATTGAGTTTGATTTATGACTGGTTACTAGTAGTTTCAGTTCAAGTGGGATATCTAGAAGCTAAAATAAAGAAGAATAGAATAGAGCACATGGCTGTTAGTGGTACATACAACGTTGGGAGAGGGACGGATAGTACTGCCTCAAAGGGACATGAAGAGATATGTTGGAGGATGCGCCCTCAAATATGATAAAAACTGGTATTTGTATATTTTTACATGTATTACATGGATCAACTTACACCTATAAGGATTATGAAAAATCAGCCCTCTTTGTACACCAAATGTTTATTCCAAAATGCTGATAGAGCCGTGATTAGCATTTTACCATCACGCAGCACGCGTGATAAATAACGCGAATCATTTACATAGAGGGCGTTTTCAACAAAAGTTTCAATAAATAGCGATGGTTTCAATCAAGATTTGCCGTGTTTTTGTGAGTAGAAACAACAAGAATGTTAATTTTTAATGTTCATCTTGACTTCTGAAGTAAATTAATTTAAAAAAATCTTCAACACTATTTCGTGTCCCTTTAAGTGAATTAATATAAAAGTATTACGAATTGGATCTAAATAAAATACTTTGATTACTAGCTAAGTTTCCACACCTTGTTTTGTACGTGGGCAGCCCTATAGGTTGAAACTTTCTGAAAACAATAATGTTTGTGTTACCTCCATATCCAGTATTAGTGATACTGGCCGGGCGCGGTGCGGCGGGACACGCTTCATCAATAAATCCTACTGGGACCCAAGGTTCCATTTGTTTCACTATAGTGTCGTCGTGAACGATGTCAATTGGAGATTGCATTGAGTCATAGCGGGAACTGTCACAGAGTTCGGCACCTGCTATCTTTTTCCAGAATTTGGGACCTGATAAGAAGTATAAGAAAGATACGATTGTATAATGTTTGTAATTTGATCTTTTTCCCCGACATAATCTGATTTTAATCCGATAATGGGACAGTGCAAAATCACATAGGTAAGTGACCAGTCACAGTAACGAGAAGTCTATACAGTGGATTGAGTCCACAACAGCTAGGGGTTTTTTACAGAGTCTAAATCATCTGTTTCTATGCATTTTCTACTTTATATCTGATCCAGTTGAATACTAATAATTGATTGAATTATCAGCCAATACAGGTAGAATGACATCATAGTAACATGGGATGATTGACATAATCCCGTGATAATTACCATGCTCAGAATATATTCTCGTATTCTGACGGAATAAATAGCAGGTGTTACATGGGATTCTGTAAGATTCTCTATTCTTTAATACAGAATACTCATAATCCCATGTTACTACCATGTCACTCTACAATCATAGAAAAAAGGTGTTCGAACACGACCCTAATTGCCATGCTTATTGGACCATAACAGGCACGCTTTTTGAGGCACGTGAAAATCAAAACTTGTTTCTAGCAGCCTGAAGTATCCCCTTACTCATATCCCTCCCCCTTCCCCACCGATCAATGTTGCGAGGCCCTATGCTGATGGTGGGCAAATTGTGGGATTCAACATTGATCAGGGGGGGGGGGGGGAGGGGGAATACTTTACATTATACCTACAAAGTGTTCGAACACTTTTTTCTAACATTGTAGTTGTAGTGGGTGCAGCCCTTATTTATAGTTGTATTGGGTGGAATTAATGAGTGTTGTAGTCGTTGTAGAAAATGCCTAGTTAGAAAGGAAAAATGAATAATGTTCTTTTCTGTTTAGTGAAAGTAATGATATATGCTTTCTAATGAGGTAATGACCTTGGTCGATCTCTTTTAAAAACCCCAAATCAATGGGCAGGTAATCATATGATCTTGGTCGATCTCTTTTAAAAAAACAAATCATTGGGCAGAATACAAAGAAAAACATATCAGTACAAAGGTATATAAAAGAATCACACCTTTGCAATTATATGTTTTTCTTTGCTCAATGAAATGTATTTCTGAATGGAATCGACCAAAAACATTTCATTCCGTCATCAAAAAGAATGCCATTACTTTCACTAAATAGGGGAAAAACATATATATATATTTATTTTTTTCTTCTAATAAGGCATTTTCTACATCGACTACAACCAAATAATGCAATCAATTAATTGTATTCAACTGGATCAGGAATAAAATAAAGAAACAGATGATTTAGACTCTGTAAGAAAACAAGCTATTGCGGAATAATTCCCCTTAAGACAACTAGTTACTATGACTGATCACTTACCTATGTGATCTTGCCCTATGATCTTGCCCTATTAGTTCGGGGCTAAGGGTAGCCTTGATCAGGCTTCTAAAATCATTTAAAATAACGCAGTCTCATATTGTCCGTATTAAACCATATCTGACGTTGCTAACACCATAACACGGAAATCACACCCTTCTCTATTAAGCTGATTATAGCGTGCTAAGACAAGTGACATAGGATTTACGAGCTGAGAGCTGTGCTGAACACGCAAGCGGCCTCAGTCGAACTTCGTTCTCCCGCGATGGTATCTCAATGGCGATCACTACACAGTTTACACCGGGCTTCGCCCGGCGTGTTCAGTGAGTAATTGGTGGGCCAGTGAAGGGGGCGGCAGTTTGGATGCTAAGTTTATCGCACTAAATAAATAAGCTTGTAGCACTTGTTATTATTTATTAATATCAGTATGCACAAGGAGTTTGGTATATAATAGCCCGAACTACTACAACCCGATACAAATTTTAGAAAGCCTGATCAAGGCTAGGCTAAGGAATATTTTGGTTCAGTTTCTTCTAAAAGCACCAAATTGGGCTCATATGTTGTTCATACCATACTCTTATGATTTGAGATATCGTTTGTTGAAATCGGAGCATGTTCAAATGTTGACCCCCTAAAGCAAAGGTCAACGATTTTTTTTCACGTTTTGCCCCCCAACTATATCCCAATCTCGGTTCAAAGATTTGGTTGGCAGTTCTCATCCAAATAGTTTAGGGTGTTTTTTGTTTGTATAAATGAAGATTTATTTTGTAAATGATTCGAAAACCAGACCTAATATTTACCTTAATTTATAATTCGAGGTTAAAAATAAAATAAAATTTGGAGGATAAACATAAAAATCCCATCGTGATATTTACTCAAAATTATTCGAATCTTCGTTAATTTATATTTTTTTACAGTGATATTTGTTGAATAAAATAACTAACTGAATGAAAATCTCAAGTCTAGTTATGTAATCATTATTTATTCTGGAGAAGTAATAATTTGATTATTAATTTAGAATTGTCGTATGTAAAGGAATTATTACAGAATCCCATATCCAGACAAATTTGAACAAACTGAACTCAAAGACGTAATTAGATCATGTTGCAAATCTGTCAACCAAAGACCAATTTATTCGCGCAATTTTGCACGATATCATAATAATTCAAAGATTTAAAGTGTCAGAGCCATACAACGCCCTTTTTAATTTCATACCCCCCCCCCCCCCCAACCCCCACCCAACCCCAGACTTACCGTTGTCACCGCTATAACTCCACGTGTTTTCTTCTGCAAGGGTAGACAGATGCAAAATAAATTTTAAAAAAGTGTTGAAAACATACCAATTTCCTTAGGAAATGGATCCTTAATTTTTAACATTATATAATGTGTATAGTTAAAGGTAGATGACCCGATCACATTTTCGTAACACAGAATTATTTCAAACATACGGATATTTTCATATCATATGAAAGCTCGTATTTTTCTCATCATCATACTGAAATTTCACGGCCTAAATCGGTATAATTACGGAGAAATCGATGAAATAACGTCGAATTACCGCGAATGGTGGTAACCACCGATATAGTTTTTGTACTACTCAATGGGTACAGTTCACAGCATCTTGTGCGTCTAAAATAAGAACCATTAGAGCTATGCAACTCAAACTTTGGAACACGACTTTTTTAAGGATGACCTTTCATGTAGAATAGAAAACTTCAAGTTGAAAATCGGAAATGTGATCGGGTCATCTACCTTTAATTCTATTTTTTACTTATAGCATTGTTGTTGTAACCTTTGCATATTGGTTTTTAATATGTACAGCGCTGTGGTCTTTTTTGGAAAAGCGCTTTATAAGTCTGTTAATAATAATAATAATCAAATAAATTACATATTCACGTAATGCTTTAAAACGGTATTCATAATTTCAATGACTGACAGTGCCATATATCTTTAGCATGGAATTTGTTACAAGGTCAATGTTTTGCCCTTTTCACTAGCATAGTAGACTATTCTATTGTTTGCGTCATCCATCCTTGATTTACCTTAAGGGTGACTCGAGGAAGTTTTTGACTTGATTTTTTGAATTTTGTGAGTGCTGTAATTATTAAACTATTTATCAAATGCATATAAAAGTATACATTTTTGGAAATGAAATGGATCAGAGAATCCAAATTTTGTATCAATTTTGACCAAAAATGTTGATTTTTTGAGAAAATCTCAACAAATCACTTTTTTGACCCAAAAAAGTTCAAGGCCTAAAAAAAAAAAATTGATAACAAAATTCCCAAATGTATAAGTTATGATGTTAAGACACTAACTTAGGGACGATTTTTTTTTTTTTTCCTTATCTCTAATATTTTTTGAAATGTTGACCAAAAAGTGCAAACAAAGTGATTTTTTTCACTTTTTTCACTTTTTTGACACTTTTTGGTCAAAATGTCAACAACAACAACATCGTCCCTAATTTAGTGTCTTAACATCATAATCAATAAATTTGGGAATTTTTTACTCAAAATTATTTTTGTTAGCCTTGTTGAACTTTTTTGGGTCAAAAAAGTGATTTTTTTTGTGATTTTCTCAAACAATCAACATTTTTGGTCAAAATTGATACAAAATTTGGATTCTCTGATACATTTCCTTTCAAAAAATGTATACTTTTATATGCATTTGATTAATAGTTTAATAATTACAGCACTCACAAAATTCAAAAAGTGACTTCCTTGAGTCTCCCCTTAACATGCTTCTGGTGATAAAATGCACATATTGAATGTCACATCATATACAGTAAATATATATACCTATATAATTACTGACTTTACTCGACACACCTACATAATTTTAGACACAGGGCCTTTTAAGGTTATATATCTCGCACATGCATTGTCAGCGGTTCTGTGACGATGCAGCCACGAAGAGTTTATTTGCTAAGCATTCTGCACCGGAACGGGGGTATAGGGGAGGATGGGGAAACTGGTCCAGTTAAGCATATTTCATGATATAAAAGATTCACGCGCGTGTAAATATTTATCTAATAACCAGGGCCTGAAATAAGGACAAATCTCTGCTGAACATATTTTTGGCAACGTAAACTGTAACACCCATGCCTCCCCCACTCCCTCCCTGATATCACCATTCTTCTTCTCCCCCTTAATTAATTCACGCGAAGCGCGCAGAAATTGATAATTATAAGATGGTCCAGATGACGATAAAACGTCATTTTTAGTGGGAACGTAACCTACGTGCACGTGACAAGGGGCCCGTTTGTGCTGCCTATGGTCGATGGGGGACGGGATGTTGTATCAATCCGATCCTAGTTATTGGTATTGGTATAGTATTAGTGCAACGTTAGTTTTCACAGACTTAAGGTAAATTGTCTGTGTTTAATCAAGCTTGAACTGTAATGAAATGTCTGATTTGTGTACTGATAATACACATTAATCAAATATCATGTACAATACATGTTTGGCTCGAAATAATCATATGAAATAACACTCATTTTGGCATTTATTATACTGTTAATATTAATATCAAAGTCATATGCGGTTGGAGTGCCAAAAACCACCGCATTATACGAACGTTCGTCGCATTAAACCATCAAAGATTTGTGATCAGTCATGACCATGAACTTGTATCCAAACATAATAATGTAATTATCCAATACCTATTTTGTACACCACCCGACTGACAATATAGGGGACTACCCACAGCGCTCGCTGCTTCAACCCTCGCCTTGTCCACCCAGATACCACATGTCGCCTCGCTCGTCGCATTATCAACCCGCGATCTGTTTCGTCACCTGCACCACCGACATTATCACCAACCCACTTCAAACTATCATCTGCATATTCCAATTTGACAACTTCGTCCGTACTCGCCAAAATTGTCAACTCATCTAACTCCTGCTTAATTTTCACCTTGCCTACCACTGTATTTCTGCCACCCTCTATCTGACAAACCCGACCTCTATCTTTAACCCTACTCTTTACCTCAATTTCCCTAGCAACCCACTTTTCCTCAATAACCCTATCAACACTCTTTTCCTCGATAACCCTAGCAACACTCTGTTCCTCAATAACCCTAGCAACATCCTCACTAACCCTTCTAACCCTAGCAACATCCTCACTAACCCTGCTAACCCTAGCAACATCCTCACTAACCCTAGCAACTCTTTGTTTTAGAATTACCTTAACAACCCGCTTTCCATTCAACTCCCTATCATTTCGCTGTTCCTCCAGTTCTCTCGCAAGACAACCCCCTGTATTATCATTTTCAACAGTCAATTTCAATTGTTTACTTTTCAAATCAATTTCACACACAGCCACCTCAGGCAATACCACCCGCCGAACGTTATCCCTCATACCATTTACACCAACAAGGTTTTCTACATGTTCACCTTGAACTATTTCACTTTCGAAATTCAACCCTTTCACAGGCAAGTTTTCTTCACCACCAATACCCCAAGTCATACACTTTTCAACCATAACCCTACGCTGCATTGCAACAGGCAATTTTATCAATTCACTACCACATTCATTTGAAACCAAATCAGCTCTCACAGCTGATTGCGTACACGCAGAATCCCTAACTTTACGGACTTCCTGACCCTGTACTACCCCATAATTACCCCTCATTTCCTCTATCGCTCTAGCCCTACACTTTTCCCATGTTACAATGTCACAACATTCATTTGAAACCAAATCATCTCTCACAGCTGATTGCGTACACACAGAATCCCTAACTTTACGGACTTCCTGACCCTGTACTACCCTAGCATTACCCCTCATTTCCTCCCGCATTTCCTCTATCGCTCTAGCCCTATACTTTTCCCATGTTACAATGTCACAACATTCATTTGAAACCAAATCAGCTCTCACAACTGATTGCGTACACGCAGAATCCCTAACTTTGCGGACTTCCTGACCCTGTACTGCCCCATAATTACCCCTCATTTCCTCAATCGCTCTAGCCCTATACTTTCCCCATGTTTCCTCATTCTCCCTACGTTCCTCTCTACGTTTTTGTGCAACTTCCCTTTCCATCTCCCTACGTTTTTGTGCAACCTCCCTATCCGATGCCAAGCGAGCCATCGCAATTTTCTTGTGGCTCTCCACTTTCCTCATTTCAATTTCCACCCTCTTCATGTCAACTAAGTACTTGACCCACATTTCCTTTGGCAACCCTATAGGTACCCCCTCGGGATATACAATGTCAACATGACCAGACTGAGTAGTTACAGGAGGCATGATGACAATTGAGATAGAAATTGTATTTAAGAGATAGAAATTACTTAGCACAAACTTAATAACTTAAAAACCAAAATTTGGTACACACAGGCCAAACACCACATACCTGTGTCACAAACGCGTTTAGATAGACGTCATTTTCGTTGTATATTCCATCCACATAGGTTATAGGCACAGTAATCACGGTAACTCGGATCTTGACACACAGCACTGGTCACAGTTCAAGATCGCATACACAGCAAGCAGTCCTGTTCTACAATCATGACAATCACTGACAATCCTTCCATAGAAGACACATCATTAACATATATCAGCAATCCACAGCAGCACAGCTGACAGTTTTTACATTCTTTTTCGAATTGACGATATCACCATCATCTCCGTCGATTACAATGGCACACCAAATATCCACAGCATCACAGCTGGCAGTTTTTCATTCTTATTCGAATCTAGTCGAAGATGTCACCATCACCTCCGTCGATCACAATGGCACACCAACACCAAATATCCACAGCAGCACACAGCACAGCTGGCAGTTTTCACATTCTTTTTCGAATCTAGTCGAAGATATCCCCATCACCTCAATCGATCACCATGGTACACCAACACACCAAATATCCATCATTATCGTAGTCAGTACATCACAAATTAGATGACAGCTACATATCCCTCATATCATTTATCATTACAGCATAGCGTTCAGTCGTAAACATCGATCCTTTTTTATAGATGACGATCACACGCCTTGTGTAGCATCACAATGGTACACAAATTATCCAGAATCTTTCCATTGCCACGGTTGAAGATCACCATGTCCATCACTATTATAGACAGCATGTCATATAAATATCCATCATTTCATTTACTAACATTATAGCGTTCAGTTGTAATACCATACCGCACATAGGTGTACACATATTTAATTCATCAAAGCACATGTTACAGTTTTTATGTTTATCTGTAATTGGCATCAGAAATCCACGAAGAAATCAGCTCAGGCTACTGTTCAACTCGCTGCTATTATTCAGGCATGGTTGTAGCAAGTAGCATTGTTCGAATCATCCATTTAATTGTCAGCAATATTAATGTCACTTTCACAGTAAATTCACCTCGTAATCCATTCCCGGCGTACCTCAATCACTTGTTTCCGCTGCCACCATATTATGAAGTTCCCGAAGAATTAACACACCGACGACATTCTTTTAACTTCTTATTTATCTATCTCTATGTTTCTATTTATTTCTCCAGCCTTTTTCTATACTGGCATCTATCATGTCTATCCATGTTGAAACCCAATGTAAAAGTAAAGCACTCTCTCCCCCCACACACACCAGCCCAGGTCTTTTCCATGCGGTCAAGCTTCTCCCAGCATGGGCTTCCTGACACCTGTCCTGTCACTCTACCAAACCCCACTCTCATCCTCACACCATCTCACTAACCAATCACAGACAAGGACATGCATGCACAGATATGTCCTTGTTGTCCAGACTTTCTCTCTCACTCATTACATAACCACTAAAATTATAATTACCATAGCAACAACTTTATCACAGCATTCATAGTACAGATCAAGGTTGAAATTATATTTAATCACGTTTCGGTTTTCACATGCCTTCCAATGTGAAATCAACCTTGTCCCGTAATTCAGATCATTTGGTGTAACAGCAAATTATGAATATATAACAGTTACGATAACTGACACATTTGTAGCTATCGTCCCACTAAACAAAGTGGCAAACCAATTATATTTGTAAACTGAAAAAACCCAACAGCAATTATGTTGACAATGGCGTATCTAACCCCGGTGGTTTCTCTTCGTAGGCCTATTCAGAGGGGTAACGCATGATCGTTCCAGGAGTTCGAAATACCCCTTATAACAGCGTTTCAATGACAATTTTGCTAATTTGACCCCCCTTTTTTGCGCAAAAACGAGGACACATTTAGGTCGTAGTTTGAAATGTCCCTTTTTCCTATTTCAAGGACAATTTGATATACGAGGGTCATTCAATAAGTTCTACCTCCTACCTCATAACTTTCTTGTGATATAAGCCAGTCTTATAAAATATCACACAATTGTAGCTTGTAACCTCAGCTACAAATTCATTGTAAATTGATGAGAGTACTGGTTGTACTTTTTTAGAGGTGCAGTGAAAACAAACCTAACATTTAGTGTGACGGAAACGGATGTAAAACAGCAAAAAATCGCCAAAGTGCTATTCATTAGGCCTATTGTAAGAAGCAAAACATACCTATCGGTCAATTATAACCGTTCGAAATGTCTCTTTAACAGACCATAAACATTGAATGTGACTGATTTCTTTGAAAATATTATGCCCTCTGATTAACCAGAACCAGATCGAGACAACCATAAGTTTACCCCTTCCCTAGAGCACCCTGCAAAAGACATATTTAACTTTCATGAGAACCAAGTGATTTTCAATATACCGGACTAAATAGAGGAATTACAAGTCTCTCAAAGAGATAATTATCTGATTGCCTATTCTGAAGGTGGCACATAATGAAAACTCATAAAGTGACTATTATGTTAAAGATTTAACGTCGAAGCATCACTATGCCTTGAGTTGTAGCAACGAAAATTATACTGATTATCAGTATTCCAGTCTGCCAAAGGCATAGCAATACATTTGAGTTGATATTACACTATTTGCGAGCCTACAAGAGTTAATATTGCTTCCAATCTCATCCAAACATGATAATACTATTCTTTTATTAGATATCATTCATTGATTTCCATTTTCAGTATTAAAATCATGCTATTATATCAAACCATATAATACGGAAAACCCCCGAAAAACATGCATTTATTTTTAAGGTAATTTTCCGGTCCCGTTGTCCAAAATCTCTCTCCGGATTTGACCGCATCATATAAAAAAGTAGAACAGATATCGATTATCATTAAATATAAATGTGTAGCTATGGTTCAGAGCTATAATTATGACAAATGTCATGAGGCTGACATTTATATTAGCAATGTTATGAGGGAGGAGGTAGAACTTATTGAATGACCCTCGTATATGACACAATACTAATTTTAACTTAAATGTATTGTACTTTGACTCACCATAATATGCTTTCATTCCATAGTTCTTCCACAGAGAGCTAGGATTCAGAGCTACATGTACATATGGCATAGCTCGCCCACAAAGAGCTAGAATTCAGACCTAGATATAGCCCATGTTTAATCTGTTCAAAGAATAAGTATAACTTCCAAATCCAAGAAAAAATGACTTATCCAAAATGCCCGGCCAATGCCAAATGCCCGGCAAAATGCTTTCAGTTAAAGGGGCATTAAGAGATGTGGTGGAGGTAGCGCCCTCAATTACAAAAATATATGATAAAAACTAGGATTTGTATATTTTAACAATTGTATTACATTCATGAACTTACACCTATAAGGATGTAAAAGAAAAATCAGCCCTTTTTGAATAACAAAACGTCGATTCAAAAATGCTGATCTCCGCTAGATCAGCATATTTACGTCAGAGAGTATCCCCCTGCAGCACGCTTGATACATATCACGAACCATATTTACATAGAGGGCGTTTTTCAATTAATAGCGATGGTATTGGGTTTTTTTAGTAGAAACAACAATAATGGCAATTTTTTAATGTTCATCTTGAATTCTGAAGTAAAATAAATAAAAAATGTCAACACCACTTAATGTCCCTTCTCTACTATCTATTGGGCCTACTTCTACTGATATTACTTCCGGATTCAATCTTAGCCCGAGGATTCTACATAAATCGATCTATTAAAATCGTGACGTTCTGTGCAAGCAATTTTTTGGAAAAGGTGAATAGAGCACAACCCCAACACAAGAATTGTTAAATCTCGTCGAATACAAGTTGTGAAATGTTGCATCCTTTGCAAAAATGATTTCTGAATTTTGCCTCCAAAATGCAAAATTAAACTCATCTTGGTCTGCTTCTCCCGTGCCTGGATTTTGTGCGAGCGGAGAAAATTCAGTTTTGACATTTTAATCCCCAGGTATATTACAATTTCATACAGAAAATAATAATAACCAAGTCATTTGCATAACAAACAGTGGATGCACACTGATGCACTTCTATTGTTAGGCATACGTGACCATGAATGGTGTGTGGGAGAATATTGAAAATGATTAAATTTCGAAAAAGTCATTCTTTCTTCTAGAAGACATTTATACAGGGTGTCCCTAAAGTCTATGCACGACTTTGAAGCTTTGTATTTCACAAAATATAAGTCGTATTGAAAATATGAATACATATTTAGAAAGAGGAGATGTGGGAAATAATTTTGATACCAAACATTGGAGTAACATCTGGTTGCAATGCCACCCTAGAAGTAAAATATATATTACTGCAAAAATGTAATTTTATACTTTGGAGGAATAAAGTTCATAAATCCATACCTATTGAGATTAACAAAAGACGGGTAGAGTTAGTTACACGGAAAGTGATCCGTCAATTAATGTTTATAATTTTACATTACAGTGATCCCATCATAATAACAAACTATATCTGTCCGCTGCTTTAATGTTTTGTTTGATCTGAATCTTGTATGGAAACTTCTTCAAGTCCTTACGCAAAATTCTGTGAACAATTGATCTTTTAATCTTGTTTTCTGCGGAAAGTCGGCGAATAGATCTCTTTGGACCTTTGGCTACTGCATGTCTTATGACATCAATGTGACTTGTTGATCTACCAGTCTTTCTACCACATCGATACAAACCATGCACAGTTCCTGTGTTAAAGATGTATCCACTAACTTCAAAATGGATATTCTTCCTGGTGCGCGTTTCACTTTGAAATGTTTCTGAACTTTTGTTGAGTAAGTTGAACTGAATTTGTTTCAGCGTAGAACCATACAATTTGTATTCGCTTATCCTATGCTGTTTACCATCTTGAATGAAGACTTTTACTGTGCAATGTTGTCTACTACGCCTATTTATGTTATGAGTGACCGAGTTTGGTAATAACATTAATGTTGCAAGGTAAGCATGTGAACTTTGACTAATACGCAACGTTGCTTTCATACTGTTAATTTATGCGCACCTGATTTTAGCAACAATGTGTGGTATTTGGTATGGGTGGGTCTGGCACATGGCCAAAAACTTCCAACCAGTGTTATAATGTTTTAGGTTCACCAATAGGGTTGTGTTTGGTATCAAAATAATTTCCCAAGTCTCGTCTATCAAAATATGGTTAAATTTATACCATATGATTTATATTTTATGAGATGACTCTTCAAAAACGTGCGTAGACTTTTGGGACACCCTGTATAACTAACAACAAAAATAAGATTGATTCCATTAGAATTTACATATTTGTTTAGAACTTATGTGAAGATTTTTTTCTTCTCTATCTCATACAGAACATAGTCAAATCGTAAGTTGTAAAGTTACATCTCTGATACACATCAACTTTTACTGAAACTCCAGAAAGTGCTCAGCAACCGGGCCTGTTTTGAATAAGTAAAGGGTAGCGCCGAAGGGGTTAACGTGTAAATAGCAGTAATACTAATGGTGTATACAGCAAACGAAGTTTTCGACTGCACGTTTTTTTTAGATAAAACGGTATGAACCTAGTTAGATGATTACAGGGTTCTGATATTCAGATACCCCATACATTTTTCTATATATCCCCCAACTTTAATGATAAGTTAAATACTTCATATAATCATCATTTAATACTTGATAAACTAGGTTGATATAATTCATGTAATTAGCAAGTATTTCATATCACAGGGGATATAAGTCAATATGACAATGATGACCCAATGGCTAATATACACAAAAGGCAGTGAATAAAATGCATAAATCATGGTATTTCGTCATTGCAAATATCTTTATAGACACCACTCAAAATATAATAAACATATAATTCATAATACTGAGGTTTTAAACCATTCTAAAGCAATGTCATGTCATTGTAATCATTCAATAGCAGAAATTATGGTATTAGGTCCAAAGTGCCCCAAAATGTCTAAGAACCAGTAAGAATATAACTTGCTTCACATTCTCCTTCACATTTCAATACCGAGTTATGTTTCATTGACACTAACAACTAATTTTCAAAAAACAATTTTACAATTTTGATAAAGTGTTTGCAGGTGGACCAGTAGCCCCATACCTCTTTGGACCACTTGCCCGCCAGATGACTCAGGACTTTGTCGAGATGATAAAATATTCAAGCATGCCTGTGACATAATAAATTTCACGCCAAAATGTTTCAAAACATACCACCATTTGTCATGATAATCAATAACTCCAAAACCTTTTAGAAAAAAGGCAAAACTGCATTTTTGATTTAAGCCATTACACAGTTTTCAGTAGCAGCGCCAGTGAGCCAGTGAGCATCTGTGAATTCACAATTAACGGCGTTCACGTCCTACAAGTAGACGAGGGTCTTTAGTTAAAGTAAGAAATGGTATACTTTGTTATTTGCAAATTCATAAACTATATAATAACTCTACCAAATTAATACCCGTGATAATGATTTCATTTGTAGCATTCTTTAAATGATAATTTGTGCCGCAAATCCAAACAACCAATGTCCCAAATTAGCAACATGCGCCATTTTCCGGTCGTTACGACCACAATCTATGGTTTTAAATATATTTCCGAAAGTCCCTGAGCACACCACAAAATAAAAACCGATCAAATGCATCTTAAGATGACTGTACTGTATGTACATATTTACTGTTGCATGATCTAAACTCATCTTCATAAATCGCCCATACTATCTATGAATTTTCAATCAGTCACTCAAGGAGTTGGCTTCAAAGATCTAGAGAATATCTCAAGTCAAAATATCCCAAAGTTGCAAATGCTTTGGCATGTAGAAGGTAAGGATATGTCAAGTTGCAACGTACATAAGTCGTACACTGTTCTAAAGAAAGCAGTAGTATGCTTCTCTCACACTTTGAGCTGCTCTTTTTCGTCTTTTTTACTTATAATCCCTTTCCTCATAAATATGCCATTAATATAGAGAATGTTCATAAGAAAGAATATAATAATCCTTACGTGAATATCCATATCCTTGTATGGATAGCAAGATGCAGAATGGAAGAAATAATTTTGAAATCATCATGACTGCGCCTGGTACCATTGAGAGTGCAATATCTGCAGAAGTTGAAGCAATGTCGACCGTTAAACCAGCGCCTGATACTAGTTATGACACTTGTTACCAGTATACGGAAGGAGCGAAATACTAATAACACCAGGTATTCATATGCAAATGTAGGACATTGGTATCGCACATTCTGGTTCAACATTAAATACATTGACTCGATTCACGCGAATGCATTTTTATACAAGATCGTCTAGAATCTAGACCTTTAATGTCTATATCCACAATTCTGATTGATGTTAAGGTGACCCGAAACGATTGAAACAGGTCCAATTGAAGTAAGACATAAATATATATTATGTCTGGGCCATTGGTAAGAGTGTTCTGTTTATATATAAAAATTGACACTGAAACATGGATGGCAAACTTTGTGAATTAGCATCATTGAAAACAGATGAAAGCAGATTTTCTTGCAGATTTTCATTTTTGATCATAAATCATAAATGAAGCAGATTTTCTTGCAGATTTAATTTTCTGATCATAAATCATAAATATATTCTAAGTTACAGATACAATTCCTAATTACTACAAAATCATGGTTTGAAAATAGATTGTACCGTCTATTTTTCACTCTAAAACCATGGTTTTGAGGTTATTAGGAATCGTATCGCTCTGTAACTTGAAATATATTCATGATTTATGATCAGAAAATTATAGGTATATTATGTGATCTTTCCAGGGAACGCCCTCCTCAACATCGAAAAAAAATTGAAAGCAGATTTTCTTGCAGATTTACATTTCAGATCATAAATCGCACATACATTTCAAGTTACAGGGCGATACGATTCTTAATTAATCAAAAATCATGGTTTTAGAGTGAAAATAAACAACTGTTGGGTTAACACGACAGTTTATATTTTCACTCTAAAGTTATCTAAAACCATGATTTTGAGGTAATTAGGAATCGTATCGCTCTCTAACTTGGAATATATGTACGATTTATGATCAGAAATGTAAATCTGCAAGAAAATCAACTTTCTAAAAGAAATCATGAATAGAGGGCGCTTTCTTGAAAAGATCACATAATATGCCTTTAAACTTGCAAGAAAATTTGCTTCCAATTTTTTTTCGGGGATTGAGGGCGTCCCCTGGAAAAAATCACATAATATACCAACAGTTGATTTTATTTGTGTGAGGAATTCAAAAGAGGACAAAGAAAATTACTTGTATATATATCATTTAAATTGAGCTTTTTGCCAAACATGGTCAATTATGTTATATCCGCTCCGCTTGCATTCAAAACAGAATCAACCCCTCTAGCGCTGTTTGTGTTTTAATCACTCTTTTTGTTTAAATTGACTTTTCTTTCTTTGTTTTAAAGTGTTCTTATTGTTACCGATGGTGGCGCTGTCAATTATCGTATCAGACGATGGCGGTCATAGGATTTCAGTAGTGGTAACAACAACATTTTTTTAAACAATTTATCTCCAATTTTATGTTCGAGAAGAAAAAGAAAAAGATTTGTAAAGTGTATTAAATAAAAATTTAAATATTTTTAAACGGTTTAAAACAATGTATTTTGTGACTGAATTTAAAAGAAAAATCAGCATTGGGTGGACTCGAACCCACAAATATTTGGGCGAGTACGTGATGGATTAGACCAGTCGGCCAGCAAGGCAATAGTACCGATACTTTATAGGCATATATACCTATAAAATATTTTTAAATGTCGGTAAATGTACGTGGCCTGTATTTTAAATATTACCGATCTAAAATGTCAACAAATAATGCTTAGGTAGCGTTCATATATACTTTGGTGTGGGGAGGGGGGAGGCAATTCAGGGGGATCCAAAAAACAATAAGCCTAAAAAAATGGGGGGGGGGGGTCAAAAATAAAGTAGCCGATAAGGGGGATCAACAACAAAAATACTTATGTAAAAAAAGCCACACAACAAATTGCGCGCTACGTGCGAGTGTGCCCCAAACTTGAATTAGGTTTCTGGAATTAGTTCAAAGCCAAAATGTATCCCAATCATGTATGATGACAAAACTAGTGTAAAGAAACAATTTTTTGCACCATTACATTTATAAAAATATAGGCATACATGGTGTATCAAAAAAAGGACTCTCATTCAGCGTGGATTTAATCCTGATTAAAACCACTGAACCATGACCAATTTGATTTCATTGTAAAGTACAACTATTAAAGTTGAAATCCTGAAAAGATGAGATAAATCCATTATCAACTAAGGAAAGTGTGACCAACTAGGCAAGTCAACTCATTTTGTAGTATGTGCAATGGTAATTCACACAGTAAAAGTAGATTAACATGTCAGTGGAATATTACATATTTAAATAGGCGAAAGGGAAATGATTCATATGCTAAAGTATTCTTATATCATACTTATGTATCACTATATACTTATGGCAGACATTGAAGTTGACTTACAGATGAATAGTTGACTGCTTTCGTGGATAGACAACTATTTATCTGATAGATCCATCAACATCGTCATGTCAGGTCAGGCATCCAACACTGCTCCAATAAATGCTTCTGTTCCAAAAGGATCTATCCTTGGCCCACTACTGTTCTCTGTTTTTTATTGATGACCTTGTAGATGTTTGTGACAACGAGCTATATCTATATGCCGACGACTCAGCACTCTTTGCACCCATTAAGTCATCAACCGATCCCAACACAGTAGCTGCTAGTCTCAACAGAGATCTAAGCAACATAAAAGTATAGGCTGACGAATGGAAAGTGACCTTTGAGCCTACCAAATGCAAGACCATGGTAATCTTCAGGAAAAGATCCCAATCTGAACTTGATATCTACTTTGGAGAGTGCAAACTACCATCTACAAAAGAACTGGATATCTTGGGCGTCACCATTGACAGCAAGCTTACCTGGTCAAAGCACATCTCAGGCATTGCAACTAAAGCTGGTCAAAAGCTTGGCGCTCTACGCAAAGTTGCAAATAAACTGGAGGCTAAAGGTAGATCTACTGTCTACAAGTCGCAAGTCCGCAGCATTATAGAGTATGCTTCACTAAGCTGGGCGAATGCTTCACCCACCATCCTAAGCCAGCTTGACAACATCCAAAAGAAGGCACTTAGAATCATTGGCGTTAAGGAAGCTACTGCTCGTTCACAGCTCAAAATTGACAGCCTGCTTCACAGGCGACAGGTAGCAGCGGCTACGGTCTTGTACAGGATGCATACTACCAACTGCCCACAAGATATGGCAGGGTTACTTCCCGCACCATATGTCCAACGCCGTGCTACCCGTTCGAGCGTATCAATGCCAGTCCATACTCTTTCTCTGCCGACAGCCAGAACTCGCTGCTTAGACAGAAGCTTCATTCACACTGCTGTTCCCTTATGGAATAGTCTTCCAGATGATATTGTTGGTAACATTTCAGCAGCTGGAATCCAGGCTTTCAAGTGCCGTGTGCACGGTCATCTTCTCTCAAACTCTTAACTTGTCATAGCCTTCACACTCTTTCATGTCACCCTTCATTCAAGTCCTTTCAACATTCGACTGATACATATAATAGCATGGTGGTCATGGGTTAAGTGTAGGTTAATGCTTGGTTGGGGAGATGGTGGTCCTGTAAATCATGTAGCCAGCTGGGCTGGTGATACGGTCACGCCCCAACAGGTGACAACAGGCAGCTCCTGGTAGATTTAGTTCCCAAGCTTGTTGTGTAGGTTCTCTTGATGCCCATCAGACCTCCAGATATTTATGTTGTTCTCTATGTTTGGGTTTTTATCTTATTATTATGTCACTTTCATTGGCATTTTTAACCTCTGCCCATTTGTGTGTCTTGTTTTATGCATATTTTCTGAGTTGCAGTGAACCAATTGATTGACCTTTCAGAGCTCTCTTTCGAGAGTTAACAGTTTGATTTTTAATCACTCTGGTCATTAACCTTGTTAATGTCTGTTGGGCTATTGTTCACATTTGCGCTTTATATACAAACAAAAAAAAGCTATCATACTTCCAAATGAAAGCCTACGTTTCTTAGCTACATACCCACATAGTTTCATCACTCTAGAACTTTTAGTAAGTTCAGGAGTAAGGAAAATAACCAACCGGGCGGACGTACCCCACACTACTCACGCCGGTGCAGGTTCGCCCTCATGATGCAGAAACTATCAGTTATTCCATGTAAAGATTGATTAAAAGTCAACTAGACACAACTATGACAAATTAGGCCATGTGACCCCAACATATGAAATGGACACATCATGTGTCCATTTATTATGTTGGGGCGAGTCCGCCCCCTTTTTAGCGTGTAATTGGGCATAGGCGGACTCGCCCCGGCGAAATTGGGCGAACTCGCCACAGGGCTCAATTTTTTTTGTAAATCTCATGGTATACCTACTAAACACAGAATGGGAGGTTTTTAACTGCATAATATGTTAGTCAAAGCCCTTACCTTTTGAATGACTATAAAAGTTAGTACCATCGCTGTGATGTCTCTAGATAAATGCAACTTTTTTTAATGACAAATAATAACCAAGTTACACAAGTCTGATTCCTTTTTGAACAGTCGCACGTGATGAGAAACACGTGGTGGGCGGACTAGCCCGCTCTCCCCTAACGCAATTCAATACGAATTGTCGAAAGTGTGATTCGTGGCCTTGGTGATACATTACTGACCTTGAACCCCCCCCCCCCAAAAAAAAAACAAATTTAAATTAAATAAAAATAAAAAAAAATAATAATAATAATAATAATAATAATAATAATACAAAATCAGAGGTCATCAATTTAAGGGCCCAACTTAAAAGGTTTAGGGAAGGGGTTGGAGGGGTGGGTTAAAATGCAACATCTATGAGTCAAAGTTATCCTTTCCCTGACGTCAAACTTTAAATGGATACGAATACGACGCAATTGAATACACGAACGACGCAATTGAATGCGCAAACGGCGCAATTGCATGTGCAAACGACGCAAGTAAAAGCGAAAACGATTAAATTGAATGCGCATTCGACGCCTTTTGACGCAACACAATGAAACAAGTCTATAAAGAAATAATTTTGTACACAGACATGCTTGATCAATCATCAGCTTGCACTAAGAGGACACACTTCTACTTTGTCTAAATGTTCGACTTGAGTTGCCTTCAATTTTCTATTAATCGTTGTGAGGTTGTTAGCCTGCCGATTTTCACCACAAAAACACGCCAAATTTAAGTTTAGCATCTCCTCTTTCATGTTGATTGTACTAATTTAGATGTCGACTTTTTTAGATTATGCCGACTCAAACAAATTATGTATCTTAAATCTTGAAATTAAGCTTTCACTATATTCCACAAAATGACTGTTATACAGGGTGAATCAAAAAACATTGTGCACGATTTGAAACGGCTATTTGACCTTGATGCGTGCATTGAACCATGGAATTCTTGTTGTTTGTATAAAGCGTTGTTAATATAGTTTATCCTCCCCAAAAATGAAAGTAATCGACTGAAAAATAAGCAAACTGTACCATGTTTTGTAAACTGTCCGCTTTTTTCGCCATTCCAATGGGATTTACACAGTTAAGACATGAATATTGCAGCAGCATGATGATATGGAGTGAGAGTCTACAAGAAAGGTATTGTTGTGTTTGTAATTTATTACAGGTTCCTGGTATATTAAATGAGCCAAAGGTGGTAAAACATTGTAGAAATAAATAATACTTCACAAACTAAAAATATTGCAATGTTCTGAAGACACTTTGTTTCTTGATAATTGCACTGAAAAGTCATTCACATTTGCCTTTAGGTTCACACGGTATGAGTTACGGTCTTCTGCTAAAGGTGTTTTTTTAAGGCATACAATAAAATGTTAGCTTCCTTGCAATTCAAAATAGAAATCATTTAGTTGTTTGCTGATATTAAGTTTTGTTAGTGAAGCCTTCCTTCGACATGGCCACCATTTTGCTGAAGACATGTGTGTGCCCCGTCCAACATGTTACGAACAGCTCGTCTAACCATTCCCCTGTTGCGGTGTAGCCTGTCACTTCGGCTCTGACACGTGCCTCCACTTCTTGAAGACTTCTTGCTTTCTTGGTCTGTAACAGGTGATGCTTGTATTCAGATTTGCCTTTTCATTTGACAACTCAGTATCAGACTATTAATTACTTATGCCAGAGTGAAAGAATGATTTTACAGGAACATTTTGACAATTAATGTGATAATAATGATCATTTTTAAAGCCAAACCAATTTTACTGTGTGTAAATCCCATTGGAATGGCGAAAAACGCGGTCAGTTTACAAAACTTGCCACAGTTTGCTTGTTTTTAAGTCGATTACTTTCATACTTTGGGAGGATAAACTAGATTAACGACGCTTTATACAAACAACAAAAATTCCATGGTTCAATGCACGCATCAAGGTCAAATAGCCGTTTCAAATCATGCACAATGTTTTTTGATTCACCCTGTATAGTATTGATCTACTCAAGTGTCTATTCACTACCAAATTTCCACCTATTGAAGAAGGGGTTTAAATAGCATGGTCATAAAATTGATTTGTGACCTTCTGCTCACTGTTATTAAATCTTTTAGCATAAATTTATCTTAATGTTTGTAATACTTCTGATGACTTTATTACGGTTTTACTTTTGCTCATAGATTATAGTATTTTTCTTTATTCTTATGAATACTGGTCACATACGAGGCTATAGATTCAGGATTATTGGCAGATCGGTTATTTATGGCCATGTGTTTTGAACTCGCCACCCTTACCGTTGCATTTACAGATATTTACATTTTACACCATCTGAGATTTGAATTAGCATATCGCAATAAATACATGTTCTACCCCATAAAAAGTATATATTTTCTGAACGGTAATCTTACAAGAAATCCAAATATGATATTGGAATTTAGATAGGACCTAATGGTAACATGTTGTGATTAAGAATGTTAAACAAATATCGATTTTTTTTTTCTTCTTCATATTTTGATTTAAGCTCAATAATATTTGTATACCTATCCCAATCATACGAGTAATTGTACTGTACATATTAGTTCCCCATGCAATTACCCATCAGAACATAATGGTTGTCAATGGTAACTTGTTGAAATATACTATATCGAGATGTAAATGAGCACAAACGTTTAAATTTCATATTTATTAGACTTTACAAGTATATTTGTTGGTGTATGCACCCTATCCTGATTTAAACGGCATTTTTGAATTCCCCTATTTGAGAGCTTTCCAAAATGTATAATTTTGCTATTATCGGTTGAATTTTTGTTGTTGTTATAGTCAAATATGTAAAACCGATGAATTAGGGAAAGTTCAATGTGTAGCGAATAGGGAAAAAGCCAAGGACAATGCAATCGATTCATGATTACAATTGTTACATAATAGTTGTCACGTTTGTTGTAGGCATGATTTGCCTGTAATGTTGTAGTCGAATCCTTAGACTGTAGTGTTATATGATTTCTATCCTGAACAGCACCCCCTCCAGACCAGATGCTAATGAAGCACAGGTATCCGTAGAAAGGTGTTCCAACGAATACTTAATACTGGATATATATCAGGTCTTATATCAAGCAAAATATTTGCAAAGATAATACGATATAGTTACGTACACGACCCGAGATATGTTGTTACTAACATATCGCTGAAGGTCTAGCTGATGAGGGGAATTGACACCCCGACTTTAG
The DNA here is from genome assembly GCA_035610835.1 of Ophiura sarsii. Lineage (NCBI taxonomy): Eukaryota > Metazoa > Echinodermata > Ophiuroidea > Amphilepidida > Ophiuridae > Ophiura > Ophiura sarsii. The sequence goes on from CM069446.1 coordinate 20,826,090, forward strand.
GCCTAAAAAAAAAAAAGGTTTGTTTGCCCAAACACGACCGACCCATAAAATCTCAAAACCCCATGCCTTTTTTTTTTTTTTTTTTTTTTTTTTTGAGATTTTTTTTTTTTTAAATAATGTTTTAAGTTGAAAAATATATGTATTAAATGATATTTTCATCTTAATTTGCCTAACTAATCAACTACACTGCCCTGTTATTTACTTATTCCCACATATCCACCCTTTAAAACACTAAGGAGATGCAAATCCAAGATCCTACCACTATCTGAAGGTTTGTACTACAGGCTGCCATACCAGCTGCCCTATTAAAAACAAAATACATGTATTAGCCCTAACCAGCCAGGCTATGTTCGTACGGTGTGGAAACTGGGGGAAGGGGACAAAGTATGATTTTAAACCAAATAATCGCTGTGAAACCCCTTGGAATTGACCCCCAGAACCTCTGATCACCGCGCCGCATCCCTAATCACTCGGCTAACCTGGTAATGCTCACCTGGGCAGTGATTTTGTACACACATATCAGCTTGGTTGATGACGTCATCGAATCATATGCTATAGAATGCGCGTGGACATTGTTTTTTGCTTTAGTGAATCGGAGTGTAGGAAGGTCAGGGTTTTAAAGAACATTCAAGTGTATTAACATCAACTTGTATAATCTTTTTCTTCTCTAAAAGTGTCCATAGCCAAAAAAAAAAAAAAAAAAAAAAAAAAAGGTAATCGACCTACCGACCCACTTTTTTCAACTCTTGTTTGGGCAAACAAACCTTTTTTTTTTTTAGGCCTTATAGTAGATTGACCTACACTGAGCATAACCCGACACAATTATCCAAAGTCGATATGCTGCCATATTCTCTATCTAGAATGGCTCCCCAAATGCATTAGACCTACATTCCAAATTCAACCGTGGAAAGGCTTCACAACCGAATACTGGTTCCACGCGGCATGTTTCGGTCTATGTAGATATGACTATGTAAATACAACTGTCATACATAACACGGGTTAATATACCAAGCGAAAGCACGTTAACCTCGCCTTAGATTTGAGTATAATAATACCGAATCACTAGGCATGGTCCCTGGCAACTGATGAGGGAGTTTGGCCGCTCCCGAAATATGTATATATTGCCGGCTACTTCTTTGCTTTTAAAGATGTTATCGTTTTGAAGAGCAGTCCAATTACAGTTTGTTCGATTTACTACCAGCTACTTCCCATTCTTACTATTAACAGATATCTAATCTGTAAGCTGTTCACCTTATATATTTTTATATCAATTGGATGATTTTGTCCATCTTCTAGAAGTGATAATAACACTTTTACCATCTCCAACTATTATTTCGATACGGAATAAACCAAACTTTCACAGATCACCCGAGAGCACATGCACATGGTACATACCGCTTATTCTATAATACGGAATAAACCACATTACACGCGATACAACCCCCTCCCCACCTCTCCTTGTAGTCCCTACTCAAACCCAGCATGACATACTTAATACTTCTATATATTTTAACTGACCCCGTCTACATGTCTATGACACGTTGATATCTTTCAACAACTGATTGTTGTGTTAGTAATATCTCTCAGTTTCTCATGAATTTTGTATATTAGATTTCAGGTTGCGCCTCATTCCCGTCACCCCACTTTTAAATTATCCACATTTTAAACATATCCCGTTTGTTCTATACGGAATAAACAAATATTTGTCAAGTTTCCCGCCCCCACCCCTCCCGCCCCCATTTGCTACGTCTCATCCCCGTCACCCCTCCTTTTTAAATATATCCCGTTTGTTCTATAATACGGAATAAACTAACATTTGTCTTGTTAATAATATATCTTCTCCCGCCCCCCCTCCCGTCCCCACAAGCTACGTCTCATACCCGTCACCCCTCTTTTTAAATATATCCCGTTTGTTCTATAATACGGAATAAACAGCCATTTGTCAAATTTACAATATATCTTTTCCCGCTCCCACCCCTCCCGCCCCCCCCCCCCCCATTCTGCGTCTCATCCCCGTCACCCCACTTTTTAAACATATCCCGTTTGTTCTATAATACGGAATAAGCAAATATTTGTCAAGTTGAAAATATATCTTCTCCCGCCCCACCCCTACCGCCCCACATGCTACGTCTCTTCCCCGTCACCCCTCTTTTTAAATATATCCCGTTTGTTCTATAATACGGAATAAACCAACATTTGTCATGTTTACAATATAGCTTTTCCCGCTCCCACCCCTCCCGCCCCCACACATTCTGCGTCTCATCCCCGTCACCCCACTTTTCAAACATATCCCGTTTGTTCTATAATACGGAATAAACACAAACATTTGTCAAGTTTAAAATATATCTTCTCCCACCCCCACCCCTCCCGCCCCCACGTGCTACGTCTCATCCCCGTCACCACTCTTTTTAAATATATCCCGTTTGTTCTATAATACGGAATAAACTAACATTTGTCTTGTTAAAATTATATATCTTCTCCCGCCCCCCCCCCTCCCGCCTTCCCCCTTCCCGCCCCACCCCACATGTTGCGTCTCATCCCTGTCACCCCACTTTTTAAATATATCCCGGTTGTTCTATAATACGGAATAAACCAACATTTGGATTGTTTACAATATATCTTCTCCCGCCCCACCCCCCCTCCCCACCCCACATGCTGCGTCTCATCCCCGTCACCCCACTTTTTAAATATATCCCGGTTGTTCTATAATACGGAATAAACCAACATTTGGATTGTTTACAATATATCTTCTCCCGCCCCACCCCACATGTTGCGTCTCATCCCCGTCACCCCACTTTTTAAATATATCCCGGTTGTTCTATAATACGGAATAAACCAACATTTGCATTGTTCACAATATATCTTCTCCCGCCTCCCTCCCGCCTCCCTCCCGCCTCCCCCCTCCCTCCCTCCCCACCCCACATGTTGCGTCTAAACCCCGTCACCCCACTTTTTTAAAAAATATATCCCGGTTGTTCTATAATACGGAATAAACCTACATTTGCCTTGTTTACAATATATCTTCTCCCGCCATCCCCCCTCCCGCCCCACCCCACATGTTGCGTCTCATCCCCGTCACCCCACTTTTTAAATATATCCCGGTTGTTCTATAATACGGAATAAACCAACATTTGCCTTGTTTACAATATATCTTCCCCCCCCCCCACCTCCCTCCCTCCCGCCCCCTCCCATATATACACATGTACTTTCTATCGTGTTGCTTGACCTCCATTTAATTAGACCTCTACTACAGCTGAACAATGTTGAGTAGAATGTACTTTCTATTACGACACGTTTATATCTTCCAACAACTAATGGTTGTGATAGATATTATTATCTCTTTATTAAGAGACCACGTGTTCCTGAATTTAGTTTTCAGGTTGCACCTTCCCCCCCCCCCCCCCCCCCCCCCCACACACACACCCCTTCCTTGTAAGTTGTAGTCCCTTACACAACCCCAGCATGACTTATACTCTATACTTTTATAACTGAACAATATTGATAGTTGTTACAGTGGCTCCCGTCTATGACACTTTGATATCTTTCAACAACTGATTGTTGTTTTAGTAATATCTCTTAGTATCTCATGAATTCTGGATATAAGATTTCAGGTTGCGTCTCATCCCCGTCACCCCACTTTTTAACGTTTGTTGAAACAGAATCTTATAGAATATAAAATATTCTATAAAATGAGAGCAAAATCATGTTTATACCATACAGGGATTAGGAGTTATTGTAAACTGAACGTAGAATTGGGAACATTTTCTTTATTCCCCATAGAGATTGTACACAGCGCCGCCGCCACCGCCACCACCCCTGACTTTCACAATATAATCAATTATATCTCAGCCAAACAGTTATAGAAATACCTGATTTATTCACACAATGTAGCTAGATAAATAGGCTTTCACATGACACCTCAACCATGATACTCTACCACATTTAGTTGTTGAGTTAATAGAGAGAGATGGATGATTTGTCACCAAAAATGCAACGCCACTACCCTTTGACGACTCACGACTATCGTCTCCAATTGTCGTACGCCCATGCATGAATTTAAACTACCCACTCAAATAGCGGGCTATTCAAACGTGTAGACATATAATTGATCATCATTTCGTCTTGAGAGTTGTAATGCAGTATAGATAGGAAATGTATGTTCCAGCACATTTCTGAAAAATCTCAAAATCTTAAAATCTCAAAAATCTCAAAAATCTCAAAAATTTCAAAAATCTAAAAATCTCAAAAATCTCAACAAAAATCTAAAAAATTTTAAAAATCTAAAAAATCTCAAAATCTCAAAAATTAAAAAAAAATTGATTTCAAAAAAATCTCAAAAATCTCAAAATCAAAAATTTCAAAAAATCTCAAAAATTTCAAAATCTCAAAAATTTCAAAAATCTCAAAAATTTTAAAAATCTGAAAAATCTCAAAATCTGAAAAATTTCAAAAATCTGAAATTTAAAAAAAAATCTCAAAAATCTCAAAATCACAAATTTCTGAGATTGGGATTTTTGAGATTTTTAAAAAATAACAAAAAATTGAGATTTTTGAGATTTTTGTTGAAAATTTGAGATTTTTAAATTTTTGAGATTTTGAGATTTTTTGAGATTTTTTTAAATTTTTGAGATTTTGAGATTTTTTGAAATTTTTGAGATTTTGAGATTTTTGAAATTTTTGAGATTTTGAGATTTTTGAGATTTGTTTTGAGATTTTTGAGATTTTTGAGATTTTTGAGATTTTTTAAATTTTTGAGATTTTGAGATTTTTTTAAATTTGAGATTTTTAAAAATTTTAAGATTTTGAGATTTTTGAGATTTTTTTTGAAATTTTTAAGATTTTTTAGATATTTGAAATTTTTGAGATTTTGAGATTTTGAGATTTTTTGAGATTTTGAGATTTTTCAGAAATGTGCTGGAACATACATTTCCTATCTACTAATGCTTTTGATATAAAATGGGGACTAAATTTAAAAGAAAATCAATTTGGACAACGACACGAGAGAACTTCTATCACTGTCACTATTCTGGATGTGAACTACCTTATATGGTGTGATTCAAGACACTGAGAAGCATACAAGATTTCAAATCACCGCCTCTCCCTCGATTGGAATATAACTTTTTGCCTATACGGAAATGTTCAAAGTCTGTGAATCTACCATACGTTGGCCCATATGTTTTACTTATACTGCTGAGATTCAAGTATACGTGCTCGACGCATTTTTGATACACGTCAACGTCAAGGTTCAAGAGATATCCATTACATTACCATTACCTTGACATCCATTACATTGACAATCCTATGTTGAATATGAATATACAGACTAATATAATTGTATACAGAACATATATTATTATCAATGAGTGGTGGCTTTGTTGGCTTCTTGTCTCAAGGTTGACGCTTTAATTATCCTGTTTTTATTGAGATTTCTAACTAAAAATTAAATGCGGCTAGAATTGCTTAAATGAAAGATTTGCGCGGCAAACAGGTAACGAACTTTTTTTTTATGCGTTTTTGCAACGTAATCAAATTTCTCCGTTGTTATGTCTTTGAATGTGACTTGTTTGATAAGAAAAGAATGTCAAAAGCTAAGCTTACTAATTTATCAAAGTCAAGGAGTAGCTTACAATAGGTCTACACCAAATTGCAACCACTAAAATGGTGTAGGATTATTGATCATAACTTTGACCAAAAATTGTAGCTATCAGTGATGATGCTACATTGATATTGTGTACTCAAAATAATAATTTACACAATACATAACGACTGCCTGTACAAATATTGACGAACGAAATGAGATACTTAAATTTGGACAGCATCAGTAGCGAAACTAGGGTCTTTCTTTTTTGGGGCGGGGCATAAGGGGGACAGGCCTGTAATTAGGGTGGGCATAACATACTTTTTTTTGTATGTGTACATAGAGTTTGTCATTTCATTTTTCTCTTTCTCTTGTTTCACCAATGGGCACAATATGCAACAGAGCATGTCTTAATTTTTACCCCTGTATCGGTCAATTACCCCTAGTGACCTCAAATGACATGTCACATTTAATCACTGAAGACCCATATGTGCATAGACCCAATGAATCTTTTGACCAATTGTGACGGTCATCAATCAGTCCTTGGCTATGAGACAAGTAGCAGTGTGATTGAAAGGAGTGAGAATTGACATTTGTCCTCTAGTGACCCTTTATTGACCTTTGACCTGGTTGTGATGACTGACTTTCTTTCTTGTCTTATCAAATTAAACAAGATGAACGAAGTCTACTTGAAATCGGAGCATGTAATAATTGTTACCCCTGTATAGGTCAATGACCCTAGTTACCCCATATGACATGTCACTTTTAATCGCTGAAGACCATATGTCATGAACCCAAGGAATCTTTAGACCAATTGTGACAATAATGATAATCATCAGTCTTTTCCTCTCGGACAAGTAGCATTTTTAGTGAAAGGAGTTGACAATATGACCCCTAGTGACCCTTTCTTGACCTTTCACCCGGATATTTTATTGACTTTTTCATGTTTATCATGCTGTATAATTTGCAACAAATTCATTTGGTTAAAATCGGATAAAGTCTTGAATTTGGACCCTGTGTTGTTCACGTATTGACCTTTTGACCTCTATATCAACTAGAGCGGTTCTCGGGCTTCGCGGTTCGCGGGTTTTGCGGTTATCGGGTTGCATGGTTTTTGGTTGAGCGGTTTCGGTACATGTTTAATTGGAAACACGTCGTTTCATCCCAAAACGGTTTCATCCCAATAATTTCGGCTACCGTTTCATCTCAATACCGGTTCATCCCGAAGCCGTTTCATCCCCGTTACGGTTTCATCCCGTTACGGTTTTATCCCAATTGAAATATTGATTTGTTGGTTCCGGGGAGAGGAACTCAAATGCGCAGCTATTGGGGAGTGGTTTCTTGGGCTCATCTCGGGGAGAATAGCAAGGCGGCACTTGCACGGGGCGTTTGTTCGGTTGTCCATGACGGAGTGAGCCTGGGGATAGCGACCCAGTGCACAGCCGTCGGCGCGCCGGGAATGTTAATGGTGTCATGCGCTGCCAAATGGATGCGACTTCGCGATGCATATAAATACAAGAATATTATATTCAAGGCCTATTACATTTCAAATGTTAACAACTTCAAACATACATTGGGCTGAAACACCAAGTAACAAAAAATGATTTACAAATGCCAAGCTAATAAATGAAACCCTTCGTGTAAGGTAATTTGGAACAAAATAATTGAATATTATTTTGCTATTCCTTCTTACAAACGATATAAATAAGAATTTAATTTCGCTGAAATTCATAAAACCTCCATCACTTGAATTTAAAATGCGGCTATAGGTCTATAGGATCATTTTATAGATACGGTTTGACATTAATACTAGCAGTAGCACATTCAAATTAGAGAAATTAAAATGAGGATAGTTATATTGACTTGTTGGTTCCGGGTAGAGGAACTCAAATGCGCAGCTATTGGGGGAGTGGTTTCTCGAGCTCATCTCGGGGTGAATAGCAAGGCGGCACTTGCACGGGGCGTTTGTTCGGTTGTCCATGGCGGTGTGAGCCTGGGGATAGCGACCCGTGCACAGCCGTCGGCGCGCCGGGAATGTTAATGGTGTCATGCGCTGCCAAATGGATGCGACTTCGCGATGCATATAAATACAAGAATATTATATTCAAGGCCTATTACATTTCAAATGTTAACAACTTCAAACATACATTGGGCTGAAACACCAAGTAACAAAAAATGATTTACAAATGCCAAGCTAATAAATGAAACCCTTCGTGTAAGGTAATTTGGAACAAAATAATTGAATATTATTTTGCTATTCCTTCTTACAAACGATATAAATAAGAATTTAATTTCGCTGAAATTCATAAAACCTCCATCACTTGAATTTAAAATGCGGCTATAGGTCTATAGGATCATTTTATAGATACGGTTTGACATTAATACTAGCAGTAGCACATTCAAATTAGAGAAATTAAAATGAGGATAGTTATATTGACTTGTTGGTTCCGGGGAGAGGAACTCAAATGCGCAGCTATTGGGGGAGTGGTTTCTCGAGCTCATCTCGGGGTGAATAGCAAGGCGGCACTTGCACGGGGCGTTTGTTCGGTTGTCCATGGCGGTGTGAGCCTGGGGATAGCGACCCGTGCACAGCCGTCGGCGCGATGGGAATGTTAATGGTGTCATGCGCTGCCAAATGGATGCGACTTCGCGATGCATATAAATACAAGAATATTATATTCAAGGCCTATTCATTTACATTTCAAATGTTAACAACTTCAAACATACATTGGGCTGAAACACCAAGTAACAAAAAATGATTTACAAATGCCAAGCTAATAAATGAAACCCTTCGTGTAAGGTAATTTGGAACAAAATAATTGAATATTATTTTGCTATTCCTTCTTACAAACGATATAAATAAGAATTTAATTTCGCTGAAATTCATAAAACCTCCATCACTTGAATTTAAAATGCGGCTATAGGTCTATAGGATCATTTTATAGATACGGGTTGACATTAATACTAGCAGTAGCACATTCAAATTAGAGAAATTAAAATGAGGATAGTTATATTGACTTGTTGGTTCCGGGGAGAGGAACTCAAATGCGCAGCTATTGGGGGAGTGGTTTCTTGGGCTCATCTCGGGGTGAATAGCAAGGCGGCACTTGCACGGGGCGTTTGTTGGGTTGTCCATGGCGGTGTGAGCCTGGGGATAGCGACCCGTGCACAGCCGTCGGCGCGCCGGGAATGTTAATGGTGTCATGCGCTGCCAAATGGATGGGCTGCCGTAAATAAATTTTACACTTTGGTATTGCACTAAACATAAGAATATAGAAAGTTATCAACGAAATGTGCCCATTAGAAGAACACGAGAGGAGGATCACAGGGGATATCACTGAGTGAGCAAGATAATTAGTTGGTGCTCGATGACCATTGTTTGTCGTTATAGAAAATAGAAAATAGAATAAGACGTAACATGTTAATTGCACGCCGACACCCGGGACCGTTAGGTTTTTAAGTTCTAAACCAGGTTTACCTTTTTAATTACGTAGTCCAAAATATATTTAATATGTAGCCAACTTCACCTCCACGTATGCCTTTGCTGTGGTAACTATTTTACAATATTTGCTACACATTGAATAATGTTTCAAAATTAGTTGTAACGGCGTAAAACTCGTAGTAATATTGCTTCTAAACCTACACGCATATTCTATAAAATAACCATCTCAATCTATACTTTCCAACTGATTTGACAATCTATACTTTCCAACAGATTTGAATTTTTAGGTATTTTAATCTCAGTTTATGTACTTTAGCTATCAACTGTTTTTAAATTTTTAAAATCAACTTGATTATATGAAGACGGCTTCATTTTAGTCATTGTTTTAAAGAATATTCCGTTTTAAAAAGTATAATTTGAGTTATTAGATTGAAATATCGTTTATTTTACGGAATGTGTGGTATGCCAATTCAATATTAGAGACAATAAGGTGATAATAATAAGTATTGAATCAGATAGTAAAAGATTATCTCTCTATAAAAAAAAAAATCGAATTTGTCGGTTTCTTATACCGAACAGATTAACTTTAAGCTGCGCGCGTCAAAAACAGTCGGTGGGATTTAATGAAGTGATTGAGATCAAACGCGACCATGCCCAAATTGTATGGTAACTTTCCCCGTGAAACCCCAGCTTTCCTCGTTGGGCGTTTCTTCATCTCGTTATCCAGTCACGTATAAATACTAACTGAATAAACAAAAAAGATCTTAACAAGTAATATGAGAGATAAATACATTTAAAAGCTGAGACTAAAATACCGCATAGGCCTATTCCGTAAAATCTGGAATTTATTAGTATTTTAGTTCCAGATTTCAATCTTTTATACTTTCCAATTACACCACTGGTAGCGTACATGATAATATGGAATTTCCATAATATGACATGTTACAATTAAAAAAGGACGCAACTGATTTTAATTTTTAGGTATTTTAATCTCAGTTTAAATTGTACTTAGCTCGTGTTGTCAACTTAAGACTGAGACGAAGGCACCCCAATCGAGCGCACTTTAAATAAACTAATTGTTATGGTATCACATTGATATCACCATTGGATTCCTTATCAAATTTCCTTTCTATAAATGTATACTTGTATGTATGCATCTAATATTCTCGAACTTAGAAACAAAAGTTGATCATCAAAATAAAAGGGTTGACACTTCTCGTTCAGGGTGTATTGCCCTAGTCGATCCCCGCTATGTCCGCTGAGCCGTTACGTGAGCGATTCCGCGTAAAGTAGTAAAGACGGCGTGCGTAAGTTCACGGTGTATTGCCCTGTAATCGATCCCCGCTACGCTTGCTTAGCCGTCCGTGAGCGATTCCCCGGGCCCCGTGATCGTAGTAAAGAAGTAGATACGGAGAGGCGGCGGTGTGCATAAGTTCACGGTGTAATTGCCCTGTAATCGATTGCCGCTATGCTCGCTGAGCCGTTCCGTGAGCGATTCACCGGCGCGGCCCCATTTCTCATTTTTTCAATTATGGATTTTAAACTCGAGATATGCATCCATTTCTAGCTAAATGTATGCAAAAAAACACCCTTAAATTTACACTTTTCCGGTGTTTAAGCATTATTTCCAAAACTAAGCCTTGTGTAAAAAGAAAAAATGCGATCCTTGACAACATTTTCTTGTTTACAAAAATCTGTATTAGAAAAAAGTACCGTGGCCAAATTTTGTTTTTTATTTATGTTGTCTAAAAAATGAGGATCACAAAATAGCTTTTTGGTTAGTTTCTCAAAATGCAGTTTATTTGGTATCACATTGATATCACCATTGGATTCCTTATCAAATTTCCTTTCTATAAATGTATACTTGTATGTACTTATATCTAATATTCTCGAACTTAGAAACAAAAGTTGATCATCAAAATAAAAGGGTTGACACTTCCCGTTCAGGGTGTATTGCCCTAGTCGATCCCCGCTATGTCCGCTGAGCCGTTACGTGAGCGATTCCGCGTAAAGTAGTAAAGACGGCGTGCGTAAGTTCACGGTGTATTGCCCTGTAATTGACCCCCGCTACGCTTGCTTAGCCGTCCGTGAGCGATTCCCCGGGCCCCGTGATCGTAGTAAAGAATTCCGTAAAGAAGTAGATACGGAAAGGCGGCGGCGTGCATAAGTTCACGGTGTAATTGCCCTGTAATCGATTGCCGCTATGCTCGCTGAGCCGTTCCGTGAGCGATTCACCGGCGCGGCCCCATATTTTAGTAAAGTAGTAGATACGGAGACGTGCATATAGTTCAGGGTGTATTGCTCTGTGATCGATCCCCGCGTTACCCGCTGTGATGTGTGCTATATATCGAGCGAATCAATGGACTATCAATGGTTTGTACTGGTATGAATATTACACGGGGATGAAACGACCATGGGATGAAGTGGTTTTGGGTCGAAACGACCATGGGATGAAATGGTAAAGGGTCGAAACCGTTCTGGGATGAAACGCGGTGGGATGAAACGACCTGAATTCGTTTAATTTGTGGTTGGTACTTTAGGATCCCAGCGGAACCAGATTCGATGACTGTCACACTCACATTGTTAGCGATGTGTTGTTATAATGGATAGTTTGATTCTCGAAATGTCTCTAAACATTTGATTTGAAAATTATCCATCATTTCATTCATCAAAATAATAAACAAAAATAATCAAAATAAGCTTTTCGGCTAAATCACGATTATTTAATGTAAACTTATATTGGAGATAAAATTTGAAATGCGAACATCATTTGTTACGTCAAATGTGTTGCGGTTTGATCAGTTCATTATACATATACTTTACACGTAGCTCAAAAAGTGAAATCATATCCAAAAAATCAAATCAGGACACATTTTATGGTGTTTGTCATTTTTTAGGCTAAATTGCCGGAATTTTTTTCTCCATCAAATATGTTTCAGTATGACCGGCTAGCTACACAGACTTTATACGTAGCTCTAAATGTGAAATCATATCCAAACAATCAAATTGGGACACATTTTATGGTGTCCGTCATTTTTTAGGCTAAATTGCCGGATTTTTTTTCTTCATCAAATGTGTTGCAGTATAACCGGCTAGCTACACAGACTTTAAACGTAGCTCAAAATGTGAAATCATATCCAAAAAATCAAATTGGGACACATTTCAAGGTGTCCGCCATTTTTTAGGCTAAATTGCCGGAATGTTTTTTTCTCCGTCAAATGTGTTGCGGTTTGACCCGTTAGCTACACAGACTTTATACGCAGCTCAAAATGTGAAATCATGTCCAAAAAATCAAATCAGGACACATTTTATGGTGTCTGTCATTTTTTAGGCTAAATTGTCAGATTTTTTTTTCTCCGTCAAATGTGTTGCAGTATGACCGGCTAGCTACACAGACTTATACGTAGCTCTAAATGTGAAATCATATCCAAACAATCAAATCGGGACACATATTATGGTGTCCGTCATTTTTTAGGCTAAATTGCCGGATTTGTTTTCTTCATCAAATGTGTTGCAGTATAACCGGCTAGCTACATAGACTTTAAACGTAGCTCAAAATGTGAAATCATATCCAAAAAATCAAATCGGGACACATTTCATGGTGTCCGCCATTTTTTAGGCTAAATTGCCGGAATGTTTTTTTCTCCGTCAAATGCGTTGCGGTTTGACCCGTTAGCTACACAGACTTGATACGCAGCTCAAAATGTGAAATCATGTCCAAAAAATCAAATCAGGACACATTTTATGGTATCCGTCATTTTTTAGGCTAAATTGTCCGATTTTTTTTCTCTCCGTCAAATGTGTTGCAGTATGACCGGCTAGCTACACAGACTTTAAACGTAGCTCAAAATGTGAAATCATATCCAAAAAATCAAATTGGGACACATTTCAAGGTGTCCGCCATTTTTTAGGCTAAATTGCCGGAATGTTTTTTTCTCCGTCAAATGTGTTGCGGTTTGACCCGTTAGCTACACAGACTTGATACGCAGCTCAAAATGTGAAATCATGTCCAAAAAATCAAATCAGGACACATTTTATGGTGTCTGTCATTTTTTAGGCTAAATTGTCGGATTTTTTTTTCTCCGTCAAATGTGTTGCAGTATGACCGGCTAGCTACACAGACTTTATACGTAGCTCTAAATGTGAAATCATATCCAAACAATCAAATCGGGACACATTTTATGGTGTCCGTCATTTTTTAGGCTAAATTGCCGGATTTTTTTTCTTCATCAAATGTGTTGCAGTATAACCGGCTAGCTACACAGACTTTAAACGTAGCTCAAAATGTGAAATCATATCCAAAAAATCAAATCGGGACACATTTCATGGTGTCCGCCATTTTTAGGCTAAATTGCCGGAATGTTTTTTTCTCCGTCAAATGCGTTGCGGTTTGACCCGTTAGCTACACAGACTTGATACGCAGCTCAAAATGTGAAATCATAGGCTAAATTGCCGGATTACCTTGTGCAACCTGGTACACCTTGCTGCAATCACATTTTGGTGATCGCATTTTCGTAAAGGGAATAGCTACAGTACACAGACTTTATAAGTAGCTCAAAATGTGAAATCATCCAAAAAATCACATCGGGACACATTTTATCATGGTATCCATCATTTTTTAGACTAAGTCGATATCCCGGGGCCCATTTTGGGACCCCTCTAAACATTTGATTCTGGAATTATCCATCATTTCATTCATCAAATAAGCTTATTTAAAAAAAATTGTCGGCTAAATCACGATTATTTAATGCACATTTAATGTGGAGATTCATTTGAAATTGATTTATTTTGTATTTAATCTGTGCATTATTTGTACTCTTTCGCTAAAATGTGATTCTTCGCCGGGTATTTTCATTTTCATAACTGATGTAAGCTCTAGTTTCGATAGATTGGTACCAAATCTATAATTTGGGTATCGGGTAAAGGCACAATGTTGGAAGGGAATCATTTTTATGTCCCACTTGGTCCCACCATGGACTCACTCACCTTTTTGGAGATTCAAACTTGTCCTTAAATGTTCTCTTTCGAATTCATGACATTGCTATGAAACTAAGAGCTAGCAAAAGTGTTCAGAAAAGTCGCATTGGATCTTTTTATTTATGACTAGCAAGTAAACAACTGTGGTATTAATACAAAATCCTGAGAGTGGTATACGTACTAGTCTCAGACAAAATCTTCGTCGGCCATCTTAAAAAACAATAATCACATTGGTAATTTTGTTTTTCTGTGTAAGGCTACCGGATTGAATTTCATCCGAATAATAGATGCATATGGGTCAAGAAACAGGTGAGCACTCATTTTTAAGTTAAACCTGTCCGATATGTCCGTGAAAAACCGAATTTAGACATTAATTATTATGTTAAAATTAGTCACATGATAGCCTTGTCTTTTTGGTATGGTTCCCCCTTATTCATTTGCCTGAAGAAGTACTGAAAAGGACTACGTGAGCTCATGGTATCAATGAACTCACGCCAGCCGATTTGCTTGAATTATAATTGACTATAACTATCCGCATTCATTAACGTAGGCAAATAACCTTATAAATAGCGTATAAATGACAACAAACACCAACATATTATGCCAGTGAGAAGAATGAGAGGAAAACGATTGATGAAATACAATAAATACAAACACAAACCACATTTTAATTCCATGTAATTCGGGGTCTACTTCTTTATGCGTAGAAACTATCGTAGGGGCGCATCACTGTACATCCTAACACAACACATAGTGAAATCGCACGCAAAAGAGTCTGGCCTTATTATTATGCTCCCGGAACACTGTACGCAATATCGAACGCGATAATAATATAGAACTTGGAGCATAAAATATGGCCTAAATTTTTTTCCCGCCATGGCTTAGCGTGATACCTAAATGTGGAACAGAGAACGTGCCTTGGTTACGGCACAAAAACATCTTAGTAACGCCTAATTCTGGACCTCAAAAATATGCTCATGCAGTAGGTATGAATATAATACACAACATATCAAATTTTCGACCAACCTACACCCTTACTTTTTAAGATTTAGGTACAACAAAACAAAATATTTATTGGAAATGAAGAGGTGGCTTTTCGATAAAATGTTGGTCAAAAGTATACACCAGATCGCACCAAATTGAAATTGTTTCTACTTCTCAGGGGGAACATCTCCTCAGACACCCCCTGACCGCATTGGATAGTCCACTCCCCAGAAAATTCAAGCTTTTTTATTTTTCAGCCCCCCGGTAAACTCAGTCTAGGCTCCGCCCTGCATGCCAGTTGTGTGTAAAACTCGGCGGCTGGGGCTTCAACTCCCATGGGTGCTGTTTTGAGTACGGAGATATCTTAAAATGACCAAAAAAGTGAGTATAAATACGTTTTTCTGGTTGTTAACCCCTGGATATCATCACGAGTCATCTAACGTACAAATTCCACCTTATTATGATTGAAATTATTTTGCAAGGATGAGTAGTATCCAATATGACTAAATATATTTGGTGAAATTAGATATTGTTTCAGGTCATTCGCTATCCTATAATCATCCAAAGCAAAGTCTAAAGCTTCACGTGTGAGCCCTCGTAGATATTTCACGATCCCTGGTATTTCCCTTGGTCTATATAACACAGCGACTGTACAGCAGGAGGTACCAGGGTCCAAGGCATATGTATACGGTGAAATGCTCCTCAATTCTAAATAGTACGGCCTGCCAATTATCCATAGTACTGCCAAGAAATAGATTAGACTTAAAAGAAATGTACAAAATGTGGGTCGAGATTCGTCAATGTTTGCGATAACGCAGCACCGATTTCGCAGTAGGCGAGTGGGGAAACATGTCGAGCAAATATGGCACGTAAGACAACTGGTTCCCGCAATAAGTAAAGCGAGAGCGATCCACTGACAGACAAAATACCAGTTCTTAAGGTAATCTGCGTGAGAGTATGGAAAACTGAGCTTCACCCAGGCCCATCTCTCGCTGTAAACGGGAGTTTTGTCTCCAAGTAGTATTCTAGTTTCTAATTTAGACTTGACAGTGTGTTCTAATACCTCATAGAAGTTATCAGCAGGATACGCATCGTCTTCTAATATTATCACATATTCTGCATTGTACTGCATGGCAGCTTCCAGGCAGAATACATAATCCTGTTTTTCATGCTTCTTCAGGGAATGTCTAGTTCTTGTTTCTGGCACAAAATCTTGCGACGTCATGCGGGACACGTTGGGAAAGTACTTGGCTAAACTCAACGCCTCTTCATATTTCACCGGGTGTGCATCTGTGTTGCAAATAAATGGAAAGACGGAATCCATTGCGTTGTTTTTTACTAGAATTCGATTCAATTGGGTCATAACCTGGGTGAGATACTCTAACTTGACTCGCCTTGATTTCCGTTCAACACTGACGACACCTATTGCATAGCGTAGATTCTCAGAGTTGGCATTGTGACGGTATCGGGCAAGAGTTTTGTTGGCATCAATTTGCGATAAATATGTGTGTGCTTCAAACCGTCTCTGATTGTTTAATCTTGTCACTGCATTGAAATCGTAATCTGCAGTTCCAAAGCAATTATACAGCTTTGAATAAGGCAGATTATTACAGATGAGTAAAAGGCATGGTACGGTGAACGTCCACACGGCAAGAATCTTGAAGAGAAAGCAAATTCTTTGTTGTGTCAAGCGAAAATTTAACCAGGGTGATGGGTAAACTGTACATAGGCGTACCATCCTACACATCATGACATGTCTATCATGCATCATGGTCTTCTAGTCACCTTCATAGCGTTGCATGAATATCTGAAATAAATACAAATAACATTTAAATTAAAGCAATATTACCGGAATCACGTGATCTTTTTTCAACTTTTTTCAACTTATGTTTTGCTCTATTATAATGAAGTTTGACTTCATCAGGAATACTTTCCTGGAATCATACATCTGATAAAATATGTGTAGTATGGTTTCTTCTGTTTCTTTACAAAAAGTGCACAAATCTGAGTCTTTCCGCCCCATTTTTTTCCAAAATAGAGTTTACGCCTAAAATTCTATGAGTCAGGCGAAATTGGAACCATCACAGAACTTAACAAAATCATAGAGGATATCTGCTTCCAATTTTTGCAATGTGCCAACATACTGTTAAACACGATAATTTTGCGGATACTTTTAATATTGTATTTCGCGAATTGATTTTTTTTATTTTTAAAGCGGGTATTTAATTTCGTGAATCCACATCCCTCGCGAAATTCTTGAAATTAAATCCCTCGCGAAATTAAAGGGACACTAAGAGATGTGTTGGAGGCAGCGCCCTCAATTATGATAAAAACTGAGATTAGTTTATTTTTATAATTGTATTACATGTATGAACTTACACCTATAAGGATTAAGAAAAATCAGCTCTCTTTGTACAAGAAAACGTCGATTCAAAAAATGCTGGTCCCGCGGGACCAGCATTTTTACGTCCGACAGTATCCCCGTGCAGTACGCGTGATACATAACGCGAACCATATTTGCATAGAGGGCGTTTTTCAATAAATAGCGATGATATTGTTTTAATCTAGTTTTGCTGTGTTTTTTGTTAGTAGAAACAACAATAATGGCGATTTTTAATGTTCATCTTGAATTCTGAAGTAAATGTTTAAACATTTAAACTTTTCAACACCACTTAATGTCCCTTTAAGTGGTTTTACAGTATTTTCATCATAAAGCATTGTATCCCTACATTGTATTCACTTGTGTACAGTTGGGATTGTAGCCGGAAATACTGTAAACAGCATTAACCAGTGTCAAACGATTGAAATCTACCAATTTACGAACGAGAAGACCACTCAGAAAATAATTGATTTTGAAGTCATTAGGAAACATATTGCTCTGTAATTTAGAGAATATTTTCGATTCAGGTATATACAGTTAAGCCCACACTTATTCATACCCTTTGAAAAATATGAGGTTTTTTGCATTTTTCTCATATCTATACCAGCTGGAGAGGTGGAACTTTTGCTTTACACAAAAGCCAAATAGTTTGCAAGTACGGGCTAATAGAATTGAACAAGAATTGTGTTTTTATACCTGTCCAAAATTATTCATACCCCATACCTAGTCTCAGGATTGAGGCCATTTTTTGTGATAGTACACATGTTTTTGACATTCCAAACGTTCATTATATTGTGTGATAGGCTTTTATATTGTTATGCAATTATTCCATGATGTGTGCATACAATTTGGATGCATTACAAATGTGTCCTATTGAATGTTGAGTGAGGGATATTATAGGAAAACACTCTAGCTCTTTGTCAGCATGGCGAAGATACCAAAGAACTCAGTGAGGACCTTTGTGTGTGCATATTGTGAATGCTCACAAATAGGGGAAAGGCTACAAAGATATTCCGAAGCAACTCCAAGTGCCAGATTCCACCATACAAAGCATAGGTAGGAAGAACAAGACGTTCAACTCAATTAAAAACCTTGAAGGACGCAATCGGAAGCCAATGGTGTCCCCATGTTTGACAGGAAAAGTATGATGAAAGCCCAACAACAATCCACAGATCACCGTCAGTGCTCTCCTGAACAACCTTGGTGAGTCTTGGACCAGCAGACATTGCACCCGAGAGTTCTCCATGGACTCCGACCAAGGAGACACTCCAGTAGACATTGCACACGAGAGTTCTCCATGGACTCCGACCAAGATAGACTCTACTCCTGAAAAGAGACAAAGAGAAACTCATCTAGCATTTGCAAGAGAAAACTTTTTGTCCTCGGTGTTGAGGTTGGCTAAGCTGCAAGACGAGTTTCTCTGTGTCTCTTTTTAGGAGGAGTTGAGTCTTTCTTGGTCGGCCTCCATAGAGACCTCTCATGTGCAATGTCTGCTGGAGTGTCTGCCATGATATATTGGTCCAATAATTGCCTAGGTTGTTCAGAAGAGCATTGATGGTGATCTGTGGATTGTTGTTGGCCTTTGGCAATACCTTTCTTGCCAAACAAGGGGGACACTGTTGGCTTCCGACTGCGTCCTTCAATATTTGTTACTGAGTTGAACATCTTGTTCTTCCTAATAATACTTTGTATGATGGAATCTGGCACTTGAAATAGCTCTTAGCCTTTCCCCTATTTGTGAGCATTCGCAATATGCACATAAAAAAGGTCTTCACTGAGTTATCTGGTCCTCACTGAGTTATTTGATCTTCTTCGCCATGCTGACAAAGAGCTAGAGTGTTGTCCTATAACACCCTTCACTGTACATTCAATGTAATGCATCCACATTGTATGCACACATCATGGATTTATTGCATAACAGTATAAAATCCCATACAGGGTGAGTCAAAAAGAAGTTGTACGAGAATGAATATTTGTTTAAAAGCCCATACAGGGTGAGTCAAAAAGAAGTTGTACGAGAATGAATATTTGTTTAAAAATATACCAAACAAATTTGACAAACCAATGAGCCACGTTTTCAAAGAGCAGCTTATTCCGCTTATATGACAAAAGGAAAAATTGAAATCGGTTAATTATATCAGGAGCTATGCCTGTTTTAATAAAAGAGACCCTTTTTATAGCTGTCCACGGAACGCTGTTCTTGAAATCTATCCACTCTAAGTGGGCAGCAAAATGTACACACAGTCATTCATATTCAAATGAGATTAAAGCCCGGGAGTTTCAAACACAGGTGGGAATGGTGTGCATGAAATAAAAAATCAGTGACAACAATAAGAAAATGATTAAACATTGAAGGCCCACTTAAAACAATTAAGACACCTTAGAGGACAAACATCAGCAATCATATACCTGCCCACTTAGAGTGGAAAGATTTCAAGAGAATTAAGCGTTCCGTGGACAGCTAAAAAAGGGGGTTCTTTTATTAAAACAGGCATATCTCCTGATATAATTAATCGATTTCAATGATTCCTTTTGTCATATGAGCGGAATAAGTTGCTTTTTTAATACGTGCCTCATTGGTTTGTCAAATTTGTTTGGTCTATTTTAAACAAATATTCATTCCCGTACAACTTTTTGACTAACCCTGTAGTCTATATGTGTATCATCACAAAAAATGGCATCAATTCTGAGACTTGGTATGGGTATGAATAATTTTGGACAGGCATAACAACACAATTCTTGTTAAATTCTGTTGCTATGCAAACAAATATTGAGCCCAAATATATTGATTTGTACTTGTAAACTAACTGTCTTTTGTGTAATATGAAAGTTCCACCACTCCAGCTGGTATAGATATGAGAAAAATGCAAAAAATCATATTTTTCAAAGGGTATGAATAATAGTGGGCTTAACCATGTTAACTGTAAATGTAATTTGGGAAATAAATTCCATTAAGAGGAACAGAATCTTAAAATAGAGGGCGTTCTATGAAAAAGATGGCATAATAATTAATATGCCTTTAATTGGCGTCCAACGTACCATCTGTAAACGTACCAACTAGCATCAGCTTGTATAGCAGAACGTGTAAAATCTAGTCTCAATGACATCATTCACGAGAATCCAAAAGGATTTATGTCGGGCCGGTATAATTTAGTGGAAAATATTCGATTAATCTGTGACCTGCTTAACTTTACAGAAGAAAACAAAATCCTAGGTATGTTCTTATTAATTGATTTCGAAAAGGCATTTGACTCGGTTTCTCATACTGTTTTGAAATAAGTTTTGAATTACTTCAATTTTGGTCCATCAATGCAAAGATGGATTGAGGTTTATTACAACAGGGCTACTGCTTCCATATTTGTGAATGGGTTTTTGTCTGAATCATTTTTTATTGAAAGAGGTTGCAGACAAGGTGATGGACTGAGTCCATATTTATTCTTACTCTGCACAGAAGTCCTCGGTAAAATGATTCGTAAAAATAAAAATATTAAAGGGGTTTAATAACGGATAGGGAATATCGTTATTCTCAATATGCTGATGATACCGTTCTCTTCATTGATGGTTCTGCCAAATCCATGAGATCAGCCTTTAACATGTTTAATACGCTAGATTTGTTCCAAGGAATATCTGGTCTTAAAGTTAACATTGATAAAACCCAAGCAGTTTGGATAGGCTCAGAAAAGGGGCGATTGATAAGAAAATCCGACATTTGAGATCGTGCGTGATTCTTCATAAAACGTTGTAAATCTTGCATAATACAAATAATGGTATCACGATTACAGTAGCTAACAACGGTAAATGTATTAGCATAGCTTATCGTTATTTAATCCGCTGGGAGGATTATTTATGGCTAAAATTAGACCCGATTGTTTTGTTTATGACACCAATGTACAGTCCTCAAAATAAGTAACTGACCAAGTAATAAATACTGCTAACTCCAAAACTATAGCTCCTAAAAGATTAAATTACAAAGTTGTAAAGAAATTTCTTCTCTTCAACTTGAGACACTTCACGAAGATCGGTTAATACTCTTTGGTTTTAAACAGGCAGGACATTATGACAGGTATGTGTATGAGCTGCTTTGATCAATTGAAGCATCCCCAATCCTCACCTCACTATCGACCTGTGTGTTGTCGCTACCAGTTAATCAATAATCTGCCTGTTGCTAGTCGCTGCGTGTAGACGAACAAAATGTTAAAATGAAAAACGGACTTTGTTTTGGTTTTGAGCACCTAACTGAGTTAATATTCATTCAATCTACATGTGTAATATCTCAAATCCATGACAAGGAATTTCCTTACAACTTTATAATCTAATATTTTTACGTAGGAGCTATATCTAAGTGTAGTCGGAGTTGAGAGCATATTAAAGACCACATGGAACCTTTTATCATGTCTTATTTACTACTCGAGAAGCCTATTATAATGTTTTGAATTAGACAATTGATACACACAGCTACATAATATGACCCAGGTATCAAAATATCCGGATAGAAAAGCAGTAGCTGGTTTCCGCTCTGGTTTTCAATAGTAAAGTGTTGCAAACTTTTGAGTATAATAGATATAGATATCAATTTAACAACAAAACACCACCTATATAACCAGCTGTACTTTTATTCCGTTTTGACCGGGCGTTTTGCCAAGTTGCTGGTTGAAGGATTGGGTCCTTGTAACACTACACAACACCACAACCATGTTCCGTCTTTAATAAAGTTTGTGAAAGGTAGTATATTTGCGGAATAAAATTGCATTTCCAGAACACACTAACTGCACAATTATGTCCACTATTGCGAGTTTAATAGCCAATGAAGATAGCTACAGTTGACCGGTTGTTGACAATGCTGATTAAACACTAAATATATCCGAACCGAAACTATCCGAGTCCGCGGGTAAATGTCACATTTTAATCGGGATAAACGAGATAATGCAAACACGTGAATACGGAAACAACAGTTTCAAATCATAATGCCCAGTAAACTATTATTCAATTCAATTCAATTCAACTATTAAAAAAGAAAATCTACCCCACCCCACGTGAATCTACCCCATGTGAAGGTATCATTTGAATCGTGAAAATATGCCAGGGATCAGTTTACAAGGTAACTTATACAAACAACAGCATTTGTATGGTTCAATACACACTATGTTCAAGGCTGTTTCACTCCGTACACGTGCACAATTCTCTTTGATTCACCCTGTATACGCTAGCCTTACCATAATATTAAAGGGCACAGCAGCTCGCGGTATCCCGCTGGCGAATTTATTAACCGTAACAAACATTTGGCCAAACATTGTGCATGTGCATGTGTATACTCTACGCTTTACTCCGTGAAGGTATCAAATGTTTGTTACGGTAAATAACATCGCATCCCGCTCTGCTATCCCGCTGGCGATTTTCTTTATCGTACATGATCCTAGACTCCTAGTGAAATCAGTTGATTTGTTCAAAAAATCATTTTATTCAGTGAATTTTGCTTTATTCCGTATAAAAACGGAATAAAGTGAATTTCACTATAAAAAATGCGTCCCGCTGTGTCACATTAGGATGTAAAATGGGAGCATTATTTCTTATTATGCAGTATTATAAAGTGGGAACCCACTTTTTTGTTCCATTGTATAGTGTAATTCAGCTAGGTAAAACATCCAGGGTTCAATAATCTAGGTCACCAGCTGGAGAACACCTGTATTTGTAACATTCCAATGTTTAGAAAACATCCTAGAAAGTCTATTGAGAGATTGCACCAAATGCATAAATTAAAATTCCAGCAAGCTGGGTTTTTTCCACAAGTCCCATGTGCTCTCTAGGCATTTTTGATTCCAGCACTGGGCGGACAACAAGTCATATTATTTTACTCTGCACTACCAAAGGGGTTTCGTCCCTTATTTTCTTCACAGGTTTCGCAAGGCGTGGGTTGAATTCTTGAGATATAGAAGCCCATATAAGCCGGGTGCCAGAATATTTATTCAATAGAATAAGAACAATTTGGCTAGACATATTGTGTGTGAAGTTATACTGATCCTGGAAACGGCATGTCTGTGGAAGTTTAAAAGCTTACCAAGATTTTGACGAGGGCAGCAAATTGCAGGCGTGAACCGCTTTGATCCACGACACTGCCGCTGTAATGACGATGTTGGTTAGTTGGCAAGAGAAGAAACTATTGTAAGTACAAGAATAATTTGTGTTTTAAATGTGTATTTTAAACTACCATTTTGTGCAAATTTTGGACAAGTTCACAAGAACATTTGGATGGTATTTTCACAACAACAAAAATGTATCTATTTGGAATTACTTTTGGAATTTTCATTGAGAGAAAATGTATAGTTGGAGATAAGCTTTGTTTATACAAATGTATGGACATTTCACCTAGGTTTTCTAATTGAAAAATATCAGTTGCATACAGACTAATTTCATAATCAAAAATGTTTTGATTTGATGTGTACCATAAGTTTGAAGATCAAAACTTCCATCAGTTTAAATTGATTCATCAACACTATGAATTTGAGTATTTTAAAGATTTTGAAACATTGAAAAGGTATCATTTTCAAACAAGACAGAGTCTATGTAAATGGTGGTTAATTTTGTACTAAGGTTCATGTTTGTACCACTATCAAAAGTAATGTAATTTTGTACACAAATGTTGGGTGATGAAAAACCTGCTTCCCTCAAGTTGTTATTGTAAGAAAAACAAACAAATACAAAAAGGGGATATATTTTGGAATCTGACACTTTATGAAGAAATTTCAATAGTCATGATATTAAGATTCAAAATTCTGTAATGTTTTGGGTCACTCATTTCTATTCAATGCAGTGTCACCTTTTTCTTTGGGTTTTGACGAGAGAGCGGATACAAGGACCGAAAAGACGAGTGCCATAATTCGCCACACTCGATGTCGGACGAACCATGACGAGAGACGCTGATGAAGCCAGGGATACAAAAATGA
Organism: Ophiura sarsii; assembly: GCA_035610835.1. Lineage (NCBI taxonomy): Eukaryota > Metazoa > Echinodermata > Ophiuroidea > Amphilepidida > Ophiuridae > Ophiura > Ophiura sarsii. Next base: position 20,850,392 of record CM069446.1, read on the forward strand.
AAGAGTCGCTTGTATAGACAGTATTAACATTTACCCTTTGTGTTAAAAACACAATTGCTTTGACTCTTATAAAATATTGTGGAAAGTAAGAAATCATCCACAGGTAGATGTAACACAATTGTTTGACAACCTCTCTGGTATGTACCAACCTTTTGTATAACAATCCAGGCACATCGAGATTCAAGGAAAATCAGCATAGAGAAAACTTTGTAATATTATTTTCTCTTTTCTACCATATTGTAAATGTGGAATATTATGTTATGTGTGATAACGACAAGAAAACTGCTCAGAATAAATTGATTTATATTATATTACACCTTTTTGAGATATTGTGAATCACTTGATTGGTAATAATTTATTGTATATCTGGATAGTACTAGGCTAACTAAGCTAAATTGTTAAACGCCACGTGCTCTTGACACGCTGTGAAGAATTGATTCCAAGCAATATTGAAATGGGATGGTCACGTGACTCGTCATAATCAAAATGACAGCAGTGGCGAAGGACGTGTCGACCGCTGCTTTTGACCTTGTTGATCTATCTCCATAAAGCATTTGCAAACCCGACTGCACATTCTTTGTATATATTTCCTATCGAGTATACAGACGACGCTGGCCACGCGTCTCGGACGACCCAATATGGCAACGGGAGTGTTGAAATATTGTTAACAGTCATCGCCCGGTTAACGATGAAAATAATTTAAAAAATAGCATTTACAATGGAGTTGGCTAACCAACTCCAACAGTTTTTGGATTGGAAAACAAATCTTCTAATTATGATGAATTTTTCAAAATGATAAGATTAACATTCGCGATTACGTGTTATTCCAATTGCAATGTTTTGCGTGGCCACCGTCGTCTGTGAGTATGTATACCCATTCCAAATACTGCCCTCATATCCACCATACTTCATGTAATCAACATGCATGATTGGCCGCTGTACCATTTTAGTATTAGGCCTTTGTATGTAATATCTTCCAATTGAGGGGGAGGCAGTGATCTTAAAGGTATATTATGTGATCTTTCCAGGGAGCGCCCTCAACATATAAAAAAAATAGAAAGCAGATTTTCTTGCAGATTTACATTTCTGATCATAAATCATGCATACATTCCAAGTTACAGGGCGATACGATTCTTAATTACTTCAAAATCATGGTTTTAGAATGAAAATAAACTGTCGGAATCCCGACAGTTTATATTTTTCACTCTAAATTCACTCTAAAACCATGATTTTGAGGTAATTAGGAATCGTATCGCTCTGTAACTTGGAATGTATGTATGATTTATGATCGGAAATGTAAATCTGCAAGAAAATCTACTTTAAAAAAAAAATCATGAATAGAGGGCGCTCTCTGGAAAAGATCACATAATATGCCTTTAACCTGATCATATGGTTCTCTGCTCTCTTTGTGTTGAATCACATCGTAGGTAGAATAGTGACAACGTTTTCTCTCGTGCCGTTGGCTAAATTGATTTTCTTTCTATAGCGTAATCCTCCCGTAGACCAGGCTAAAAAATGAGCTATATGTATCACTTGGAGGCGTTCTTTATCTCATGTGGTTTTTCTAGACCAGAATTTCATGAGGAATACGAATATCTTTAGTAAACAGCCCTTATCCTGAACGCACCCCCTAACATGCCTAACGTATGTTACACTTAAACTCAAATAATGTATGATCAGAGTATAGTTTTAACAATGGGATGTATGTGTTAGACCACTAGAACTTCATATACCGTATCTAGTATTTTTGCTGTGTTAACATACTTAAAATCAAAATGTCTGCCAAATTAATGGTCCAAATTCCATATAGCATAATATCAACCGAAATGTGTGATAAAAATATACTTTCAACGATGGGATGTATGCGTAAGACCCCTAGTCACTCATATCCAGTATTTTTGCTTTGATAACATAGTTAACAATCCAAAATGGCCCCCAAAATGGGTCCCAAAGTGGCTGCAAAAATTGTCAAATTCCATAAAATGGAATAATATGAACCTAAATGTATCATGAAAATATAGTTTTAATGTTGGGATGTATGTATTTAGACCACTAAGTAAGGGAGCAGTTCCATTTGTACGCGATAAAAATTGCGAGAATGTTCCGGGCCCCGATGAGTTTTTTATCGGGCCCCGATGAGTTTTTTATCAGGCCCCGATGAGATTTTTAGCGCGTACAGTTGCGAGTAGCAAAGGATTATTTATCGAGTAGCGTATTACCGCTTGTTTAAATATAACGAAAGATAAGTGGTCGGTATGTAAATAGAGCTTCGGGTTATTTATTCTAGATGTAAGGTACAAATTCAGCATTTCATGTTTTTAGAGATAATGTTATTGATGACATTTATATTTTGGGAGCATACCCCAGGGTATGGCAGAGGCCTCGTATCGGGCCCCGATGTCTATTTTATCGGGGCCTGATGTCTATTTTAGCGCGTATCAACTTGAAAAACATCGGGTCCAAAACATATCAGGCCCCGGTACAGTCGCGATAAATTTATCGCGTATAAATGGAACTGCTCCCTAACTCATATCTAGTATTTTTGTTTTGTTAACATACTTAAAAATCCAGAATGGCCCCCAAAATGACTGAACAAATTGTCGGAATTCCATAAAATGGGATAATATCAACCAAAATATATGATGATATATATGTTCATAGCTACAGTAGAGTCAGTCCTCCTTTATGGATGTGAGGCATGGACAGTCACCCCAAAGCTTGGTAAACAACTGGATGGATGCTACACTAGGATGCTAAGACCCACATTGACATACTAAAACGTGATACAGGACTGCAGGTGGAAGAAATCAAGACAGCTATGTTGGAAAGGAAGATCTGGAGAGGCATTGTGGTTCGGAAAAATCATCCGCCATAAGTCAAGTCAAGTCAAGTAAGTCAAGTAAGTCAAGTAAGTCAATAGTTTAGTTGGGATGTATGTATTAGACCACTAGTAACTCATATCCAGTATATTTGCATTGTGATAACATACTTTAAATCCAAGATGGCCACCAAAATGGCCGCTGTAAATGTAAAAAATAGTCTACATGAGTGTATGATAATCCAAAATAGATATTGTAAGAGTGTATATATTACATCACATTAACCAAATAGTATGTTCTAAACTGCTAAGCTATTGGTTTTAGATATAAGGTCCCGGCCTCTGTGACAATTTCATTGATTCAGTATCACTTTCCAAAATGGCTGCCAGAATGGATAAGTTGGTGTTAAATGACCTAAAACAATTGATTTGTATTGTAAATGACCATACTATGTAATACCAATACCCCCAAATATAATGGGACAGCATTCACTACATGTCTATGATAAAACTTAGGGGCTGTAGATCTAGTTTGAGTATTCTAAAATATCCAATACTAAGATGGCTGTAAAAGGTTAAAATAACCTGAAAACAGTATAAGTTTATTGTTAGTGTTACATTTAGATATGACCAAGTTATTATATCTACAGCTTTTAATCCATCCAGTAAACGTATTTCAAAAAATAAACTTATCATTTTTCAAATGGTCATATTTTGAAAATCTGTCCATCAAAATGAACCAAAATGACACACAGGATTATTTCAATACTCTACTCTAATGACATGTCAATATTCTAACGGTTACCTTACTGCCAGAACGGGAAAGTGCACTGGCATGGAAGCGCTTGCTGTATCACATGTCACAGCCTGGAAATATCGGCAACATAGAGCTTTTAAACTCTATGTTGCACGTGAATAAGGCCAACAAAATTTGTTATGTTGTCCTCGACCGCCCGCTCGTCATTTTAGGGCCGCTCCGATTTTTTTTTTTCAGATTTTTTTTTTTTTTAAATCGTTGTGTGTTTTTTTTTAAATCGTATTTTTGTAAAAAAAAGATTTTTTTTCTTTCTTTTTTCAGATTTTTTTTTTTCAGATTTTTTTCCCAGATTTGTTTCCCAGATTTTGTTTCCAGATTTTTTTCAGATTTTTTTTAAACAGTTTAAATGGCATTAATATTAAATTATGTGTTTATAACATATATGTGCGGCTCTTAGAGTGATTTTAACTTCTTGTTGGCTGAAGTTTGAGCTTCTGCTGGTAAAGAAAATTCTTTCTGAAAGCTGTCGAGGACAACATAACAATTTGTTTTTGTTGGCCTAAGCATGATAAGTCAAAACAAATTGAAATGAAGGTAATGTCAGTTACCCCAACACAGCAGAACATTGAACTCTTATAATGGTGCTCTAATTGTTCGTCGGACCTCAACATGATTGAACAACTGTGGGATGAGCTCGGGCGACGTGTTTCGGCAAGGGAGAACACCTTGAGCAGCTACAGGAAGAGTGGAACAGCTCCCAGACTGCATCAGAACTGGTAGACAGCATGCATAGCAGATGCACTGAATGCTCCCAATCACATGGAGGACACACACACACACACACACTATTGATGTCTGTCGTTTGGCGGGTAACTGATATTGACATTTCCTTCATTTCAATTTGTTTTGACTTCTTCACGTGCCTTAAACTCTTATGTTGCCGAAATGCGTAGGTTGTGACATGTGATACAGCAAGCGGTTCCAAGTCAGTGCATTTTCGGATTTTTTCAGTTCTGTCAGTAAGGTAACCGTTCGGATATTGACATATCATTGGGATAGAGTATTGAAGTAATCCTGTGTGTCACTTTGGTTTATTTTGATGGACAGATTTTTAAGATATGACCATGTGAAGAATCATAAGTTTCTTTTTGAGCCCAGTTTACTTACATACACCATATTCTGAGCATGTTTGCAATTTGACCACTGTAGTACTTTAAGGGTCTATAGGGCCTAGACCAAGCTGAGGGGGTCATTCTGACCAAACAAAAATTAACGTCTTAAATGATATACGGAACTTTAGGGGGTCGAACCTTCTCAGTGTACTGTATGGGTTAAAATCATATGTGACAGGCTCCAAGACTATTACGACATACTGTAAACAACTTAATGTCGCTAAATTCGCTAGGAGATTAAATTGCCACCAATTGTCTCATTTATAATGGTTATATAGGAAGATGATACAAATAAGGAATCATTAAATTGTCGCAAAAAGTTGACTAAATCCTAAATCGCTGAATCAAGTTGCCGTGAATTTAAGTAAAAACGTACGTTTTCCACACCAGGATATCCCACAAAGATCGTAAGCATGATGCAGCTTATAGTATGTTGTTACTACCTTTAAATAATAATACTTACAAGTTTGGTAATGGAATTTAATTATGTTGACATTTTTGAAACACTTTGGAATGTCGTGCAGCATGGAAAGTGTTAAATTAGCTGGACACTTCTTGTCGCAATATATGACCACTGACAGTGACGGTTTGAGTCCTTTCATGAC
>CM069446.1:20855843-20908314 GCA_035610835.1 Ophiura sarsii
CCACCTTTTGACCTATTAAACGGAGGTTAGAAGTTAGATGTTAGAACTCGGTTTTTCTAGTGACAGGTTTTTCTAACCGTAATAATTTCTTTGAAGTTTTTATAGAAGTAAGAACGACGATTTTCTAACCGTGATAAAAAAAAATCAATTTAGAACCACTATTATTTTCCCACTTACAAAGACGATTTTCTAAATATCATTTTTTTCTTTATATTATCGCCCGCTCTCAATTAGCCCGTCACACTTTTAATTCTCGCCTGATCTTCTCTATTTAAAGCATTTACAAGCATGAATATTAGAAATCAGATTTTCGATCATTTATTTCTATGCCTATTTTTTGTATTCTCATTGTTTTCGTCAAAATTAGGCAATCCAAACTATAACATTAAGAGTTCAGCTAGATTTGTATTTTATCTTTTCAAATGGTTAGATTTTTTATTGCCCGAAATATGCAGTATCTAATTAATGTAATATAGGCCTACAACAATTACTAATGTTTGTAATAAGGATTATATCAACCTTAAATTAAAAAGAATCATTGTAGAGAACCTTTTTTCTTTTCCCTACCTCTTTCCCTTTGTTGCATCATTGACTTTATTCAGCTCATTACACTACACTTCATATGAAAGTCCAGTTTTACTGTTCGGGACATTTGCGTCTGTATTTTGGAAACTTTCGTCTGTATGATAGCTTTTATTGCAAGTTTGGTACCAAAATAATTCTACAAGTCTTCTGTATCCAAATATGGTTTTATTCTTATACTGCGAATTATTTATCCGGGAATATAAAGTTTCGATAAGGTTTCGGAACTGTTGGGACACGCTGTGCGTGTTTGAAATGAATTGATGTGCTAGCCATTCTAACATAACATAATATAAGGGACCGTTCATTAATTATGGTGGAGGGCGGGTTGGGACAAATTCGAGACTCGTATGTTAAAATTACCTAACCCCCCCTACAACTGAAACTGAAAATTACATGACCCCCCTGCTAACCAGTAGGTTTTTACACCCCCCCTCCCCCTCCCCGAAAAAATTCAACTTGTCACATACTAAATAAGGGGCTGTCTTTACCTTTGGAATTTTGTTCATGGATACGTTGGCAAATTTTGTTTGTGCCCTATCTCTATCTGAACGGCCAATAATTTTATAATGCCCCTTCTTTTTATTGTGTGAAACTAGTAATGGTGAGCGTAGCGAGTTGGATTTTTTTCTTCATATTTATACATTTTGGGTGGTTTTGTGAGTCTTTATAACCCGAACAAGTTAAAACATTCTGAGCAGAAACGTATAATCCAGTGAAACGTTCTACTTTTGTGAGCATTGGTGCAAAGCAGAGATGAGGTGAAAAGCATGCAATAAATCACATTTTTAAATCATGAAATTGGATTTTGTAACATTATACACCCTGTGGCTCTAATGTCTCGACCCTTGATGATTATATAGATGTTTTTCCACCATATCGTCAATTTGCTGTCCAGAAGTCGTCTCATAGTAAAAGTTTTTGAAGTCGATAGGTTTTAAGAAAATATGCGCGAAGCGCAGAAAAAAATGGCATTTACACTTCAAAATAGCCTCTAAAATCACCACCATCTTTATAGTTTAAACAAATTTACACAACCCCCCCTGTTCAAGAATAAAAAGTTACATAACCCCCCCCCCCCTATTTCAACATATGAAAGTTACATGACCCCCCTATAGTTTACCCAACCGCCCCTCCACCATAAATAATGAACGGTCACTAACAATTCATATTTATATAGCGCTATTCCATCTAGATCATAGCGCATGTAACACATCAGAATACATTTAGCATGGAAAAAGGTGAGTCTTCAGACTACAACGAAAAAGAGAGATATTGTCAGTTTCTCTTATGGTACAAGGGGAGATTGTCCCATGCCCGTGGACCAGCTACACTGAAATATTTCTGACCCAATACCTTATTTGTACTAGGAAAATTTAGGCGAGTAATGTCATTTGCAGAACGAAGAGCTCTTCGAGGAACATATGGTGACAGTAAATAGCATAAATATCCAGGTGCAGTATTGTTCATGCTTTTGAAGACAAAAATACAGAGTTTGAATTGAATCCTTTCCCGTATGGGCAGCCAGTGGAGTTCTTTAAGCGTGGGAGTAATATGGTCACGCATGGATATGGAACATATCAACCGAGCGGCATTGTTCTGCAATCTTTGAACTCTGTTCAATTCATGTTCCGTAGCACCAAAGAGAAGAAGATTACACGGGGAAGATTACCATCGTCAAGACGAGAAATAACTAAAGCGCTAACGACATGATGAAGAGTGTCTTTATCGAGGTATCGCTTTATTTTACGGATGTTTCTTAACTGGTAATGTGTAGATTGACAAAGGCTAGATATTTATTTGGTCATGGTCATATTTGCATCAAGTTTTACACCCAGGTTCCGAACAGACAGCGTTGGTTCAATATGTGCATCACCAATTGCCAGTGACACAGGTGGCAAGTTCTGGAGAAAATGAGGTGATCCAAACACAATAAACTCTGTTTTGCTCTCATTTAATTTCAACATGTTAATGGTCATCCAATTTTGGATTTCACAAATACACAGTTGTAGCCTCTCGATACGTGTTGCCTAGCACCAGATATTTTTGGGTTAAAGGAACAGTATAACCGCGTGTCGTCTGCATAAAGGTGAAAGTCTAAGCGATGGCGACGAATGATGTTACCGAGAGGGAGCGTGCAGTAGATTAAAAACTTTAAGAGACCTAGAATGGATCCTTATCCTTGGAACATTCGAATGTTAAACAATATTTTGGTACATAAGTCAACTATAGAGGGATGCAACACATTGTGAAGGGTGCTAACCATTTCGTTAAACGATTCAAAATCATAATCATAACATTTTGAAATTATCACTCTTAAAAAAGCTCCGTCTTTAATAGGCGTGAAATAATGATGTGCATACCATTTTGAAAACAGCTCTTCGTGTTTGGTATGATTTTATGTGCTAACCATTTCAAAGTCTGCAGTGCGTGCTTGATATGAATTGATGTGCTAACCATAATTTTTTTATTCCCATTTTTGAAAAAATTAAATCGCAAAAGCGATTTAAATACAAATTACTGTAGAAAAGATTTAACATTTTGCACAAACAATTGAATCTGACTGCTCCGGGAAGCCCAGTCCTAATTATGATATGGGGCACAGTAGGATGCTGACTGTGAGTATGTGTGTCTTCAGGGTTCGCGGCGTATGGTAAATTGCAAAAATTACCTTTAGAAAGTCATCCCACCGCACTTCTCCCCCCTCAAAAATAAGAATAAATAAAAATAAAATAAATCGCATCACGCATCTTGGTTTTCAGACCACCTACCTGAAACATTTTTTTTTTGCCTTATGAAGATTAAACAATATTTCGTACACAAGCCAACTACAGAGGGCGACAACACCTTGTGACGTGTGCTAACCATTCCGTTTAGGGGGGCGGGGGGGGGGGGGGGGGTGGGGTACCGCGCCATTTTGTCCCGAAGCAATGGCTATGACGTCATATTTTTGTCGTTTTCAGAACTCTTGTATTGGATTTACGTGCAAAAAATATGCCCTTGGCATCATACTTTCCCAGGTGTGCAGTTCATTTTAAATTCCAGATGTTCTAAAATGGATGGTTTTCTAAACAATTCGAGAAAGAAAATCGAACTGCACACCTCAGAATTGCAAAAAAACCATAAAACAAGTCAACTTTGTTGTGCCTTTGAACAGAGTGGCGGCCGGGATTGTAGAATTTAACACAGTGCATTAACCCATGACCCATGATATAAATAAATTATTTGCGTTAAATTTTTTCAATTAGCACGGTTAGTGTAGTGGAAAGAAAGTCGCTTGAGGAGCGAGAGGTTGTGGGTTCGAGTCCCATTAGGAGCACTTTTTGTTTTATATGCTGGATTTGCTTAGCATCATCTGTATGCTTGCCCACGCGGACACCACACTGCTGGCGTTTACCGGTCAGCTATTTCGTGTGAAGCTATACAGCCGTATCAGTTACGCCATTTTTTTTCTCGAAAATGTCAAACAAAATTACCGTTCTTTTAAAAATAAGAATTATAATCAAATTATAAACACATTTTGTGCGAGAGCAACACACACATTTGGCAAAAATGGCACAATAAAAATCCGTTCGTTATAAATAAATGGACATGGTTAAATAATAAAACTATCACAATTAAAGTCGTAAATCTCTGTGGCGTGCGTAGGTTGGCCATGTCGTTGGCAATCGGAAATCATGGATTCGAATATTCCCATTATTTTTCTATTTTTAAACTTGATGGTATATTAATGTAACATCATTGTTATGTCAATTTTTATCAATTATAAATGCCGCCCATGCGTTTATAGTTTTCTTTTTATTTATTTATCTATCATAAATGTATCCTTGATTTATTTAACTTTGTCTAAACAATTAAAATGCGTAAACAATTATATTATTGCTCGATATAGAGTGATTTAACTTGAGTTCAGTTTGATAATATGATAGCAAAACTTGTTGTAAAACCATTTTACCAGTGTGTCCAACAATTTCACACTTTGGTAATACATTCAGAGATGTCACTTTTAGCTTGTTATAGCTAGGCTCAATATAAGCAAGTTTGCGAACGGGTTTGCGACCTCTATAATTTTAGGCTGGTAACACAATCCCACAGTGCATTTCGTTAAAACAGTGTACATTATTTTTCCACGATACGTATCACGTGATAACCACGATCGATTTCGCAAAATATTGCAAAATGGCGCGGTACCCCAGCCCCCCCTACATTCCGTTAAACGATTCGAAAATCATAATCTTAATATTTCGAAATTTATCATTCACCAACAAGCACCGTCTCTAATGGGCATGGAATTGAAGGCGTGACATAATGTACTTAACATTTTTAAGACAGCTCTTCATGTTTGGTATGAGATGATGTGCTAACCAGTGTTGTAGTCGATTCCGAGTCCTTACTCTCCAAGTCCGAGACCGAGACCGAGTCCTTATATATATGTTAAGTGCTGTCATTAATGTTTCTATCTATAAAAGGCCAACATATCATTGACGTCAACATAATGATGCATTTTAAACCTTCGCATCCCCATACATGTTAAAATGTTGCCGGTAAGTGAGGACAACTTTGAATGATAATTATCTAGGATAGCTGAATGAAATTGCATTTTGAGACTTTTTGGAAGTATAATCTATGTGAATCGTTAGATATTTTGTCTAGGGTTAAGCTCTTCATAAGCTCCTCATATAATTTCATATGAACTATAGGAGAATAACTTTATCGAAGTGGAGCGCTTTCATTTTGATTACTGTTGATATAGATGATGTCACCTATGATGTCATCTATTTACAAATGGGACGTCCTCTTTTGTATTTCTAAACAAGTTTGATGACAATTTTGATAATAAAGTGCTCAACAAAAGAAAGTCATACACTTTGTTTAGGGCATTTAGAGTAACTTCTGATTATTTTTTGACCAAACAGACTAGATATGCATATGGATGAACCTTTCCGGCACAATTTGATATCAAAGTTGCCACCTAACAACAAAGATAAACCATGATTAGCACCATTTAAAGAAAATTAGTCACTTTTCAAAAGTCACATTTTCAATACACTACGCGGGAAGAAAAGACCACGTGTTACCTGTTCATAATCAAATGGCCCGCTCGCTCAGGCACAACCAAACGCAGTTACACTGTGTGATCAATATCCCTTTCATTCCCGGCTATTCAAGTGCCACGCACATCATTTTCTCGCGGCTTGCGTGCGTTGAAAATGTGACTTTTGAAAAGTGACTAATTTACTTTAAATTATGCTAATCATGGTTTATCTTTGTTGTTAGGTGACAACTTTGGTATCAAATTGTGCCAGAAAGATTCATCCAAATGTCTATCTAGTCTATTTGGTCAAAAAACAATCGAAAGTTACTCTAAAGGACCTAAACAAAGTGTATGACTTTCTTTTGTTGAGCACTTTATTTACTGCGACACCAACATTTAGTTAGAAAACTATGTAAACTATGCCAGAGTGCATAAAATAAACTACAAAACTAAAGATAACTGTTATAAAAAAGAGTTTGTTGTATTTTGTCTCAAACCAACCGAGGGCGTCCCAAATATCCACAAATGTGACATCATCTATACATTGTTTTAGGAAACACCTTTGAATTTGACGACTATTTCCAACTGGGTAACCTGTTAGGGTTTCAGGATTTTAACAGTTTCTATCGCTACATAGGATCACTCACGTATCCAAACTGCCAAGAAGGAGTTATCTGGAGCGTTTTTAAGCAAACCATTGAACTATCTTCGGAACAGGTATAGCGTATTCGAATAAACATGTGCATAATTATGTAACGTGTTATTCATTAATAATACAGTTTGTTAAGTTTTGTATTTTCTGTTATTAATGATCCATACATTACAGGGTGAATCAAAAAGAATTGGGCACGATTTGAAACGGCCATTTGACCTTGATACGTGCATTGAACCATGGATTTTTTTGTTGTTGTATACAGCGTTGTTAATCTAGTTTATCCTCCCAAAAAAGAAAGTAATCAACTGAAAAATAAGCAAACTGTGGCAAGTTACGTAAGCTGACCGAGTTTTTCGCCATTCCAATGGGATTTACACACAGTAAAATTGGTTTTGCTAAAATGGTCATTATCATCCCATTAATTGTCAAAATGTTCCTGAATAATCATTATTTCACTCTGGGATAAGTAATTAATAGTCTGATACCGAGTTATCAAATGAAAAGTCAAATCTGAATACAAGCATCACCTGTTACATACCAAGAAGGCAAGAAGTCTTCAAGAAGTGGAGGCATGTGTCAGAGCCGAAGTGACAGGCTACACCGCAACAGGGGAATGGTTAGACGAGCTGTTCGGAACATGTTGGCCAGGGCACACACATGTCTTCGGCAAAATGGTGGCCATGTTGAAGGAAGGCTTCATTAAAAAACTTAATATCAGCAAACAACTAAATGGTGTCTACTTTAAATTGCAAGGAAGCTAACATTTAATTGTATGTCTTAAAAAAACACTTTTAGCAGAAGACCGTAACTCATACCGTATTATTTGTGAACCTAAAGGCAAAAATGTGAATGACTTTTCAGTGCAATTATCAAGAAACAAAGGGTCTTCAGAACATTTTATTTGTGCAATATTTTTAGTTTGTGAAGTATATTTATTTCTATAATGTTTAACCCACTTTGGCTCATTTAATATACCAGGAAACTGTAATAAATTACAGGCAAAACAATACCTTGCTTGTAGACTCTCACTCCATATCATCATGCTGCAGTAATATTCATGTCTTAACTGTAGTGTAAATCCCATTGTAATGGCGAAAAATGCGAACAGTTTACAAAACTTGCCACGGTTTGCTCTTTTTTCAGTCGATTACTTTCATTTTTTGGGAGGATAAACTAGATTAACAACGCTGTATACAAAAATGCCACGGTTCAATGCACGCATCAAGGTCAAATGGCCGTTCCAAATCGTGCACAGTTCTTTTTGATTCACCCTGTATAGTTATATAGCCAGTCTTTATCTCCCTTTGAAATTCAGTCGTGTTTTAACCATTAATATTAAAGATTAAATCAAAAAACAAACAAAAAACCACACATCTCATTGGTTTCCAATTAAAGATAATTTGTACGGTATTGAATTAAAATCAATTCGATCACGTTTGTTGGCATAACTCTACACACAATTGGACGTGTTGAGAGATTGAAATACTTATATGAAAAGGAAAAACACTTGGCTACCCATAGAGTGTTTCTCCTTTTCAATATCATTATTACATTTCCATAATAGCCAAATTTCCTCAAATTGATATTTTCAGAAAAAGTGGCACTTTTCAAGATCCTATACGAGTTTGTTTTCATAACTCCATACGCAATTAAGCGTTTTGAGAGATTGAAATACTCATGAAAAGGAAAAACGCTTGGCTACTCTCACAAATGTTCCCAAAACAGTCACGTTTCCACAAAATGATGTTTCCGAAAAGTAACGATACAGGAACGTTATTGACGTGAATGGTGGACACTATTGGCTAGTCATGCATGAAAAAGCTTATTTTTTTCAAATAAGGACCAGGTATAGAAAGAAAAGATTTTAACGTCTTTTCTTTTAATTGAAAATAAAGACAACTTTCTTGCATACGATTTTGAAAGGTGCCATTTTGTCTGAAAACATGTTGAGGATATGTGATTGTTTTGGAAAACGTTAAGATGATATTAAAAGGGAAAACTTTCTATGGATAGCCAAGATTTTTTTCCTTTTGAATACTCAGTCATGACTATTCATGACCTCACACGATGTGATCGTCGCGATCCGGCGTCCTTCCCAACTGATTACAATATTCATAAAATGCAAATAACGCCACGCCCCTCCTGTGGAACCATCCACAGCAAGGAGTATATATAATAGGAGGGGACACTTAGCTCATTTGCATATTTGCTCATTAATATGATTAACCCCGTGAACCCAGTCAAAGGTCGCCTCGAAGAGTCGAGGGGATTTTTCTATTGTTCTCTAACGACAGCGTTGGGACAGCGCATGAAGTTTCTTGTACAGAGTTGGCGATGAGCGATTGAGAAGTATAACAAAAGCATACATAAACAGATCGTAACATGAATAATGCAATGCAACAGGTCACACAACGTTCAGTCGAGCGACCGTATAAACAGTATACAAGATGCCATTTATTGTGTTCGACATGTCAACGTTTTTACCATTCTTTCCAAAATAAGGAGTATAATCACATTACAATCACATTTTGTGCGAGAGTAACATATAAATATGGTTTAAAATGTCCAAAATGGCACGATAAAAATCCGTTCGTTATAAATAAAAGAATCAATGGTTAAATAATAAAACTGACACAATTACACTCGTCGATCTCTGTGGCGTGCACTACGTTGGCCATATCGTTTGCAATCGGCAATCACGGGTTCGAATCTCCGTGTATTGGTTGTTGTTTTCTATTTTTTTGTTTTAAAAAAACAAACAAAAAACTTGATTGTGGATGTATGTAACATCATTTTTATGTCAATCTTTATAATTTATAAAGGCCGCCAATGCTTTTATAGTTGTTTTCTATTCTTTTTTAATCTATTTTTCTATCTATCATTTATCTCTGGATTTATTTAACTTTATAATCTAAACAAATAAAAATGCGTAAAACAATATATTATTGCTAGATAAATAAGTGATTGAAGTTGAGTTCAGTTTGATAATGATAGCAACACTTGTTGTAACACCATTTTACCAGTGTGCCCAACCATTTCTCCTTTGCACACTTTGTTTAAAATACATTCAGAGATGTCATTTGTACGGACACGACTGACAATTAAAGAAATACACGAAACAAAGACGAAAGAATTATGTGCAATTATGTCGTAGGATTTATTTGTAACATCATGTAGCACGCCGTTGTATCAATTACATTATCTATCACAACGCGCTATACTGGTACAAGAGATCAAACAAGTCACCAGCACATACATGTTCGCTTTCCAATTGTTCAGGCGGTTGTGATAGATGTCATACTGAAGAAATGATTTTCAATGATCCGCTTTCATTTTTCTCAGCATGCTCAATAACCAAATTGCGGCATTCAAATCTCAATAAATCTTGTTAATAATCTAGGTCCGGCCATTCGTACAAACAAATGTTCAGGTTTAGTTGTTATTCAAAACAACACCATTCAAAGCAACACTAATAATGTTTATCCCATGGGGATAAACCTATTTGACTTTATATTGCCCTAAACAATAAAGAGCCTAAGGCCAAACAGATTTGCCGTGTCAAATCTGCCCCACCAATAGGCGATACCTATGCGAACCGGAAGATCGGTTCCTCCGGATGAATCTTGAAAAAGTGTAGCGCCCTCCGGAGATTGCTTGTAAATAGCTGTTGACCTTTGTTGTTGGGGTGAACGTCGTCGTTGTCGACAAGGGATTCGTCGTTCCAGTGAAAATTCCTGTGTTGAATAACCCTACCCCCATTTTGTAAAAACACACGACGAGCTGTTGTGTTGACATTTTTCCGTTTCAGGTCTATAGCTTTTTGTGAAATAGCCCCTTGATAAAAACGACGTGGTAAGATGTCCGACCAAATTAAATTAATATGTGGAAGTATCAAACGACAAACCTGCACGAGCCATTCAATAGAAAACTTAAAGGAAACCACATCCAGGCGTACTAAGTCGTTTGAACCCATATGAATTAAAATGCATGTTGGCACGGCCCTCGGCCACGCCCCGGTTATCTGGCGCGTGGCATCATTAACCATTTTTGGAATGTCAGACAGGTGACCTCCACGAATTCCTTTCCAGACAACACGACGGTTAGGGAGGTGAAGGTTAAGTGCGCTTTCTCCACAATGTAACAGGTAGCATGCTGCCCAGTGGACAATACTATCTCCTATTATCCAAAGTATATCTAATAAAAATAAAAATAAAAAGAGGTGTGTTATTACCCTTACATGTCAACGATATAAAGTTCATACTACATTTTTACGACAACGACAATAACACTCTATCTAACTATATGTAACTCAGAAGTTGTCTTATAAATTATAATCAAATGGATATTAGGTTTATTCCCCTTTTATGTATGTTTCCATTAACCAGTATTTTCCATAACTATACTTGTGGTATACGTATGTAGCGCTGATAGGCATTGGACGACCACCGCCCAAGCTTCATTAATTCGTCATCACTGATACCTGCCATTGCAAAGTGCGTGCATGCACCTATTCTAAATGAGTGAGATGTAATTCCTTGGTTTTGTATATGTTTTGCCTCCAAAGATTTGCCCAGTATGCTTGCAAATTGATATCGTGTGAGCGGCGATTTGTCAAAATGCCAGAATAACTGGCCTGTGCCTGGGGACCGTATATCCAAAAAGTGACGTATTGAACGAACCGGGCACAAATGTAGGTCATCAACTTCTGGTATTATTAATGTCGTTGACGTGCCGCGTTGATCGGTTTTTGAAAACCTAATTGTAACTTCAACGCACGGCTTTTCCGGGTGACCTTTTGAACCAAATGAAATGTCTGACTTTTGCAAAACCCTGTCTGAGAGTTTGTGACTACTTGTCGCTGTAAATTCGCCGACACGCAGAAAACCATAAAATGCGAGCACCATTGCTGCTCGGAACATGCATGCTTCATAAGCAGATGTGCAAATTATTCGCGTGCCCTCAACCGCATATTTCAGCAGTTCAAGTGTTAATGGTCGTCTAAAATCAGGTTTTCTGGGTTTGTCGCGCCTACACCCTTCTAACATTTTGCGTACCACAAAACAATCGGCGGGATCATCCATATTATTACTCTTATGGAGGAAACCTAAACCTAAAACGTATGAACCAATTGTAGATGCGCACCTATCTGTTAAAGATAAATAAGCAATAAATTCCAAGAGATCAGCACGTGCAACCGGCAGCTCGGCGCTCTTATTTATTTCATTCCTCATTTTTACATACGCTTTCCATGCGGAATTATACACTTTGTGTGAGTTGGGTGCGATTGAAAGTGCAAGTAGTCTATCTGCTTCTATTTTAAGACGTCCCAGATGTCGGAAGGAAGTTGCTCTTGGAATTCGCAAGCTTCCGGGGCTGCTCGTCGGAAGTGTTCCATCTGAAAACGAGAGAGATAGTCTGCAATGCAATTATTACGACCTTCAATATGGCTTGCTTTGAGCGAAATGTTCAACAACAAGCAAGCTAATACAATTTCTCTTACCATTCCCATGATAATGTTGCAAGGGGAAGTCTTCTTATTCAGTATCGCAACGGTGGCACTGTTGTCTGACTTAAAATGAACTTTTGTATTAGCAAGTTGGTTTCCCCAAACTTTAATTGCTACGTAAATTGGGAAAAGTTCTAGGGCAGCTATTGATAGCCTCTGTTTGAGAACCCATGCTGGCCATTTCCCTTGTGCCCACTTGCCCTGATAATATGCACCAAAACCGATGGATCCGGCAGCATCTGTAAACAGCATAATGCTGTCGCTGTCAGCCCACTCCTTGGATTGGAAAAAGGTGACCCCGTTGAACTCGGATAAGAAATGTTTCCACATTAATAAGTCCCGCTTGGCACCACTGGTAATACGAATTCTATAATAACTTTTCTTTACCCCAGATATAAGATTTAACAAGCGCCTCAAAAAGGCTCTTCCAGGACTAACTGCTTTGCATAGAAAGGACAGTGACCCAATCAGTGACTGTACTTGTTGTAACGTCATCTTCCTAGCTACTAGGGCTTGGTCAATGGCCGCTCTTGTTTTGACTAATTTGTCGTTGGGTATTTTGACTTGCCGCCTGACTGTATCGACCTCTAGACCTAGATATGTTATCATTTGTGAAGGTCCTTCAGTCTTTTCATGTGCAATTGGAACGCCTAGTTCACAACAAATTTTCAGAAATGTATCCATTATTCTTTGGCATTGATTTCGGGATGAGCACGCTATTACGTAATCGTCTAAGTAGTGCGTTATTGATTGACAGCCTGATACATTTTTGATGTGGAATTCTAAAAAGGAACTAAACATTTCAAACAACCGGCAACTTATGGCACAACCCATTGGTAAACAACGATCTACATAGTACTGATTCTGAAATGCGGATTTAATATCCAGTTTTGCCATAAATACTGTTCCAAATTCCGCTAAGTCAGAAACGATGTTCAGAGCGTCATCGAAACTGGCATATTTAACCCTACATAGCTTCCCGTCAATGAAATCATTGATTGAACCCCCATCTGGGAATGATAGATGCTGTATAAGTCTATATTCCCCGGGTTGTTTCTTTGGAACTAAACCTATGGGACTACATTGCAAATTTGGTAGCGGTCTATTACAGAATGGGTCAACAATGCGACCTAGTTCTATTTCCTTTCGTAATTTATTAGTCACGACTATGGGGTTTTCTCTTGCCGATTTCAGACAAGGCGACTCCCTCCATTCTCGTAACCCCTGGTAACCTAATCTAAATCCAAAAGTAAAACCATTGAGTAAAATATGTTTCTCTGCTACGAGTGGGTAATTAGACAAGAAACGTGCTAACACATTACATTTGATTGGGGTGGGAGCTACCTCCTGCAGTGTGCTTATGGGAGGGTTTACCCTTGGGGGCAGCAGGGGTACCACTACATTTGATGGCCGGGTGCCCAAACTTCCTACACTTGGAGCATCTATACTGGAAAGTGCAATTACTCCGCGTACATTGTCCTGTCCCGTTATATCCCCAACAAACTCCCTGGGGGCCTTGAACTGAGTTGCTACCGGCGCGAAACTGCTGCTGAAAACCTTTTTGTCCGGAATGGGGACGAAAATTATGCTGTGTAGGGGCCAACATTACTCTTAGCCAAAGCTCGCTGTCAATGGTTGCCCATGACTGAGATGGATTCATTGCCATTTTTAACCGAAACTGGGTATCGTATGTCAACCAACCACCAAATTGTTGGGCAGATGAACGAATTGTATCAACATACTTCAGCATCTCGACCGCGCGTGACCCATGCAGTTCGAGATAGACACTCATATAAATGATAAATGCTGATGTCCATTGTTCAATTGTACTAATTATTGTTGGTGATTTTACAGTTTGTTGACCGATCACGAGTTTCTGTCCCTCCTGTATCAGCGAAAAACCCATACTGGGTGGCGCTGCACCTGGAGGAGTTAACAATGACCCTAAATCTACGAATTCTCCTTTATTTATCTTGCACCTAATAGAGGCTGGCAAGTGAAGGCCCAAGCTATCACACAAACTGCGTAGCGGTTGTGGGCCTTCATTCGCGCCTTCATTACTTATGATACTTTCTCCCTCTGAGATACTCTCACATTCGTTCGTGTTAGATTTTGCTTTCTTTGAAGCTCGAGTCGTAGCGCTTTGTTTCCTTTTTGGCGGCATCTTATATCCAAGGAAAAATTCCGTTCCAAGAACAAATTCAAAATTCAAAAATTTAAAATTCCTTTACTGTCTTGATGATCGACGTGCTACACGTTAGAGAACCTACGACGACAGTGAACGTGAATTGAAACCAAGAGCGTCGTGGCACAGATCGACGTGGCAAACATACCACGTGACCATCGCTGGGTAACCGCTCCCCGCGGGATATGGTTAGTAGGTCCGCACAAATTGGTTTAGCCGTCATGCGCCTATGCTAAACTTTATTATATAGCTTGTTATAGCTAGGCTAATATACAACTGTAAGCTATTTGGATACACAAAGCAAACACATTTCCAAAACAGGCCATAGCCAATCGTACAACATGAGAAAGGAGACCGTTTATACCAATGTTAAATCTACCATGATTACCATTTTTATAAATCTGTACAACCGATGAATTTCTAGAAAATCTTTGGAACTTCATTTCAAGAAAGTTAGTTCTTGTACCAAATTTAGCTAGCTTTAATAAACGAATTCGGAGACGCAATATTCATGTCGAAATATATGTGGAAAGGCAATCAGACAACTATTGATAGACGCGATCAAGTCTTGTACCTTTGAAGGGTGATTACGGGCACGTATGAGTAAAGTGGATTCCCTCTATAATGAATTAAAATTTTAATTTCAGTGCCAAAGATCTTGAAAAAGGTTACAGGGGACATTCTCGCTTCGACGATGCTCCTATGCGTAGGTCAACTGAAAGCCCGGTCCGATGGTAGACTCCGAATCTCCAGAATCTTAGGAGATATGTACACATTTTCTCATAATACTTTATGCTGCTACGCTTCCAATCATTAGATGGTTATAGCATATGCACGGCGCAAAGTGCACGGTGTCTCATTTAGGCCCACGGGCCGGGCGGGTTCGAGAAGTGCTCAGAACCGGGACTATTAACAATACACTCAATTTAAAAAAAAATTAAACACCGGATTCTACTGTCGCTCTGTTACGGTTGTATAGTCGGCCCCCGGATTCCACCGTAACTCTGTTGCAAGTAAGTGTAGACCCTGGCCACAACATGTGGGCACTACCGTATAGTTTCATTGACTGTACATCATGCCTTTCGTCGGTATACAACTCGGACTTTTTTACTGTCTGATAAGTCCACCCTCTCCCCTCCCTATGGCCCTGTTTAAAGCTGGCTACGCCACTGATTCGCGCATGTTGGATGTGCCGGCCCGCCGCGCGCCAGTGGTCCACATTGCGGCGCGTTATTGGTCACTCTCGATCATAGTTCGGCGTGGCCCCTCGCTACACGGCTCGATCCTCATGGCGGCATTATTATCACATCAAACCACTTCTGGATGTTATCATCAATCAATGCATTGTCGGCTGCTTTAGTCAAAATTAAATATTATATACCAAGGGATATACAACTGTCACTGGATATATCCACTTTGCCTATCTGTGATATACCATTGAACCGTCAACGCCTGAATCTTTTCCGTGAACTTTTCCTGATTGGGCTTTTCCACCCCAAACTGGCCGGAGCCCGGGGGTTAGATCTACGGTTGATTAGCGCATTACAAGAAGTTGTGTCACATGCCATGCAGCACATACTCATAAGCATTTGTCCAAAATGTTAGTGGACAAATCCAAAGCGATCGGACGCATGCGTAGAACAAAATGTTGTCCCCTTGACTCTCCAGAGGGCCTTTTCGATATTCAGACGATGGCGGACATAGGTTCGTGTGACGAATATTCTAGGTGAAATTCGATGTGGGAACGCTCGGACTGTAGGGAACGATGATATTTCTGACTTCAACAGCGCCAGGGCATCGTTCGGGGACCGTTTGATTATCACTCAGGTCGTGTCAGTATGAAATTAGGTAAAACACTCCGACATAACATTGAAATCAACGGAGATTCAAAGATTACGGCCGTTCGTGTCCACTATGGTCTGGTACTTTTCATTTTCGACTTCACAAATGACGTATATTCATTGATATGATTATTCATTGTATATTCATGACCGTCTATGCTTTCGGCGATTCGAACAATACAGTGTCAGGCGCCTGTCCACAGTTTAAATTTTTTATTTTGTTCTACGTAAATTCATTTCAAATAACAAATTCTGAATGTTTCGTGTCATATAAGAACTAAATTCTGCCATCATCAAAGCAAATCAGTTCTACTCTAAATCACAATTAGCTTTTTTTACCATTGATGTACTATTTTTGTTCCACAAGTCATGTTTTGAGCTGACAAAATCAACCACGTCTTAGGTCGTCTGGTTTGCTACGACCATGATAGTGCGCCCCCTACAAAACCTTCACCCGTGAATTTGGTTTTAGTAGGCGAAATTTTGTATGAGGAGTGACCTCTCCAATAATTATAGACTCCCTGATCGGTCTATCTATAATAGATCTATCTCTATGCATGCGATGTAACGTGACGTAAGCTTGGTTGAAACTACAAGTCGTATACAGGGTGTCTCAGATTTATGACACTATTGTTACTGGGTGGAGTGTATGTGATTCTAACATATATTTATCTTTTTAACGGATAAGACGTTTTTGTAAAAATGGTAGATTCAAAGTTTGACCAAAATTCCTTCTTTTGAAAATCGTGAAATATTTAACCTTGTTCGGCACAAAGCTCAATTAAAATGATGTGCAATACTTTGCCGTGTCCCTTGTAAATTTATAGTTTGTGTAATAAGTTTATATGAATATCAATTAATTTATATAACTATTAATTAGTTTATATAAATATTAATTAGTTTATAAGAATATTGATTAGTTTATGTGAATATTGATTACAGGTTAATTTATAATTGAACGAACATAACTAAGCAGCGTATCGCGTACATTGCGTGAAGCGCGCACAACCATTCGCGTGATAATTTCGGGCGCGTTCATCTTTGTGCTGCGTTCGTGATGTTCGTTCAATTATTAATTTACCTATAGGCCTAGTTGATATGAATATGTCATTTACATACTTGGGACTTCCAAATGAAGCACCTTCTATACGGTGTGCCATATATTCGTGCACCCCTTTCGGCCGAACGCATCTGACTGTAAAAAATTCTAGCATAGCGCCATCTCTTGAATACTCCGCCTGGCTGTTGCGTATTGCTATTACTTCACGGGAATAATCAATAGACGGCGCTATCATGTCACCGCTAGCAGCATAGCCTGGGGATACCCAATATCACCTATACACAAAACCATGCACCTCAGGCAGTGAAAAAAATGGCGCTTACAAAGACCAAAGAACAGTGGCCTGGTAACTCTCCAGACATGGATCCAGTGGAGAAATTGTGGGCAATTTTGAAAGAGAAAGTCTTTGCAACACCCTACTGCACTACACTACCCCAGCTGATAGCTAGAGTCAAACGTGTTTGGCAGGAACTAGACCAGAACAAGGATCTTCTTGCTTCATTGGTGGACAAGAATTGGACAGAACGAGTGTCGGAGGTGATCGAGCACCATGGGGACAATAACTTTAAATAAATAAGCAGGATAAGGTTGTTAAAGACTCTACTAACTCTAAAGACCTCAAGGAATAAATCAATACTCTGAAAAAAATGTAACTTTAATTTTAAATCATTATATGTGACTTTCTTTTTTGGGGGGTGCACGAATATATGGCACACCGTATATAAACTGAAATTCACTGTAAGTGAAAAAGCGCATAATGCCATAGGCCATAACGGAACGGATAAAGACATACTGATGGAATTGACAGTTTAAGTAGAAACATGTTTCCCTTTATATTGCATGTAATTGACTCTGACTATAATAATGCTGTTTGTTTTATTTATTTTTTATTTTTTAAACAAGGTATAAATCGTTCTGGGGCACCCTGCACATGGGTTGATTATTATTGAAAGGAGGTCTGAAGCAGAGCCAATATCAACACTAAAACTGAATGATGCAAGTAAGTATGATCTGATTTGTTACGAAAATGGTTAATTCATGAATGAAAACAGCACATTGCGGGTTCTTCGATGTTGATTTCCTATATCCGAGAAAGTACCTGCACTTAATTTACAAGTTCGTGCCGGTTGTTAACTAAAGGGCAGGGTCGTCAAGTCGCAATATCACTTTCGACATCTTAACACAACGGGCCCGTTAACGCATCGAAATTCCACATCTTATGTCTCATTTCATATTATTTGAAAACACGTTGCATCATAAACGTGACAACCGAGAGCGATTCTTTAGCGAGACAAAAACTGTCTTTTACGCGTCACCCATCAAATTGTATTCAGCTGGCAGTTGTAATTATAATTGCCGGCGGATTTGATATTTTACTAAGGGGAAGGAGACTATGATGCGATGATTGCATAGCATGTTAACCTGACTCGACACTCGGCCTCTGCATCTAGTTCTGAAGGGAAACAAATGAACACAGCTGTTGGCTAAATTTCGGGAAATGTATAGATATAATAGATAGCGTTGATCCAGCGCTCCTCAAAATGATTCTTTTCATTATAAAAGGGATCTGAAAATATTTATGGTATTTTGATATTACGTACTAAAGCGTACAATGATTTTAGGTAATGCGGAATATATTTTAATTTGTAATATACAACAATGAGGCGTCAAATAGAGGACCTTTGTTCTAGTCTTTTCCCCAGCCAATATGGTTTGTTCTACTAGTTTCACACGGTCAGATACGAGAAATCTCATGCTAACACTTTCCACGCGGCACACGTCTGCAGACGACAGTTCCAAAATTTCACTAAATGTTTCAAACATTTCAAGATTATTGAATTTCATCACCATGATGGAAATACCATGAGAAATACATTAAAATAAGAACAAACATGACATAGTATAGGTTCCGTAATTCTTGAGATTTTGTAGTCAGTCGCTACGTACGTCAAGCGTTGATTTAAATACATTAATAATGCAACACGTCACACCACGTCCCGTAGAGCAATGACATCTGTGAATATGACGCCATTTTTGTTTGAAAATGTCCAAGTTTATTACCATTCTTTCAAAAATAAGGACCATAATTACATTATAAACACATTTTGTGCGAGAGTAACATACAAAATGGTATAACATGGCAAACATGTCACGATCAAAATCCGTTCGTTTTTAATAAATGGATCAACGGTTAAATAATAAAACTATCACGATTCTAGCGTCAAATCTCTCTTGCGTGCTACTGTGATCCTGGCTTTTATAAACGTAAAACCACGGGTTCAATTCCAGTGATTCCCATTTATTTTTGTTTTTATTTATTTTCCTTCAAAAAATGATGGTGACTTTAATGAAATCATTTATGTAAATTTCTATGAACTACAGTATGGTATTGACATTAATCAATCGATTTATTAAATGTTATTATTTTGTATTCATCTTTTTTTATTTACTTTATTTAAATTATTCATTCAATAGGCATATTTATTTATGAACTCGTTTATTTATTTGATTTAAAGTTATTATTAATTAAATAATTATTAGTTGATTGATTGATAGATTGATTGGATGCTTGATTATTTGAACTATTTTTTTCAACTGTGTATGCATGATTGTAGATAGTTTTAGGGTCACGCGTTATGAGCTCAAAAGCTACAAAAACCACGAAAGCTATCTCAACAAATTTTGTATCATTTTAAAGCCCTAATAACAAGCTATCTAGCTGAATTTTGGCATTGGTATAGCTAATACAGAAAGAGAGATACAGCTGTTTGAAGTTTGGGCACCAGGGGTGGTGCCGAAAGGGTGCCGCCGGAAGGAGTGCCGCCTGTACAAACTCAATGGGGATAATCCCATGCTTTGTTCTTTTTACTATAACTAGTCATCCCCTAATGTTACAAACACCATTCTGGTCCCATTTTAAAGGATATTTAGTAGTCTTTAAGTATGTGGTTCAACATACTTGCCAACTATTTTTAACAACTAATTAATTATGGATAAGACCATGATCATCAGCTTTCTTCCTATTCTTCTTTTTTACTTTACACAGTCAACATGAATAAACAGCCACAATTTTACCGAATTCATAAAAATGACTATAACAGAAAAAGTTTTCAACCTATGATAGCAAAAGTATACATTTTGGAAAGCTTGTTACCAGAGGAATTCAGAAATGCAGTTTAGATCAGGGAAGGGTACATCCTTAACAAATATTTCTGAAAATTCTAAATATATATAAAATAAAAATTGGAGATATACACTAGCCGGTATAACTACCTTACCGACGTAGTAACCTTTGACAATTATATATCATCTGATGGGTAATCTTATGAGGAACTCAAATGTGTAAAGTAAATAATGATAGGGGCAGGTATAAAACATATATGGATCTCAAATTAAAAATTAAAAGAACTCTGCTATTTTTCCGAACATTGTGAATCATACCATGTTAGTCCTTGGTCGTACATGTACTATACATTCAATGGCATATTTGGTGTTCTCATGTGATTTCTCTTCAGAAAATGTATACTTGTACTACCTCTGGAGGTATACAAGCAAATATAAATGTGTAAAGTTAAAATCATGTCGCGAAAGCTAAAATCCGTGTGTAACGCGTAAGGAGGCGCGCTTCTAACACATGACCCCATATCTCTGCATATCGCATGTCACAAAATAGACAATAGGGTCACAAAGAATCAGCCCTGATCCTTAGAACGACGACGATGTGATGCGGGTGGAGCCTGTGTCACACAACACGATTCATACGTGTAATTACATTCCCTGGCCTACCATGGGGTGGTTCTGACATTCTCATTTCTATAAATAATGATTCGGAATATCTGCATTGCCGTGTAACATGGTGCATCCACCCAATATATGACTTAGCCCAGTGCCCGGGTTTATTAATGGTATAAGACAGCACAGGATTAACCTAGCACAAAATCCTCTATTGACGGATTAAAGGATTGTATAAATCTTTATTACGTAATGGGATCTTTGCACTACAGTGCAACAGAGCATATTTTACCAAATATTGAATTATAAATGTAGTGCTCCTGTGTGTTGTACAACCATGAACATTTCAATCCTAAGTGTGTGTATCATTATAATCAAAACAGCTTTGTTTTATAGTACTTTTTGCGTCCTTATATGATTATTGTTACATAAACCTGATTTCGGATTGGCCAATAAACATTTTTCTCAGTAATATTAGTGTTTATTGCATGTCTAATTCATGAGAAGAATACAAAAAAAACACCATATTTGGTATTTAAAAATAGACCAAATGTTTGGAGGAAAATATTATAAATACTAAAGGGCTATTTAATTATCTGTTCAGACCATTGTTTTAAACACACCTTCTTCTTTTATTTGATACCCTGCAAGTCTGGTTTGGATACACAGTACTACTTAATACTTTCAACGAATTTGGTCATTAATTAAGCTTAATTAAGTAAAGATAAATGTGAACTTCTTCTCAAACAGAATTGTTGACAATGATGGGAACTTCATTTCTTGTAAACTGTAAATATGCTAATTATAAGCAAATAAGGTCAAACCATTTGGTTCTTCTATGACATTAAATCACCAAGCTGTATTCTATAATATAATATTGTCTCATTGTCTTACATAATAATGTTACTTTTTGAATTAGTGCGTAATTTCAATAACATACACTTTTGGTAATTAATGCTCTGTTGCACTGTAGTATGAATGTCTTACACCAAGGATATTCACCAGCGAATTGCTACGATAATCCGATTATCACTATGACAACTGGATCACTACGCTTATGAGTGCTGAACCCTGATCGAAATGATCGCCACATAAAGTCTATGACGTGAACCATCACAACAAAACGTGCGTGATCCAGTTACCAAGGGATTATATAATCACTTCAATAGTGAATACCAGTGAATAATTTTATCTCCATCGATGGAGTGTACCACTAGTAAAACAACCAAAACCACAATCTTATTAGTTATCCCCTGTTTGATAACGCAATACGGGAAGATACCTATGGTTGGGTGCCATATTACATGAGGCCGGAGGCCGAATGTGATATGGCACCCAACCATATAGGTATCGACCGGTATTGCGTTATCAAACAGGGGATAACGAATTTATCACTTAGGAAAAACGCAATATATTTGGTATTGCGTAGTAGCTTCTGATTGGATTAATAAAGTTTTTGATTGATCCATTATCATTTGAGGGGTTAAAACCATAAGATTTGTTAGGGTTTGGCATTTGTGGATGGGAACACATGTGGTTATTGGTGTTGGGTTATGGAAGGGCGGTATGAGATGGAGGATTGACAAATATGTCATTTTGGTTGTTCCCAGTGTCTCAAACAGGAACCACCAAGATGTCACTGGGAACCATCAAAAAATGCTATTTTGTCAACCAACCCCCTTTTTATTCACCACAACCCCCCCCCCCTTATATATTTATTAAGCACTTAAACAACTCGGAACCCAAAACACTGGGAACCACCAAAATGGGCCATTTTGACAATATATCCCCCCCCCCCGGGCTATCCCCTCCTCATTCACCACATTCCAGCCCAAATCAACACATATATTGAATGAGCACTTGCACAACTTGGAACCCAAAACACTGGGAACCACCAAAAAGGCCATTTTGTCAACTCACCCCCTTCCTTATTCACCACACCCCAGCCCAACCCCCTAAACATATTTATTGAGCACTAAAAACATATCGGAACCCAAAACACTGGGAACCATAAAAATGACAACTGGAACCACCAAAAAGACAGGTCAACCCCCAGATCCCCAACCCCCCCCCCCCCCCTCCCCTCGCACCCATGATAACCCAACATCTTCGGCCACCCTATCCATCACAACCACCACCAACCCCTAAAAATGATAATGGATCAACCCAAATCTCTATTTAACCAATCAGAGCTATTATTCAACCAACAACGCAATACCAAATATATTGCGTTGTTGGAACAGCTGATACAACGCAATACGCTTATATATTGCGTGGTTGTTCAATGTACCAATCAGATTACAGCATTTGTATCTATTTATAGCTACTAAGTGATAATGTTTAAAACCTGTTGGGACACTATACACGTGCGCATGAAATATATCTTCCAAAATGAGTAAAAGCTGTCAGCTGAAAGTATGATAGTCAAAACTAGTTTATGTAAAGCACCAGCCCCTCCCCAAAACCAATGTTGGAGCTACCACAGCCCTTTGCTGGACGATGCTCTTATATGGAAGATGGAGGGACCACCGTTTTCACAGGACATGCAGGAATTGTCCCAACAGTTCTGAACATGATTGTATTAACATGATTAAGGGAGTGGAAAATGTGAGCTATACAAAATACACATATCGCTATATCTCGAAAACGGAAGATTCAATTTTAATCATTCTTAGGATAGGAAGAATAGGACCTCCACGAAAAGCCGAATAATTCGGTTGCATCTTAAATTTGACTAATAATAATAACTAGAATTCGCGGTTCGTGGGTTGGTCGGTTCTCGGGTTGGGGGTTCACGGGATGTGTACTCTTAAAATTCAGTTATCACAGGTGCCCTTAATATTCCAGATGACCCATAATACAGGCACCCCAGGTGCCCTTAAATCCAGGTATAGGGCTACCCCATCCATGGACATATACCATGTATACTATATCCATGTAATTCAGTACATATATATAGGCACAGATTATAGGGTCGGGTTTTTATAGTGGGGTCTCAGTTCAGAGTTGGTCTTTTAGCTTTATAGTTGGTGGAAGGAGGGGTCTATTATCATGATCATCTGTACCCAGTCTTGAGAACTTTGTGTGCAATACACGTTTATTTTTTTCAGTCTATTGACATTAATTATAATAATACAACGACTCTTGTATAGCGCTTTACACCGAAGTCCCATAGCGCTTACAAATAACAAAAGAAAGCAACAAAAAAACAGAGCAAAACATATGAAAGACACAATATACCAGGAAACTAAAGATACAAAATAAAATTAAATGTTACAAAATGCCATTTCAAAGAGATATGTTTTCAGAGATGATTTTAATTGATTAAGAGTCTGAGAGTTCTTAATATGAAATGGTAATTTGTTCCAGAGTTCACAAGATGCATGGCGAAAACTACGATGACCATATGAAGTTGTACTAAGGGATCACGTCAAAACTCGACCGCCCGGCAACTGCCGGTTACGGCCGGTTCCGTTCGGTTCTCACAAAACGTGTCGTCTGTTATAATATACACACATAATGAGGTCAAATAGTAACACTCTGGTGAACACGACCGGTTGAAAGTGCCTCGTCACACACGTGAGCAATAACATCTGAAGTAATGGGCTCTTTTAAGACTTAAAAGTCTCAGTTAAACAACCAGTACAATACAGCTATTGATTTTCGCTGGGGTTGGCTTTTTCAATCTGTTTATAGCTCAATTAACTTTTTAAAATCAATACCGAAAGTCTATGAATGTTTTTTTTTTATAGAACGATTATAGAGAGAGCTATTATGACCGCAAAGTAACAGATTGATAGTGTAAATTGGTCAGATTACAGCATTAAGTCAACCGGCGGTTGTTCAGTGTTGCATGCGCGAATATTCATATACCAGTAAAACATTTGACCTGAAAGAACCGGGCGGAACCGCCCGTAACCGGCAGTCAACGGGCGGTCGAGTTTTGACGTCTCCCCTAACCACTGGTGGAACAAGATTTTGTTTTGAAGATGAGCGGAGGTTGCGAACAGGCTTGTATTCCTGAATCAAGTCAGTGAGATATTCTGGAGCAAGTCCATGAAGACATTTATAAGTCAAAAGAAGTATTGTGTACATGATGCGAAACTTAACAGGCAACCAATGAAGATCACGAAGCATAGGAGTGATATTATTCCCCCAGTAGGCATGTAGGCCTATGCCTAAACGAAAGTGTATTTCAATCACGCATGTTTCCTTACACCATCCATTTTAACATGTCCATGTAACATTTATATAAAAGGCATCCCATGATAAAAAGGGCCTATCCGAATTGTTACAGGCACGTTTTGGCCCGCGCGCGTTGGGACCGTGAGGTGAATGTTGAGGCACTGACATCATACCCGCAATAACTTTAACATGTTTTAAACACGGTTTACGCTCCCAGTTCCTTTATTAGCCCTAACCCGCGCCGCCGAAACACTACAAACTTGCACGCACACGGTCTGAGGACTTGATTCCCGGCACATGCAGAGCCTGACCCCCACCCCTATCTATCCTGATCATATAGTTTAACTCATACAAAAACACGCCCGGGAGTTAAAGTTAATTGGAGTCTTCTTTCTATATCCTGGCTGTATATGATTGACTTTTGTCTCGTGCTCCTCGTGCCCCGTTATCTTGTAGGCCTACTGTACGGTTTGCACTGCGGAGCCACGGACTGGCCTTTTACCCGCCCAATAACAAAGAAAAATACAGCTTGCACCACGACGCGTACGCACCTTACGGTCTGCGCCATTAAGCGTGCGCCGGCAATTACGCGCCGGCAATCGCGTGCGCCATGTTTTGTTTATACGCGAACGCGTAGCAACAGTGTGGCACTGGTTGCGAAGATCCCTGCGCATAGCGATTGCACGGAAAGATGGGCAGGAATCCGCGCTTGGAGTCATTGTACGGACAGACGGACAGACAGACAGACAGACAGACTCGCCAAAAATAGTATTATGATAATGATAACAATTATAATAGACAGTTATCATATAGCGCTTTCAACAATACAAGCACAGTCCCAAAGCTCTTTTCGGCCAATTAATATCGCTGCCATTTTGAAACAGAACCCTTTCGTTGCTACACTTTAAATGTTTTTTCTTCTTTCACAAGCATTCTTTGATATTTTTCAATACCTTTATTAGAGTCCTTTTACACATATTTTTGAAAACTAATTATGTTCGGAATCCAACAAATCTGTAAAGGTGACGCTGTCATAGGTTAATGAATAAACATAATTTTATATTTGGAATTACATTTTATTCAATGAAGGCATTACTCAAAACTCAACGTGCACTCATTTGCTTGAATTACCGGTACAGAATTTGGTCCGGAGATTTCAGGTCATAACACGCTGGTTGCTACGATGTCAGCTTGAATGCACACCTTATATGAAGACAGCCCCGCCTACAGTATTTCAAACATGCATATGAATGGCTTTTCCGAATGGTTCTTATGTTACTACAGTGCAACATAGCATACATTACCAAATATTGAATTATAAATATAGTGCTTCCTGAGTGTTGTACAACCATGAAAATTTAAATCCTAAGTATGTGTATCATATATAATCAAAACAGGTTTTTTTTTAAATATTCTTTTGTGTCCTTATATGATTATCAGCATTGTTACATTTCCTATTAAACCTGATTTCGGATTGGCCAATATTTGATTATCCATACACGCTAATCCAACCAGCTACTGGCTACCTGCTTTCATGGCCTTGACTATTTAAACTTGTTATTATTATTTAGACTTATTGCAGGCCTTTATCATGGTACCTGTTTGTACAGGCTTGCATGTCAGCACGCGGTCACCTAAAGTAACATACACCATAATGCTTAAAACCCTTGACTGCACACTGATGAATGGCATTCAAATTTCTTGTAGCGCAAATTTCAAAGCATTGGTCAATAAGCGTGGGCATGTCCTTGACTATTCCTTCCATTGTTTGCGTGCATGACTGGACAACTAATAATAGACTTTTGCCAAGTCTGTGCACAGTTGTATAAAATACATTGTCATTGTAAGTAAAATTAATGTATCTAAAGTTGTGATTAATATTACAGAAAAAGATAAATGAAATGAAAAGAAATGAGAAATGTGGCTTGACCATTTTATTAAACATAATTTAGGGATTAATTTGAAACCTTATATAACTTAATTGGGCATACAAAAAGTAATTCAGAATTATTCAATTTAAAAGCCTTATTAATTAATTATGGCTTGACATATTGGTGTGGCTAACCATAAACATCTTTCTCGGTAATTTTAGTGTTTATGGCATGTTTATTTCATGAGAAAAATACAAAAAACACTGTTTGTGGTTTTTTTAAATATACCAAATATTTGGAGGCAAATATTTTAAATACTAAAGGGATATTGAATTATCTGCTCATACCATGGTTTTAAACACATATTTACCTTTAATTTGATACCTTGCAAGTCTGGTTTGGATACACAGTACTGCTTAATAATTTCAACGAATTTGGTCATTAATTAAGACTGGTTTGGGCTTTTTTTTAAAGTAAAGATAAATGTAAACTTTTTCTCAGACAGAATTGTTGACAATGATGAGAAATTCATTTGCTGTAAATTTGGTGTTAATAGCATCTACATTTTTTGCTGGAAATTACAAAAAGCTACATTTTAATGTATTTCTTTATAATATGTTAATTATATGCAAATAAGGTCAAACTTTTTTTCTCCTTCTATGACATTAAATCCCCAAGCTGTATTCTTTTAATATGATATTGTCTCATTGTCTTACATATGTTACTTTTTGAATTAGAGCGTAATTTCAATAACATGCACTTTTGGTAATAATAGCTCGGTTGCACAGTAGTCGGTAAAGTTAGTTGAAGCAGCTTTAATAATAGAATACCTAATTCAATGCTCGAATAAACATGCTTAAGGCAGTCAACAATGTTATCAATCTGACAAACCGATATACGAAATAAAGATCTTGGTGTTTCCGTAATAACCCTAAGCTGTCATTATTTCCACATAAAAAACGACGACAACGTGGATACGTTTTGAGTTTCAGGCCATGAAATTTCGATGAGAAAATAGAGAGACATGGACAAAAATAGTAACAACAACACCTGAATATTTGGCACAAATTGTTCACATTTGGGCGCATGGTTGTTGATTGGCGTTTTACTTGTGATCGTGGTCGCCTATATAAAACTATCTGGTCATGTGTTATACGAGTAAACTCGTCTCCTTTCGCGTTACACACGGATTTTGGCTTTCGCGACATGATTTTAACTTCATATTTGCTTGTATAGCCCCCTGAGGTAGTAAAAGTATACATTTTCTTAATGCAAATTGCATGAGAAAACCAAATATGCCATTGAAATTATAGTACGACCAAAGACTAAAATGGTATGATTCAAACTGTTCGGTAAAATATCAGATTTTTTAATTTTAATTTGAGATCCATATTTTTTTTATACCTACCCCTATCATTATTTACTTTACATATTTGAATTCCTCATGAAATTACCCATCAGATGATATATCATTGTCAAAGGTTACTACGTATGTAAGGTAATCATACCGGCTAGTGAATATCTCCAATTTGTATTTTACATATTTTTTGATTTTTCAGAAATGTTTTTTAAGGATGTACCCTTCCCTGATCTAAACTGCATTTCTGAATTCCACTAGTTACAAGCTTTCCAAAATGTATAATTTTGCTATCATAGGTTGGAAACTTTTTCTGTTATAGTCATTTTTATAAATCCGGTAAATTGAGGCTGATTATTAATGTTGACTGTGTAGCGAATTGGAAGAAAGCTGATGATCATGGTCTTATCCATATTTAATTAGTTGTTACAAATAGTTGACAAGTCTGTTGAACCATGACTACTAAATATCCTTTAAAATGGGACCAGAATGGTGTTTGTAAAATTAGGGGATGACTAGTTATTTTAAAAAGAACAAAGCGTGGGAATATCCCCATTGAGTTTGTATAGGCGGCACCCCTTCCGGTGGCACCCCTTCCGGCACCACCCCTGGTCCCCAAACTTCAAACAGGTGTATCTCCTGTATCTGTATTAGTTATAGTTATAGTTATAGTTATAGTTATAGTTATAGTTTATTGTCACCAAATCGCAGTTAAAAGCTGAATTACATGGTTATTACATTGGTATAAAAACATCAAATTGCACATAGAAATGTATACAAAGATAACAACAAAATTAAAATGCTAAAAGAGATTAAAAGGTATCAAGAATACATAGATAATTAAAGGTTGTACATGCTAAGTCGCCTTAATATAGCTAATATTGCACTGTGGGTAACATATAAAAAATTGCTAAGCCGCGTAAATATAGTTAATATTGCACTGTGGGTAACACATAAAAAATTAAAAAACAGCAATTATAAATGACAATTATCAATGACACAGGGAATGAATCACAAACTTACACAAGAGTCAGATTACCCCCCCCCCCCCAGCAAGCATATTTACTGCTGCTGATTCAGGAGATTAGTAAGGAAAGGGATGGGGCTATTCCGATATCTTTTGGTATTGCATCTGGGAACTTGATATTTGCTGGTGTGTCTCAAATTCATCATATGGGTCTTATTTTAGCTATACCAATGCCATTTTGCAGGCAGATAGCTTGTTATTAGGGCTTTAAAATAATACCAAATTTGTTGAGATAACTTTTGTTGTATTCAAAATATTTAAGGAATATGACGGCATGAAACTAAAAAGTGTAACAGCACCACCCTATTGGGAGGCGAGTTCAACCATCTGCAAATTAATGAATGCAGTCGACAGTAGTGATATAAAATAAAAGTATTATTTTGTATTAGTATGGCGCGTTATATAAGAAAACCCAAATATATGACAACGAAATACCGGGTCTTTACTGGAAGTTACTTTGCTATCTGGCCTGGGCTTGACATCTATCACCCCATGAACATGTCGAAGGGCGCCCAAATAGTGCAAATTGTGGATATTTTTTTTCCTGGCAACCTTGATTTTAGGCCTTTCAATATCGCCTGTTGAGATATTTTTGGCACGAGCGGAATGCCAACCGTGTTTCTTTCTTCCTTTATCTTATAGTTAAATACTAACAGATCGGTCATCAATGAGTTGTATGTTATTTGTTGTTAGGTTATTTTCAAGTGAAGTGCAAGCCTATTTGTCAATTTATCTTTTATAAAAAGAACTACGGTACGGTGAGCTGAATAGTGGGATATATGCTACACTAATTATAGTAGGCATAGCACAATGCACACACACATTCGGCCGAGTGCACCAATGACGGGTAGCTGAAGTATTATAGCGCTACCTCGCTAGTAACTGAGGCGTAACTCAACATTTTGAGAGGGCCAATGCGGGGTAAGCTACTAACTGGCGGGTAACTTACGCTAAATGTTATACCTGACCGGACCCAAGAGTAAGTTGGGGCATAACGTTTTATGCCACAAGTCAGTCGATTCTAGCAGTAGCGTGAACATTGGAGGGGATGATTCGCTGATGATGAAGGACCAATTGCGCTTGCATGCCCATGTTACTCATATTTTGCATTATTAATGAATTAAAATATTGTATGGCTGTCTTTATGACTTGGATTAGTGCATCCATGCACGCTGATTGAGGCACCAACTATACAAACCACATTCCACATCGTGAATAGCCATCCATTCAATAATGCAAAATGAGTAACAGGTAGAAGTGGATGTAGGCCCTTTTGCAACGCAGCTCTTCATATGTTGTTGTTCACTGGTGTAATGCTCCCAGTGGCAGACTCTCTGTGTGTGCATCATGTACAAAATACTTCTCTTGACTTATAAATGTCTTCATGGACTTGCTCCAGAATATCTCACTGACTTGATTCAGGAATACAAGCCTGTTCGCAACCTCCGCTCATCTTCAAAACAAAATCTTGTTCCACCATTGGTTAGTACAACTTCATATGGTCATCGTAGTTTTCGCCATGCATCTTGTGAACTCTGGAACAAATTACCATTTCATATTAAGAACTCTCAGACTCTTAATCAATTCAAATCATCTCTGAAAACATATCTCTTTGAAATGGCATTTTGTAACATTTAATTTTATTTTTGTATCTTTAGTTTTCCTGGTATATTGTGACTTTCATATGTTTTGCTCTGTTTTTGTTTTTGTTTTGTTGTTTTGTTTTGTTATTTGTAAGCGCTATGGGACTTCGGTGTAAAGCGCTATACAAGAGTCGTTGTATTATTATTATTATTATTATTATTATTATTATTATTGTGCTATGCCTATTAATAGCTCCACAATGACAATTTTCAAGCGCTTATACTCGTAGCACTAGCAATCGGTTCTTCTCAGCGTGTTGTTTGTTGGGATTGTTCGGGCGTGAAAGACTGGGTCGTGCACTCGGAAATACTGCTCCGAAAATGATGACGAAAGAGGTGATTGGCAAGGCAATGACCGAAGCGGGCGATCGAGCAGAGCAGTCGAGCTCGTCTGGGTAATTTAACTCCGCCCTTTCACACACTTGCCTGCATCAGTACAATACTCAGTTTCTGGTCCTTACAACTGAGTACAATAGGCGCCCCAACTCGTTTCAAGCAAACTAATGTTACAGAATTTTGTCATGGTTACCATGGCTAACACTTAAGGGACCCCTAAATAGTTCTAGCTTGACCCGCTCTATAATTTAGACTCTCTGAAAACACGGACACTGGCGGAGTCAGTGTCAGTGTCAGTGTTTTGAAATCCTGCCATCCATGTTTCAGTGTCAATTTGTAAAAAGAAACAGAACACTCTTACCAATGGCCCGCCATAATATATATTTATGTCTTACTTTAATTGGATCTGTTTTAATCTGTTTTAGTCACCTTAAGGGGCTGTGCACCTTCGGTATAGCCTCCGTAAAACTGCCATAACTTCTTCATTATTCATTTAATCTGTATAAAAGTATACCTTTTGCAGGAAAGGGTTCAATGAATCCAACCATGATCATGAAATTGACCATTTTGGAAAAAATTATAAAAACACGAGTTTTGACCCATTTTAGGTTCTGCAAAGATAACTCAAAATATATTGTGTCAAATTTACAATTCCCTAGGATTTTTTATTTTTATTTTTGAAAATCTTTGTTTGAAATTTTTTTGAATTATAGACCAAAAAGTGCTCCTAGGGAATAGTATGAGGATTATAATAAAACTAGTATGACAACATTTTACGAAATATATTTTGAGTTATCTTTGCAGAACCTAAAATAAAAAACGTGTTTTTTTATAATTTCTTTCCAAAATGGTCAATGTCATGATCATGGTTGAATTCATTGAACCCTTTCCTGCACAAAATGTATACTTTTATATAGATTAAATGAATAATGAAAAAGTTACGGCAATTTTACGGGAGGCTATACCTGAAGGTGCACAGCCCCCTTAACATGAATTTAGAATTGTGTATACATTATTAACTGGATTCGAAAGACCATCAGACCATGTCAGACCATTAATTATAACGATGCATTCGCGTGAATCGAGTTAATGTGTTTACTGTTGAGCTGAACTTGGAATATATGATACAATGTCCTACATTTGCATATGAATACCTGGTATTTCTAGTGTTTCCACATTCCGTATAGGCCTACTGGTAACATAAGTGTTATAACTAGTATTAGGCGCTGGTTCAGAGGTATCGTCAGTGCTTCAACTTCTGCAGATATTGCACTGTCAATGGTACCAGGCGCAGTCATGATGAGTTCACGATTATTTCTCCCATTCTGCATCTTGCTATCAATACAAGGATATGGATATTCACGTAAGGATTATTCTATTATTTCTTATGAACATTCTCTATATTAATGGTATATTTATGATTATAAGTAAAAAGACGAAACAGAGCAGCTCAAAGTGTGAGAGAAGCATACTACTTATGTTGCAACTTGACATATCCTTACTTTCTACATGCCAAAGCATTTGCAACTTTAGGGTATTTTGACTTGAGATATTCTCTAGGTCTTTGAAGCCATCTCCTTGAGTGACTGATTGAAAATTCATAGATAGTATGGGCGATTAATGAAAATGAGTTTAGATCATGTGTAATGTACTTTATTTGATTGATAGATATGCAACCGTAAATATATACATACAGTACAGTCATCTTAAGATGCATTTGATCGGTCCTATTTGGTGTGCTCAGGGACTTTCGGAAATATATTTAAAACCATAGATTGTGGTTGTAACGACCGGAAAATGGCGCATGTTGGATTTGCGGCACAAATTATCATTTAAAGAATGCTACAAATTAAATCATTATCACGGGTATTAATTTGGTCATTATATAGTTTATAAATTTGCAAATGACAAAGTCTACCATTTCTTACTTTAACTAAAGACCCTCGTCTACTTGTAGGACGCGAACGGCGTTAA
Organism: Ophiura sarsii; assembly: GCA_035610835.1. Lineage (NCBI taxonomy): Eukaryota > Metazoa > Echinodermata > Ophiuroidea > Amphilepidida > Ophiuridae > Ophiura > Ophiura sarsii. The sequence goes on from CM069446.1 coordinate 20,888,833, forward strand.
TTGTGAATTCAAAGATGCTCGCTGGCTACTGAAAACTGTGTAATGGCTCAAATCAAAAATGCAGTTTTGCCTTTTTTTCTAAAACGTTTTGGAGTCATTGATTATTATGACAAATTGTGGTATGTTTTGAAACATTTTGGCGTGAAATGTAACATGTCATAGGCGTGCTTGAATATATCTTTTTTCATCTCGACAAAGTGCTGAGTCATCTGTTGGACAAGTGGTCCAAAGAGGTATGGGGCTACTGGTCCACCTGCAAACACTTTATCAAAATATTGTAAAATTAGTTGTTAGTGTCAATGAAACATGACTCGATATTGAAATGTGAAGGCGAATGTGAGTTCTTAGACATTTTGGGGCATTTTGGACCTAATACCATAATTTCTGCTATTGAATGATTACATTGACATGACATTGCTTTAGAATGGTTTACAACCTCAGTATAATGAATTATATGTTATTATATTTTGAGTGGTGTCTATAAAGATATTTGCAATGACGAAATACCATGATTTATGCATTTTATTCACCGCCTTTTGTGTATATTAGCCATTGGGTCATCATTGTCATATTGACTTATTTTTCCCTGTGATATAAAACACTTGCTAATTACATGAATTATATCAACCTAGTTTATCAAGTATTAAATGATGATTATATGAAGTATATATTTTAAAATCATTAAAGATGGGGGGATATAGAAAAATGTATAGGGTATCTGAATATCAGAACCCTGTAACCATTTAACTAGGTTCATACCGTTCTATCTAAAAAAATGTGCAGTCAAAACTTCGTTTGCTGTATACACCATTAGTATTACTGCTATTTACACGTTAACAACGAAAACTGTATAAAACATGGGTTTCATGAGACATGTAACAATTTTACACGTTAAATAAAATGTAAATGTGTTTGTAAAGAAAATACTGCCTGGTTTCCATGTTGTCATTCACTGATTCCTATGCATTCTAACCGTTGGATCATATTGAACCAGTTGCCCCAATGATGGGGCAACTGGTCCACGCAATGTAAAAATGTTAAGTTAGTGGTAATTGACTTTTTCTTTTCATATTTTTTTAAACATTGATTACATGTTACATGTAAACATTTAAACGCAGGCCCTAAAATAAGTGTGCTGTCAGCACATACCGTATGTGCAGCTGAGATTGGAAAATGTGCAGTTGAAATCCAAAATAGGTGCAGTTCAAATGTTGGCACACAAAGCTCATAGCATTCAATAATAACAATTGACATTTTCATTAAAATAAATCAGAAATATCAATTTTCCCCAAAAAAGTTGACCCAAGTTCCCAAGTTCAACTTGGGTCAAGGTAACTTGTCAACCACATTTATAGTTTCAGAGAATTTGTGTTTACTTAGTCTTGATTAGCAGTTAGTTTTGTAATCATCCTAAAAAAATGGTACATTTAGCTTGGTTGATTCTTCAGATATGGTTCATAACAGAAAGCATGCACAAAAGTGACTTGTCCGTGACCAACCGTGTGTATTTGCGACAGCTCCCCCGTGGACAATTCCGTTTTGTGCATCCCATCTATACTAAAGGACGATCCCATGGACAAGTCAATTTGATAAATTACCAACGATTGCCAATAATGTTAATAAACGGAAGAAAAAAACCAGATAGCTATCAAATACAGCTAAAACAGCTAAAACTGTGTTTTTAGTAGGCTAAATGTTGTTTGTGCCTTGAACACACCTACATTAATACTTATGTGGATCATGTATCATTTAGGCAGAGAATTTTTTTAAACTCATCTGGAACTAATTTATTAGTGATTGATTTTCTGCGAGAATACAGGATGAGTCAGAATTGCCATGATTACTGGGAATTACGACTGCGTGTTCTATATTAGTACCATACGCTTCCATTGGAATTTGTCATGAACTTGTGATCAATGTGATGATTTAGAAATCCGGTGGTTTCAGTCAACATTGACTTTATGTACGCATGATCGTTCCAGAAATCGCAAAAAAGTGGGATGGGGTTTTGGACCATGTCCGCGATTTCCAAAAATACTGGTGTTTTTGGAAGCTATGCTCGCGATTTCCAAAAATTGAAGATGTTTTTTGGAAGCTATGTCCGCGAACGAAAAAAGGTGTTTATTTTAAGACCCCATTTCCGTGGGTTACTCCCCCCCCCCCCCCCCCCCCCCATAAAAATGACGTTTTAGCGTCATCTGGACCATCTTAAAATTACCAATTTCTGCGCGTTTCGCATGAATTAATTAAGGGGGAGAATGGTAATATCAGGGTGGGAGTGAGGGAAACATGGGTGTTATAGTTTACGTTGCCAAACAATGTTCAGCTGAGATTTGTCCTTATTGTAGGCCCTGGTTATTCGATAAATATCTACACGCGCGTTAATCTTTTATATCATGAAATATGCTTAACTGGACCAGTTGCCCCACCCTCCCCTATACCCCCGTTCCGGCGCAGACTGCTTAGGCCTAAAAAAAAAGGGTTTGATTGGCGTAACCCGATCGACCCTAAATACATCGCCGACCCTGAATATTTTTTATTATTTTGAGGGGGAAAAAAAAAAATATATATATATATTTATAAAAATTGGACAAAGTATTAAAGTTTTTGACTGTTTGCTTTCAATTTCGGCTATTTTAAGTCCCCATCGAAATGATATATTGTTGAACACAACGATACATTTTTGCCCGGCAATTAAATACGCTAGAGCTATGATTTGTGTGTACTGCTGTCTTTCAAGTGTTCAAAAGTAGGTGATTTGAAAAATAAAATAAATTATTTAAAAAAAAAAATCCCGACCGACCTACCCTATTTGTTTTGGTCATGTTACGCCAATCAAACCTCTTTTTTTTAGGCCTTAGCAAAGAAACTCTTCGTGGCTGCAACGTCACAGAACCTCTGACATTGGATGTGCGTGATACAACCTTGAAAGGACCCTGTGCCTAAAATTATGTAGGTGTGTTGAGTAAAGTCAGTAATTATATACATAGGTCTATTTACTGTTTATGATGATGTGATATCAATTTGTGCATTTTACCACCAGAAGCGTGTTATGATAAACCAAGGATGGATGACGGGAACAAAAGAATAGTCAACTGTGCTAGTGAAAAGGGCAAAACCCTGACCTTGTATCAAATGCCATGCTAAAGATGGCACAGTCATTGAAATTATGAATACCGTTTTTAAAGCATTGCGTGAATATGTAATTTCTTTGATGATTATTATTATTATTATTATACAGACTTATAAAGGGCTTTTCAAAAACAGACCACAGGGCTGTACATATTAAAAACCAACATGCAACATTTACAATAACAATGCAAAAAGTAAAAAAATAGAATTAACTATACACATTATAAAATATTAAACATATAATGACCCTTTTCCTAATAGGTATGTTTCAACCTTTTTTTATTATTATTATTTATCTGTCTACCCTTGCAGAAGAAAACACATGGAGTTATAGCGGTGACAACGGTAAGTCTGGGGTTAGGTGGGGGTAGTGGTATGAAATTAAAAAGGGCATTGTATGGCTCTGACACTTTAAATTGTTTAAGAGATATTTTTCAGAATGCACAGAGAATTATTATGACACCGTGCAAAATTGCGCAAACAAATTAGTCTTTGTTTGACAGATTTGCAACATTATCTAAAAAGGTCTTAGAGTTCAGATTGTTCAAATTTGTCTGGGTATGGGATTCTGTGATAATTCCTTTACAGACGACAATTCTAAATCAATAATCAAAATATCACTTCTCCAGAATAAAGAATGATTACATAATCAGACTAGAGAATTTCATTGATTTGGTTATTTTATTCAATAAATATCACTGTAAAAAATATGAATTAACGAAGATTCAAATAATTTTGAGTAAATATAACCAAGGGATTTCTTGCAATTTTTGAAATATTCCGCAATAGATTGTTTTCTTTCAGAGTCTAGATCATCTGTTTCTTTATTTTATTCCTGATCCAGTTGAATACAATTAATTGATTGCAATAATTTGTTGTAGTCGATGTAGAAAATGCCTTATTAGAAAGAAGAAAAAAATATATATGTTTTTTCCCCTATTTAGTGAAAGTAATGGCATTCTTTTTGATGACGGAATGAAATATTTTTGGTCGATTCTATTCAGAAATACATTTCGTTGAGCAAAGAAAAACATATAATTGCAAAAGGTGTGTTTTTCTTTGTATTCTTCCTAATAATTTGCATACTTTTTTGAAAGAGATCGATCAAAAACATATGATTACCTCATTAGAAAGCATATCATTTCTTTCACTAAACAGAAGAATTTTTTTTATTCATTTTCCCCTTTCTAACTAAGTATTAACAACTGCCCTAGTGTGTTTTCCATACTTGTATGCACACTGTCTTTTATGAGCTTGCCTTGTATTTTGCTTATTAGCAAATACTGTCTTGCTCTATACTTGATAAAGACTGGTATATCCAGTCGAAACGTCGACCAGATCTTTCTCTCCCTTCTTTTACCCCCTCACCATCATCACCTCTCCCACTCACCATATGTTGAGACTTGCAGTTTTGCCTTTATTCAATTAAGGGGCCATATCCAAACTCCAGTGATTTTAAAGCATTTTTCTACCGATTTTACCCCGGTATTCCAACGAAATAGAACGAAATACCGTTGGAATACCGGGGATAGAACGAAATACCGTTGGAATACCGGGGTAAAATCGGTAGAAAAATGCTTTAAAATCACTGGAGTTTGGATATGGCCCCTAAGTATTGTCTACAACGACTACAACAAAATAATTCCACCCAATAAAAATAGAGTGAAGCTGCAACCACTACAAATAGTGTGACATGGTAGTAACTGGGATGAGTATTCTGTATTCTAGAATAGAGAATCTAACATAATCCCATGTTAACACCTGAGATTTTATTCCGTCAGAATACGAGATTATATTGTGAGCATGGTAATTATCATGGGATTGAGGTCAAGCATCCCGTGTTACTACCATGTGATTCTACCTGTACTGGCTGATAATTCAATAAATTATTAGTATTCAACTGGATCAGATATAAAGTAGAAAATGTACAGAAACAGATGATTTAGACTCTGAAAAAAACCCCACCAAGCTGTTGTGGACTAAATCCACTGTATAGACTTCTCGTTACTGCGACTGGTCACATACCTATGTGATCTTGCCCTATCCCACTATCGGAATAAAATCGGATTATAACGGGGAAAAAAAGATCAAATTATAAATATTATACAATCGTGTTTTTCTTATACTTCCTATCAGGTCCCAAATTCTGGAAAAATATAGCAGGTGCCGAACTCTGTGACAGTTCCCGCTATGACTCAATGCAATCTCCAATTGACATCATTCACGACGACACTATAGTGAAACAAATGGAACCTTGGGTCCCAATAGGATTTATTGATGAAGCGTGTCCCGCCGCACCGCGCCCGGCCAGCATCACTAATACTGGATATGGAGGTAACACAAACATTATTGTTTTCAGAGAGTTTCAAACTATAGGGCTGCCCACGTACAAAACAAGGTTTGGAAACACAGTAGACCCGCTCCGCCCGCCACTTAGCTAGTAATCAAAGTATTGTATTTAGATCCAATTCGTAATACTTTTATATTAATGCACTTAAAGGGACACGAAATAGTGTTGAAGATTAATTTACTTCAGAAGTCAAGATGAACATTAAAAATTACCATTATTGTCGTTTCTACTCACAAAAACACGGCAAAACTTGATTGAAAGCATCGCTATCACTGAAAGCCAAACTTGAGTCAGGGTTACTCTATAAAGGGAGTCCAGCCTACATGTGACTCTATGTCAATATTGACTCTGTTTGGAGAGTCACATGACTCCCTTGGAGAGTCAACATTTACTGACTCCTTTGGAGAGTCATGATGCATGACTCTTCAAGGGAGTCTTGTGACTCTTCAAATGGAGTCAATATTGACATAGAGTCACATGTAGGATGGACTCCCTTTCGAGAGTAATAATGACTCCAGGTAGGAATAAGACACTGAGAACTGGAGGTGGGGGGGGGGGGGGGGGGGGGGGGCTTTAAGGTAATTGGTTCTTTGATGTTTATGTTCTTGCTCAATGTATTTGAATTTACTTAGTGAGCAATCACTTTCCTTCCTTAACCAGTGAGAAATATGCATATATCAATATACATTCAACGGTGTTAAATTAAGGCATCGACTTAATTCAAATAAAATGAATAGGTTTAAATAAATAAAATGTGCAAATTAGCTCATTAGCATAAATGAAATGGTATACACGAGCATCGGTGCTAATTTCTGTACCATTGCAATCATGCTAATAAGAGATTTGTGCATTTTACTCGGCTAATATAAGACCAAGTAAAATATGCAAATTAGCTCCAGAGAGTCAGGATGACTCCTTTGGAGAGTCATGGGCGATGACTCTTTCCGACGGCTAGGATGACTCCTTTGGAGAGTCGGGATGACTCCTTTGGAGAGTCAGGATGACTCCTTTGGAGAGTCAGGATGACTCCTTTGGAGAATCAGGATGACTCCTTTGAAGAGTCAGGATGACTCCTTTGGGGGAGTCATGGCCGATGACTCTTTCCGACGGCTAGGATGACTCCTTTGGGGAGTCAGGACGACTCCTTTGGAGAGTCAAGATGACTCCTTTGAAGAGTCAGGATGACTCCTTTGGAGAGTCATGGCCGATTTACTCCATTTCAAGAGTCACTTGACTCCAGTTTGGCTTTCAGTGATTTATCATTGGAAATTTTGTTGAAAACGCCCTCTATGTAAATATGTTTCGCGTTATTTATCTCGCGTGCTGCAGGGGAACACTGCCTATGGTGAAATGCTAATCACGGCTCTATCAGCATTTTGGAATAAACATTTTGTTGTACAAAGAGGGCTGATTTTTCATAATCCTTATAGGTGTAAGTTGATACATAATACAATTGTACAAACATACAAATCCCTGTTTTTATCATAATTGAGGGCGGAACCTCCAACATATCTCTTCATGCCGCTTTGAGGCAGTACTATCCATCCCTCGCCCAACTTTGTATGTGCCACTAACAGCCATGTGCTCTATTCTATTTTTCTTTATTTTAGCTCCTAGATATCCCACTTGAACTGAACTACTAGTAACCAGTCAAAAAGCAAACTCAATTTAACTCATATTTCTTTGACTTTCCTCACACCAAACCCTTCTCTTTCCAGTGGAAATTAATGCTGGTGGTGGTAGCGCGTACACGCTAGCTGGCGCTGGGTTACCCAACTTGTATACTGTAACAAAAATGCGGGTTCACTGGGGTGCAGAGAGCTGTTACGGTTCTGTACACACCATAGATCGTAAACGATACGCTGGCGAGGTAAGCTATAGATGAGGTGACCGTTGTTTACATCAGTAGTGTTTACATATTGATTAGCGCCTGGTCTAAAGACATGCTAGGGGTACTAGTCCATGACTACTGCATACATCATACTATATGAAAGCAAAACACACATCATAGTCACTGAGCGCCAATTTTTAAAGCACATGCCCTTATGGTGCGCACGCAAACCGCCGGGCAACCAGATTTAGTGCCTGGTCGTCTCATTGTGCTTTAGGGATGCATACCATGACTGCTGCACTATTACACCGTAAGCATGGTAAGTAATGATCAATCAAGTGTGAATTAAAGCACCATTCCCTGTAGGTGCGCACGCAAACCGCCGGGCACTACGTCACCGGTCACACCATCTATTCCTTAACATGTAAACATATCAATAAACATGATAAACACGCTAGCATAAAACTAATTCTTTCGTGAAGAGTATGCTCTACGCGAGAACATGTTCCATGTGAAAATACGATATGGCCAGGTGTCTTGCTATTTAAAGGAAATATGTTATGGTTTACCATTCACTATTTTCCGGTTCTTATGTCCTCTATCAGATCCAAAGAACAGTCGTCAAATCATGGTTGTTAAAACATCTGGTTGTACAATGTTGAGGACATAACTTATAAACAATATCACGGTTTCACAAACCATTGAAGATCTGTCATTATAAATTATGACACAAACCAATAGCCTACATTACCAAGGGACTTTTCCATCTTCATAGTTTTGCCAAACAAAATAATCTTGACTCTAGAGCCATTTGAACAAAGAAGATTTCTTATGCAGTCCGTCATACTTCAGAAGATAAAAACAGTACCAAACACGTGTTGTCGAAAAAACCCAGCTGAATGTCGTCTGACTAATAATACATGATGCAAGGCATAACTTGGCCACATATACAATGAAAAAGAAGTTGAATCCAACTAAAATGTACTGAATTTATTGTCACATACGGTATATATTTTACTGCTTACAGCAGGATTTTCTTAATTGTTCCTTAATTTAATTGCAATGTAATGTCAATGGGAACAGTTGACACTGGTGACAGAAACTAGTAGCCATGTGATGAAATTGAAGTATGCTGGTGTTTCTCAAGAAAACTTATTTGACCTTTGACGGGGCTCTGCACCATCGCAAAATCATTGTGGGTACAAGTCACGAAGGATAAAATGAAATAGATATTTAATTTTGATATTATAACTATAGATATATTCATGTAATATTTACCAGTATGACTATGATGTGGTTCTTTTCAGCTTCATCTCGTGTATTACGATTCCACGAGCTATTCTGATTTCGAGTCTGCTTTGTCAAACCCGCAAGGTGTGGCCATATCAGCATGGTTTATAGAGGTATTAATGTAGATGACTTTTAACAAATTCGGTGTCGGTGTATCCGTATTTTAGCTAATGGAATATCAGTATAATCACACATGGTTACTCAATGATTAGCGTATTGTGTACACACAAATGTAACCATTTGACCATATTATCTAGTTTTCACTACCACACGCACACCCATGCAATGTCTTGTTTTATATACAGTCCTCAATATAAGTAACTGACTACATGTAAGTAATAAATATGCTCTAAACTCCAAAATTATAGCTCCTGCGTAAAAATATTAAATTATAAAGTTTTAAGGAAATCTATCCCCGAAGGCGAACCTGTTTAAAATATTTATAATTTGTTTAATACCCGTCGTATATGCCTATTATTTCTATGTTTTAAGGAAATGTCTTCTCTTTAATTACAAGGGCGATTTTGTACTAAAAGTTTTTTAAAAGGCCTCCTCCTATTTTTTTAGAAAGTCCCTGTTCTAATATTTTTATTTGCCTAATCTTACCCCCCCCCCCCCCCACGGCTCACTTGAGCTTCGATTTCGCTACACTACTGTCTGTCGTCATGTATCACTCGATTAAGCGTTCAGGGTTAAGACTGTCGTGTACATAGTCCGTGCAATTTCGCTACACGACAGATTTTATTCTAAATTTGCATCTGCTCATGCGTTAACGACTGTCGTGTGTATATAGTCTGCACAATTGTGCTATAGTCTGCACAATTACGCTACACGACAGTATTAGGGTGGAGGGGGGGGGGGGTTGGGCAAGTGTTCATAGGGAAACTTGAATGGTGTACATTTAGAGTCAGCAATTTATGTGCTCGCTCTATTATTGCCATTAATTCATTAAATTGATACAATAAAGTATGCAGATTAGTCTATGGGACTTTAAAATATTTACATGACAGTCTTGTATATAGTTTTGGCCTGAATACACATAATAATAATAATAATAATAATAATGATGATAATGATAACCTTAAGGGGAAAAAGTACATGAGATTAACTAACAATAACATTCATTTACATAAATTAATTAATTATGCTAATTTATTCAAATATCTACACAATTTGCATAATTTGTACGACGGGCTGTCTTTAGTTTATCATTATGCAAATTTATTGAATATTTGAATAAATTTGCATACTTCATTAGCTCATGAATAGTAATTTCCTTTGTTATTTATAACGGAATAAAGCGCATTATTGTTTATGAAAGAAATTACGTTTAGGGAAAACATTATTTTCGCCCTAACGTAATAATGAGTGAATAACAAAAACCTCTTTCCCCCTAAGGTACCTGTTAGTGAGATAATACTAATACCACTAATGATAATAATAATAATAATAATACCGCATTTATATACACATACCTGTCACACTGTTCTGCGTGTTCAAAACCAAAGTCTAAAAATGTTATCTAGGTTTTGTGCTATTCTGTTCAATGTAACGTTCTTAATTATGTTAATTATTAAAGGTAGATGTTCCGATTTTCAACTTGAAGTTTTCTATTCTACATGAAAGGTCATCCTTAAAAACGTCGTGTCCCAAAATGTGAGATGCATAGCTATTATGGTTCTTATTTTAGACGCACACGATGCTGTGAACTGTACCCGTTGAGTAGTACACAAACTATACACATGGAAAAAAGTATCGCACCACTTGTTGAAAAGTGCAAATGTGGCCTCGAATTTTGCCACCATGGTGTGATATTAAGGATCATTTGTTTGCGAAAACTGTCCAGCAAATTGTTATGCAATAAAAGGGCCACATTTGAGTTTGTGACGTAATCGATGTAATGTTTTTCAAGGCCAATGGGAAAATGCATAAAACAAGTTTGGATATAACGCGATATTGAGAGGCCCAATGATTAATCTCTATAGTTGTAATCTCTGGTAACACATTCCAGCCTTCCAAGGTCAAAGGTCATCTGGGGTCAAATTTCAAAAGTTGCCCGATTGTCCTCAAATATGAAAAAAACACCCCTTTTCGTACACCCAACGGTTATGGGGTCAAAGGTCAAAATTAGTCAAATTTTAAATAAGTTCAAATGACAAAAACAATATTGCGGAAGTGTTGACCGAGGTCAAATAATAATACAAAAATCAACGGGGACCTCATCGTATATACTGAATTTATGAGCAACAAAAAAATGGCATGTTTGGACTCATTCACTGCATTGTAGCCTATAATGTCTAAATGGAACAATTCTTGCACCAAATACAGAACTAATATAATGACTATTTAAAGTTTTTAAAGTCTATTCAATATCGAGTTATACCCAAACTTGTTTTATGCATGTTTTTCGACAAAAGCATGCATTTTCCCCTTGGCCTTGAAAAACATTACATCGATTACGTCACAAACTAAAATGTGGCCCTTTTATTGCATAGCATTTTGTAGGACAGCTTACGCAAACAAATGATCCTTAATATCACACCATGGTGGCAAAATTCGAGGCCACATTTGCACTTTTCAACAACAAAAAAGTGGTGCGATACTTTTTTCCATGTGTATATATCGGTGTTAACCACCATTCGCGGTAATTCAACGCTATTTCGTCGATTTCTCTGTCATTATACCGAATTAGGCCGTCAAATTTCAGTATGATGATGAGAAAAATACGAGCTTTCATATGATATGAAAATCTCCGAATGTTTGAAATAATTCTGTGTTACGAAAATGTGATCGGGTCATCTACCTTTAACTGATCTTCGTGACCAATGTTTCAAATTAAAGAGAATATTTTTGTTACAACTTCATAATTTATTATTTTTACATAGGCGCTATAGTTGTGGAGTTAAGAGAATATGTATCACCTGGTCAGTTACTTAAGACCAAAAATAAGTGTTTTGTTTGTCCACGTTCGACCGACCGTGTACTATAATAGCCCTGAACGTATAACTTTTTCCAAAAAAAAAGAAGAAGTCGCGTATATGACCTTAATTGACCCCATACCATGTATTATAGTACTATTTTAATCCTCTCCAAGGCGATGATGTCCTTTTAGGGTATGGGCACCAAGCAAGCCTAAACGCAGCATTCTAATACGTACATGTAGGTGTGGTCGGACGTACGATTTGTAGAAATAAACAAACAACCCACAAAGTCACGTACGACGGTGTTGCACATGCCTGATATCTTTTATTCCCATATCTTATAGGAAGGGGAATACAACCAATTTTGGGATCCAGTCATCAACGCTGTTGAGCATATCAAATATGCCGGTAAGTGAGGACAACTTTTAATGATAATTCAATGGATTAGCTGAAAGAAATTGCATTTTGAGACTTTTTAGAAGTATAATCTATGTGAATCGTTTGATTATTTGCCTAGGTTTAAGCACTTCATAAGCAATTCCCCATATATTTTCATTTGAACTAAATGATAGAACTTTATCAACTTGGAACACATTCATTTGGATTCCTGTTGATTTATATGATGTAACCTATGATGTCATCTATTTACTAAAGGGACGCCCTCTGTTGTTTCAGTGCAGGCAGGATAGTACATACTTCTTTAACCTAACTTCACCCCCACTTTTGGCAGACAATTTTTCCGCAAGGAGAAAAGTGACCCAAAATATCGCCGGGATTGGAACGTACCTCCAGCACACGGGACTTTGGATTTTCCATTACACCACGAGCATCAAGTATAGGCTAAAAACTTTCTCTCCGGGTGATACCAACAAACTCTGTCGTGGCAAATTGTGGTATACTGTAGAGTTGAGATGAAATAAAATTGTAAAGCACATTTTGGTCTTGGTATGTGAAATACGATAGCTTAGAGCATTTCTAAACAAGTTTAAAAACAATTTTGATAATAGTTACTGTGACTCAAACATTTAATTAGAAAACATGATCTTTCCCGTGTAAACTATTGGAACTATTGCCAGCCAGAGTTTGGTGTGCAATAAATAAATCACGAAGATTAAACATAAAGGTTAAAAAAAAAGAGTTTGTTGTATTTGGTCTCAAACCAACAGAGAATATCACAAATATCAACAAATGTGTGACATCATCAATACATTGACTCCACGTTTTATCGCCGTTTTTACCTTGATTTTTTCAAAAATCGAGGTATTGTATCTCCTCTGTTTCTTTCCTCTTCCTCTTCCTCTTCCTCTTCTTCTTTCTTTCCTCAAACCCATCTACAAAATGCATCTCACATGCTACAATCACCAGACTTGGTCAGTAGAACCTCCCCGCCTAACCTTCATATAGTGTGTTCACCGTTTGGGGTCAAAGGTTACACAGGGTCACACGGGGTCAACATGTGATTTTCCCTTAAAACGCATTTCCAATTTAGTCAAATGACCTAGGATCGTCAAAATTGGTCCACATATTCCTTATGACCATACGCATATATAATAGTTCGGTTTTTAAAATTAAAAATCATTTGGGGTCACTAGGGGTCAAAATGTAAATTTTCAATTCGATCATTTAAAATGCATCTAATTGTCTCAGAGGAAATGACTCATGACCTTAACAATTAGTCAAACTATTCCTTGGGTCCGTGCACATATCGGGTGTCCAGCGATTAAAAGTGACATGTCATACGAGGTCAATAGGGGTCATTGAACTTTACAGGGGTAAAAGTTAAGACATGCTCCGATTTGGACCGGATTTATTGCATCTTGTTTAATTTGATGAGCCAAGAAAATAAGTCAATCATATTTATCAGGTCAAAGGTCAAGAAGGGGTCACTAGGGGTCAAAATGTTAATTTTCACTTCTATTACTTAAAATGCATCTCCTCCTACAGTTTACATGCTATAATCACCAGACTTGGTCAGTAGGAACCCCACTAGACCGTCATATAGGGTGTTCACAGTTTGGGGTCAAAGGTCACACAGGGGTCACTAGGGTCAAAACGTGATTTAAAAGTGACATATCATACGGGGTCACTAGGGGTCATTGAACTTTACAGGGGTAAAAATTAAGACATGCTCTGATATGGACCGGGTTTATTGCATCTTGTTAAGATTGATAAGCCAAGAAAATAAGTCAATCATAATAACCAAGTCAAAGGTTAAGAAAGGGTCAATAGGGGTCATTGAACTTTACAAGGGTAAAAGTTAAGACATGATCCGATTTGGACCGGGTTTGTTACATCTTGTTTGAATTGATGAGCCAAGAAAATAAGTTAATGATTTTAATCAGATCAAAGGTCAAGAAGGGATTAATAGGGGTCAAAATGAGATTTTTATTTAAATCGCTCTTGCATTTTAATGAAACGACACAGGAATTTAAGAATCGGTCAACATATTCACGATTACCATCCCCATAAATAATACTCCGGTTTTTAAAATCGAAATATGTTTGGGGTCCCTATGGGTCAAAATGTAAATTTTCACTCCATTCATTCAAAATGATACTTGTCCGAGAGGAAATGACTGATGATTGTCAGAATTGGAAGGATTCCTCGTATCAATGTTCATATAGGTTACTCCTGCACTAAAAGTGACATGTCACACGGGGTCACTAGGGGTCATTGACCTATACAGGGGTAAAATTGAAGACATTCTCCTATTTTAACCGGACTTCTTTCTTATTGTGTGCATTGATAAGCCAAGAAAAAGGCAATCATCATAATCAGGTCAAAGGTCAAGAAGAGGTCACTAGGGATCATTTTCTCATAAAAAATCCAGGTAGCTTGGTCTTAGACCAGAACAAGATCTCGTTTCTTTCTTTCTTTCCTCAAACCCATCTACAAAATGCATATCTTCCTACAGTTTACATGCTACAATCCCCAGACTTGCCCCCCCCCCCCCCCACCACCAGACCGTCATATAGGGTGTTCACGGTTTGGGGTCAAAGGTCACACAGGGGTCACTAGGGGTCAAAAGGTGATTTTCACTTAAAACGCATTTCCAATTTAATGAAATGACCTAGGATCATCAAAATTGGTCCACATATTCCTTATGATCGTACGCATATATAATAGTTCGGTTTTTAAAATTAAAAATGATTTGGGGTCACTTGAGGTCAAAATGTTAATTTTCACTTCGATCACTTAAAATGTATCTTGTCTCAGAGGAAATTACTGATTTAATTGGTCAAAAGATTCCTTGGGTCGATGCACACATAGGGTGTTCAGCGATTAAAAGTGACATGTCATGGGGTCATACGGGGTCATTGAACTATACAGGTGTAAAATATAAGACATGCTCTGATTTTAACCGGACTACTTTTTCTTGTGCGCATTGATAAGCCAAGCAAAAAGTCAATCATAAGTTTGGGTTCAAAGGTCAAGAAAAGGTCACTAGGGGTCAAAATGTAAATGTTTACTCCATTCACTCAAAATGCTACTTGTCCAAGAGGAAATGACTGATGATCGTCAGAATTAGTCAAAAGATTCCTTGTATCAATGTTCATATAGGGTGTTCCTCCATTAAAAGTGACATGTCACACGGGGTCACTAGAGGTCATTGAACTAAACAAGTGTAAATCTAAAGACTTGCTCTGATTTTGACAAGACCACTTTTTCATTATGCGCATTGATAAGCCAAGAAAAAAAGTCAATCATAAGTTTGGGGTCAAAGGTCAAGAAAAGGTCACTAGGGGTCAAAATGTGATTTTCACTTAAACCGTACGCTCTTGCATTTTAATGAAACGACACAGGAACTTCAGAATCGGTTAACATATTCACGATTACCATCCCCATAAACAATACTCCGGTTTTTAAAATCGAAAAATGTTTGGGTCACTAGGGGTCAAAATGTAAATTTTCACTTAATTCACTCAAAATGCTACTTGTCCGAGAGGAAATGACTGATGATTGTCAGAATTGGTCAAAGGATTCCTCGTATCAATGTTCATATAGGTTGCTCCTGCATTAAAAGTGACATGTCACACGGGGTCACTAGGTGTAAAATTGAAGACATTCTCCGATTTTAACCGGACTTATTTCTTCTTGTGCGCATTGATAAGCCAAGAAAAAAAGTCAATCATCATAACCAGGTCAAAAGTCAAGAAGAGGTCACTAGGGATCATTTTCTTATAAAAAAATCAAGGTAGCCTGGTCTTAGACCAGAACAAGATCTAGTTATTGCTGTTGTTCTATGGTTCTAGGAACCACCTTTGCATTTGAGGACCATTTCAAGCTGCGTTACCTAGCAGGGTTTCAGGATTTTAACAATTTCTATCGCTACACCGGATCACTGACGTACCCCAACTGTCAGGAAGATGTTATCTGGACCGTTTATAAGCAAACCCTTCAACTATCTGCGGAACAGGTATTATAGCGTATTCGAATAAACATGCATATACAAATGTTATTCATTAATGATTCAGTTTGTTATATTGTGTGTTTTATAGTTGTAATGATCTATATAGCCAGTTCGTATCTCTCTTTGAAATTCAATAATTGTTTGACTAATACAAATTAAATATTAAAACACACAAACAAACAAACAAACTAAAAACCACAAACAAACTAAATATTAACAAACAAAAAACCAAAAACACCAACAAACACATAATAATTAAACATTTTAGTTTTAAAAATACAAATAAACAAACCAAAAAACACATTTCTTTAGTTTCTTTAGTTTCAAATACAAACTCATTTGTACGGTACTTAATTAAAATAAATTATCCCATTTGTTTGCATAACTTTACACACAATTGGACGTTTTAAGAGATCGAAATAATTATAAAAAGGGAAAAAAATGTTTCCCCCTTTCAATATCATTATCACTTTTTCCAAAATAGTCACCAAGTTTCCCCAAAATGAAATTTTCAGAAAAAGTGGCACTTTTCAAGAACCTGTACGAGTATGTTTTCATAACTCCACACACGCAATCGGGACGTTTTAAGAGATTGACACACTTACGAGAAGGGAAAACTCTTGACTACCCACAAAATGTCCGCTTTCAATACCATGTTTACTTTTTCAAAAAACAGTCACGTTTCCCCAAAATGATGTTTTCCGAAAATTGGCACTTTTGACGATACAGGGAAGTTATTGACGTGAATGGTGGACACTATTGGCTAGTCATGCATGGAAAAGCATGTTATTTTTTATTTTAAATAAGGACCAGCTAAAGGAAGAAAATACTTTATTTGAAATAAACACAATTGAAATGAATTTTAAAAAAGCACTGGAAACGTTGTTTTTGTAACTTTCTTGCATACGAAGTGCTACTTTTTCAACAACAAAATTGGGGAAATGTCATTGTTTTGGAAAACGTGAACATGATTTTGAAAAGAGAACACTTTCTAAGCATGCTAATGGTAGCCAGGGTTTTTTGCTTTTCAAAGACATTTCAATTTCTCAAAACGTTCAATTGTGTGTGGAGTTATGCAAACAAACTTGATCTAATTTTAGGGGGAGGGGAACTTATTATTTTTTAATCCTTTATATTGAAATATAATGGGAATTTTTGAATTGGCATTTTGGATATAATGGACTCCATGCAGACTTGATATAGGCTACTTCCGGATTAGTTCATAAAGGTCACTTCCAACTGGCATGTTTTCAGTCCGATCATGACGTCAGTTTTCTTATGTATATACTGGTTATAAATTACCTTTTGCGATGGCGTACACATTTGTAAGCAGATGTTACCATATTGGGTTCCATTCTTTCAGCTCGATGCTCTCCGTAGCCTTTCAGCGCTGCCAGAAGATTCACCATTTGAACCGTTGGTAGATAACTTCCGGCCTATTCAACCTTTGAATGGTCGTAATGTGTACGACGCATACATACCAACCGAAGGTGATTACAATTGAGGACCCTAGATCTAAAAGGGGGTTAAGTCACATGGAGTGCATTTTGAGAAAAATGGCAAAAACTGGGTTTCATTGTTTTTCCTGATGCAGTGCCCATAATGGATGCATTATTATTTCTTGCATTACAGAGACTAACTTTAAAATAGTTGTTGTTATGAAAAAAATTGTAAAGTAGTTGTTTTTGCCATTTTCAAATACTGTTAATCTAAGAAGAGGGTTAAGTCCAAATGGACTTGACCTCCTTCTTAGATTAACACAGTATGTTTAGCATAGTACTATCTTTATTTTCAAGTTTTTAATAATAATAGCTTTAGTACTGGTTAAAAATAATTAATTAATTCGATTCAGTTATCTTCTGCGCATTTTGACACCTCTTTTGTTGCGCTACGATGTTGTTTGGCGGGTTTATGAGCACTTGAGTGGTCGAATTTCAAAGTTGCCAAAGCCCCTATTCTCGCAAAGCAAAAGCGTTGTACTGTGACGAATAAGATCAGCATTAATTTTGCCCGGCTTTTATAAATGATTTGTTTGTCGCGTGTTGGATAAATCGATTGCAATGAACATCAGCATTATTTGTCAATAATAAAACAAAAGGGTCAGAGATGGAAGGCATAAATCAAATTGGTGTATTTTGTCTTGGTTTGGTCTGTTTGTGATGCTTGTGTGAGTTCCCTTCTGGAATTGGGGTGAATAGGAGCTTTTGCAACTTTGAAATTCGACCTTAAAAGAGGTGTCAAAATGCGCAGAAGATAACTGAATCGAATTAATTAATTATTGTTTTACATACTATTTCAGGTTCCGATAATCTGACCATTTGTAAGTGTTTAGATACTTTATTGGCGCAGTTTACATGTACATGTAGTCTCTTATAAATAGTGTTAATACTAAAAGGGAGTCAAAGTCCAGAATTTATAATGCCTTTAAAATATCCTAGTCACAATGAAAACTTGTCTTGAAACAATAATCTTTCTTTAGAGATAGCTTACTTACCTATTTGGGACTTTTTAATGACTGATTCTTGTGATATTCGCCTGGGTTTAGCAGAGGTTTCGTCTGATGTTTTAATACAGGACGCCATCTGGGAATATGTAGTTTCAATGCAAGAAAGTGGTCATGTCCATGTAGTTTCAATGCAAGAAAGTGGTCATGTCCATGTAGTTTCAATGCAAGAAAGTGGTAATGTCCATGTAGTTTCAATGCAAGAAGGTGGTTATGTCCATGTGTGGACTTGACCCACTCGGGTTGTACCTCCCATGGACTCTTACACATGCTTTACCACATGACTTAACTATAAAATTTGAACAGAGGGTGCAGAGATCCTCCTTGTAGCAGAAAATGATACTAACTACAATTTCACAAGATTGTGACTTAACCCCCTTTTAGATCTAGGGTCCTCAATTAATAACCTAAATAATGTTGGATCATATCTCTTCTTAAAGAATCCTTCTGTTTCTGTGAACATTCCTACCTGCTTATACTACGAAAACAGGTTAATCTTTGCTTAGGTGTTTTTTAAATAAAGGATAAGAGTTGTAAAACACGGGGACGAGACGATAAGCGGATAGGGCGTGCAACCACCGCATCACCTCTTTAGGCAGGCTACCTTTAGCATATTTAGTCAGCCTCTCAGCCATAAACGGATGGGAAAGGGTGTTCACTTTGTGTTTGAGGTTGTTTTTATACTAAAATTTTCCGGGGAACACGATCCCGCCGATCGGTTTTTTTATTAGTGTGGTAAATTAGACGTTGTTGTAAGGTCTCCAATTAGTTATTTATTGTCTTAGGCGTTTTACATGATGACAAAGTTATATTGAACTTTCGATGACATGCAATACTCTGGAATTTGAAGTTTAGGACGCTGGGTTTGATGACAATATCATCCATCTTATAAAGAAATATAAGTGATTGTTGCCAAGTCCCAAAATAATAACAATGATCAATTTTTAGTAATGAGTATTGGAACTGCTAACAAACATCAACAGTCATTTATATGGGGTAAATCGACCGCTATAGTCTAAAGCCGTAATATTTATATCAAATTGT
>CM069446.1:20908414-20990516 GCA_035610835.1 Ophiura sarsii
AATACCATCACATTTTACCTTCAGCTCGATACATTTTGAAGTTGCCGGTATCGCCGCCATTGTTGATAAAAGGGAAATAGTCTCGCTACTAGTTTTACTTCTCATTGGTGAACGCTTGTATGTAAACATAGTAAACCACTAGGCGGACAACCAATGCTATGAATGCGATCAACCGTTGCAAAGAACGCAAAGTTTTCCGATCTCACTTTGAAATGGTCTATAGCATTCAACGTTCAATCACCGCTGAGCGGTTGGTATATAAAAAGCGTAGCAGTGAGAACAACCGGTCAGCGACCGAGAGAGTATGTTAACCCCTTAAGCATGTTAAGATTAGTTAACCATCATTCTTTAGGGGATCTTCTTCCATGCATGTACATGTAGACCTTATCCAAAAAAGGGGAAATTCCCAAAGTTGCACAAAATCGACAAAGTTGCGCAACATTGCGAGTTGCCATATATCTTTGCAAACCTTTCAGCATTGTTGATAGATTTTGCGACACGTTTGGCAATCCTCATGCGACATGGCCTTCATTTGTCTTCAAGATGTTCAACATATAGCTTTTTAAAACCCTTCATTTCCATGGGAACATCTGCATTCTCTCCTTTTAGAGAATTGTTCTTCAATGACCACTGGCGTAAACGTGAACAAATCTGATGAATAATTAGCGTTGCTGGAGGGGGGGGGGGGGGGGGGGTGGTGGGGGGTGGGGGGGGGGGGCTTATACGAATTGCATGTGCAATAGTGTGATGAAGTCAATCAGTATTGCGTCAATTTGCTTGATTTAATTTCCATTTACATTAGGAGCAGCAAAACGTTTCTCCAAGGATATAATATGAAACGTTATTTATTAAGCGCATTTCCAAATTCCAAAGATAAACATATTATATTAAAGAATACCAATTAATTAGTTAAACCAGGTTTATCAGATAATTAAATATACAATGTAATAATTATAATATTAATCACGTTGATTTTTTAGCATTATTGCTACCCTGGGTTTCAGGTAATGTATTAATTATACAGATACAATTTAGGCTAAAAAGCATCTATTAAAAACACACTCATTTTAGGATATAGTACTACAGTGGGGGGGGGGGGGGGGGGGGCAGTTGAAATAAAATGTGGGTATATTTGACCATTTTACGACTTTTTGAACGAAATAACTTAATGTATAAGTTCCCCCTTTGGCTTTAAATCAAAGAAAACATCCAGCAAGAAGTTGTTGCGACATATAAGTTACACCAAGTAAATTGAAATATTTGTATGGCACATGATTGTATTACCTGCTATTTTTTACCACATGGGAATATCTATAATATGAAGTTTACAAATATTGTTAGTTCGATCATAACATTGGTTTCGATAATACTGTAATAAACTTTACGCATGGTTTAAATTCTATTGTCTGCGTGAACTGTGTGATATTTTGACCCGAAACAAAGAACAATAGTTCTTTAGGGAAGTTTTGTCATTAAATTCTATCAAAATCACCGAACCATGGGCAAATGTGTGTTAAAAAAAAAGAAGTAATTTGTGTAGCATTTCATTACTGTGTCTAGTATTTAGTGTTTTGTATTAGGAGACAGACCAGCGATGGATCCACAAAACAACGTTAAAATGGCCAATATCTGCACACTTTTGTATTTCGTGTTGGTACTTATTATCAATATTGTATCTATTGAATCGCAAGGAATTGCTGATACGTTACACACCAACATGACTAACGTGAGACCATTAATGTAAGTAAAAAGTATGATCTAAGTAAATTTTAATAAAATAGAATGGCTCTATGCTAGTTTTATGTATAAACGATATAAAAGAGGAAGTACATGGAACAAGTTGCACAATGCAGACAACTATGGGCAAACATCTGAACATTACGAAATAACGAGGGGAAAAACGCTTCTCTTGCAGTCAGAATCTTTTTAAATGTCTTTATATTCCGGGCTGATTACAGAACACACACCGTCACCGTTACCGTACCAAAATTAATCAGATTTGTTTGAGGTGACATTTTGTTTTCTAAATGGCCAAACACAATTCGTTGAAGTCAATAATACACCTAATACTGATTTCTTAGATATAGACTTGCTAAAACGTTTGCGCAACAAACATTATATTCAAGTAATGCTTATCCCCAGAAGGAGCACTGATCTCGAAGAAGACGGAGATGGGTTTTGTCTCACCCTGCATGCTGAGGTCCTTACTAGGCCGAGTTATTAAAATATGATGCATTGTAAAAATATTTCCTCTCTGCAGCTGATGCGCTTGTCAAATTCCAGTAATAAGGATAAAGAGCATTCCAAACTGCTGAGATGGAATAGAACATTTACATTTGCTATTATTAGCTTCGGTATATTATAAAGAATCCAGAATTTGAAATTGTAAGTTCACAATAAAGAACCACACAATTCAACAACAAATGGAGTAATTTTCGTCAGGAAAGTCAAACTATAGATCAATTCCTTTTCCGGCTGAAATCTAACACACCTATACAATTATGTTTCTTCCTTCATTGTCCTTGACCACTTGGAATGTTTGTTTAATATTCTGTCAGATCAGATATTGTCAACATCTCAGATTGATTCATTGATTTTTGTATGATGACGATAAACGAGGATACCATATCTTCATAGGGAGAAAGGTTTTCTAGAGTTTATTGCAGGGTATAGCATTATATTTCACTGCCTAATCACTGTTGCGGTGACCTTAGCTATGGCCAGTAATACATTCTCCAATTCATATATTAGACAGGCCAGTGGTCATGCCCTAAAAAGCTCTGTTTTGATGTAAATCCCACACTTGGCCTTGCATAGTCAATGATGACAGCAGACTATAGTCTATTTGGCCATCACGAGACAGGGACGGAACTGCGATTTCTATTCGTTGCAGCCCCGGTTGCAGCTCATAACGAGCGTTGAAAGACGGAAGATACGCGTGCGTTAAGGCTGCACCGGTTAGGTTACGTCACTGTCCAGTATATTGAATAATAACAGTTATCAACGTTATATTGAATAATGACAGTTATCAACGTCACTGTCCAGGAAGCCAAATATAGCAGCCTGAAAAAATGACACTTTATGGGTTTCAGGGTCATTGATCTCTAATGAAAAATGTAGTCTTTCAAGGCGTTGTGGTGGTGGTGTGTCACCACCGCTCGGCATCCCGACTTCGGCGGTCGACAGGTCGGCATTCGCCTCGTTTCGCTCGGCGCTACATGTAATTTTGCGAGGTGTCTTTGACAAAGACTGAAAAAGTGTGGATACATAATGCCTTTTTGTCGGACTTTTTATTTTAAAACAGACCATCACCACCGTGGTGTATTCTAAATTCAACATACGTGCACTTTAATTTGAGTGGTAAGTTCAAGTATTATATATTATGTAATAAGTAAATAAACTTAAAATAATATAATAATGTAGTTGACATAAGGCGACAAATGAAAACCCTGTTCTACGTATGTTCGGACCATTCTCAGGTTAATTTTTGTCAAAGTCGGCGACGACTTTGACGTATGAACTCAGGTTTTGTGATGGAGTCTATGAATTGCTTTTATGTATTTAAAATCAGTATTTGTACCCAGATGTCTTTAAGATTTATATGAGATATTGATACGAACATTTGAACATATATCATGAAATAATCAAAATAATATTAAAAGGTTGTCATTTTAATTTCGAAATGACAAAGATTTGGCCAAACTCTACTATGCACAGGGGACCACAGTGACTCAGTAGCATGGTATGTGGCCAGTTCAATCAGACTAACATAGCTAAAGGCAACCCAGTCTTGCCAATAGCTGCAAGTACTGCCTCTTTCACTATTGGGTTTATTTTCAAAACCAAAACTGCTCTATAGTGTGATTTAATTACTGTACAAATTTTAACTTTACAATATCTGAAATAGCACTAGTTTCTAAAACAAATTGAAACAAATACGTCTTTGGTTTGAATTTCTTTTACACAACAACAGTTTCAAATGTCGCACTTTGGGTTGTTAGTGTTAGCTTGCACTTTTGCATGTAACTACCAACCATCCAACCATCAAACCACTGAACATGCTATGCCAAGCCTGGGTGCCAAGTAGCATGAGGAACCCTACTGATTATGATGATCTCTTACATAATTTATTTATTTATTATTCAATTATGATTCTTTCAAGTCTTTCCCTGCTGGCATAATATTAAAATGAAAATTACATTGAAATGGAACGGGCGGTACTAAAGAGAAAGAGGCATGTTTTGTAACCATTTTCAGGAATGGGAAGTAATTTAAATAATCTGTTTCATACTAGAATACCAGGAAGTCCTATACTAAAATTGCACATCGCGCTCGTCATTATCCGTTATCGAAATGTCTTAAATCAACCCAAACTTATGTTTATTTAATATTCATAACCTGAAACTATTTTTAGTTTTTTAATTTTTGACCAAAAAGTGATTGTTTTTTACCACAAAAATGATGTTGGTGCAATTTTGCAATTTTTTACCAAAAACTGATTTTGTTACGTTGTCAAAATGTCTAAAAATATCGCATGATTCATATTCGTGAACTCTGTTAATCTACTTATCCGACTTTGACCGGGTTTTTTAAATATCTTTTTTATTATTTAGTGACAATTTAAGTGAATTTTGATATTTGTTAACATACTGTCGGCCCATAGTAACATTTGTTTTTTTCCATTGACCAAAGAATCATTTTCTTGTAGGCCTATTGGTTTTTCAATGATTCACATTTATTAAAATATCCCTGTACGAAAAAATTATTTATTTTGAGTTCTAGGCCATCTTCAGTATTAGTGATGAGTTATACTTTCAAAACTGTATCGCATGTTATTTAATAAATAGTTGCAGGGATATGTTTGTTAACTATGGAAATTTATCAGTTTGTTTTTGTTTCATGTGATTTTATCGCTATAAGGGTCTCTGTAGCCTATAGTTATTTGTCGACATTTTGATCGCGTCGATTAAATTAATACATAAAATAATTTTAAAACCAAGTTTATAATGATCTTGTTTATTTCATTTCAAGACTCTCGAAGTGCTCAGCAGAATGTATGTTTGTGCAAGACATACGCAGCGACCAGCACAGAATACTTGCTAACTGCGTGGTATTGTATGCCACCTGAAAATGACGTGTGTATAATGCCACCAAATGTCCGTGATGATACCGTTGTCGCATGCAGATGCAGAGAAAGTAACACAGACAGGTAATAACAATTTCATTGAAATGGAATGGAGCGATCCAAGAGAAAAAAGCATGTTTGTAACCAAACATCTGTTTCATACCAAAATACCAGGGAAATGGTGTATGTATTTTCCATAATTCAAACCAAAAAAACAAATCAAAACACCGCAGTCTAAAAATAGTCCAGGAAACCAATAAAGTTGATTTGTGTGCATGGAAGGGGGATACCGTCTGAAGAACAATCTAGGTATATATGACACATCCACAACTCACCACTTATTAGACAACAAATCTTAGTCAAACAAGACAAGCTAGTCAAACAAGATAAGCTATTATGTCTCTTTGATGGGATATAATAACATCTCTCTGATTGAATCATCAACTATAAACAAATATAGCTTTGACTCCAGCACAGACTGCGGGTACTGTTAAAATAAACTGCATAGGTACATGTAATTTACAAAGACTACAAACATGGCAGCCTCCACTTATGTCTAGAAAGACCTAAATGTGTAAATGTTTGCAATCACATGCTAATAGGGTGGCTTCGCCCCCCCCCAAAAAAAGTACACCAGTGTAATGAAGGACAAAGGTTTCAGAAGGGTTTTTCCTTTATATATATATATCTGTCATTCTGAGGACGTATTTTACTAGAGATGAATTTGTCTCTCCTTACAATCTTTGTTATTTTACAGAGATGCGTGACTTACCAATACTCCAACGCGTTTCTAATTTATGTGACTTCTTGTATGTACATTGTAAATATTTTATATAATATTGATGCGTTTTTAATGTAAATAATTATTGGTTTTTATTTGTGTTGAGAGGAATAAATAATAATACAAAAATTAGAAAAGGATTCTAAGGGCGTAAAGGTGGTCAAATGGCCAAAGAAGTGAGATGAGTCAGGAGCAATCTGCGACCACTATTCACATCCACTTGAATTTTTACCCGCGTGCAAATTGACACTAGGGAAAGACTGAATAAAATAAAGAAAGAATCATTCCGGCAATCAGGTTTGGAAATACGGCACACACGCAGTCTTTGCTTTGTACAAACAATTAATGTTTTAAACGGAATTAAGGGAATTCTTCGATATTTCGGTAAAACAAAATAAGCCTAAAGCCGTTTTTAAATAGGTAAACAACCAATTTATTTGTATTCGTTTGTTTCTATTGATCTGTCTTGTTTGCAGTACTTGCAATTGTACCAAACCGAATCTTGAAGCAAATTTAAGGACAACTCCATGTTCAATGACATTTCATGGCAGGTGTAAGTAGATGCAATATTATAGGTTCAAACGTGTATTTTACTATTTGGTCGGCGTTGAGTGATATTTTGTAAATAGAATTAAAACAATTAGTTTAGTTTACTTTACTTTACTTTACTTTACTTTACTTTACTTTACTTTATTTTTCCTTATTTTACTTTACTTTACTTTAATTTACTTTACTTTACTTTACTTTACTTTACTTTACTTTACTTTACTTTACTTTACTTTACTTTACTTTACTTTACTTTACTTTACTTTACTTTACTCTACTCTACTTTCATGATCCCAAAACATATAGGCTTATTCAGGATGTTACCAAAAATAATTTTGGTATGCTATGGGGTTATTCAAGATGGCGTCCAAAATGGCCGCCCAAACAGGTCAAATCTCATAAAATGACATAGCAATATGTTCATAGCTCATAGCAATCAAAATGTATGGTGAAAGTATAGTTTTAATCGTGGGATGTATGTATTAGACCACTAGACACTCATATCTAGCACTTTTGCTTTGTTAACACACCTAAATCCAAGATGGCCGCCAAAAATGCCCGCAAAATTGGTAAAATTCCATAAATTGGCATATATATAAACCAACATGTATGATCAGTTTTATAGTTTTATAGTTTTATAGTTTTATAGTTTTATAGTTTTATAGTTTTATAGTTATATAGTTTTATGTGTTAGACCACTAGAAACACATATCTAGTATTTTTGCTTTGTTAACATACTAAAAAAATAAAATGGCCGCCACTTTGCTTCGCTTCTTTTCGTTTCGTTTCGTTTCGTTTCATTTCATTTCATTTGCATACCATTATTATTGCTCTGTCCGTAACATGTACTTTTAGAAAACGGTTGTTGTTGCGGTTTCAAGAATGTCGTCACGTCAGTTATAACATGTTAAAAAGCCAATTATGTGAGAAACACAGTACTGCATGGAGGACAATATCTGGTATAATCATGATAATGGGCTAACTGATTCACTTACATTTTTCCAGGAGCACCACGCGTAAATTCGCTGCCGAAATATGGCATCCAATCGACCATGCTATGTTACCCGTGCCCGCTAAGTGTGTTTCGAACCATGGTAAATATGATCGCGACACAATATCAATGAGTTGCTAAAACCATGGATCAAGGGAGGAATTTTAGCGTTAACCAGTAACAGAACATATTCACAATCACGTCAACGACGAATTGGGAATACCCTTAACAGTTTATAATAATTAAAGATCATCAATTCAACTTCTTATCTATGATTTCAGTGGGATACGGATGTGGTACAGGCAGAGAGTGCTGGCGAAGTAACCAGTGGTCTGACACTGGAATAAGTTTTTCTATTTGCCACGAGAACATGAATCCAGCAAGTGACCAAACACGCACTGCTTGTTCAGCTAGGTATACATGTCCAACGGAATACGACCATTTTTGCGGGACTTCGGCAACTGGTATGTTTTAATTTGACCATGATTTATGCCGATTGAGCTCATGAATATATAATGATTAAGCAAATGTGTATGGGATTTCACTGTGTAACCAATTTATCGGGTTTTTAGAAAATCATGCAACAAACATGAATTTATGAAGGACTATAATAATGCACACATACAACAACGTTTATTACTGAAAATAATCAACAGGTTTTTCATAGAATACTGTGAGCGGCAGTGTATATACATGTAGTTAGGAAACGTATTGCTCTGTTTGTACGATATCCCACTTGTTTAAAAATATAATTTGGACACAAAATTGCATTCAGAGGAAAAACTCAAAGATAGAAAAAGATCGCATTTATAACGTTTTATTTCTTCTTTGTTTATAGATATTGAGACGATTCACGCATTTGCGATACCAAATTTATTAATTGGCATCGATCAACCTCGCAACCTCGCCATCAGTTTAAGCACTCTTTCTTCTACACCGGTAACTGTTCATATGAGGAACGCAGGAATATGCTATGAGCATGATGAGGTCGAAATGTCAATTTCTAAAGACAGGAACATGCATATAGATTTGCCTCCTGATATTTTATTTCGCATCGTCGAACTCAGTAGAAATACATTCGTCATAACTGCCTGTGGAAATATATCTGTATATGTTGCGATTATGAGTGAAGAATCAATCCTATCTGGCTTTACGGTGCTACCCACATCCAGGCTTGGTGATACATACTATATCGCATCGTATCAACCCCCGGATGACGTTGTATACAGGTCTGTGGTTTCGATATCAGCCCTTGGTGAAGAGACTGAGATCAATATAAAGTATCCGAATCCAGAGAGACTACAAAGGCGTTTCACATTAGGGCCGTATGAAGTTCGAGACATATTGTATGAAATCGATCTGACTGGAGCTTTCATAGAGGCGTCCAAGACCATATCCGTCTTGTCAGGAGGAACTGTGTCTGCAACAGCTACTACGCAAACATCGGATGTATTTCTTGAACAAGTACCTCCAGTGCGTAACTGGGGGAAACATTATGTTCTAGACTTACCACGCATTTTTTCAGCAGATGAGTATATTTACCGAATTCTTTCTCAAAACATCCGGACCTCAATCCAAATAATTGACGCCGCCACCGGCACATCTGCAGAACACGAATTGAATCCTAATGGGGTTCACGAAGGAAGAGCGTCTAATTTTGTCACAATCATTGCCGAAGAGCCAGTATTAGTCGTTCAGATTGTAAGAAATCCTGGGATCTCTATGCTAATTCCTCCACCCGTTGAACTCTACGGTGGCAATGTGACTTTCCCAATCTTTCCAAGTGAAATGGCCTACATTACCATGATTACCATCTTTGCTGACTGCAAATGGTATAAGGAACTACTTGTTGATAATGCAGTATTCCTTACACAAGATACAGCAACATGGGAACCTTCACGTATACCTGATGATTATCATGTGAAAATATGTATCATACGAGGTCAAGTGCGACCGAAGGGTTTACACGTTGTAAGTCATCGAAATCAACAGGCTTCGTTTGCCGTGAATGTGTACCAAATCGGATCAGAAAGATCAGTAGCAACTTATTATGCAGTAGGAATGAGAACTCAAATTCAAGGTAACTATACGTTTATATTAATCATGTTAATGGGACACCAAAGAAGATCGAATTCTTGTGTATAATAGTACAGCATGCTTAGCGCAACACCAACAGGAATTTTCCCCAAAACAAACAGTGCAAAACATGTCTTAAATGTTAGGCGAGGTATTCATGGCGGGCCGGCTGATGATAACATCTTGCAAACACGGTGCAAACTTTTAATCCTTTTGGTGTTGCAGGAAAAATATGTGAAGAAGGTCCGTGTTCAAAATCAGTACCCAATACGTGTACTGGGCGCGATATTTTTTGGTTTAATTATTAAGCTTGCGAAATCCGTGCGTTATCCTTCACCAAATTGTGAAGGCTATAGTGGTTACAACCCACACTTGACGCATGATATACAGGATAACGCGTTGAGGTGGCCACCAAATGTCTGAAAAAGGTACATAGATTATGACTGCTTATGATTTTCAGCTCCTTCAGCGTGCAGCGAACCATGCGAAAACGGTGGGATATGCGCTGTAGAGGAAGATACTACGTCATATAGATGTTCCTGTCCCGTAGGATATACTGGGCAACAATGCGAACGCGGTAAGAATTATATAGGCCTACAAGTTAATGATTAGACAACAGGAATTGGCTGTAACAGCGACCAAATTTTGAAGGCGACCAGGTATATGATGAGTATCATTGATTAAAAAGAAGAAGAAAAACACTATATGATTGACCCAGAGAGGGCAATTGGATTCGCAGAAAATTAAAACACACTATGAAGAAAGACGAAGGTCTTATAAGTTGAAGCACTGAATTCGTCGCATGGGCAGTAGGGCAGCTGATGACTGAGGCATATCTACATGGTCTACGGTTGTTTAGTAAGAAGTCAAAACGTATAGGGTCATGCGTTTTAAAGCTCGCCTCCCAAAAAGAGTGGTGCGGTTACACTTTCTGGTTTCATGCTGCCATTAATTCTCTATTTTTTTTCAAACAACAAAAGCTATCTCAACAAATTTGGCATCGTTTTAAAGCTCTAATAATATGTAATCTGCCTGCAAAGTGGCATTGGTATAGCTCATACAGAAGTGGAGATGACCAGGGTTGCTGCCGAAAGCGGTGCCGCCTGTACAAACTCAATGGGGAGAATCCCATGCTTTCTTCTTTTTACAATAACTGCTCATCCCTTGATGTTACAAACACCATTCTGGTCCCATTTTAAAGGTTATCTAGAAGTCTTCCAGTATGTAGTTCAACAGACTTGTCAACTATTTGTAACAACTAATTAATTATGGATAAGGACATGATCCTCGGCTTTCTTCCTAATCGCTACACAGTCAACATGAATATTGCCATCAAATGTAACACCGCACGTCGCACCGAAACCAGGGAACCCGCGTCACTAGAAACCTCACCGGACCTCATCTACTCGAGATGCCACCCTTCAACAAAACTTGTTATCAACACTCTTTCTACCCGAAATCAATCCGCGAATGGAATCTCCTGCCACCAAACATCCGGTCAATAACAGACATTTCTGCCTTCAAAAGCGCACTCTCTCAAATTGACATTAAAGAACATGTAAGCAGAGCTCACTTCAAAAACTGATCACACCATCCACCACACTGACCTATGCGTTATAACAGCCTTATGGCTGTGTTTGCATAGTAATAAGCAGAAGCAGAAGCAGAAGAATAATCAGCCACAATTACCTGGATTTATAAAAATGACTATAACAAAAAAAGTTTTCAACCTATGATTTTCAATCATATTATATTGGTTTAATTATTAACCTTCCAAAATCCGTGCGTTATACGTCACCAAATTTTGAAGGTTATAGTGTAGGGGTGCTGCCGAAAGCGGTGCCGCCTGTACAAACTCAATGGGGAAAATCCCATGCTTTTGTTCTTTTTTATAATAACTTCTCATCCCTTGATGTTACACTGGTCCCATTTTAAAGATCATTTAGTAGTCTTCAAGTATGTGGTTCAACAGACTTGTCAACTATTTGTAACAACTCATTAATTATGGATAAGGCCATGATCCTCGGCTTTCTTCCTATTCGCTACACAGTTAAATGAATAATCAGCCACAATTTACTGGATTTATAAAAATTACTAAAACAGAAAAGGTTTTCAAACTATGATTTTCAATCATATTATATTGGTTTAATTATTAACGTTCCAAAATCCGTGCGTTATACGTCACCAAATGTTAAAAGCTATAGTGATCACAACCCACAGTTAACACTTAATATACAGGATAATGCGTTGAGGTGGCCACCAAATGTCTGAAAAAAGTAAATACATTTATATGACTGATTATAACTTTCAGCTCCGTCAGAGTGCTCGAGTGAACCATGCAAAAACGGTGGGACATGCGCAGTAGTGGAAGATACTACGTCATATATATGTTACTGTCTCGGAGGATATACGGGGAAACAATGCGAACGCGGTAAGAATATGCCTACAAGTTTATGATTAGTCAATCGTACAACAAGAATTGGCTGTAACAATGACCAAATTTGGAATTTGGATGCACCGAATTCGCGCTTGGGTAGTAGGGCAGCTGATGACTGAGGCATGTCTACAGTTGTTTATAGTAAGAAGTCAAAACGTATAGGGTCATGCGTTTTTAGCTCGAGATACAGCTTTTTGTAGTGTGAAGACCAGGGGTGCGGCCGAAGGCGGTGCCTCCTGTACAAACTCAATGGGAAAATCCCATGCTTTGTTCTTTTTACAATAACTCCTCATCTCTTGATGCATCTCTTGATGTTACAAACACCATTCTGGTCCCATTTTAAAGATTATTTAGTAGTCTTCAAGTATATGGATCAACAGACTTGTCAACTATTTGTAACAACTAATTTGTTATGGAAAAGGCCTTGATCCTCGGCTTTCTTCCTATTCGCTACACAGCCAACATGAATAATCAGCCACAATTTACAGGATTTATAAAAATGACTATAACAGAAAAAGTGTTCAACCTATGATTTTCAATCATATTATATTGGTTTAATTATTAAGCTTCCAAAATCCGTGCGTTATATCTCACCAAATTTTGAAGGTTATAGTGATCACAACCCACACTTAACGCTTGATATACAGGATAACGCGTTGAGGTGGTCACCAAATGTCTGAAAAAAGTAAATACATTTATATGACTGATTATAATTTTCAGTTCCTTCAGCGTGCTCGAGTGAACCATGCGAAAACGGTGGGACATGCGGAGTAGTAGAAGATACGTCATATATATGTAACTGTCTCGGAGGATATACGGGGAAACAATGCGGCGAACGCGGTAAGAGTAGGCCTACAAGTTTATATGATTAGTCAATCGACAACAAGAATTGCTTGTAACAGCGACAACATTTTGAAGTCGACCAGGTATATGATGAGTATCATTGATTTTAAAAAAAGAACAAAACTAAATGATTGACCCAAAGAGGGCAATTGGATTCGCAGAAAATTAAAACGCACTATGAAGAAAGACGAAGGTCTTATAATATAAGTTGAAACACTTAATTCGGCACATGGGCAGTAGGCCTAGGGCAGCTGATGACTGAGGCACGTCTACGATTGTTTAATAAGAAGTCGAAACGTATATTAATTCGAATACATTGGATGAATTGTCTGCCTGAATAATTTTCCATTTAAAAGCTAAAAATTCTCAAATTATAATTCATAATTTCATAAATACTATAAAAAATTGTAATAATCATGATAATTACGGAGTCTAATTACTGAGTCTACTATTTTGATACAGGTACATCAGGCAGCACCGAGGAATCAGGCGGTGTTGCGTTAATCGCGGGAATATCAGGAGCTACCGTGATACTTCTTGTTATGATAGTAATTGCAGTTATCTTCTGCAGCCGTCGGATTTTAGCGAAACGAAAAAGGTTAGCTACTATTCTGCATTTCTTTTCGTATGGCGACGAACTCCCCCCCCCCCCTCCCCGTTCTACGGGCTCGACCGACCATTTGTAGTTTTAGAAATTGGGGAGCCTAAACAATTTCGCGGGCGATTCCGATTTCAAAATTTTGGAAGACTTACCTTCTTACACGGTTGTCTTTCTACCCACGGCCCACTGAATGGAAACCAATCGAGAAACCAATGGTATCAACATGCTGATCAACACGATGGCTTGCATTGTTTTGTGAAATCTGTGAACAGCAGATAACAGTATTATGCTAGACTGTATAACGAGCTGTGTCTGTCAAGCTGAGAGAGATGAAAAACAAATGTATCGCCAAAAGATGCTACGGTCTATTATTATAAAGTGGACATTATGCAGATCATCAGATTTGACTAGGATCTTGAAATTAGGATCACTTTCATCCGCCGGAGAATTTCAAAATGAATTGAAATATTTTGGCATGTTACATTCTCCATCATTGTCGAAATCTTCATGATTTATTGTTCAACAGAGCGAAGCCGCAGTCCAATGTAGATTTGACTGATATGGGAAGGCAAACGGGAGCTAAAAATAGAGGTGAGTTATTATTTCAGTCATTGAATCAGGGTCAAAGACGGAAAGTTGGGCCATTAGGCCAAGTACGTAATGAACACAAAGTAAAAAAACTTGAGTAACGTCTTCTTCTGCCACTTCATATCGCCATTTTAGTAATATGGCTCAACATTCAACACAAATTGCCGGAAAAAACTTAGTGGTTATTAGTCTGTTTAGACTCAAATACAATAGGGGCGAGTGTTTTCTGTCTAGGTCTTGAGCAACGGTCCTAGTTAACAGTAAATTTAATTTACTTGGTAATGTAGCCAGTGAAGTGTCAGGTGTATTTATACTGTGGTCACCTTTCATTATAATGTACAGGTGTATTTTCTAATGAGACAGACGGTGATGGAAAACTGGATGTTGATGTTGCATCGGAGGAATATCAAGAGTTGTCTAGAGATCGAAGAAATCTGGCACCAGTCTACCAGGATCTGAAGACCATTACATCACAGCAAAATGTCATAAAAATCTCAGCCCAGCACGACAGTCAAGATGCAGACTACAATTACATAGACGTACAACCTCACAACCGTGATGATGGCAACGAATATTCATACGCCGATAGTCGTGAAATATATCCTGCTCCGCGAGGCCAGAGTACCGTTTCCGCTGCAGACGATCCACAATATGTCGATATGGAAAAGTCTACTCCTCAAACAAATAACAATGTCGCAGGAGGCAAGGCAGAATATATGGCAATGAAAAATCAGAATCCCCAGAGGGCTCCCCCTTCAGGAGGTGAAGCGCCGAATTAGCGAGAGACCACAACCCCATGCCGGAATCAGACTATATCGGCACGATGACGATATGGCAAATTGAAGCATAGTAATAATGCCGCTAAACCAGGAAACTTTACATCAGCAGAGGTGGAGGATTCCTATCAACATCTTTAAGAGGCCAAGATAGGTCTATCCTATGCTGGTGGTGACGAAGAGTACCAGCATTTACATCGTGACTGACGGATTGTAAATCTACTTCTTCAAAAAGCCAAGATGGTCATCATTTGCATGACATCATCTGTTATCAGTATACATCGAGATAACTTTTCATGGAAAAGCCTATCATAGAAATGCAGGCACCTTCACAATTTAACTGCAGTGTCCGTACGTACCATGCTGACTGGCTTGACTGAATATGACGTTTTAGTCGTATCGATGAGATTTCACCGCCCTGTATAGGTAACATAGCATTGTGTTTGGAACAGTAGTTGTGTAACTAGAGGGGGGTAAGGGCATTTACCCCTGCCAGAAGGCTTGCCTCCCTCCCAATGAAATGTCAAACTCTATGTATATAGTAGGATATGCCCCACCCACCCCTTGATCACAGGTCTGCCCCCCCCCCCCCCCCCCTCGTGCCCCCCCCCCCCCAAATAAAGGTATATAGTGCCACAATGTAAAAAGGAAATTATAATCAACGTGGATTTATTCAATTGTATCGTAAAGCAGAGAGGTTGTAAACTGATAAATAAATGTCTTTGTATTAAAGTTAACGGGTCAAATAAATCAAAACAAGCAATAACTACTAACTAGCAAAAGGTCAAGCAAAGGCAATAGGTCGACGAGTAAGTATACATATTAGTAAAATCTGAAATCGCTTCACTACAAAACCGCGAAACCCGAAACCCGCCCTAGTTGATTTAACTTTATTTGTGCTCGAAAATTTGTGCTGATCATGCTGATCGGGATGCGGGCAATAAAAAGGAAATCTGGCATTAATTCCTACATTTGAATTGAACAATTGTGGGTATCATGATTCATCAGTATCTTCTCTTTATACACTACAATTTTCCCACACTAATGGAGTGCATGGGTGTACGCTTTTGCTAAACCGTTATTACGATTAGACTATAGGAGTGAAGTGAATAAGTGCTTATTAGTTTTAATTGTTGTTATCAACCACAGGTAGAACATGAACTTATACCAACAGATTGCAAATATATCCCTAAATACAAAGTCAACTTATTGTTGGTAGGATCATGGACTTATGAAATATAAGTCCATGGTAGGAGGCACCGTTAAATACAAATTAACCTTAATATTCCCCGTTAGGATGCACGTTAATAATGAGTAATTCTTTTGGCAGGCTCAAAGCATTCCCATTTAATTATACAGGGTTTTCAGGCAAACTTGAGATGGTATTACTCATTAACGCGCAACCTACGAACATGGGACATAAGGTGAATGGGTCTTTAGGGTGTTCATTTTGCCCAAAGGAGTGAAAGTCAACAGGAGTGAAAGATATAGAGCAACATTCAAAGTTCTGTCCCATAATCTATCTGCTCGTTTTTGTTTATAAAGATTTAAGCTAAATAAAAGTCTAGTAAAAGCGGTTTTTTATTACTAATTCGGCCCAATATTTAGGAACACTGGAAATATAATATAACACAATAAATGATAATACTCAGAACCGGGAAGATTACCGAAAGTGTATCACATCATGGAGGAATATAAGGAGAGGTCACTCTTTCAGAAATCGAGAACAGTGATACCGCCCTCGCAAGAATGTTGGGACAATCCAGTTAAAGTTTGAACTCTATAAGACTGCGGCAATTCCGCCTAAAGTTAGCCTGCATTGCCGTGGCGTTTTAACTTTACGTGTATCATATGACTGTTTCGGCGCGAGCCCGAAAGAGCGTAATAAGTCTTACTCTTCTGATTTGAAGAACGGTTCGTTACAATAGACATGTAAAAGATGTTTGCATTAGTCTGCGGGGGGAGGGGGGGGGGGGGGGGGGGGGGGTGTAACAAGGATTAAGAAAAGTTGGTTATGAAATGGGACCAGGTTGTATTCGAAATATAGACTTCAAACACCACTATTACAAATTTGCCAATAGAACAAAGCTGATCTGGTTGGTGTATTTTCAGGAGGGGGCGGGGTGACTGAGCGGTATTATAATATCCTTCAGTGGCATAACTACCGCGGGGAGACATTCCCCTAAATGAGTGACAAAACTCCATGTATATGACTAAAAATAGTCATTTATATATACCCGACCACCGGCCTATCTCTCCACATGCAGGTGTGTGTGTGGGGGGGGGGGGGGGGGGCATTCAGGGTCTCTATAATGGGGGCTTTGGAGTGGATTTTGACGAAAACTAGATTTCGAATGCAAATTGTCACAATTTGTAAATTTAAATAAAAGGGGCCAGGGGTCGTCAGATTCTGAGTGGCAAATGCCCGTAATGGCAGCGGCCTCCTACCATCATTTCTTAAAAGACCTTAGTGTTCACGCCTTTTAATTAAAGGATTTAAAAAACAGTTTCTTCAGATATAGAAATATTGAATCCGTTTACACTCTTAAAGATAATAACGAATCAATTAAATTTTAAGCGGTTGAGGTGGCGGCTAAATACTAAAAACGAGATTTTTTTTAGTTTTTAGCCACCAATCTCTCAACAGCTAAATTGTCAGTCCTACATTACTATACTCTTTGGGGAATCGGAAGAAACCGAGACCATGATATAAATTGTTGTTTGCATACAGGCGAGAAAATTGAGTGCATTTATTCCGAGTGTCGAGTCTCGGTTTCTTTTTGGCCGTATAGCCTCTCCGCTCAACGTAGACGCCATTATGATTTAAATTAGACCAAATGGATATCACACCAAGTGGAAATTATACCATCTATTATTAGACCAATTGGCATTAGACCAACTGGGTTTTAACAAAATGGTTATTAGACCAATTAGATGTTAGACCAACTGACATTTAGCCTAATTTGTCTTACAGCAATTGGTATTAGACTAAATGGGTATTATAGACAAAAAATTATTATTATGGTTTTAGACCTAATGGCAAGTCACCCGCTGCACATGCTGCCGGTAAACATTTACCGCTGTCCGCGTCAACCGGGCATAATGGGGGCACTACACTAAATCCTTCCGCGTTTGGTGTAGGGTTCGGAGAAATAGTACCTATATCAATTTGATCATCGTCCCAGGGGAAGCAAATAGAAGTAAATCTTGCTTATTTTTTATGAAAAAGATAGAATAGAACCTCAGCATTGCTAATGTGGTCAAAAATCGTCGGAATCGAATACGCACGGGAGCCTAGGCTGCGGAAGGATATCGTTGCCGGAACCGGTGAGGAAGCGAAAATATCGGTTTAAAATGGTGAGGGCGCTGTTTAGGTGCCCGTAGCGAAAAATTTCATCTAGATGGGTCAAGAAAAATCAAGTTTAAAATAAAATTCAACACATATCTAATACATTCATGCGAAATAAAAACTTCCATCATTGTTACGTGGGGTAAAAATACGGTCTTGAAAAAGGGCCGAAACACGTGTATTTCAATAGGGGACGTATTTAGTGGTGTGCCCCCTTCGACGACGTGTTGTTTTTGGCCTATTATGGTACCTTTTACTTGAAAAACTCTCATTTTCACTCTATTTTCGCAGTTTTATTTGTCAATAAGTTTCTTAAGATTACTACCATTAGGATAAAAGTACAATACAATATTTTAAATCAAATCTAAACACAATCATACTAGCCTTGGCCACTAAACTTTTAACGAATCATCAAAAGGGGCATTGTACTC
This sequence comes from Ophiura sarsii, assembly GCA_035610835.1. Taxonomy (NCBI): domain Eukaryota; kingdom Metazoa; phylum Echinodermata; class Ophiuroidea; order Amphilepidida; family Ophiuridae; genus Ophiura; species Ophiura sarsii. The sequence continues at coordinate 20,926,959 of CM069446.1, forward strand.
TATGTATAACAATTAAGGCGCCTATGGTTAGCGGTGATAGCCTGACGGATGAGCAGAAGATACTGTCAAAACTACAGCATACCTAACCAGAAATGTTTTAGAAATTGAAGTTGGTTCGTATTGGGTGTAAACAAATTGTAGGAACAAGGATGGTTACCACCGGTGTCATCTGCGGTATCCTGGACACAGGGAGGTAATCACCACGCTTCCAAGAGCCGTGTACATCTTACAGAACCACAGACCTGACCTGACATGCATAGAAACGCCATGCCGGGGGAGGGGGGGGGGGGGGGAGGAGTTTCCCATAGAGTGTGTCGAGCAGACGTGCGCAGAAGGCGACCACTTGGTGTTAGAATCTTCGACAGACAACAAGAGGAGAATCACATGCCACGGTTTGAAGAATTACAGCGGGTGTTCACCTCCATGTATCACCACATGAATTGAAAGATCACATGAAATATCTCTCAAACAGTCCCTTTTAAACCCAAACAGCTCTTCTTAGAGCTACCATTACTGAAAACTAGAGAATAGTGAATTTGTGTCGGACTTTGTCTGTATGTAATATTATAATCAAATGTTTATTAAAGGTTAAGTTAGTTTGTATTACATTATTCACGAAACAATTGATAATGCATACACTATAGTTCGCCAAAATCGATGTCAGCCCAGATGGTGCCGGACCAGATGGTGCCGGACTGGGTGATTTCTTGCTTTGATACACAATTTATGAACATTTGGGACATCATCATTTTTCAGAAAAATGCTCTTATTTGAGAACCACAGATCGCACAGAGGTATGCTTTGGCGGCAGTTTATCTTAGAAATACTTGTTCTTTCGAAATATGTAGAAAAAAGAATGAAAACTCAAAAAAAGTTTTGCTTCTAAGGGGGCACTACACTAAATCCTTCCGCGTTTGGTGTAGGGTTCGGAGAAATAGTACCTATATCAATTTGATCATCGTCCCAGGGGAAGCAAATAAAAGTAAATCTTGCTTATTTTTTATGAAAAAGATAGAATAGAACCTCAGCATTGCTAATGTGGTCAAAAATCGTCGGAATCGAATACGCACGGGAGCCTAGGCTGCGGAAGGATATCGTTGCCGGAACCGGTGAGGAAGCGAAAATATCGGTTTAAAATGGTGAGGGCGCTGTTTAGGTGCCCGTAGCGAAAAATTTCATCTAGATGGGTCAAGAAAAATCAAGTTAAAAATAAAATTCAACACATATCTAATACATTCATGCGAAATAAAAACTTCCATCATTGTTACGTGGGGTAAAAATACGGTCTTGAAAAAGGGCCGAAACACGTGTATTTCAATAGGGGACGTATTTAGTGGTGTGCCCCCTTCGACGACGTGTTGTTTTTGGCCTATTATGGTACCTTTTACTTGAAAAACTCTCATTTTCACTCTATTTTCGCAGTTTTATTTGTCAATAAGTTTCTTAAGATTACTACCATTAGGATAAAAGTACAATACAATATTTTAAATCAAATCTAAACACAATCATACTAGCCTTGGCCACTAAACTTTTAACGAATCATCAAAAGGGGCATTGTACTCTATGTATAACAATTAAGGCGCCTATGGTTAGCGGTGATAGCCTGACGGATGAGCAGAAGATACTGTCAAAACTACAGCATACCTAACCAGAAATGTTTTAGAAATTGAAGTTGGTTCGTATTGGGTGTAAACAAATTGTAGGAACAAGGATGGTTACCACCGGTGTCATCTGCGGTATCCTGGACACAGGGAGGTAATCACCACGCTTCCAAGAGCCGTGTACATCTTACAGAACCACAGACCTGACCTGACATGCATAGAAACGCCATGCCGGGGGAGGGGGGGGGGGGAGGAGTTTCCCATAGAGTGTGTCGAGCAGACGTGCGCAGAAGGCGACCACTTGGTGTTAGAATCTCCGACAGACAACAAGAGGAGAATCACATGCCACGGTTTGAAGAATTACAGCGGGTGTTCACCTCCATGTATCACCACATGAATTGAAAGATCACATGAAATATCTCTCAAACAGTCCCTTTTAAACCCAAACAGCTCTTCTTAGAGCTACCATTACTGAAAACTAGAGAATAGTGAATTTGTGTCGGACTTTGTCTGTATGTAATATTATAATCAAATGTTTATTAAAGGTTAAGTTAGTTTGTATTACATTATTCACGAAACAATTGATAATGCATACACTATAGTTCGCCAAAATCGATGTCAGCCCAGATGGTGCCGGACCAGATGGTGCCGGACTGGGTGATTTCTTGCTTTGATACACAATTTATGAACATTTGGGACATCATCATTTTTCAGAAAAATGCTCTTATTTGAGAACCACAGATCGCACAGAGGTATGCTTTGGCGGCAGTTTATCTTAGAAATACTTGTTCTTTCGAAATATGTAGAAAAAAGAATGAAAACTCAAAAAAAGTTTTGCTTCTAAGGGGGCACTACACTAAATCCTTCCGCGTTTGGTGTAGGGTTCGGAGAAATAGTACCTATATCAATTTGATCATCGTCCCAGGGGAAGCAAATAAAAGTAAATCTTGCTTATTTTTTATGAAAAAGATAGAATAGAACCTCAGCATTGCTAATGTGGTCAAAAATCGTCGGAATCGAATACGCACGGGAGCCTAGGCTGCGGAAGGATATCGTTGCCGGAACCGGTGAGGAAGCGAAAATATCGGTTTAAAATGGTGAGGGCGCTGTTTAGGTGCCCGTAGCGAAAAATTTCATCTAGATGGGTCAAGAAAAATCAAGTTTAAAATAAAATTCAACACATATCTAATACATTCATGCGAAATAAAAACTTCCATCATTGTTACGTGGGGTAAAAATACGGTCTTGAAAAAGGGCCGAAACACGTGTATTTCAATAGGGGACGTATTTAGTGGTGTGCCCCCTTCGACGACGTGTTGTTTTTGGCCTATTATGGTACCTTTTACTTGAAAAACTCTCATTTTCACTCTATTTTCGCAGTTTTATTTGTCAATAAGTTTCTTAAGATTACTACCATTAGGATAAAAGTACAATACAATATTTTAAATCAAATCTAAACACAATCATACTAGCCTTGGCCACTAAACTTTTAACGAATCATCAAAAGGGGCATTGTACTCTATGTATAACAATTAAGGCGCCTATGGTTAGCGGTGATAGCCTGACGGATGAGCAGAAGATACTGTCAAAACTACAGCATACCTAACCAGAAATGTTTTAGAAATTGAAGTTGGTTCGTATTGGGTGTAAACAAATTGTAGGAACAAGGATGGTTACCACCGGTGTCATCTGCGGTATCCTGGACACAGGGAGGTAATCACCACGCTTCCAAGAGCCGTGTACATCTTACAGAACCACAGACCTGACCTGACATGCATAGAAACGCCATGCCGGGGGAGGGGGGGGGGAGGAGTTTCCCATAGAGTGTGTCGAGCAGACGTGCGCAGAAGGCGACCACTTGGTGTTAGAATCTTCGACAGACAACAAGAGGAGAATCACATGCCACGGTTTGAAGAATTACAGCGGGTGTTCACCTCCATGTATCACCACATGAATTGAAAGATCACATGAAATATCTCTCAAACAGTCCCTTTTAAACCCAAACAGCTCTTCTTAGAGCTACCATTACTGAAAACTAGAGAATAGTGAATTTGTGTCGGACTTTGTCTGTATGTAATATTATAATCAAATGTTTATTAAAGGTTCAGGGTCTCTATAATGGGGGCTTTGGAGTGGATTTTGACGAAAACTAGATTTCGAATGCAAATTGTCACAATTTGTAAATTTAAATAAAAGGGGCCAGGGGTCGTCAGATTCTGAGTGGCAAATGCCCGTAATGGCAGCGGCCTCCTACCATCATTTCTTAAAAGACCTTAGTGTTCACGCCTTTTAATTAAAGGATTTAAAAAACAGTTTCTTCAGATATAGAAATATTGAATCCGTTTACACTCTTAAAGGTAATAACGAATCAATTAAATTTTAAGCGGTTGAGGTGGCGGCTAAATACTAAAAACGAGATTTTTTTTAGTTTTTAGCCACCAATCTCTCAACAGCTAAATTGTCAGTCCTACATTACTATACTCTTTGGGGAATCGGAAGAAACCGAGACCATGATATAAATTGTTGTTTGCATACAGGCGAGAAAATTGAGTGCATTTATTCCGAGTGTCGAGTCTCGGTTTCTTTTTGGCCGTATAGCCTCTCCGCTCAACGTAGACGCCATTATGATTTAAATTAGACCAAATGGATATCACACCAAGTGGAAATTATACCATCTATTATTAGACCAATTGGCATTAGACCAACTGGGTTTTAACAAAATGGTTATTAGACCAATTAGATGTTAGACCAACTGACATTTAGCCTAATTTGTCTTACAGCAATTGGTATTAGACTAAATGGGTATTATAGACAAAAAATTATTATTATGGTTTTAGACCTAATGGCAAGTCACCCGCTGCACATGCTGCCGGTAAACATTTACCGCTGTCCGCGTCAACCGGGCATAATGGGGGCACTACACTAAATCCTTCCGCGTTTGGTGTAGGGTTCGGAGAAATAGTACCTATATCAATTTGATCATCGTCCCAGGGGAAGCAAATAGAAGTAAATCTTGCTTATTTTTTATGAAAAAGATAGAATAGAACCTCAGCATTGCTAATGTGGTCAAAAATCGTCGGAATCGAATACGCACGGGAGCCTAGGCTGCGGAAGGATATCGTTGCCGGAACCGGTGAGGAAGCGAAAATATCGGTTTAAAATGGTGAGGGCGCTGTTTAGGTGCCCGTAGCGAAAAATTTCATCTAGATGGGTCAAGAAAAATCAAGTTTAAAATAAAATTCAACACATATCTAATACATTCATGCGAAATAAAAACTTCCATCATTGTTACGTGGGGTAAAAATACGGTCTTGAAAAAGGGCCGAAACACGTGTATTTCAATAGGGGACGTATTTAGTGGTGTGCCCCCTTCGACGACGTGTTGTTTTTGGCCTATTATGGTACCTTTTACTTGAAAAACTCTCATTTTCACTCTATTTTCGCAGTTTTATTTGTCAATAAGTTTCTTAAGATTACTACCATTAGGATAAAAGTACAATACAATATTTTAAATCAAATCTAAACACAATCATACTAGCCTTGGCCACTAAACTTTTAACGAATCATCAAAAGGGGCATTGTACTCTATGTATAACAATTAAGGCGCCTATGGTTAGCGGTGATAGCCTGACGGATGAGCAGAAGATACTGTCAAAACTACAGCATACCTAACCAGAAATGTTTTAGAAATTGAAGTTGGTTCGTATTGGGTGTAAACAAATTGTAGGAACAAGGATGGTTACCACCGGTGTCATCTGCGGTATCCTGGACACAGGGAGGTAATCACCACGCTTCCAAGAGCCGTGTACATCTTACAGAACCACAGACCTGACCTGACATGCATAGAAACGCCATGCCGGGGGAGGGGGGGGGGGAGGAGTTTCCCATAGAGTGTGTCGAGCAGACGTGCGCAGAAGGCGACCACTTGGTGTTAGAATCTTCGACAGACAACAAGAGGAGAATCACATGCCACGGTTTGAAGAATTACAGCGGGTGTTCACCTCCATGTATCACCACATGAATTGAAAGATCACATGAAATATCTCTCAAACAGTCCCTTTTAAACCCAAACAGCTCTTCTTAGAGCTACCATTACTGAAAACTAGAGAATAGTGAATTTGTGTCGGACTTTGTCTGTATGTAATATTATAATCAAATGTTTATTAAAGGTTAAGTTAGTTTGTATTACATTATTCACGAAACAATTGATAATGCATACACTATAGTTCGCCAAAATCGATGTCAGCCCAGATGGTGCCGGACCAGATGGTGCCGGACTGGGTGATTTCTTGCTTTGATACACAATTTATGAACATTTGGGACATCATCATTTTTCAGAAAAATGCTCTTATTTGAGAACCACAGATCGCACAGAGGTATGCTTTGGCGGCAGTTTATCTTAGAAATACTTGTTCTTTCGAAATATGTAGAAAAAAGAATGAAAAATCAAAAAAAGTTTTGCTTCTAAGGGGGCACTACACTAAATCCTTCCGCGTTTGGTGTAGGGTTCGGAGAAATAGTACCTATATCAATTTGATCATCGTCCCAGGGGAAGCAAATAGAAGTAAATCTTGCTTATTTTTTATGAAAAAGATAGAATAGAACCTCAGCATTGCTAATGTGGTCAAAAATCGTCGGAATCGAATACGCACGGGAGCCTAGGCTGCGGAAGGATATCGTTGCCGGAACCGGTGAGGAAGCGAAAATATCGGTTTAAAATGGTGAGGGCGCTGTTTAGGTGCCCGTAGCGAAAAATTTCATCTAGATGGGTCAAGAAAAATCAAGTTTAAAATAAAATTCAACACATATCTAATACATTCATGCGAAATAAAAACTTCCATCATTGTTACGTGGGGTAAAAATACGGTCTTGAAAAAGGGCCGAAACACGTGTATTTCAATAGGGGACGTATTTAGTGGTGTGCCCCCTTCGAAGACGTGTTGTTTTTGGCCTATTATGGTACCTTTTACTTGAAAAACTCTCATTTTCACTCTATTTTCGCAGTTTTATTTGTCAATAAGTTTCTTAAGATTACTACCATTAGGATAAAAGTACAATACAATATTTTAAATCAAATCTAAACACAATCATACTAGCCTTGGCCACTAAACTTTTAACGAATCATCAAAAGGGGCATTGTACTCTATGTATAACAATTAAGGCGCCTATGGTTAGCGGTGATAGCCTGACGGATGAGCAGAAGATACTGTCAAAACTACAGCATACCTAACCAGAAATGTTTTAGAAATTAAAGTTGGTTCGTATTGGGTGTAAACAAATTGTAGGAACAAGGATGGTTACCACCGGTGTCATCTGCGGTATCCTGGACACAGGGAGGTAATCACCACGCTTCCAAGAGCCGTGTACATCTTACAGAACCACAGACCTGACCTGACATGCATAGAAACGCCATGCCGGGGGAGGGGGGGGGGGAGTTTCCCATAGAGTGTGTCGAGCAGACGTGCGCAGAAGGCGACCACTTGGTGTTAGAATCTTCGACAGACAACAAGAGGAGAATCACATGCCACGGTTTGAAGAATTACAGCGGGTGTTCACCTCCATGTATCACCACATGAATTGAAAGATCACATGAAATATCTCTCAAACAGTCCCTTTTAAACCCAAAAGCTCTTCTTAGAGCTACCATTACTGAAAACTAGAGAATAGTGAATTTGTGTCGGACTTTGTCTGTATGTAATATTATAATCAAATGTTTATTAAAGGTTAAGTTAGTTTGTATTACATTATTCACGAAACAATTGATAATGCATACACTATAGTTCGCCAAAATCGATGTCAGCCCAGATGGTGCCGGACCAGATGGTGCCGGACTGGGTGATTTCTTGCTTTGATACACAATTTATGAACATTTGGGACATCATCATTTTTCAGAAATATGCTCTTATTTGAGAACCACAGATCGCACAGAGGTATGCTTTGGCGGCAGTTTATCTTAGAAATACTTGTTCTTTCGAAATATGTAGAAAAAAGAATGAAAACTCAAAAAAAGTTTTGCTTCGAAGACGTGTTGTTTTTGGCCTATTATGGTACCTTTTACTTGAAAAACTCTCATTTTCACTCTATTTTCGCAGTTTTATTTGTCAATAAGTTTCTTAAGATTACTACCATTAGGATAAAAGTACAATACAATATTTTAAATCAAATCTAAACACAATCATACTAGCCTTGGCCACTAAACTTTTAACGAATCATCAAAAGGGGCATTGTACTCTATGTATAACAATTAAGGCGCCTATGGTTAGCGGTGATAGCCTGACGGATGAGCAGAAGATACTGTCAAAACTACAGTATACCTAACCAGAAATGTTTTAGAAATTGAAGTTGGTTCGTATTGGGTGTAAACAAATTGTAGGAACAAGGATGGTTACCACCGGTGTCATCTGCGGTATCCTGGACACAGGGAGGTAATCACCACGCTTCCAAGAGCCGTGTACATCTTACAGAACCACAGACCTGACCTGACATGCATAGAAACGCCATGCCGGGGGAGGGGGGGGGGGGAGTTTCCCATAGAGTGTGTCGAGCAGACGTGCGCAGAAGGCGACCACTTGGTGTTAGAATCTTCGACAGACAACAAGAGGAGAATCACATGCCACGGTTTGAAGAATTACAGCGGGTGTTCACCTCCATGTATCACCACATGAATTGAAAGATCACATGAAATATCTCTCAAACAGTCCCTTTTAAACCCAAACAGCTCTTCTTAGAGCTACCATTACTGAAAACTAGAGAATAGTGAATTTGTGTCGGACTTTGTCTGTATGTAATATTATAATCAAATGTTTATTAAAGGTTAAGTTAGTTTGTATTACATTATTCACGAAACAATTGATAATGCATACACTATAGTTCGCCAAAATCGATGTCAGCCCAGATGGTGCCGGACCAGATGGTGCCGGACTGGGTGATTTCTTGCTTTGATACACAATTTATGAACATTTGGGACATCATCATTTTTCAGAAATATGCTCTTATTTGAGAACCACAGATCGCACAGAGGTATGCTTTGGCGGCAGTTTATCTTAGAAATACTTGTTCTTTCGAAATATGTAGAAAGAAGAATGAAAACTCAAAAAAAGTTTTGCTTCGAAGACGTGTTGTTTTTGGCCTATTATGGTACCTTTTACTTGAAAAACTCTCATTTTCACTCTATTTTCGCAGTTTTATTTGTCAATAAGTTTCTTAAGATTACTACCATTAGGATAAAAGTACAATACAATATTTTAAATCAAATCTAAACACAATCATACTAGCCTTGGCCACTAAACTTTTAACGAATCATCAAAAGGGGCATTGTACTCTATGTATAACAATTAAGGCGCCTATGGTTAGCGGTGATAGCCTGACGGATGAGCAGAAGATACTGTCAAAACTACAGCATACCTAACCAGAAATGTTTTAGAAATTGAAGTTGGTTCGTATTGGGTGTAAACAAATTGTAGGAACAAGGATGGTTACCACCGGTGTCATCTGCGGTATCCTGGACACAGGGAGGTAATCACCACGCTTCCAAGAGCCGTGTACATCTTACAGAACCACAGACCTGACCTGACATGCATAGAAACGCCATGCCGGGGGAGGGGGGGGGGGGGAGTTTCCCATAGAGTGTGTCGAGCAGACGTGCGCAGAAGGCGACCACTTGGTGTTAGAATCTTCGACAGACAACAAGAGGAGAATCACATGCCACGGTTTGAAGAATTACAGCGGGTGTTCACCTCCATGTATCACCACATGAATTGAAAGATCACATGAAATATCTCTCAAACAGTCCCTTTTAAACCCAAACAGCTCTTCTTAGAGCTACCATTACTGAAAACTAGAGAATAGTGAATTTGTGTCGGACTTTGTCTGTATGTAATATTATAATCAAATGTTTATTAAAGGTTAAGTTAGTTTGTATTACATTATTCACGAAACAATTGATAATGCATACACTATAGTTCGCCAAAATCGATGTCAGCCCAGATGGTGCCGGACCAGATGGTGCCGGACTGGGTGATTTCTTGCTTTGATACACAATTTATGAACATTTGGGACATCATCATTTTTCAGAAATATGCTCTTATTTGAGAACCACAGATCGCACAGAGGTATGCTTTGGCGGCAGTTTATCTTAGAAATACTTGTTCTTTCGAAATATGTAGAAAGAAGAATGAAAACTCAAAAAAAGTTTTGCTTCGAAGACGTGTTGTTTTTGGCCTATTATGGTACCTTTTACTTGAAAAACTCTCATTTTCACTCTATTTTCGCAGTTTTATTTGTCAATAAGTTTCTTAAGATTACTACCATTAGGATAAAAGTACAATACAATATTTTAAATCAAATCTAAACACAATCATACTAGCCTTGGCCACTAAACTTTTAACGAATCATCAAAAGGGGCATTGTACTCTATGTATAACAATTAAGGCGCCTATGGTTAGCGGTGATAGCCTGACGGATGAGCAGAAGATACTGTCAAAACTACAGTATACCTAACCAGAAATGTTTTAGAAATTGAAGTTGGTTCGTATTGGGTGTAAACAAATTGTAGGAACAAGGATGGTTACCACCGGTGTCATCTGCGGTATCCTGGACACAGGGAGGTAATCACCACGCTTCCAAGAGCCGTGTACATCTTACAGAACCACAGACCTGACCTGACATGCATAGAAACGCCATGCCGGGGGAGGGGGGGGGGGGGAGTTTCCCATAGAGTGTGTCGAGCAGACGTGCGCAGAAGGCGACCACTTGGTGTTAGAATCTTCGACAGACAACAAGAGGAGAATCACATGCCACGGTTTGAAGAATTACAGCGGGTGTTCACCTCCATGTATCACCACATGAATTGAAAGATCACATGAAATATCTCTCAAACAGTCCCTTTTAAACCCAAACAGCTCTTCTTAGAGCTACCATTACTGAAAACTAGAGAATAGTGAATTTGTGTCGGACTTTGTCTGTATGTAATATTATAATCAAATGTTTATTAAAGGTTAAGTTAGTTTGTATTACATTATTCACGAAACAATTGATAATGCATACACTATAGTTCGCCAAAATCGATGTCAGCCCAGATGGTGCCGGACCAGATGGTGCCGGACTGGGTGATTTCTTGCTTTGATACACAATTTATGAACATTTGGGACATCATCATTTTTCAGAAATATGCTCTTATTTGAGAACCACAGATCGCACAGAGGTATGCTTTGGCGGCAGTTTATCTTAGAAATACTTGTTCTTTCGAAATATGTAGAAAGAAGAATGAAAACTCAAAAAAAGTTTTGCTTCGAAGACGTGTTGTTTTTGGCCTATTATGGTACCTTTTACTTGAAAAACTCTCATTTTCACTCTATTTTCGCAGTTTTATTTGTCAATAAGTTTCTTAAGATTACTACCATTAGGATAAAAGTACAATACAATATTTTAAATCAAATCTAAACACAATCATACTAGCCTTGGCCACTAAACTTTTAACGAATCATCAAAAGGGGCATTGTACTCTATGTATAACAATTAAGGCGCCTATGGTTAGCGGTGATAGCCTGACGGATGAGCAGAAGATACTGTCAAAACTACAGCATACCTAACCAGAAATGTTTTAGAAATTGAAGTTGGTTCGTATTGGGTGTAAACAAATTGTAGGAACAAGGATGGTTACCACCGGTGTCATCTGCGGTATCCTGGACACAGGGAGGTAATCACCACGCTTCCAAGAGCCGTGTACATCTTACAGAACCACAGACCTGACCTGACATGCATAGAAACGCCATGCCGGGGGAGGGGGGGGGGAGTTTCCCATAGAGTGTGTCGAGCAGACGTGCGCAGAAGGCGACCACTTGGTGTTAGAATCTTCGACAGACAACAAGAGGAGAATCACATGCCACGGTTTGAAGAATTACAGCGGGTGTTCACCTCCATGTATCACCACATGAATTGAAAGATCACATGAAATATCTCTCAAACAGTCCCTTTTAAACCCAAACAGCTCTTCTTAGAGCTACCATTACTGAAAACTAGAGAATAGTGAATTTGTGTCGGACTTTGTCTGTATGTAATATTATAATCAAATGTTTATTATAGGTTAAGTTAGTTTGTATTACATTATTCACGAAACAATTGATAATGCATACACTATAGTTCGCCAAAATCGATGTCAGCCCAGATGGTGCCGGACCAGATGGTGCCGGACTGGGTGATTTCTTGCTTTGATACACAATTTATGAACATTTGGGACATCATCATTTTTCAGAAATATGCTCTTATTTGAGAACCACAGATCGCACAGAGGTATGCTTTGGCGGCAGTTTATCTTAGAAATACTTGTTCTTTCGAAATATGTAGAAAGAAGAATGAAAACTCAAAAAAAGTTTTGCTTCGAAGACGTGTTGTTTTTGGCCTATTATGGTACCTTTTACTTGAAAAACTCTCATTTTCACTCTATTTTCGCAGTTTTATTTGTCAATAAGTTTCTTAAGATTACTACCATTAGGATAAAAGTACAATACAATATTTTAAATCAAATCTAAACACAATCATACTAGCCTTGGCCACTAAACTTTTAACGAATCATCAAAAGGGGCATTGTACTCTATGTATAACAATTAAGGCGCCTATGGTTAGCGGTGATAGCCTGACGGATGAGCAGAAGATACTGTCAAAACTACAGCATACCTAACCAGAAATGTTTTAGAAATTGAAGTTGGTTCGTATTGGGTGTAAACAAATTGTAGGAACAAGGATGGTTACCACCGGTGTCATCTGCGGTATCCTGGACACAGGGAGGTAATCACCACGCTTCCAAGAGCCGTGTACATCTTACAGAACCACAGACCTGACCTGACATGCATAGAAACGCCATGCCGGGGGAGGGGGGGGGGGGGAGTTTCCCATAGAGTGTGTCGAGCAGACGTGCGCAGAAGGCGACCACTTGGTGTTAGAATCTTCGACAGACAACAAGAGGAGAATCACATGCCACGGTTTGAAGAATTACAGCGGGTGTTCACCTCCATGTATCACCACATGAATTGAAAGATCACATGAAATATCTCTCAAACAGTCCCTTTTAAACCCAAACAGCTCTTCTTAGAGCTACCATTACTGAAAACTAGAGAATAGTGAATTTGTGTCGGACTTTGTCTGTATGTAATATTATAATCAAATGTTTATTAAAGGTTAAGTTAGTTTGTATTACATTATTCACGAAACAATTGATAATGCATACACTATAGTTCGCCAAAATCGATGTCAGCCCAGATGGTGCCGGACCAGATGGTGCCGGACTGGGTGATTTCTTGCTTTGATACACAATTTATGAACATTTGGGACATCATCATTTTTCAGAAATATGCTCTTATTTGAGAACCACAGATCGCACAGAGGTATGCTTTGGCGGCAGTTTATCTTAGAAATACTTGTTCTTTCGAAATATGTAGAAAGAAGAATGAAAACTCAAAAAAAGTTTTGCTTCGAAGACGTGTTGTTTTTGGCCTATTATGGTACCTTTTACTTGAAAAACTCTCATTTTCACTCTATTTTCGCAGTTTTATTTGTCAATAAGTTTCTTAAGATTACTACCATTAGGATAAAAGTACAATACAATATTTTAAATCAAATCTAAACACAATCATACTAGCCTTGGCCACTAAACTTTTAACGAATCATCAAAAGGGGCATTGTACTCTATGTATAACAATTAAGGCGCCTATGGTTAGCGGTGATAGCCTGACGGATGAGCAGAAGATACTGTCAAAACTACAGTATACCTAACCAGAAATGTTTTAGAAATTGAAGTTGGTTCGTATTGGGTGTAAACAAATTGTAGGAACAAGGATGGTTACCACCGGTGTCATCTGCGGTATCCTGGACACAGGGAGGTAATCACCACGCTTCCAAGAGCCGTGTACATCTTACAGAACCACAGACCTGACCTGACATGCATAGAAACGCCATGCCGGGGGAGGGGGGGGGGGAGTTTCCCATAGAGTGTGTCGAGCAGACGTGCGCAGAAGGCGACCACTTGGTGTTAGAATCTTCGACAGACAACAAGAGGAGAATCACATGCCACGGTTTGAAGAATTACAGCGGGTGTTCACCTCCATGTATCACCACATGAATTGAAAGATCACATGAAATATCTCTCAAACAGTCCCTTTTAAACCCAAACAGCTCTTCTTAGAGCTACCATTACTGAAAACTAGAGAATAGTGAATTTGTGTCGGACTTTGTCTGTATGTAATATTATAATCAAATGTTTATTAAAGGTTAAGTTAGTTTGTATTACATTATTCACGAAACAATTGATAATGCATACACTATAGTTCGCCAAAATCGATGTCAGCCCAGATGGTGCCGGACCAGATGGTGCCGGACTGGGTGATTTCTTGCTTTGATACACAATTTATGAACATTTGGGACATCATCATTTTTCAGAAATATGCTCTTATTTGAGAACCACAGATCGCACAGAGGTATGCTTTGGCGGCAGTTTATCTTAGAAATACTTGTTCTTTCGAAATATGTAGAAAGAAGAATGAAAACTCAAAAAAAGTTTTGCTTCGAAGACGTGTTGTTTTTGGCCTATTATGGTACCTTTTACTTGAAAAACTCTCATTTTCACTCTATTTTCGCAGTTTTATTTGTCAATAAGTTTCTTAAGATTACTACCATTAGGATAAAAGTACAATACAATATTTTAAATCAAATCTAAACACAATCATACTAGCCTTGGCCACTAAACTTTTAACGAATCATCAAAAGGGGCATTGTACTCTATGTATAACAATTAAGGCGCCTATGGTTAGCGGTGATAGCCTGACGGATGAGCAGAAGATACTGTCAAAACTACAGCATACCTAACCAGAAATGTTTTAGAAATTGAAGTTGGTTCGTATTGGGTGTAAACAAATTGTAGGAACAAGGATGGTTACCACCGGTGTCATCTGCGGTATCCTGGACACAGGGAGGTAATCACCACGCTTCCAAGAGCCGTGTACATCTTACAGAACCACAGACCTGACCTGACATGCATAGAAACGCCATGCCGGGGGAGGGGGGGGGGGAGTTTCCCATAGAGTGTGTCGAGCAGACGTGCGCAGAAGGCGACCACTTGGTGTTAGAATCTTCGACAGACAACAAGAGGAGAATCACATGCCACGGTTTGAAGAATTACAGCGGGTGTTCACCTCCATGTATCACCACATGAATTGAAAGATCACATGAAATATCTCTCAAACAGTCCCTTTTAAACCCAAACAGCTCTTCTTAGAGCTACCATTACTGAAAACTAGAGAATAGTGAATTTGTGTCGGACTTTGTCTGTATGTAATATTATAATCAAATGTTTATTATAGGTTAAGTTAGTTTGTATTACATTATTCACGAAACAATTGATAATGCATACACTATAGTTCGCCAAAATCGATGTCAGCCCAGATGGTGCCGGACCAGATGGTGCCGGACTGGGTGATTTCTTGCTTTGATACACAATTTATGAACATTTGGGACATCATCATTTTTCAGAAATATGCTCTTATTTGAGAACCACAGATCGCACAGAGGTATGCTTTGGCGGCAGTTTATCTTAGAAATACTTGTTCTTTCGAAATATGTAGAAAGAAGAATGAAAACTCAAAAAAAGTTTTGCTTCGAAGACGTGTTGTTTTTGGCCTATTATGGTACCTTTTACTTGAAAAACTCTCATTTTCACTCTATTTTCGCAGTTTTATTTGTCAATAAGTTTCTTAAGATTACTACCATTAGGATAAAAGTACAATACAATATTTTAAATCAAATCTAAACACAATCATACTAGCCTTGGCCACTAAACTTTTAACGAATCATCAAAAGGGGCATTGTACTCTATGTATAACAATTAAGGCGCCTATGGTTAGCGGTGATAGCCTGACGGATGAGCAGAAGATACTGTCAAAACTACAGCATACCTAACCAGAAATGTTTTAGAAATTGAAGTTGGTTCGTATTGGGTGTAAACAAATTGTAGGAACAAGGATGGTTACCACCGGTGTCATCTGCGGTATCCTGGACACAGGGAGGTAATCACCACGCTTCCAAGAGCCGTGTACATCTTACAGAACCACAGACCTGACCTGACATGCATAGAAACGCCATGCCGGGGGAGGGGGGGGGGGGGAGTTTCCCATAGAGTGTGTCGAGCAGACGTGCGCAGAAGGCGACCACTTGGTGTTAGAATCTTCGACAGACAACAAGAGGAGAATCACATGCCACGGTTTGAAGAATTACAGCGGGTGTTCACCTCCATGTATCACCACATGAATTGAAAGATCACATGAAATATCTCTCAAACAGTCCCTTTTAAACCCAAACAGCTCTTCTTAGAGCTACCATTACTGAAAACTAGAGAATAGTGAATTTGTGTCGGACTTTGTCTGTATGTAATATTATAATCAAATGTTTATTAAAGGTTAAGTTAGTTTGTATTACATTATTCACGAAACAATTGATAATGCATACACTATAGTTCGCCAAAATCGATGTCAGCCCAGATGGTGCCGGACCAGATGGTGCCGGACTGGGTGATTTCTTGCTTTGATACACAATTTATGAACATTTGGGACATCATCATTTTTCAGAAATATGCTCTTATTTGAGAACCACAGATCGCACAGAGGTATGCTTTGGCGGCAGTTTATCTTAGAAATACTTGTTCTTTCGAAATATGTAGAAAAAAGAATGAAAACTCAAAAAAAGTTTTGCTTCGAAGACGTGTTGTTTTTGGCCTATTATGGTACCTTTTACTTGAAAAACTCTCATTTTCACTCTATTTTCGCAGTTTTATTTGTCAATAAGTTTCTTAAGATTACTACCATTAGGATAAAAGTACAATACAATATTTTAAATCAAATCTAAACACAATCATACTAGCCTTGGCCACTAAACTTTTAACGAATCATCAAAAGGGGCATTGTACTCTATGTATAACAATTAAGGCGCCTATGGTTAGCGGTGATAGCCTGACGGATGAGCAGACGATACTGTCAAAACTACAGCATACCTAACCAGAAATGTTTTAGAAATTGAAGTTGGTTCGTATTGGGTGTAAACAAATTGTAGGAACAAGGATGGTTACCACCGGTGTCATCTGCGGTATCCTGGACACAGGGAGGTAATCACCACGCTTCCAAGAGCCGTGTACATCTTACAGAACCACAGACCTGACCTGACATGCATAGAAACGCCATGCCGGGGGAGGGGGGGGGGGAGTTTCCCATAGAGTGTGTCGAGCAGACGTGCGCAGAAGGCGACCACTTGGTGTTAGAATCTTCGACAGACAACAAGAGGAGAATCACATGCCACGGTTTGAAGAATTACAGCGGGTGTTCACCTCCATGTATCACCACATGAATTGAAAGATCACATGAAATATCTCTCAAACAGTCCCTTTTAAACCCAAACAGCTCTTCTTAGAGCTACCATTACTGAAAACTAGAGAATAGTGAATTTGTGTCGGACTTTGTCTGTATGTAATATTATAATCAAATGTTTATTAAAGGTTAAGTTAGTTTGTATTACATTATTCACGAAACAATTGATAATGCATACACTATAGTTCGCCAAAATCGATGTCAGCCCAGATGGTGCCGGACCAGATGGTGCCGGACTGGGTGATTTCTTGCTTTGATACACAATTTATGAACATTTGGGACATCATCATTTTTCAGAAAAATGCTCTTATTTGAGAACCACAGATCGCACAGAGGTATGCTTTGGCGGCAGTTTATCTTAGAAATACTTGTTCTTTCGAAATATGTAGAAAAAAGAATGAAAACTCAAAAAAAGTTTTGCTTCGAAGACGTGTTGTTTTTGGCCTATTATGGTACCTTTTACTTGAAAAACTCTCATTTTCACTCTATTTTCGCAGTTTTATTTGTCAATAAGTTTCTTAAGATTACTACCATTAGGATAAAAGTACAATACAATATTTTAAATCAAATCTAAACACAATCATACTAGCCTTGGCCACTAAACTTTTAACGAATCATCAAAAGGGGCATTGTACTCTATGTATAACAATTAAGGCGCCTATGGTTAGCGGTGATAGCCTGACGGATGAGCAGAAGATACTGTCAAAACTACAGCATACCTAACCAGAAATGTTTTAGAAATTAAAGTTGGTTCGTATTGGGTGTAAACAAATTGTAGGAACAAGGATGGTTACCACCGGTGTCATCTGCGGTATCCTGGACACAGGGAGGTAATCACCACGCTTCCAAGAGCCGTGTACATCTTACAGAACCACAGACCTGACCTGACATGCATAGAAACGCCATGCCGGGGGAGGGGGGGGGGGAGTTTCCCATAGAGTGTGTCGAGCAGACGTGCGCAGAAGGCGACCACTTGGTGTTAGAATCTTCGACAGACAACAAGAGGAGAATCACATGCCACGGTTTGAAGAATTACAGCGGGTGTTCACCTCCATGTATCACCACATGAATTGAAAGATCACATGAAATATCTCTCAAACAGTCCCTTTTAAACCCAAACAGCTCTTCTTAGAGCTACCATTACTGAAAACTAGAGAATAGTGAATTTGTGTCGGACTTTGTCTGTATGTAATATTATAATCAAATGTTTATTAAAGGTTAAGTTAGTTTGTATTACATTATTCACGAAACAATTGATAATGCATACACTATAGTTCGCCAAAATCGATGTCAGCCCAGATGGTGCCGGACCAGATGGTGCCGGACTGGGTGATTTCTTGCTTTGATACACAATTTATGAACATTTGGGACATCATCATTTTTCAGAAATATGCTCTTATTTGAGAACCACAGATCGCACAGAGGTATGCTTTGGCGGCAGTTTATCTTAGAAATACTTGTTCTTTCGAAATATGTAGAAAGAAGAATGAAAACTCAAAAAAAGTTTTGCTTCGAAGACGTGTTGTTTTTGGCCTATTATGGTACCTTTTACTTGAAAAACTCTCATTTTCACTCTATTTTCGCAGTTTTATTTGTCAATAAGTTTCTTAAGATTACTACCATTAGGATAAAAGTACAATACAATATTTTAAATCAAATCTAAACACAATCATACTAGCCTTGGCCACTAAACTTTTAACGAATCATCAAAAGGGGCATTGTACTCTATGTATAACAATTAAGGCGCCTATGGTTAGCGGTGATAGCCTGACGGATGAGCAGAAGATACTGTCAAAACTACAGCATACCTAACCAGAAATGTTTTAGAAATTGAAGTTGGTTCGTATTGGGTGTAAACAAATTGTAGGAACAAGGATGGTTACCACCGGTGTCATCTGCGGTATCCTGGACACAGGGAGGTAATCACCACGCTTCCAAGAGCCGTGTACATCTTACAGAACCACAGACCTGACCTGACATGCATAGAAACGCCATGCCGGGGGAGGGGGGGGGGGGGAGTTTCCCATAGAGTGTGTCGAGCAGACGTGCGCAGAAGGCGACCACTTGGTGTTAGAATCTTCGACAGACAACAAGAGGAGAATCACATGCCACGGTTTGAAGAATTACAGCGGGTGTTCACCTCCATGTATCACCACATGAATTGAAAGATCACATGAAATATCTCTCAAACAGTCACTTTTAAACCCAAACAGCTCTTCTTAGAGCTACCATTACTGAAAACTAGAGAATAGTGAATTTGTGTCGGACTTTGTCTGTATGTAATATTATAATCAAATGTTTATTAAAGGTTAAGTTAGTTTGTATTACATTATTCACGAAACAATTGATAATGCATACACTATAGTTCGCCAAAATCGATGTCAGCCCAGATGGTGCCGGACCAGATGGTGCCGGACTGGGTGATTTCTTGCTTTGATACACAATTTATGAACATTTGGGACATCATCATTTTTCAGAAATATGCTCTTATTTGAGAACCACAGATCGCACAGAGGTATGCTTTGGCGGCAGTTTATCTTAGAAATACTTGTTCTTTCGAAATATGTAGAAAAAAGAATGAAAACTCAAAAAAAGTTTTGCTTCGAAGACGTGTTGTTTTTGGCCTATTATGGTACCTTTTACTTGAAAAACTCTCATTTTTACTCTATTTTCGCAGTTTTATTTGTCAATAAGTTTCTTAAGATTACTACCATTAGGATAAAAGTACAATACAATATTTTAAATCAAATCTAAACACAATCATACTAGCCTTGGCCACTAAACTTTTAACGAATCATCAAAAGGGGCATTGTACTCTATGTATAACAATTAAGGCGCCTATGGTTAGCGGTGATAGCCTGACGGATGAGCAGAAGATACTGTCAAAACTACAGTATACCTAACCAGAAATGTTTTAGAAATTGAAGTTGGTTCGTATTGGGTGTAAACAAATTGTAGGAACAAGGATGGTTACCACCGGTGTCATCTGCGGTATCCTGGACACAGGGAGGTAATCACCACGCTTCCAAGAGCCGTGTACATCTTACAGAACCACAGACCTGACCTGACATGCATAGAAACGCCATGCCGGGGGAGGGGGGGGGGGGGAGTTTCCCATAGAGTGTGTCGAGCAGACGTGCGCAGAAGGCGACCACTTGGTGTTAGAATCTTCGACAGACAACAAGAGGAGAATCACATGCCACGGTTTGAAGAATTACAGCGGGTGTTCACCTCCATGTATCACCACATGAATTGAAAGATCACATGAAATATCTCTCAAACAGTCCCTTTTAAACCCAAACAGCTCTTCTTAGAGCTACCATTACTGAAAACTAGAGAATAGTGAATTTGTGTCGGACTTTGTCTGTATGTAATATTATAATCAAATGTTTATTAAAGGTTAAGTTAGTTTGTATTACATTATTCACGAAACAATTGATAATGCATACACTATAGTTCGCCAAAATCGATGTCAGCCCAGATGGTGCCGGACCAGATGGTGCCGGACTGGGTGATTTCTTGCTTTGATACACAATTTATGAACATTTGGGACATCATCATTTTTCAGAAATATGCTCTTATTTGAGAACCACAGATCGCACAGAGGTATGCTTTGGCGGCAGTTTATCTTAGAAATACTTGTTCTTTCGAAATATGTAGAAAGAAGAATGAAAACTCAAAAAAAGTTTTGCTTCGAAGACGTGTTGTTTTTGGCCTATTATGGTACCTTTTACTTGAAAAACTCTCATTTTCACTCTATTTTCGCAGTTTTATTTGTCAATAAGTTTCTTAAGATTACTACCATTAGGATAAAAGTACAATACAATATTTTAAATCAAATCTAAACACAATCATACTAGCCTTGGCCACTAAACTTTTAACGAATCATCAAAAGGGGCATTGTACTCTATGTATAACAATTAAGGCGCCTATGGTTAGCGGTGATAGCCTGACGGATGAGCAGAAGATACTGTCAAAACTACAGCATACCTAACCAGAAATGTTTTAGAAATTGAAGTTGGTTCGTATTGGGTGTAAACAAATTGTAGGAACAAGGATGGTTACCACCGGTGTCATCTGCGGTATCCTGGACACAGGGAGGTAATCACCACGCTTCCAAGAGCCGTGTACATCTTACAGAACCACAGACCTGACCTGACATGCATAGAAACGCCATGCCGGGGGAGGGGGGGGGGGGGGGGGGAGTTTCCCATAGAGTGTGTCGAGCAGACGTGCGCAGAAGGCGACCACTTGGTGTTAGAATCTTCGACAGACAACAAGAGGAGAATCACATGCCACGGTTTGAAGAATTACAGCGGGTGTTCACCTCCATGTATCACCACATGAATTGAAAGATCACATGAAATATCTCTCAAACAGTCCCTTTTAAACCCAAACAGCTCTTCTTAGAGCTACCATTACTGAAAACTAGAGAATAGTGAATTTGTGTCGGACTTTGTCTGTATGTAATATTATAATCAAATGTTTATTAAAGGTTAAGTTAGTTTGTATTACATTATTCACGAAACAATTGATAATGCATACACTATAGTTCGCCAAAATCGATGTCAGCCCAGATGGTGCCGGACCAGATGGTGCCGGACTGGGTGATTTCTTGCTTTGATACACAATTTATGAACATTTGGGACATCATCATTTTTCAGAAATATGCTCTTATTTGAGAACCACAGATCGCACAGAGGTATGCTTTGGCGGCAGTTTATCTTAGAAATACTTGTTCTTTCGAAATATGTAGAAAAAAGAATGAAAACTCAAAAAAAGTTTTGCTTCGAAGACGTGTTGTTTTTGGCCTATTATGGTACCTTTTACTTGAAAAACTCTCATTTTCACTCTATTTTCGCAGTTTTATTTGTCAATAAGTTTCTTAAGATTACTACCATTAGGATAAAAGTACAATACAATATTTTAAATCAAATCTAAACACAATCATACTAGCCTTGGCCACTAAACTTTTAACGAATCATCAAAAGGGGCATTGTACTCTATGTATAACAATTAAGGCGCCTATGGTTAGCGGTGATAGCCTGACGGATGAGCAGACGATACTGTCAAAACTACAGCATACCTAACCAGAAATGTTTTAGAAATTGAAGTTGGTTCGTATTGGGTGTAAACAAATTGTAGGAACAAGGATGGTTACCACCGGTGTCATCTGCGGTATCCTGGACACAGGGAGGTAATCACCACGCTTCCAAGAGCCGTGTACATCTTACAGAACCACAGACCTGACCTGACATGCATAGAAACGCCATGCCGGGGGAGGGGGGGGGGGGAGTTTCCCATAGAGTGTGTCGAGCAGACGTGCGCAGAAGGCGACCACTTGGTGTTAGAATCTTCGACAGACAACAAGAGGAGAATCACATGCCACGGTTTGAAGAATTACAGCGGGTGTTCACCTCCATGTATCACCACATGAATTGAAAGATCACATGAAATATCTCTCAAACAGTCCCTTTTAAACCCAAACAGCTCTTCTTAGAGCTACCATTACTGAAAACTAGAGAATAGTGAATTTGTGTCGGACTTTGTCTGTATGTAATATTATAATCAAATGTTTATTAAAGGTTAAGTTAGTTTGTATTACATTATTCACGAAACAATTGATAATGCATACACTATAGTTCGCCAAAATCGATGTCAGCCCAGATGGTGCCGGACCAGATGGTGCCGGACTGGGTGATTTCTTGCTTTGATACACAATTTATGAACATTTGGGACATCATCATTTTTCAGAAAAATGCTCTTATTTGAGAACCACAGATCGCACAGAGGTATGCTTTGGCGGCAGTTTATCTTAGAAATACTTGTTCTTTCGAAATATGTAGAAAAAAGAATGAAAACTCAAAAAAAAAATTGCTTCTAAGGGGGCACTACACTAAATCCTTCCGCGTTTGGTGTAGGGTTCGGAGAAATAGTACCTATATCAATTTGATCATCGTCCCAGGGGAAGCAAATAGAAGTAAATCTTGCTTATTTTTTATGAAAAAGATAGAATAGAACCTCAGCATTGCTAATGTGGTCAAAAATCGTCGGAATCGAATACGCACGGGAGCCTAGGCTGCGGAAGGATATCGTTGCCGGAACCGGTGAGGAAGCGAAAATATCGGTTTAAAATGGCGAGGGCGCTGTTTAGGTGCCCGTAGCGAAAAATTTCATCTAGATGGGTCAAGAAAAATCAAGTTTAAAATAAAATTCAACAAATATCTAATACATTCATGCGAAATAAAAACTTCCATCATTGTTACGTGGGGTAAAAATACGGTCTTGAAAAAGGGCCGAAACACGTGTATTTCAATAGGGGACGTATTTAGTGGTGTGCCCCCTAATACACGTTTCAATTCAACTTTCGCCTATCCCCGTTTAGCGTAAATAAAGACTTGGATAAGTCTAAAAAATGTATTTTATGTAATGAGTGTATGTGGGTTTTTTAATTAATTTTCTTGTACGAATATTTCGTTGGCGCAACTGCATAGCTAGCTAGCTATGGACACACCAGAAATGATAAGTATCGGCGCACACGTTTAGAAATTGAAAACTACAATGCAAGAGCTTGTTAAAGGCTAACCCCGCCCGGACGAAACGGTGATATAAATTCTTCAAGTCCTGTCCTAGTTGGATTGTCCGTATTTTGGTCGGACAAAACAACAATTAAAAGTTCAAACCTTAGGCCCCTTGCAATTAAATGTGAGTTTACTGTTGCGTTTTTGAAAAGCAGGACGAGGTGACTATTTAATATTAATATTGTAATATTTTGGGGTAAAGTCACCTGATTTAATATTGTCGGCGTTGTTAACTATTATCCAAGGTACTAATACAATTCAAATGCTGTTAATTATGTCCTACCACCACCTACTGCCTTGGCTTTGCATTTTGTTTCTTTTATAAAGGAGTCTACTCATATTTGCATCCCTATTTTGAATATTAATGAGATATTCGATGGATGTTTGTAAAAAGAATTTCGTTACACTAGCTCGGAGAATTTTAAAGATTGCGATCGATCCTAAACAAACCTGAAATATTACCCAGAATGCACTAGGAAACTCCAAAGAAGTTCGGCGGTTTTGATGTGACGTCATGCGCTGAAGCGATTGCGCAGTAATCAACTGCCGTGCCTACGAATATGCTTCAAATGCACATATTTCAATACAAAGCGACAGTTGCAAGTTTCATGCAGAGTTTTTTACTTCCCAGAAATGTTTTCCCAACCCGGAAGTATTGCAATGCGGCTCATCGGCTAATTTTATCGTCAGAAAAGTGTTAACAATCTTATGAAAAAGCTGTAAACAATGAAATAATTAAATATTTTTAAAATATTACATATATCACGCGGGTGACTTTTGGACGCGCGCGGGCAACAGTAAACTCACATTTAATTGCAAGGGGCCTTAACTGGATTGTCCCAACATTCTTGCGAGGGCGGTATCACAAGTGTGCGACGTTCAGGTATTGTTCGGGAGAAACATAGGGTGTATGTACGATGACTTTAACTACGATGTTATTTTTCATTGGCCGTTTCTCCATCCTGTTCTCGGCATTAAGCCGGTCCCCTCTGTGTTAAGAATTGCTTCCATCAGATTTGCACGTTATATCGGAGTGACAGCCGCCGAGAATCTCAGTAGCAGGCATACTATTTGATTTGTAACAATGGCTCTCGGAGGCCGCTATAATGGTGACGGTCTTCTGCGGTCATTTTTATCAGTAGGGTCGGGGTAGTACAACAAATCATACTTAGGCCTAAAAAAAAAGAAGGGTTGATTGGCGTAACCCGACCGACCCTAAATACATCGCCGACCCTGAATATTTTTTATTATTTTGAGGGAGGAAAAAATAAAAATAACAATAAATATTTTTAAAAATGTTAAAAAAATAAAAAAATAAAATAAAAAATAAAAATTGAACAAAGTATTTTATTACTTTGTTCAATTTTTATACTTTAAAAAGTTTCTGACTGTTTGCTTTCATTTTCGGCTATTTCAAGTCCCCAAAGCAGGTGATTTAAAAATTAAAAAAATTAATTAATTGTTACGCCAATCAAACTTCTTTTTTTTTTAGGCCTTAGTGTTATTTGTCATCAGTTGGAATTATTCATCATAGGGTATTTTGCATGTTTCACTATCTGTCCCCATCCTAAGTATGACTCCTTCTAAATATGATTTTCGTGTTAATTTCTGTATCGCTTACCAGAGCTCAAAAACACACTTCTTTGTACTTGTTCTTAATATCTACTCTTTCTCATCTATCTTGCCATTCGTTTAATATTTTGTACAAATGCAATATTCCCTTGAAATTTGAGGTGAAATTCTAAGCCAATTCACTTTAACGGCACTCGCGATGTTTATCGAAATCGTTTTATTATTTTAATAGACTCGTTTCAATACATTCGTAAGTTCGTAAACAAGGTCTTCTAAAAAACTGGGTGGACAAGTGTTTTTAGTGTCAAAAGGATGAGAAGACTTGGAATGGATCTGTTGAATTTTGTGGAAGTCGGCAAGAGGATCACTAGTGTGTTGTTTCTGGAAGGAAATCACCGAGACGTTATGTGAGCGATAGGCCCTACGTGGTGAAGTTTATGGAGAAAAAAAAATTGAAAGAAAAAATATCATAATTTTTATATTTAAATTCCAATGTTTATTAATTACGAGAAAAACGTAATTTATGACAAATTCAAAAATGCAACAAAATAACTTGGATTTCCCGGGGCGCCAGGATAATTATTATAATATTAATAGTCAATCGTTTTGTAACAAGGTCTTCTAAAAAACTGGGGGGGGGGGGGGGGGGGGACGAGTGTTTAAAGAGGCAAACGGATGAGAAGACTTGGAATGGATCTGTTGAATTTTGTGGAAGTTGGCAAGAGGATCACAGTGTGTTGTTTCTGGAAGGAAATCACCGAGACGTTTGTGAGCTAGGCCTGTATCATTATGGTGAAGTTAAGAAAAATTGTAATTTAATTTTAAATTCCAATGACAAATTTAAAAGTGCACAAAATAACTTGGATTTCCCGGGGCGCGAACTTGGGACCGCCAGGATAATTTGTAGTCAATCGTTTTGTAAACATAAATCACGAATACACTGTTACTGTATCATGAAGTTCATAACAACAGCCGAATAAAAAAAAGGAAATCGTGATATTCATGACATAGGTTCATTGAACCAAAAAAGTAAAAAATAATAATAGATAAAAAAAAGAGTCTCATTAATAAACAAACTAATGATATTGTAAGTAATTAATATAATGGAACATCAAAAAGTACCAATATTATACAAAAAGATATGTGGTCCCCAGCAGAATTGAACCCAGGTTTCATGCACGACAGGCGGAGGAAACAACCGCTACACCACCGTGGTGTTATTATATATCCAGAAGTCATAAGTTAAAATAATATTGAGACTGTCTGGTTTATCCACTCAATAAACTATTAAAATGTGATATTTGAACTACATGTCCATCAAAACACCATTTTATTTATTGTAATAGACACATATATTATAAAATATCATTAAAATACTAATTTTGCACTGAAAATCTGAATTTGGCGGCGATCGGCGATATTTTTTAGCATTTTAATTTTATACCAAAGTCTATACTGCCGGCTGTATTAAAAAGCTCAAATTGCATGAAACCACAGATAAGATTCGTTTTTCTATCAATACTTCTTCCTTTATGTATAATACAATTTACATTATTTAGTAAATACAATAATTGTAACGTTTAACGTCACCACTAGCTAATTGAAACAATAATAATGACCCATGAACTTTCATTTGAAAACTAAGGTGTCCAAGTTAACTTGTCCACCAAAAAAGTGATGTGCAGTGCGTATATAGACGTTGGCGATAGGAATGAGACTAAATTCGGGACCGCGTTGCCTACCGGGATACTCGTGAAATCTGAAGAAGAATAAATTCTGCCATTGCGTTTACACGGCGGAAAATTTATGATTAAATATGGAATAATTTAGCATTTTCATGTTTTAAAAAGTGGCTGAAAAGAAAGATGAGGACTTTATGAAGGTGTGTAGCTAGTATGAAAATCAACGGGAATGTTTTTTTGCTGTAATTCCCTCGACAGTCATTCGATTGGCGACCACCATTCACTTGTACAGCAAATCAAATTGACGGTTTCTAGCAATACAATTTCCCCATACGTTGGTAGGGGGAAAAAACTAACAAAAAAACACACCAACGTATGGGTTTCCTGTACTAGGGTCGGGGCCCCAAAAGTGGCTTTTATCGTTGTCATTTTCTTATCTACTTAACACCCCGAAACAAACGCGATTATATCTATGACCCCCCTACTCAGATGTTGATTTTTTTATGAACCCCCAAAAAACAAAAACAAACACCCAACCCACACACAAATCTTATAAGGCGTATCAAATGTAATGATTATTGAATATTGGGAAAACTGTTGATGCGGAAGGACAAAATGCGGGTGACAAACTTAAAACAAAAATGCCCGTGAAGACCCTCTCTAAAAAGAATTTTAGCCGTAACAAGTAGGCCTAATTAAAACTAAGACCTAAGTCAAAACGCTTAAAATGTCCATTTTGAAGACCAAATTATTTATCTTGTTGGCGCCAATTCGTTTTGAGAGGTTTTTTAAGTTTTTTGGTCTTGGCTTTTGGGACTTAGTTTTGTGGTCTTAAGAATGTAGTCATGAGAACAAATCACACTTCCTATTGAGAAAATTCCATATAACTACAGTGTATGTCCTACATACCGGATTCATCTGTAGCTACACGTCGCCCTTTATAGAGGGTATGCAATGAACTAACCGGAACGGTATAACAATAGATCGGGCAGCTATTATGGAGGTCGGGCTAGTCACGTATTCGGATTGACAATTAAATTTCCCGCTCCAAGTGATCTGAACTGACCAAATCATATTGTTCCGTGGCATCCATCTTGGAGGCACAGTTCAAATGAGGACATAGTGACGTAGCATTGCATACTCTCTATACTGTACACGTTGCCCTTTATTCAATTTATAACGATTTACCTGGTACTCTATGGAAGCTATTGTATAGGATTATTTGTAGGCTACCGTCTATTTTCAAACACCGAGGACATGTCCAATACTGACAAACTTCAGGGACGCACTTCACTGTAATGCAACTAAGACATTTCACACACGACAATTTTATGAAATAACTCGCTTCAAAAGACTAAACAGAATTTTTAAAGAATATTCATTTTATTTTCAGAAAATCCGCATACCGATAAACATTAGCGCTGTCATAACAGAATACTGTATATCCTTTTACATACATTTCAACTTGTTATACTGATTGACCAGGGTCTGACAAATACTTTTAGTACAAATGACCGACGAAGAAGACATGCATAATATAGGTCGCATTTTGTACTATTTAGTATTATTATGAACAGCTTTTTAAATCATTTTTGGTATACAGATTTTTAAAGAATCGATTTTTTCTTTCTTTTTCAAAATGCCAAAATTAAAACAACCAGTATACAAATGTTGTCAATCAATTGGGTGTTCAGTATCTGCTCCCGCTTCCGTGTAAGTAATTAATGTGGACCTTCAACAATGTTCAAGCAAAACTGTTTATTTTCAGTCCACCACTAATATTTTGGGGAGTCGGTCACGTTATCTACGTTACAGTGATTCATGTGATACCCATCTGACAACCATGTGATAACAATGTAACAACCATGTAAATACTATATCCCCTATTCGTTCATGCAATACGTAAAGATATTTTTCGTATTGCATAACAAACAGGGGCAGTGGCGTATCCAGGGGGGACCCAGCAGGCCATGGCCCCTCATTGATAAAAGAGTACACTCTTAGAAAAAAATGTTGGGTAAAATACTACACTTCAGGATGGTAAAAAGGGAACATGGTCGTTTGTTGGGTAAAAATGAACACAACAGTGGTTGTGTAGAGTCTTACACGATACATAGTGAACATTTTACCCATCAATCGTTAGGTAAATGTTTACTCCAAAACGACCATGTTCCCTATTTGACCCAATTATGTGTAACACGTTACACAACAGGTTTTACCCAACACTTAATTTTTAAAATATGCAGGCATATTTTTAAGCCAATGTGGGTGTCATATTTGCATTCTAATCTTCTTTCGCAATTTTATTATTCACGGATTTTTTTTATTTTTAGAAGAACTTAACTTAACTTGACCGGACCGAGGCTCGAACCCACAACCTCTGCATTCTAAGACTGACGCGGAATTGCTGAAATGAGTTGATAAATGTTGAGATTGGCATGAAAAAGGCATAAATATAATGAAACTAGTAAATTATAATGCTATATTATCTTAAGGAAGACCGATATGTGAAGGTCAGGTTGCCGGCAAACCGTTGCTAATGTGCTCCCGCGACACTACACGTATAGTTTACTTTACCTTGGACAATAGTTACATCGATCGGTAACGTAGCTTCCAACACAGAAATGTTACCCAACAAAGTTTAAAACTACAATCGGTGGGTAAATGTTTACCCCAAAACGACCATGTTCCCTATTTCGACCCACTTTACACAACCGGGGTTGTGAAGAGGTTTTACCCAACACTTGTGTCATTTTTTGGTACACATAAATTGGGTAAATTTCCTTTAGCCAATTTAATTCTTACACTTTCATGGTCTCAAATCATGTTTTACCCACTTACGGGCACTTGTATACACTTCCTGACTGTAAAACTCAGAATTCAATAGTAAACTATTGCATGTGTAAAAAGTTATTTTACGAAATCGATGTTTAGCACAATATTGGGTAAAAAAACTACACATTTCTTTTTTACCCAGCAAAATTGTACACTCATTCTAAGCGTGAAACAAAAAAAGGAGGAAGAGGAGAAAGAGAAAGAGGAGAAGAAGGAGGAAGAGGAGAAGGAGGAACATGCGCGCAAATGGGGGGGGGGGGGGGGGGGGGGGGTACGGGGTCACGTCCCATAATGTTAATGTGAGGACGTTAAAAACGTTATACTAGACCTTTTTAGTGTTAAAAATGCCAATTTTTGCACGCTTTGCACGCATTAGTTTCAATGTTTTATCCAAGAGGTGTTCAGGAACGTTTTTTCTGGACCATTTTAGTTCAAAAACTGGATTTGTTTTGCTCGATTTCCGCTCACTTTTTCAACAGGTTTCAACATTATAATGGGTCTCAAAACACCAAATATTCTTAATATTAATATGTGGGGACGTTAAAAACGTCATACCGGACCATTTAAGTGTTAGAAATGTCAATTTGTGCGTACATCGCGCGCATTAGTTTGAATGTTTCCTTATTCAAGCTTGGCATTGCAGGACAGTTTCCCATGACCGTTTTAGTTCAAAAACTGAAAAAAAACCTATTTTCTACAGTTTAACATTATAATGGCCCTCAAACCATGCAAAATATTCTAAATATTATGTTGGAGACATTCAAAACGTCATACAGGACCAATTTAAGTGTTAGAAATGTCAATTTTTGCGTACTTCGCGCATTAGTTTCAATGTTTCATTATTCAAGCTTGATAAGATGGCTTCAGGACAGTTTTCCATGACCATTTTAGTCCAAAAAGTCAAAAAAATTGCGCGCTTCGCGCGAATATTTTCTGCAGATTTTAACATTATATTGGCCCTCAGACCCACCAAATATTCTAAATATGTGGGGGACGTTAAACACATCATACTGGTTCAAAGTTTTAATGCAAAAACCACACTAAAAATTCTAAATATTAGGTGGGGACGTTATTATCATACTGAACCATTAATGTTAGAAATGCAATTTTTTTGCGCGCTCTGCGCCCGTATTAATTTTTTTATTTCATTATTTAAGCTTAGCAAGGTGGCTTCAGGACAGTTTCCCATGACCATTTTAGTTAAAACTCAACAGTTTTCGAGCTCCGCGCGCGTATATTGTACAGGTTTTTACATTATAATGGCCCTCAAACCATACCAAATATTTTAAATATTAGGTGGGGGACGTTAAAAACATCATACTGGACCATTAAGTGTTATAAATGCCAATTTTTGCGCGCTTCGCGCGTATTAATTTCAATATTTCATTATTTAATCTTAACAAGGTGGCTTCAGGACAGTTTTCCATGCCCGGTTTTAGTTCAAAAACTCAAAAATGTTGTGCATTCCGCGCGAATACAGGTTTTAACATGATAATGACCCTCAAACCACACCAACAATTGTAAATATAATTCGGGCGACGTTATTATCATACAGGACCATTAGTGTTAGAAATGCAATTTTTGGCGCGCTTCGCACGTGTATTAGTTTCAATTTTTCATTATTTAACCTTAACAAGATGGCTTCAGGAGAGTTTTTCATGACCCGAGATTTTAGTTCAAAAACTCAAAATGTTGCGCGCTTCGCGCGCATGTTTTCTAGAGGTTTTAATATTATAATGGCCCTCAAACCACACCAAATACTCTAAATATTATGTAGGGGACGTAAAAACGTCATACTGAACCTTGTTAGTGTTAAAATCACAATGTTTGCGCGCTTCGCGCGTATTAGGTTCAACGTTTCAATATTTAAGATCAACAAGATGGCTTCAGGTTTTTTTGCCCCCCCCCCCCCCCCCCCATCCAAGTCCTGGATACGCCATTGAACAGGGGATAACAAATGTATCATTCATTAGGCCTAGACATGAAGTAATAAAAACGCTTAATTTAAGGTTTAATAACATGAGGAAACTGGAAAAAGACCAACATTTTCATTACAATTACTTGAAACCGATATAAAGCAACAGCATGACTCACGCGATAATTCTATGCGCCATTTTATGCTTGCACAGCAGCCAACGGGGTTGGTACATTTGGCCTGAGACTAATATATTAGTCTCAGATTTGGCGACCCCACTTGTCTGACCCGACTTTTCTGACCCCACCTGACCCCACTTTTTTTCTCGTGTAACATTACGGTGTAACAATGACAAAGTAATACATGAATATTACAACGAATTGACAACAGAAACCCTGTTTTAATGCATTTTATTGCATTTTTATTCCCCACCTCGTTCATGCATTGGAATTACGCACGCTGTTAATAATCTTGGCCTCGCTCTTGATCGCTACAGAACGCGTAAACGGTACATTAACCCATACACGCCACAGGAGGCAATCCATTTGCAACAGAGATTATGGGAAGCTTTGAGCCCCGTGCGTGTGAGCGCTTATCCTAGTGCATAATTAAAATACATTTGCAGAGGGTAAGCTTACTTAGTCACAGACAGTCAAATATTGCCCAAATATTGGTCAATGACAGTGTGAGTGTGCACGTGTTGCGCCCGGACAATATCATGAATGTTTTGCATCAGTTTTTTTGACGTTCTTGACCGACGTCACTTTATACATTCAGTCTCAAATTTGAGAAGAGATATGTATTCTTACCGAAATTCCTTCTTACCCGTATCTTAAATTTGTAGCATGCGCTATGTTGTCTTGAGTTCCAGTCGCTTTAAAATTATCAGCGACTACTGTGTAAATACATACATGACATAGGTAATGAAGCGGGACGTCAACGATACAACAAAAACGACTGCAATACGAGACTAAGAATCATAACGAAAATGAGAGGAAGTCGTACGAGGTGGCGAACTTGTTCATAAACACAACACCAAAAGTAAGTCCCCCCCCCCCCTAAACAATTCGTCATAACATCGTACGATAAAACATTTTACCAATAAAACTTAGTTAGAAATAATCCTATGACTGTTTCCTAAGTGGTGTTTGAAAATGAAAGATGTCCATGACTTCATGGCTGAATAAGCTCAAAAATAAGACAAAAACTGCCCTTCTCAAAAGTCACAACTCACTATGCTAATATCTGAGCCAAGAATGGGATTTACATGGCTGAATGATCATGAATTGACTACACATTACAGTAAATTTTGCTCAGCCACGGGTACTTTTCCATAGTGAGAAGCAATTCATAAACTTTTGTGACTTTTGAGATGGGCTGTTTTTGTCTTCCATTTGAGCTCATTCAGCCATGAAGTAATGGAAATCTTTCATTTTCAAACATCACTTAGGAAACAGTCATAGGATTATTTCTAATTAAGTTTTATTAATAAAATGTTTTATCTTACGATGTTATGACGAATTGTTTAGGGGGGACTTACTTTTGGTGTTGTGTTTATTTACCATTTTAAAATCCATTTGAATGATCTTATAATTGTTACTCGGAAGATGTTGATACCAAATAACATATGTTTATTGGTTCTAAAATTCCAAATAAGTAGGGTTAGAAAAGTCGGATCAGACAAGTGGGGTCACCAAATGTACCAACCCGCAGCAACGTGCGTGATTTCGGGGACGTGTCATGATACGTAATATCGTATCATATATAGTTGGACTTCAAAAGAGTGATACGAAAATATATAAAAATGCTAATAACCAATGAAATTGCAGTATTCATGTCTACTAGTACTGAATGATAAAATGTGACAACCGTAATACAATGTGACAACTATGTGATACCTTTGTATGTGGGTCATTCCTGTTTTTAGGGTCCAGTTGGGTGACATATTACCAAAAAGTCAACATTGATTGTTAATCTTGAAATGTTGCTCAAATAGAGAGGAATGCTTAAATTTTTTGAATCCAAAAGAATTTTGCAGGTACGATTATCCAAAAAATTATAAGTTGCCAACAACTACTGAAAATCGTCTGCACTTTGTCAGACATAACCGGGACACGAAATGAGCATTTAACTCCCACTTAATAAAAAAATAAAAGCTATTAATATAGTTTAACATACATATTTTAATGTGATTTAGGACCCTTTATAATATAAATAGCAGAAAATCTGTGAGAAATTTTTGCTAACTGCAAAAAATGAAAAATGAAAAATCTGTTGGACATAACTGGGACAATAAATGTTGTAAAAGTGACTAAAAGTTCATTTTTAAGGATATTTAGCACTCAAAGTCACCCATTCATAACTTAGGCCTAAACAACAAAAAAAGGTTTGATTGGCGTAACCCGACCGACCCTAAATACATCGCCGACCCTGAACATTTTTTATTATTTTGAGGGGGGAAAAAAAAATATATATATATATATTTATAAAAATTGAACAAAGTATTAAAGTTTTTGACTGTTTGCTTTCAATTTCGGCTATTTTAAGTCCCCATCGAAATGATATATTGTTGAACACAACGATACATTTTTGCCCGGCAATTAAATACGCTAGAGCTATGATTTGTGTGTACTGCTGTCTTTCAAGTGTTCAAAAGTAGGTGATTTAAAAAATTAAAAAAATTAAAAAAATAAAAAAAAATCCCGACCGACCTACGCTATTTGTTTTGGTCATGTTACGCCAATCAAACTTTTTTTTTTTTTAGGCCTTAGAGTAATTATCTTCCCATTTTGCATGTCGATACAGCTATTGTATACACAATTTTTTTAATTGGGGGTTATTTCTTCAATGATTTCTATGCGTATGAGGGATATTTCCTAAATTTTTTTGTCGGACATAACTAGGACATGAAAGGTGTTTTGGTGTCCCAGTTATGTCGGACTTTTCCAAGTTAACACTTATTGAATACGGTAGTTTTATTTACTTTGAAAGGTATGAACACCTTACAGAACATTACAACAGTATTCATTGAATGTCAGAAGTCTCTGTTTCTAAAAATATTACTTTTCGGGTGTCGCGCATAACTGGGACACTAAAACAGCTAATCATCAAAACAGAGCCCCATAATGTTGAAAGTTAATCCTTAATGAATTTTTCAAAGTAAAATGTTAATTTGCATCTGTATCAATCCTTCTGATAATATTTCTCAAGCAGTCACTGTAACACACTGTGGAAAATATATCAAATGAGATGTCACACCAGGGGTCCAAATGGACCCCTGAAAATGGGAATCACCCATATAGTCACTCTCATATTGCTATGGACGACCTATTTCGCACATGCGTGATTTGTTGTTGTTCCCGGGGCTGCTTCCAAATGCATATTGCGCGACTATACATTCATGCCCGTTGGGATTTTACGTTTGACCAATCAGGACGCAAGGTTATTTTTTACAAGTTTCTGATACACACTTCCTGGTATACACACATTGGTGGAATTTTATACATAGCATATGACGCCGACCATAGTAACCCTTAACCATATGAATGTTTGTTTCACCATACAACAGGCATCCGCAAACCCTCAGATTTGGTTTGGTCGTGGGTGTGCCGCTGGAGATTCAAAACCCCTACCCATTTCTAAGGGTGATTTTGGAAAAATCGGTACCCATTTTTAGGGGGTTTGCTTCATTTTAGACCAAATTTTCGCAAATTATCGGGAAAAAAGTCCTAATTTTTGCAAATTTAGAAAAACGACAGAGTCCAAACAATCAGTAAAAAAAGTCAACGGGCGCATTAATCTTTTGTTGTGGCCACCGGGTCCATAACGTTATATACAGGGTCTATACCGGGTCCTCACCAGTCGGGTACCGGGCTCACCATCCTCATACATTTCTAGCTTACCGTTCTTACCGGGTGCATAACACCTCCTCAACGGGTCCTCGGTCCATACCGTTCTACACCAGGTCTGTCCCGGGTTCTCACCGGCCTTGTCCCGGGATCACCGGCCTCATACAGTTCTAGCTTACCGTTCTCACCGTGTCCTCACCGTGTGCATACCACCTCCATACAGGTTCCTAACCGGTCGAAACGCCTGGGTACCGGCCGAAACGTCTTGATTACATCATCAAACCGCCCTTTCAAGCTGAGCGCTCAAGCTCGCCGCTTCATTTGAATTCCGGAATTCGTACGACCAACATCTATAATACTCTCTAAATGTAAAAGAGCTAAACCTCACTCTTTCGAGAGCTTTAGGAGGGACGGCTCTTTTAAGAAGTGAAGTTCACTCTTTTCAGAGTGATTTGTCACTCTTTTAAGAGTGATTTCCACTCTTTTCAGAGTGATTTTAACTCTTTTTAGAGTAAAAATAGCTCTTTTAAGAGTGAACTTTACTCCAAAAAAGAGCTGTTCCTCCTAGAGCTCTCGAAAGAGTGATTTTTAGCTCTTTTACATTTAGAGAGTTGCAACATGCCTGCTGAGAGTCCGTTCCGCGAACGGTTACTAGGCTGCATGTATGCGGCCATTCGCAGTCCGACGTCGCTAAGATGGTCGACGTCCACCACCGTCCATCACCGCCCTGCGAATGGGCGCGAAACGGGTGCGAAACGGGTGCGAACGGGTGCGCCATCCTTATACCGTCTTCATAACGGGCTATCATCGTTCGCCGCCGCTTTTACAGGAGTTTTGAGCATGTTCAAAACTCCAGTGGCCGGCAAAGTCCCCTGAACGTGTTCAACGGACGGGAAACGGCCCACCGTGTGTGCCGCTGTCCGCACTCATTTTTCACACGGTAAGGGGCCGCTCAGCTCACACGGATACATGTGAGGGCCCCATTACATACGTGAGTACCCCCTCCCAAATAGCAGCGCACGCCACTTGTGGCGCTTGGCAGGGTTCTAAGTGAGGCGTGAGCGCACTTACGGTTTAAAATAATAATAACATTATGTTATTTATAATGATGATTCCCTCACATGGAGTGTGGCACTTTAGCACTTTTCAATTATGGCACTTCTCCAAAACTATTTGAGAATGCCTGCCATAATACACATGTTCAACTTTTCTCTACACATGGTGCTGTGTAAATCTTGTGACTGTAAAATTAAATTCTTACATTGTTTACTCTACACATTATTACTTACCCTGATTATTCGACCAGAAATAGCTCTTTTTACAGATATTTAGGCATTTTGATGAATGAAAATATGCTACTTTCTTTAGATATTCAAAATATATACGGATAATTCGATATCTAGCCGTATACTTATCACTAGAAATCGAAAAATTGCGCACACGCGTCGCGGTCGTATTACCATTTGTAAAAAAGTATAAATCATATCTATATTGGCTACTGGCATGCAAAATACCGTGGAAATGAAATCAACATGTCACTACAAATACTTTTGAAACAGACGAACTACGGCACGTATTATAACGAGTAGGGTATCATTACAATCCTCAATAAACAAAGAACTTCGATAAATATATTTCATTGTCATAATTAGTTGACAAGGTTTACAAAAAAATACGTTAAAATACGGCGTCTTGCCTTTCCGAATTTCGCGGTAACTGCCTAGATCATTTCAAGCGCCAAAGTGAAGTTATCCAAGCTGAAATCGATTTACCGAACTTCTAAATATATTCAGCTTTCCAAACATACCATCATACAAGCTCTCGGATTCGCCAAACGTCTAATAAAAAGGTATAGCTAAGTTCTATCTTGTAGCCAATTAC
The DNA here is from genome assembly GCA_035610835.1 of Ophiura sarsii. Classification (NCBI taxonomy): domain Eukaryota; kingdom Metazoa; phylum Echinodermata; class Ophiuroidea; order Amphilepidida; family Ophiuridae; genus Ophiura; species Ophiura sarsii. The sequence continues at coordinate 20,964,278 of CM069446.1, forward strand.
GTTGAATCTTCTATGTGATATTGGATGACATCCGGGCACTCCAGTTCGTCTGAAAAAGTGGGCGGGCGCGATGTATCGAATCGACATGGTTCGGGTGGTTTCCTGATTCTTTTCGTGCGTGAATATTGTAGAGTAGAGCTCATATTGAAGCTGCGTAACATTCGGAATACTATTGATATAATATAGAGGGGGCTATAATAATGAACATTATTTCGGCTTTCCTAAACTTGTGGTTTAATAAAAATCAAATTACAATATCATATGTTAGCTATAGTGTTGTTTAGATGTACCAGTACCATAGTAATATTTTTACATTTGAGAAGAATTTTTTGTTAGGGGGGCACGACAAAAAAATGATGCGCGCGAAGCGCGTAAATTTGTTTGTGTCATTTTACGCTAAAATTGTCAAATTTTGTCTAACTTAGTAAAATAATGTGCGCGAAGCGCGAACAAAATTGCCTTTTTATGCTAAAATTGTCGATTCTTTTTCTAATTTTAACTAAATAGATTTTTTTTTTTTTTTGTTGTTGTTTTTTTGTTTTTGTTTTTTTGTTGTTGTTTTTTGGGGATTCTTTTTTTTTTTTGGGGGGGGGCACAAAAATATATTTTGGGAAAATGCTTGCCCTTAGCGTCGCCACTGGAGAAAAGCAATAAAACAACAAACACGTTAGTATACCTGCAACCACAGCTCATAACCCAAAGTTGCATTTCTTTCTCTTCATCTTTTTTCACCCTTTTCCCCAATACGATTTCTTTTTCCACTTGGCATTATTTCCCCAATTCTGTTTCCCCTTTGGCTTTGAATCAAAGAAAACTTCAAGCACAAAGTTGTTGCGACATAGGGCCTATAACTGACCAAGTAAATTGACTTCCGAAAAAAAATCGTGATAAGGCGTATTAACAAACAACAAGTTTGTTTCCAGTACTAGGCCTCGCGCATTTCGTGTTGGTGACTTAAATAACCGCATTTCATTTGTTTATTCCCATTTTTGAAAATTAAAATCGCAAAAGCGATTTAAATACAAATTACTGTAGAAAATATTAAAATTCTGCACAACAGCACAAACAATTGAAACTGGCTGCTCTGGGAAGCCCAGTAACTATGAAATCGGGCACAGCAGGATACTGGCTGGGATTATTTGTGTCTTCAGGGTCATCCCCTCAAAACAATTATTAAAAAAACCAAAAACCGCATATCACATCTTGGTTTTCAAACCACCTACCTGAAACAAACTTTTTTTTTTTTTTTTGCCTAATGTGAAATATTGGTGTGGCACATGTACTGCCATTGTTGACTACACGTGAATACTGACATGTATAAAGTTTACAAAATATTATTTGTTCGATCATAACATTGGTTTCGATAGTACTGTAATAAACTTCACGAATGGTTTAATTGCTATTGTCTGCGTGAACTGTGATATTTTGAACCGAAACAAAGAACAATAGTTCTTTAGGGAAGTTTTGTCATTAAATTCTATCAAAATCATCGGACCGTGGGCATACCTGGTAAGTTTTGCAGCATTTCTATCTAGTATTAGTTTAATAGTGTTTTGGATTAGGAGACAGACCAGCGATGGATCCACAAAACAACGTCAAAATGGCCGATATCTGCACACTTTTGTATTTCGTGTTGGTATTTATTATCAATAGTGTATCTATTGAATCGCAAGGAATTGCTGATACGTTACACACCAACATGACTAACGTGAGACCATTAATGTAAGTAAAAAGTATGATCTAAGTAAATTTTAATAAAATAGAATGGCTCTATGCTAGTTTTATGTATAAACGATATAAAAGAGGAAGTACATGGAACAAGTTGCACAATGCAGACAACTATGGGCAAACATCTGAACATTACGAAATAACGAGAGGAAAAAACGCTTCTCTTGTAGTCAGAATCTTTTTAAATGTCTTTATACTTCGGGTTGATTACAGAACACACACCGTCACCGTTACCGTACCAAAATTAATCAGATTTGTTTGAGGTGACATTTTGTTTTCTAAATGGCCAAACACAATTCGTTGAAGTCAATAATACACCTAATACTGATTTCTTAAATATAGACTTGCTAAAACTTTTGCGCAACAAACATTATATTCAAGTAATGCTTATCCCCAGAAGGAGCACTGATCTCGAAGAAGACGAACCTGGTTTTTTCTTCACCCTGCATGAAGAGGTCCATACTAGGCCGAATCTTTTTTATTAAAGTATGACGCATTGTAAACATATTTATTTGCGCTGAGACATAGCGATTAACTTACTTTCTGAAGCTGACCCGCTTGACCAATTTCCAGTAATGAAATGAGTAGAAAGAGCATTCCAAATTGGGACTGTTGAGATGGAATAAATCACCCTATTTTGCTATATTAGCTAAGTATTAAACGGTATATTAGTAGGATTCCAGAATTTTGATTAGTAAGTCCACGGAAACACAATTCAACAGAAATTGGAGCAAGTATCGTCTGGAAAGTCAAACTCGAGTACGGTATTTTGACAAAGTCAATTCCTTATTCGGCTGGATTCTAGCACATACTCCTTGTCCATTTCAAACACGTGGTATAATTGGAAAGTTTGTTTAAAATTCTGTTAGATATTGTCAAAATCTCAGATTGATTCATTGATGTTTGTATGATGATGATAATCATTTGAGGTACTATACCACACAAGGGCGCAGATCCCGGGGGACGGGGGGGGGGGGACACGTCCCCCCCCCCACTTCCTGACACAATATCAAATGTCCCCCCTCCCCCCCCCCCCCACACTTTTTGTGGTGATACATCAATCAAGGTTGGCGATCTAGTGAAAAAATGGCAATGCCCCCCCCCCCCCCCACTTTCAAGATTGGATCTGCGCCCTTGATACCACATCTTCATAGGGGAAAAGGTTTTCTAGAGTACATTGCAGTGTTGCGGTGATTTTAGCTATGGCCAGTAATAAATTCTCCAATTCCCATATCGGGCAGGCCAGTGGTCATGCCTTTGATGTTAATCCCACAACTAGCCTTGTATAAGGATGACAGCAGACTAACAGCCTGAAAAACAGACATATGGTTTCAGGGTCTTTGATCTGTTATAAAAAAGGGTGTAAAGGGAAAATGTGATTTTTGAGATAAAAATCACATTTTTGGCACTTTTGGTCAATATTGTCAAAACTAAAAACATTTAAGCCAAAAAAGAATTGTGCTCCCTAGATAATTGACTTTAGATGATTTTGGGGAAATTTTGAAATTTTGAATCAAAAACTGATTTTGTTAGGTTGTCTGAACATTTTTGGTGCCAAAAAAGTGATTTTTGGTGCCAAAAAAGTGATTTTTGGGCAAAATTTCATATATTTTGGGTTGACACTTCCCTTAAGGTATGGATAGGCATGGATACATAATGACTTTTTGTCGGAATTTTTTATATTTTAAAACAGGCCATCACCACCGTGGTGTATTATAAATTCAACATACGTGCACTTTGATATTAGTGGTAAGTTCAATTATTATATGTACAAAGTAAATCAACTTAATATATAAATGTAGTTGATATAAGGCAACAAACGAAAACCCTTTTATATGTTCGGACCTTTCAGGTTAATTTCTTTTTATTAATGACAATTTTAGTGAATTTTTAAATTATCTTTCTCGAAAACCCCGAACAAGCATGACAAATTGGGATCTGTCGGCCCATAGTAACACTGTTTTTCCAATGACCTAAGCTTCATTTTCTTGTATTGATTGTTTAATGATTCACATTTATTAAAACATTCCTGTTACGAAAAAAATTGAGTTCTTATAGACTATATTCAGTATTATTAGTGATGAGTTACTTTCAAAACTGTATCGCATGTTATTATAACTGCAGGGATGTGTTTGTTATTAGCTCGGAACATTATGTTTGACTAGGAAAATTGATCAGTTTGTTTCTGTTTCATACATTAATAATTATAGGCCTGTGATGTTACCGCTACTAGACCCTGTAGCTTATTTATAGTCATATTCGACATTTTGATCGGTTAATTAATAATCAAGTATATTAAATCCAAGTTTATAATGATCTTGTTTATTCTATTTTAAGATTCTCTAAGTGCTGATCAGCAGAATGTCTGTCTGTGCAAGACCTATGCAGCGACCACTACAGAATACAAGCTAACTGCGTGGTATTGTATGCCACTTGGAGATGACGCGTGTATAATGCCACCAAATGTTCGTGATGTTGTCGCCAATTGCATGTGCAGAGAAAGTATCGCAAACAGGTAAAAGTACACCAGGGTAGTGAACAACAATGGTTTCAGAAGGTGTTTTCCTTTCATAAATGATATCCGACATACTAATACTCCAATGTGTGTCTGATTTATGTAACTTCTTGTATGTGTACATTGTAAAATTGTTAAATAATATTGATGTGGGTTTTTTTTGCTGTAAATAATTATTGGTATTTATATGTGTTGTAAGGAAAACAGGATTCTGAGGACATAAAGGTGGGAAAATGGCCAGAGAAATGGGATGAGTTAGGAGCAATCTGCGACCATTACAGTTCCCATCTACTTGAACATGTTGAATTATTACCCGCATGCATGGCCTATCTCAAACAACAGATTTGGAATATTAAATTAACAGTAAAAGAAAGACTGAATAAAATAAAGAAAGAACCATTCCGGCAATCAGGTCCGGAAATACGGCATCCACGCACTCTTTGCCTTGTGCAATCAATTAATATTTTTAAACGAAATTAAGGGAATTCTTCGATATTCATGATATTTCGGTAAAACAAAATAAGACGAAGTTTTTAAAGAGGTAATCAACCATTTAAAACAACCATTAGTTGTATTAATTTGTTTCCATTGATCTGTCTTGTTTACAGTACTTGCAGTTGTACCAAACCGAATCTTGAAACAAGTTTAAGGACAGTTCCATATTCAATGCAATTTCGTGGCAGGTGTAAGTAGATGTAATATAGGTTCAAAGTCTCCATGTTAAGTTAGTTGGTGATAGAATTAGAGAAATTGGTCTTAATCTTGACATGTTTACTGAATTTTATGCTAATCTATCTTAATCTTGACATGTTTACTGAATTTTATGCTAATCTATCATTTCATTTCATTTCATTTCATTTCATTTCATTTCATTTCATTTCATTTCATTTCATTTCATTTCATTTCATTTCATTTCATTTCATTTCATTTCATTTCATTTCATTTCATTTCATTTCATTTCAGTTCAGTTCAGTTCAGTTCAGTTCAGTTCAGTTCAGTTCAGTTCAGTTCAGTTCAGTTCAGTTCAGTTCAGTTCAGTTCAGTTCAGTTCAGTTCAGTTCAGTTCAGTTCAGTTCAGTTCAGTTTCCAAGATCCTACATGTAGCCGATATATTTTGCATATCCATATTTTTTCCCTGTCCGTAACATTTACCTTTAGGAAACGGTTGTTGCTGCGGTTTCAAGAATGTCATCATGTCAGTTGTAACATGTTGAAAAGGCCATAATATGTGAGAAACACTGGAGGACAATATATAGTATAATGGGCTAATTGTGCCCGTGCCCGCTAAGTGTGTTTCGAACCATGGTGAAAATGATCGCGACAAAATATCAATGGGTTGCTTAAACCATGGAACAAGGGAGGAATTTTAGCGTTAACCAGTAACAGAAATTATTCACAATCACGTCAACGACGAATTGTGGAATACCCTTAACCTTAACAGTTTATAACAATTAAAAAGATCATCAATTCAACTTCTATTCTATGATTTCAGTGGGATACGGATGCAGTACAGGCAGCGAGTGCTGGCGAAGTAACAAGTGGTCTGACTCTGGAATCAGTTTTTGTATTTGCTACCAGAACATGAATCGAGCTCTCCCGACAAGATACCAAACATGCTCTGTTTGCTCTGCTAGGTATACATGTCCAACGGAATATGAACGTTTTTGCGAGACGGCGGCAACTGGTATGTTTTAAATTTGACCCTGATTCATGCCGATTGAGCTCATGAATATAATTACTTATGGGATTTCACTGTGTAGATTTTGACTTGTCTCCATTTATCATGTTTATCGGGTTTTGTAAACAGACACCATCGTTTGCTAGTGAAAATAATCAATTATATAGTTTGTTCATAGAATAGAAGATGAATTTTCTATAGAATAATAATCACTGCACGAATACGAGTGGCAGTGTAGTAAGGAAACGTATTGCTCTGTAATTTAGACAACATTCCCCAGTTGTTTAGAAATATAATTTGACCAAAAGTTGCATTTTATAGAGGAAAAACTCAAAGATAAAGGTCGTTCCATGAAAAAGAGCGCATTTATAACGTTTTATTTCTCCTTTGTTTATAGATATTGAGACGATTCACGTATTTGCGATACCAAATGTATTAATTGGCATCGATCGACCTCGTCTCCTCATTAGTTTAAGCACTCTTTCTTCCTCACGGGTAGATATTCGTATGAGGAACACAGGAATATGCTATGAGGTAAACACGTCTATTTCTAAGGACGAGAACATGCGTATAAATTTGACACCTGATATTTTATTTCGCATCGTCGAACTCAGTAGAAATACATTCGTCATAACTGCCTGTGGACATATCTCGGTATATGTCGCGATTATGAGTGAAGAATCAATCCTATCTGGCTTTACGGTGCTACCCACATCAAAGCTTGGTAATACATACTATATCGCATCGTATTATGATCAATCTCCGACTGACGTTGGATACAGGTCTGTAGTGTCGGTGTCAGCTCTTGATGAGGAGACTAAGATCAATATAACCATGATAACGCATCCGAACCAAGTGGGGAGAACAATTCCGTTCGTGTTAGGTCCATATCAAAGTTCTCAAGTTTTTCGCAACAGCGATCTGACTGGAGGTTTAATAGAGGCGTCCAAACCTATAACGGTTTTGTCAGGAGGAATGTTTGGATTTCTAGGAGGGTCAACAACAGCTAGTACTAAAACATTGCGTGTGTTTCTTGAACAAGTACCCCCAGTGCGTAACTGGGGGACTCATTATGTTCTGGCCTTACCACGCATGCTTACAGCTAATGAGTTTGTTTACCGAATTATTTCTCAGAACATCTGGACCCCAATCAAAATAATTGACGCCACCGACACGTTGTCTAGAGAAAATTTGAATCCGAATGATGTTTACGAAGGAAGCGCGATAGGACCTGTCACTATCATTGCCGAAGAGCCAGTATTAGTCGTTCAGATTTTAAGAAATCCTGGGATCTCTATGCTACTTCCTCCACCAGTTGAACTCTATGGTGGCAATGTGACTTTCCCAATTTTCACAAGTGGAATGGCATTCATTACCGTCTTTGTTGACTGCCAATGGTATGAGGAACTACTTGTAGATAGTATTGCAGTCTTGATACAAGATACGGGAATATGGGAACATTCACGTGTACCCTATGATGATGTACATATCTGTATCATACGAGGTCAAGTAGGACAGGAGAGCACACACCGTGTAAGTCATCCAAATCAAGAAGCTTTGTTTGCCGTGAATGTGTACATAATCGGATCAGAAACATCAGCAGCTACATATTATGCAGTGGGAATGAGAACTCAAAATATTCAAGGTAAACTTTACATTTATGTTTATGGGAAGGACACAGAGGTTATGAACGTATAAAACTGGACGAGAAGTTCGGATCAAGTAAAGATATAGATGGGATATTAGATCAGATATCACGAATAACAATCATTCGGATCATGGTAGAAACTTTTTCTGGAGACTGTTGAATCATCCGAACCATTGCATACCTGTTGTACATACATCAACCTGGTTTTAACCTTAATTTTAACGGCCCTAATTAACGGATACCACGAGACTATAGTGCTGGCGCTGATATTACAAACCAGGCCTCTTTGACATTCCGTCAATAGTTAGATATCAGTGCTTACGTTGAATTTCGACGTATTTGATTATCACATTATAGTGATCTTTGGTTTTTAATTATATTTATTTCTTTTTCAGAGGACACAGTATGCTCTAGCAACCCATGTCAAAATGGGGGCACCTGCTTTGAAAGTAGTGTTGATGGAACACATACCTCGTTTGAATGCAGATGTCCTTCTGGGTTCGCAAGAACAATATGTGAAGAAGGTCCGTGTTTTAAAATCAGTACCCAATATAAGTGATTTCTTTTGAGAGCAACGGACTAAATTGTTGTTAAATAATTCCAAATACCATTAAATGTTGTCTAACAGGAAATGTGTCAATAGTACGACAAACGCAATGTACATATACACCACGAACGCACCAAACATAATTGATATTCTGTCAAATATGCGAGGTATTCATACCGGATGATAACACAGTGCAAATTTTTAATCCTATTGGTGTTTGAGTATGGGTTGTAATAAGGTTAGGCACACGAATGCTGATTTTTCTCTCTCCAGATTTAACACATCATTGGATTCAAATATTGTTTAAGGTTAATTACATATGTTGACATATCTAACTTGTTATAGGAACTTACTGGACTCATGTTAAGTACTAAGATTTGAGATCGATCGATCGATACCATGAACATAATAAAGTGAGCGTTTCTGGTTTTAAAACCCACTGTGCATGGGGTTGTCTGTGAAATCACAAAGAAAGTTGTGTATGGCTATTATACTCATATTGCACCATGTGCAACATGTTGTCATCCGGTATAAAAACCTCGCCTTAAATATTATGCACTTGTTTGTGAAGTTCGACGTGGATGATTATTGATTATGACATGGGTGTGTGCATCTTATAAATGTTGCTATTATTATTCATTAAAATTCAATATAATATCCGAAGACCAAATCTATATATTTTCATATTCTTTGATATTTGTTTTATTATCATTTGTTTGTCTCCAGAAGTACTCAGAGTATGCTCGAGCAGCCCATGCTATAATGGCGGCACTTGCCTTGCAGATGTTGACGATGCAACGTCTACCTCGTTCAATTGCATTTGTCCTTCTGGGTTTGCAGGAATAACTTGTGCAGAAGGTCCGTGTTCAAAATCAATATCCTTTATACATTTTTTTTATTGAGAGAGAGGGACGGGGAACAGCGTAGTAAATCCTTGTCAAATCATTATCAATAAATTAAATGGTCTACTAAAACTAACAAGCGCATGTACATACACCAAATAGTTGATATTTCGCCAATAAGTGCGAAGTTACGATGTACCGGTAGTTAATTAGTTAATTAGTCCAGGCAAGTTTCCAGATCTGGGAATTTCTTCAATTCTGGTAAGACCTTCATTTTGAAGGCTATAGTGATTACAACCCACACTTAACGCTTGATATACAGGATAACGCGTTGAGGTGGCCAAATGTCTGAAAAAGGTACATAAATTATATGACTGGTTATAATTTTCAGCACCTTCTGCGTGCTCGAGTGAACCATGCAAAAACGATGGGAAATGCGGCGCTGTAGAGGAAGATACTACGGCATATATATGTTACTGTCTTGGAGGATATACAGGGCAACAATGCGAACGCGGTAAGAATATGCCTACAAGTTTATGATTAGTCAATCGACAACAAGAATTGGCTGTAACAGTGACCAAATGTTGAAGGCGAACAAAACTAAAGAACAAAACTAAATGATTGACCCAAAGAGGGCAATTGGATTCGCAGAAAATTAAAACACTCTATGAAGAAAGACGAAGGTCTTATAAGTTGAAGCACTGAATTCGGCGCATGGGCAGTCGGGGCAGCTGATCATGCTGATCCAATGACTGAGGCACATCCACGGTTGTTTAGTAAGAAGCCGAAACGTATAGTTATTCCCATACATTGGATGAATTGTCTGCCTGAATAATTTACCATAAAGCTAAGATTGCCGAAATTCTAAATGTAATTGTACATAATACTCCACACTATATAATAATCATGATAATTACGGAGTCTAATATTTTGATACAGATACGTCAACCCCTTCGCCAGACAGCACTGAGGAGTCAGGTGGCGTTGCCTTAATCTCGGGAATATCAGGAGCTACCGTGATACTTCTCGTTTTGATAGTAATTGCACTTATCTTCTGCAGCCGTCGCATTTTAGCGAAGCGAAAAAGGTTAGCTATTATTCTGCATTTCTTTTCGTAAGGCGACGACCTCCCCCTCCCCGTTCTACGGGCTCGAACAATTTTTAATGTTAGAAATTAGGGAGAAACAATTTCACGTGCGATTCTGATTTCAAAATTATACAAGACTTACCTTCTTACACGCTTGTCTTTCTACCCACGTCCCACTGAATAGAAACAAATCGGGAAACCAATGGTATCAACATGCTGATCAACACGATGGCTTGCATTGTTTTTGTGAAATCTGCGAACAGTATTATTATCAAATTTGTACGAGCTAAACTGACGTAACGAGCTTTTCTTTGTCTGTCCATCTGGGAAATATGAAATACAAAATTGTGTCGCCAAAAAGTGCTACGGTCTATTGTAGTGGAAATTATGCAGATCATCAGTTTTGACCCCAGGATCTTGACATTAGGATCAATTTCATCCGCCGGGGAATTTCAAAATAAATAGAAATCTTTTGGCATGTTACATTTTACATCATTGTTGTCGTTATTATATAAAAGCAATCCTTGTCGTAAAACCCTAGTGATAAGAAATCTTCATGATTTATTGTTTAAAATTCAACAGAGCGAAGTCGCAGTCCAATGTAGATATGACTGATATGGGAAGGCAAACGGGAGCTAATAGAGGTGAGTTATTATTTCAGTCATTGAATCAGGGTCAAAGACGAAAAGTTGGGCATTTAGGCCCCGGATTTAGGCCTACTTGTAAAGAGTAAACACTTGAGTAAATACGTCTTCTTCTGCCATTTCAACGCCAATTTAGCAATATGGTTCAACATTCAGCACAAATCGCCGAAAACTAACTGTTAAGTCATTAAAGGGTCCTGGTTACTGGTCTGTTTATACTTAAATACAATCATGGGTGGGGGTGTTTTCTGACTAGGTCTTGAGCAACGATCTAGTTTATCAGTAAATTTAACTTACTTGGTAATTTAGCCAGTGGAATCAGGTTTATCTATATATAATGTCACATTTCATTACACAGGTGCATTTTCAAATGAGACATACGGTGATGGAAAACTGGATGATGGCGTTGCATCGGAGGAATATCAAGGGTTGTCTAGAGATCAAAGAAATCGAGCACCAGTCTACCAAGATCTGAAGACCAACACACCACAGCAAAATGTCACCAAAATCTCAGCCCAACACGACAGTCAAGATGAAGACTACAATTACATAGACGTACAACCTCACAACCGTGATGATGACAACGAATATTCATACGCCGATAGTCGTGAAATATTCCCTGCTCCTAAAGACAACACGTACGTGAATCCTGACGGTCGTCATCCGCGAGGCCGGAGTACCGCTTCCGTAGCAGACGATCCACAATATATCGATTTGGAAAATTCTACTCCTCAAACAAATAACAATGTCGCAGGAGGAGAGCCAGAATATCTGGAATTGGAAAATCCGAATCCACAGAGGGCTCCCCCTTCAGGAGGTGAAGTGCCGATAACCTCAATGTACTCTGAATTAGCGAGAGACCACAACCCCATATCGGAAGCAGGCTATGGCAACGATGACGATTATGGCAAACTGAAGCACGGTAATAATACTGTCAAACCCGGAAACATTGCATCAGCAGAGGTGGAGGATTCCTATCAACATCTTCAAGAAGCCAAGATAGGTCTATCCTATGCTGGTGGCGACGAGGAGTACCAGCATTTACATCGTGACGGATTGTAAATCTACTTCTTCAAGAAGCCAAGATGGTCATCATTTACATGACTTAAATTTATGCTGGTGGCGACGAGCAGCTATCAGTATATACACCGTGATAGCTTTTCTATGAACAGCATTTCATAGAAATGTTGGCACCTTATATAATTTAACTGCAGTGTCCATGTTGTCGACCCTGACTGAATTTGACGTTTTAGTCGTATCGATGAGATAGGTAACACGTGTTTGGAACGGCAGTGACGAACTATTAGGAGGGACATGTCTCCTGCCAAAGGCTTTCCCCCCTGATGCCCCCCCCCCCCGATGAAATGTCAAACTATATGTATATATACGAACAAATAGTCGGTTATGCCCTACCCCCACCCTGGTCACAGGTCTGTCTCATGCCCCCCCCCCCCAAAAAAAAAGAAGAAGAAAAGAATGGAAGACCCTAGTTACGCCACTGCACTCCGGCATGGTTGGAAGGGTTATTTCTCGTTAGAAATAAGCATGTAGTTTCACAATGTGAAAAGGACATTATAATCAACGTGGATTTATTCCGTTGTACCATGATATTCTCAATCTCGAAAAGCAGAGAAATTGTTAACTGCTCATGAAAATGCATTTGTATTAAAGTTCACGGGTCAAATAAATAAAAGCAAGTAATAACTAGCAAAAGGTCAAGCAAAAGCAACAGGTCGACTAGTAAGTATACATAAGTAAAATCTGAAATCGCTTCACTTTAAAACCGCGAAACCCGAAAACCGCTCTAGTTGATTTTACTTATTATTTTGTGCTGATCCGGATGCTGACAATGAAGGAAATCTGGCAGTTACATGCATGCCACCAATTCCTACATTTGAAGTGTACAATGTTGGGTATTATGAATGATTCATCAATGTCTGCTCTAATATACACTACAATTTGCCCGCTCATTTTAATGACTTAGAGCATGGGTACGCTTTCGCTAATCGTTATCAATTACTATTAGACTAAGGGATGTGAAGCCCAAAAGTGCTTAGTTTTAACAATCATGACAATAAGTAAAAATAACTCCTTGGCTTAAATTCTTGTTATTCATCATCTGTAGGCAGAACATGAACTTATTAACAAAAGATGGCAAATAGGCCTATATCCCTAAATACAAATTCACCTTATCCCCTGTTGATAGGATGCTTGTTAATAATGAGTTATTTTGTTGGCAGGCTCAAAGGATTCCCCATTAAATTATACAGGGTTTCAGGCAAACTTTGAGATGGAATGACTTATTAACATGATTAACGTGCAACCTACTAATATGGGACATAAGGTGAATGTGTCTTTAGGGTGTGGATTTTGCCATCTGTTAGAGTTAGAGGTGGGCAGCAGGAGTGAAAGATACAAAGCAAAATCCTAAAGTTCTATCCCATAGTCAACTATAATAGCAATTGCTTGTTTTTATTTATAAAGATTTAAGTCTAGTATAAAAGTAGTTTTTACTAATTCGGCCCAATATTAGGAACACTGAAAATATTATATATAACACAATAAATAATAATACTCAGAAACTTCGTCATTTTCTTACGACCACCCCTCTAAACAAACGTGATTATATCTATGACCCCCTACTTAGATGTTGATTATCTTTATGACCGGTACTCGAACTCAATAGTTTGAAATGGCTAATATTTTAGGAACATTTATTCTGCATGTTTAACAAAGCTAGATAGAAGATTAAGGGGTCGTCCAATATTATCGCCATTTTCACACAGGCCCTATGTAGGCCTACAGAGCGTCCGTAACTGTTTACGCCCCCCCCCCCCTTGAGTTACATGCAATAAATTGCATAAATTGTATGGCTTGATAAAAAATTCCTGCCTCTCAAGATCGCTATTTAAATTACGTACGCTTAGGGTATTTTTTTACCCTCGCTCTGTTACGTACGCTTTGTACGTAACTGTATGCGAAAATGATGTTCATTTGGAAGAGATAATTGTAAATGAAAAGGTTTCTTGTATGGCGATTATAGTGTTCTTGTATGTGTAAAACAGTTATAGAATATAGTTAATGTAACATGTTATTTGATGATATACTTATACAGACTATCCCAAAAGGGGTCGTCCAATATTATCACCATTTTCACATATGTACAGAGCGTCCGTAACATTTTACCCCCCCCCCCCCCCCCCCCCCCCTTGAGTTACGTATGCAATAAATTGCAAAAATTATATGGCTTGATAAAAAAATCCTGCCTCTCAAGATCGCCATTTAAATTACGTACGCTTAGGGTATTTTTTTAACCCTCCCCCTGTTACGTACGCTTTGCCACAATCTGAAGCTCCTTGATTTGGCTGACATTGAACTTGCAATCGGTGGCTCTTCTATCAAGCTCTCACCTGTTATCAGAAACCTTGGCTGTTTCCTAGACTCAAATATGTCCCTCACACCTCACGTAAACAACCTGCGCAAAACAATTCTGTTTCACATCCGTAATTTATGGCGTATTAGGAGATTTATTGACAAAGAAACATGTCACCACGCAGTCCGTGCTTTATAGTCACCTCTAGACTTGACTATTGCAATGCCCTTTTCACTTTGCTTTCAGCAAAGGATGTCAGCCGCCTGCAGCGACTGCAAAACAGCGCTGCTCGCCTTGTGTTCGCGGTTGGTAGAAGAGTTGATGCCACACCCCTTATTCAGACATTGCATTGGTTGCCAGTTCAAAAAAGGATTGTGTATAAAGTAGTTTTGTACATATTTAAGGCTTTAAACAACTTGGCTCCTCCCTATTTGGCTGAGCAGTTCTCTGTGTATGTCCCTGCTCGCTCCCTACGATCTGCGATGGACACTAACCGGCTGGTTGTTCCCAGATCCAACCTTACTATAGGTGATCGCAGTTTCAAGGTTACTGCTGCAAAGGCCTGGAACTCCATGCCAATACACCTCAGAACTGCTCAGTCAACGGAGACTTTTAAAAGTAATCTTAAGACTTATTTATTTTAACCTTTATTTTTTTGTAAACGCTATGGTACATATGTAAATAGCGTCCTAAATACCCGTTTGTTGTTGTTGTTGTTGTTTGTACGTAACTATGCGAAAATGATGGACGACCCCTTGTTAAAGGTAGATGACCCGATCACATTTTCGTAACACAGAATTATTTCAAACATACGGAGATTTTCATATCATATGAAAGCTCGTATTTTTCTCATCATCATACTGAAATTTGACGGCCTAATTCGGTATAATGACAGAGAAATCGACGAAATAGCGTTGAATTACCGCGAATGGTGGTTACCAGGCGCGTGCCCAGGGGGGGGGCTTTGGGGGCTCAAGCCCCCCGGGTCCCCAGAGGGTAAAAAAAAAAAAAAAGAGGGGGAAAAAGGAGAGGAGGAGGGGAGGGGAGGGGAGGGGAGGGGAGGGGAGGGGAGGGGAGGGGAGGGGAGGAGGAAGGGAGGGGGAGGAGGAGCCGGGGGCACTGACATTGTAAAAAGGGTATAGATATAATAAGGTATGTGCCGCGCTGAAGACCCCCTTTTTCACCCTCTGCTGCTAGTTCTTAAGACACCCCTTTTAAGCCTGCATCAGTTCTTAAGACTCAAATTTGATTGAAATTTCAAAAATCGCGAAATTTTGCGTTCCAAACCCCAATTCTTCGAACATTTTGCGTTCTTAAGCCCAAAAAGATCGCAAATTTGCGTTCTTGCTAATCAGAATTGAACCATAGGCCAGTTCTCAAGACCTACTTTTTTGAAGAAAAAAATCAGTTCCTAAGACCCTATTTTTTGTCATAAAATCCACTCAGTTCAGTTCTGTAGCCCCCTAATTGAGACCCTGGGTGGCATACCCCTACCCCAAAAAAAGTTGAGTGCCCGGGAGGAGGAGGGGAGGGAAAAGGAGAGGCCGGGAGCTTTTATTAGTGTCTCTCACTTTTTCTCTACGTCTCTGAACCACCATGTGAGTGTTTTATAACGAAAGTAAATATTGATAGCAAGGAGAGTTTTAGGCAAGTTAAAACCCAACAACTCGGCCCTCTGAATCACCAGTGGCGTAACCAGGGAGACAGCCCCCCCCCCCCCACCCCCCCCCCCCCCCCCACATTTGCAAAAGAGTAAAAAATAAAAAGGAAGATAAGGAGGAAGGGTAACGAGCATAGACAGTGCAAGCGAGGAGTGCTCCCCCATCATTGTCACGGTAGAGACGATGCCCCCCCCCCAAAAAAAAACACAATTTTTATGATTCCCCCCATCATTGTCACGGTGGGGACGATGCCCACCTCCCCCCCATAAAAGCGAATTAGTTTCAATATTTAACTATTCAACAGTGACGTCGCCAGGTGGGGGGATGAGGGGGACGATCGCCCCGCCCCCCCCCCCCCCCCAATATTGATGTCGGTTCACAGTACACAGATGAAACATTTTCGCGCGCTACGCTCGCATAATGTGTCCCCAAAGTGCAACATTCTTTGCTACAAGCTTGTTTAAGAGTCAAAATGTACCTCGATCGTGCCAAAAATAGGTGTAAAGTCGAAAAATTTCGCGCGCTTCGCGCGCATTTCTTCGCTCACAAAAGTCTTGTTGGTTCATTTTCATTTCTCGCCCCGCCCCCCCAATATGAATAACCTACCTATACGCCATTGCTATTCAAGCTTAACAACATGGTTTCAGTAACGTGTTCTGGACCATTTTAGGGGAAAAAATAGAAATCTTGGCGCGCTTCGCGCGAGTTAGATTCAATGTTTCTTTATTCAAGTTAAAAAAAGATAGCGTAAGGAACGTTTATCTGGACCATTTTAGTTTAAAAAAAGTAACAGTTTGTACGCTCATGAACGTTTTTCTGGAGCTTTTTAGTGTTAAAATAGCATTTTTTTGCATGTTTATTCCAGCTTTATAACAACGTTGCAACATGTTTCAAGAACGTTTTCTGGACCATTTTAGTTAGTAAACTAGGCATTATTGCTCGTTTCGAGCCAATTGGTTTCATTTTTTTTATTATTCAAGCTTAAACAAAATGGCTTTATGAACGTTTTTCAGGACCATTTAAGTGTTAAAAATAACCAGTTTTTGCACAAATTATTTTCAATGTTTTATTATTCAAGCTTAACAAGATTGCTTCAGAAACGTTTTCAGGACCATTTCAGTGTAAAAATAACCAATTTTTGCGCGCTACGCACGAATTAGTTGGAATGTTTTATTATTCAAGCTTAACAAGATGGTTTCATCAGAAACGGGTTTTTTAACCTTTCTTTTTACAATAGCCATTTTTTTAAAAATATTTTGTTATTCAATTTGAACAGGATGGCTTCAGAAACGTTTTCTGGACCTTTTTCAGGCGCGTGCCCAGGGGGGGCTTTGGGGGCTCAAGCCCCCCGGGTCCCCAGAGGGTAAAAAAAAAAAAAAAGAGGGGAAAAAAGGAGAGGAGGAGGGGAGGGGAGGGGAGGGGAGGGGAGGGGAGGGGGAGGGGAGGGGAGGGGAGGGGAGGGGAGGGGAGGAGGAAGGGAGGGGGAGGAGGAGCCGGGGGCACTGACATTGTAAAAAGGGTATAGATATAATAAGGTATGTGCCGCGCTGAAGACCCCCTTTTTCACCCTCTGCTGCTAGTTCTTATGACACCCCTTTTAAGCCTGCATCAGTTCTTAAGACTCAAATTTGATTGAAATTTCAAAAATCGCGAAATTTTGCGTTCCAAACCCCAATTCTTCGAACATTTTGCGTTCTTAAGCCCAAAAAGATCGCAAATTTGCGTTCTTGCTAATCAGAATTGAACCATAGGCCAGTTCTCAAGACCTACTTTTTTGAAGAAAAAAATCAGTTCCTAAGACCCTATTTTTTGTCATAAAATCCACTCAGTTCAGTTCTGTAGCCCCCTAATTGAGACCCTGGGTGGCATACCCCTACCCCAAAAAAAGTTGAGTGCCCGGGAGGAGGAGGGGAGGGAAAAGGAGAGGCCGGGAGCTTTTATTAGTGTCTCTCACTTTTTCTCTACGTCTCTGAACCACCATGTGAGTGTTTTATAACGAAAGTAAATATTGATAGCAAGGAGAGTTTTAGGCAAGTTAAAACCCAACAACTCGGCCCTCTGAATCACCAGTGGCGTAACCAGGGAGACAGCCCCCCCCAGCCCCACCCCCCCCCCCCCACATTTGCAAAAGAGTAAAAAATAAAAAGGAAGATAAGGAGGAAGGGTAACGAGCATAGACAGTGCAAGCGAGGAGTGCTCCCCCATCATTGTCACGGTAGAGACGATGCCCCCCCAAAAAAACACCATTTTTATGATTCCCCCCATCATTGTCACGGTGGGGACGATGCCCACCTCCCCCCCCCATAAAAGCGAATTAGTTTCAATATTTAACTATTCAACAGTGACGTCGCCAGGTGGGGGGATGAGGGGGACGATCGCCCCCCCCCCCCCCAATATTGATGTCGGTTCACAGTACACAGATGAAACATTTTCGCGCGCTACGCTCGCATAATGTGTCCCCAAAGTGCAACATTCTTTGCTACAAGCTTGTTTAAGAGTAAAAATGTACCTCGATCGTGCCAAAAATAGGTGTAAAGTCGAAAAATTTCGCGCGCTTCGCGCGCATTTCTTCGCTCACAAAAGTCTTGTTGGTTCATTTTCATTTCTCGCCCCGCCCCCCCCAATATGAATAACCTACCTATACGCCATTGCTATTCAAGCTTAACAACATGGTTTCAGTAACGTGTTCTGGACCATTTTAGGGGGAAAAAATAGAAATCTTGGCGCGCTTCGCGCGAGTTAGATTCAATGTTTCTTTATTCAAGTTAAAAAAAGATAGCGTAAGGAACGTTTATCTGGACCATTTTAGTTTAAAAAAAGTAACAGTTTGTACGCTCATGAACGTTTTTCTGGAGCTTTTTAGTGTTAAAATAGCATTTTTTTTGCATGTTTATTCCAGCTTTATAACAACGTTGCAACATGTTTCAAGAACGTTTTCTGGACCATTTTAGTTAGTAAACTAGGCATTATTGCTCGTTTCGAGCCAATTGGTTTCATTTTTTTTATTATTCAAGCTTAAACAAAATGGCTTTATGAACGTTTTTCAGGACCATTTAAGTGTTAAAATAACCAGTTTTTGCACAAATTATTTTCAATGTTTTATTATTCAAGCTTAACAAGATTGCTTCAGAAACGTTTTCAGGACCATTTCAGTGTAAAAATAACCAATTTTTGCGCGCTACGCACGAATTAGTTGGAATGTTTTATTATTCAAGCTTAACAAGATAGTTTCATCAGAAACGGGTTTTTTAACCTTTCTTTTTACAATAGCCATTTTTTTAAAAATATTTTGTTATTCAATTTGAACAGGATGGCTTCAGAAACGTTTTCTGGACCTTTTTATTGTTAAAATAGACATTTTATGCGCGCTGCGCGCGTATTAGTTTCACTGATTATTTATTGTTCAAGCTTAACAAGATAGCTTCAGAAAAGTTTTTCTAAACCTTTATTTTTACAATAGCCAATTTTTTTCGCGGTCCGCGGGAATTTTTTTTAAATTTTGTGTTATCCAATTTCAACAAGATGGCTTCATAAACGTTTTCTGAAACTGTTTAGTGTTAAAATAGACATTTTTTGCGCGCTACGCGCGTATTAGTTTCACTGATTATTTATTATTCAAGCTTAACGAGATGGCTTCAAGAACGTTTTTCTAAACCTTTATACATTATAGCAAATTTTTGCGCGTTCCGCGCCAATTATTTTAATACTACTTTTTTATTCAATTGGAACAAGATGGCTTCAGAAACGTTTTCTGGACCTTTTTAGTGTTAACATAGACATTTTTGGCGCGCTACGCGCAAATTTGTTTCATATTATAAGTCAAACTTAACAACATGGCTTCAGGAACGGTTTGTTAAACTCCCGGTTAAACCTTTCTTTTGACAATAGCCCATATTCCAAAAAATCCAATCCAAGCCAAATATCCAATCCAAGGGGGCACATCCCCTTCAGACTCGTTACCGCGGATAGCGGTGCGAACCAATGAAATTTATTTTTAAGCCCCCCGGGTAAAAAAATCCTGCGCACGCCTATGTTAACTCCCCCCCCCCCCCCCCCCCCCCCCCCCCCCACCCCCACTAACGTGAAATTCACGAGGTAAGTGACTTTTAAAAAAAATGGGGCAACCTTTTACGAAAATTTTAGAAATCTTGCCCCCCCCCCTGACAAAAATCCTAGCTACGCCACTGGGCCACCCTAATCTTTGTTAAAATACTGAAAATTGTTGGCGCTGTGTGCGCATTTGATTTATCAAAGCCGCCAAGCCCAAATGTTGATGAATGTTGTAACATGGCCACTTTATCAATTTGAGTTAAAATACTGAGTTTCTTTGCGCCCAAAGCATTCGTTCACACGTTTCAATACTACTAAACACATTTGGGGCTTGGCAACTCTAGTTATTAGTCGAGTTGCGGGCGACCTTAAAGGCATATTATGTGATCTTTTCCAGAGAGCGCCCTCTATTCATTATTTTTTTTAGAAAGTAGATTTTCTTGCAGATTTACATTTCTGATCATAAATCATACATACATTCCAAGTTACAGAGCGATACGATTCCTAATTACCTCAAAATCATGGTTTTAGAGTGAATTTTAGAGTGAAAATATAAACTGTCGGATAATCCGACAGTTTATTTTCACTCTAAAATCATGATTTTGAAGTAATTAAGAATCGTATCGCCCTGTAACTTGGAATGTATGTACGATTTATGATCAGAAATGTAAATCTGCAAGAAAATCTTCTTTCAATTTTTTGTTTGATGTTGAGGGCGTTCCCTGGAAAGATCACATAATATACCTTTAACCGTGACATGAGTTACATCTGCGAATTTATTGCATTATATGTTAGTTTTGAGGATGTAGATTACAAATCGGCCGGGCGCCAACATTCTACTTTTGAGCAAAAAGAATTATGACCTCATTTGACCTTTCTGCTTTTTCCAATTGTTTGAAATTTAAGTGTTTATCATTATTATGCATAAACATATCAGGTATGGTATCAAATTAAAGCTGATAACCCATATAACACGTTGGTATAGGCTCCATGCCAAATATACGTAGCAGTAATCCATTAAAGGTCATTAAAGGTCATAGTAAGTATTTGACCATGTAGGCCCTACTTTTATACAACCAATTGAAATAGCGTGAATGAAGTAGTTCCAATCTAAAATATGCTTCCATCTTACGGTTTCTAATACTTTATAGTGTCTAGATTACAAAACCAATGGGTGCCTAAATTCATAATTTGCATAAATTCCGTGACGCCTTATCAGGGGTGTGCCACTGAGCTTGCCACTGAGCTTGCCGATCGGGTCCACTTTTAAATGAAAATTTGGTCAGCATAGAACTGGTGGCGCTATACTGACCAGGCGTGATTGTAGCAGACGACACGACGCTGGCCACGCGTCTCTCAGACGACCCAATATGTCAACGGGAGTGCACTATTTTGAATTATTTTTAACAGTCATCGCCCGGTTAACGATGACAATTCTTCTAATTATGATGAATTTGTCAAAATGATAAGATTAACATTCGTGATTACGTGTTATTCACCTTATTCATTACGTATTTAACATTTAGGTTTCGCGTGGCCACCGTCGTCTGTGTAAATCCACAACGCCCTCAAACCTATGCTGACCAAATATTACGTTAAACCTGGTTAAACACTGTTAAACGCGTTTAAACGCCGGTCACCGACACATTCCGATGATTACCATAATTTATGTAATTTATGCAAACGGCACCGTTTACGCTACGTGTGTTAGTATAGGACTTTCCTATCCCAAAATTAATAGTATCCCTGGCCTTATGTCTTTCAAATGCTTTTCAATTAAAGAAATTCACGTGTGTAATGCATTTTGACAATCTATAGCATGTGTAATGTCAAATTGCATGTAATATCTAACAAAATACATACCGTATTAAAGTACAGGGTGTCCCAAAAGTCTATGCACGACTTTGAAACTTTGTATTTCACAAAATATAAGTCGTATTGAAAATATGAATACATATTTAGAAAGAGGAGATGTGGGAAATAATTTTGATACCAAACATTGGAGTAACATCTGTTTGTAATACCACCCTAGAAGAAAAATATGTATTACTGCAAACATGTTATTTTATACTTCGGAGGAATAAAGTACATAAATCCATACCTATTGAGATTAACAAAAAGACGGGTAGAGTTGGTTACACGGAAAGTGATCCGTCAAATGTAATATTTAAAATTTTACCTTACAGTGATCCCATTCATAATAACAAACTATATCACACATAATTTTCGTTTCTATAGTTTAAATGTTTTGTTTGATCTGAATCTTGTATGGAAACTTCTTCAAGTCCTTACGCAAAATTATGTGAACAGTTGATCTTTTAATCTTGTTTTCTGCGGAAAGTCGGCGAATAGATCTCTTTGGTCTTATAACATCAATGTGACTTGTTGATCAACCAGTATTTTTCTACCACATCGAGACAAATCATGCACAGTTCCTGTGTTCAAAAATGTATCCACCCACTTCAGAATGGATATTCTTCCTGGTGCGCGTTTCACTTTGAAATGTTTTCGGAACTTTTGTTGAGTAAGTTGAACTGAATTTGTTTCAGCATAGAACCATACAATTTGTATTCCATTATCTATGCTGTAAACCATCTTAAATGAAGACTTTTGCTGTGCAATGTTATCTAATGCGCCTATTTAAGTTGTGAGTGACCGAGTTTGGTAATAACATTAATGTTTCAAGGTAAGCAGTGAACTGTGACTAATGCGCAACGTTGCTTTCATACCGTTAATTTATGCGCACCTGGTTTTAGCAACAATGTGCGGTACTTGGTATGGGTAGGTCTCACACGGCCAAAAACTTTCAACCAGTTTTATAATGTTGGTGGTTCACCAATAGGGTTGTGTTTGGTATCAAAATAATTTCCAAAATCTCGTCTATCAAAATATGGTTAAATTTATACCATATGATTTATATTTTATGAGATATGACTCTTCAAAAACGTGCATAGACTTTTGGGACACCCTGTACATCATGTATACATATGGATATATTGTTATTCAACAGACGACCTTTGATTTATAGGTGAAGCTCACTTAAAGGCCTTTCGGATCTCAAGTGTTTGCCCTGGGCAAAAGTCACATGACTCGCTACATACCAGAATCTCCGCGTACACATAAATATAAACCCATGATGCAATACCGAAGTGAGACCGGCTACAAACAGCAAATATGAACGAAATCCATGTCTAGAAATGTTTCGAAAAGTCAGTCTATTCATGTCAATGAAACCAGGGTTACAATATAAAGCAGCTTCGAATCAATTTTTGGGCGAGAACCCCATCTTAAAAACATACAAAAACTATAAATATAAAGCATTTTAACTTCCGATTTATGGAATAATGTTCACGAAGGATATTTCAATGTATTTCTGTTGTCATGTTGTTATGCAGTGCGCCATTGGCTCAATCAGTAGCGCATCCGACTTGTGATCGAAAGGCCTGTGGTTCGAATCCCACCGGGAACCTATTTTTTCCGTTAGTATCATATTACATTTAGCAATGTTGGTTTTGTTTTAATCGTTCCCCCATAATCTTTGTGGATTCACACGAAACTTTTCACTTTATTTGGAATGATTGTCTGACAAATTCAATGGGCTGTTAATTTGAATGTAGGCCTACTACTTTTACTTGTTCAGCGTTGCGTAAATTGAATTATTGAGACCACAATAAGCTGTACACCCCTAAGGCCAATTGTGCCATTATGAACAAGTCAATGGTCCTTGAATCGATATTCTTATTTTCCGTGTACATGTACGGTCATACTCTTGTATCAACGAATATTATCTGTTTCAGCTTCGTTGAAATACCGGGTGTGGAATCATCATTTTGTATCTAAATTATTTGTGCGGTTCACGGGTTTCGCGGTTGCAAGGCGAATAGCCAAAGCACCAGTTGGAAATTGGACAAAAATGAGAATGACATCTGAAGCGTTCTATCAGCTGAGACAACAATGTTTTGACATTAAAAATGAAAACCTCCGTTGTATTATGAATGAAAGACATATTATAGTATATTGTTTTATGATACTAATCCTCCCAAAAAAACGTATGACATAATTATGATACCAATAGGACATTCCTTTTTTTAAGAATTTGGTGATGTTTGATGTTTTCATTTAATAGCTGTGAATTGTCGGATAATTTTGATTACAAATGTTTGTTTGTTGGTTGTTGGTGTGTTTGTTAGTTTGTTTGTTTGTTTACATGGTCGATCTGTATGGAAACACGTGGGATCTAATGATCTGACTCAAGCAAATTGCTCGGGACAGGCTGAAAAGACAAAAGATTGTAGATAAGGGTGAGGTTTTAAGTGTTATACATAGCGATCATATTTAAAATGCAACACGAAATACCAATTTCGTGATTTTCGACGCAGTTATGGTTTTGCCTAGTTTGATAAGCTAATAAAGTAATTATCGTCATCGATATTTTCACGTTTTGTTTAAGATTCTGCCCTTCAATCCAATGGTTATTATAGATTGGTTTATTGAAAAATACAAAATCGTGGCTTAAAAGCCAAATTGCATTGCACTTACAATATTATAAAAACATTTAAATACATTCAAAGAGATACATTAAAATATAAATATAAAATACAAAGACACATTTATATAAAACATGTGATACCAATAACACTCTCACGAGATGAACATACACATACCCTCAAACAGCCTTACCCACACGTACCCCACCCCCACACCAGACCTCTGGTTATCTCTATTTCAGGATAATTTGGCACGTGATTCGTACTCTTCATTTCAACGATAAATTAGGCCGCTTGTGGACGAATTCTAAACTTTGTTTGCATTGTATTTAGCCCATTACTACATATAACATGACATAACAGAGAAGATTTCAGTGACTTTTGGAACCTTTTATTTACAAATTGGTAGTGTATGAAAAATAAATTAAAAAAAGAGGAATATAATGGAAAATAAAAGAGAGAGTTTCCCTCTTCGCGCAGGTGAAATACAAATGAAATTATAACAAACACAAATATTTGCACCAACAATAATTTGCTTTTGTTCACCAACAAGACAAAATGGATGTTACCAATATTGGTTTTATATCATTTAGTGGTACAATCGTCTCTGGCATGTCTGATGAAATGTCCATTCCGCTACATTTATCTTACAAGTATGAACAACTATATGTTCATAAAAAGTCATTGTGAGAAACAGTTGACAATCATTGACATATTTGATTACGGAGTGGATTGTACTTATGAGAACTTTCACATACCAAGCTCAAATAAATTGGGAAAGACAAACTTGTTTCCCAAATTGACAAATAATAGCCATGAAGATTTCAACAATGAACTGCTTATGTATCTAAAGGCTAATAATCGTTTTGTATAATTCGAGCCCGACAAATAGTAATGGTAACCCAGGAATGCTTGATAATGTTATTCCCACATATGCCCCATACACGGCTGGTGGAGAATTCTCATGGGAAGTTCGACAGCATGTCGACAAATCAGGATCTGTCACAAACCAAGGTGTCGGGAAAAGCCCCATGCAAATAATATGAGGCGTCCTGTAGGCTTCTGAACTCTAGAAACCTGCACTGCAAAAACCGCAGAACGTGTTCAAATGTAACAGATATAGAACATGTTCTGAGCATGTTCTGAACGCGTTTTAAGTGTTATTCATGTGTTCTGAACACAAAAAGAACACATCCAGAACACGTTCAGAACATGTTCTAAGTCTGTTACATTTGAACATGTTCTGGAACACCTGGAGAACACACCGTAAACATGTTCTGAACGCGTCATGTGTTCTGCACTTTTTGCAGTGTGGCTACTCAAGCTGTGGGAATTATTTGACAAATTAAACATATGCCATGGAAGGTTCGTCAGTTAAAAAATAGTTTGTAACGCAAAACAATTATATTTTAATGATATATTACCAATTAGTAGTATTTTTAACATAGCAAATATTTACACGACTCGTACATATTTGACTTTCAATGACAAATGGATGAATGAACAATTAAATGACAAATTAAAAGAATAATTTTACTCAATAATTCGTCATTTAATGTGAGTGACAAATTAAAATGACTAATCTTAATTTGTTTTTTCATTGATAATTAGTCATTTAATTTGTTATTTCAATTGTCATTTGTTAATTTGTCATTAAAAGTTAAACATATTTCAGTCAAGGAAATGTTTGTTACGATGAAAATTAACTAGAAACACTCTAAATTGTTCTTTTAGCATCACAAATAAATGTGTACCATTACAGAATATTTCTTGAATCACAAACCTGCCATTTCTTATTACAAGTTTTTAATTTGTCAAATAAGACCACATTTTTGACGAATTAATACTCTCTGGGTATTGGGCAACGGGACCTCGAGAGGACCCATGCATCAAACAAGTTGCAATGGAATTATAGTTTGATCAGCTCCTACTTGGCAAAGCCTGCTTCAAATTCTTACAGTAGTGATGTACAGATGGAC